>OX276384.1:3922500-4573333 GCA_946251855.1 Alsophila aescularia | reverse complement strand
AGTATGTAAAAAATTATCGACAGGAAAACTGGAAAAATGTTGATTACTCGCTGCAACAAACGGTTGCCATGGAATCTAAATAACAAGTATGTAAAAAATTATCGACAGGAAAACTGGAAAAATGTTGATTACTCGCTGCAGCAAACGGTTGCCATGGATCTAAATAACAAGTATGTAAAAAATTATCGACAGGAAAACTGGAAAAATGTTGATTACTCGCTGCAACAAACGGTTGCCATGGAATCTAAATAACAAGTATGTAAAAAATTATCGACAGGAAAACTGGAAAAATGTTGATTACTCGCTGCAGCAAACGGTTGCCATGGAATCTAAATAACAAGTATGTAAAAAATTATCGACAGGAAAACTGGAAAAATGTTGATTACTCGCTGCAACAAACGGTTGCCATGGAATCTAAATAACAAGTATGTAAAAAATTATCGACAGGAAAACTGGAAAAATGTTGATTACTCGCTGCAGCAAACGGTTGCCATGGAATCTAAATAACAAGTATGTAAAAAATTATCGACAGGAAAACTGGAAAAATGTTGATTACTCGCTGCAACAAACGGTTGCCATGGAAACTAAATAACAAGTATGTAAAAAATTATCGACAGGAAAACTGGAAAAATGTTGATTACTCGCTGCAACAAACGGTTGCCATGGAATCTAAATAACAAGTATGTAAAAAATTATCGACAGGAAAACTGGAAAAATGTTGATTACTCGCTGCAGCAAACGGTTGCCATGGATCTAAATAACAAGTATGTAAAAAATTATCGACAGGAAAACTGGAAAAATGTTGATTACTCGCTGCAACAAACGGTTGCCATGGAAACTAAATAACAAGTATGTAAAAAATTATCGACAGGAAAACTGGAAAAATGTTGATTACTCGCTGCAACAAACGGTTGCCATGGAATCTAAATAACAAGTATGTAAAAAATTATCGACAGGAAAACTGGAAAAATGTTGATTACTCGCTGCAGCAAACGGTTGCCATGGAATCTAAATAACAAGTATGTAAAAAATTATCGACAGGAAAACTGGAAAAATGTTGATTACTCGCTGCAACAAACGGTTGCCATGGAATCTAAATAACAAGTATGTAAAAAATTATCGACAGGAAAACTGGAAAAATGTTGATTACTCGCTGCAGCAAACGGTTGCCATGGAATCTAAATAACAAGTATGTAAAAAATTATCGACAGGAAAACTGGAAAAATGTTGATTACTCGCTGCAACAAACGGTTGCCATGGAAACTAAATAACAAGTATGTAAAAAATTATCGACAGGAAAACTGGAAAAATGTTGATTACTCGCTGCAGCAAACGGTTGCCATGGAATCTAAATAACAAGTATGTAAAAAATTATCGACAGGAAAACTGGAAAAATGTTGATTACTCGCTGCAGCAAACGGTTGCCATGGAATCTAAATAACAAGTATGTAAAAAATTATCGACAGGAAAACTGGAAAAATGTTGATTACTCGCTGCAACAAACGGTTGCCATGGAATCTAAATAACAAGTATGTAAAAAATTATCGACAGGAAAACTGGAAAAATGTTGATTACTCGCTGCAGCAAACGGTTGCCATGGAATCTAAATAACAAGTATGTAAAAAATTATCGACAGGAAAACTGGAAAAATGTTGATTACTCGCTGCAACAAACGGTTGCCATGGAATCTAAATAACAAGTATGTAAAAAATTATCGACAGGAAAACTGGAAAAATGTTGATTACTCGCTGCAGCAAACGGTTGCCATGGAATCTAAATAACAAGTATGTAAAAAATTATCGACAGGAAAACTGGAAAAATGTTGATTACTCGCTGCAACAAACGGTTGCCATGGAAACTAAATAACAAGTATGTAAAAAATTATCGACAGGAAAACTGGAAAAATGTTGATTACTCGCTGCAACAAACGGTTGCCATGGAATCTAAATAACAAGTATGTAAAAAATTATCGACAGGAAAACTGGAAAAATGTTGATTACTCGCTGCAGCAAACGGTTGCCATGGATCTAAATAACAAGTATGTAAAAAATTATCGACAGGAAAACTGGAAAAATGTTGATTACTCGCTGCAACAAACGGTTGCCATGGAAACTAAATAACAAGTATGTAAAAAATTATCGACAGGAAAACTGGAAAAATGTTGATTACTCGCTGCAACAAACGGTTGCCATGGAATCTAAATAACAAGTATGTAAAAAATTATCGACAGGAAAACTGGAAAAATGTTGATTACTCGCTGCAGCAAACGGTTGCCATGGAATCTAAATAACAAGTATGTAAAAAATTATCGATAGGAAAACTGGAAAAATGTTGATTACTCGCTGCAACAAACGGTTGCCATGGAATCTAAATAACAAGTATGTAAAAAATTATCGACAGGAAAACTGGAAAAATGTTGATTACTCGCTGCAGCAAACGGTTGCCATGGAATCTAAATAACAAGTATGTAAAAAATTATCGACAGGAAAACTGGAAAAATGTTGATTACTCGCTGCAACAAACGGTTGCCATGGAAACTAAATAACAAGTATGTAAAAAATTATCGACAGGAAAACTGGAAAAATGTTGATTACTCGCTGCAACAAACGGTTGCCATGGAATCTAAATAACAAGTATGTAAAAAATTATCGACAGGAAAACTGGAAAAATGTTGATTACTCGCTGCAGCAAACGGTTGCCATGGATCTAAATAACAAGTATGTAAAAAATTATCGACAGGAAAACTGGAAAAATGTTGATTACTCGCTGCAACAAACGGTTGCCATGGAAACTAAATAACAAGTATGTAAAAAATTATCGACAGGAAAACTGGAAAAATGTTGATTACTCGCTGCAACAAACGGTTGCCATGGAAACTAAATAACAAGTATGTAAAAAAACAAGAGCATTGGTGCAATACCTACTTTTGCATTGGTTTTTAATATCCTAGAAGAACAGGATGTTTTTTTTTTTCGCGATAAACGGTAGTCCACGGTACAACGGTAGTCGCGGGCGGGAAAGCTAGTATAATATCGAGTCTGTATGTTTGTTTGCGTGTCACGTAAAAAGTACTGGACCGATTGTGATGCACTTTTGGATAGCTTAAGGTTTGACTTAAAAACTGGGGTACTTGGTACCTTAATCCATTGATTAGATGCCGAGCAATACATAAATAACTATTTGACGGCTACACTAAGTTTGAAGAAATGTAGTATATTGTACTTTACAGGTACTTTTGATCCTGGAATATCACGTATTTGCTCCTTTCAAATGAAATGACCACGCGGGCAAAGCCGCGGGCACAGCTAGTACTTACTAATAATATTATTCGGTGCTATATCGCTGTGTACACGTTCAAAGTTATTTCAGTATCGGCTGGGATGAAACGTTTGTGTTTTGCTGATTATGCTCGGGTGACCATGAGTTTGGGAGGAGATAGATATTCCGAAGCCGCAGATACAGATTTTTCTGTATTCAACTGAGTGACGAATGAGCAGGTCGTACGCCTGATGGTATGTGTAACAATGTCAGTGGCACCGATAACTTTGGATTGAATAAACTACTTTAAAAAACCCGATTTCAAATCGAATAACTGTGCCTGGTAACAACTTACTTTAGTCGGCTTGGGCGTAGCACAGACCTCAAAAAATTTGTTCATTTTTTTAAACTAACTCTGTTTTTTAATTAGTGTTTATTTCTTACTAATATTATATTATACTATATTATATTAATTGTGTTTTTGAGGTTTTCCTCTACTCGAGTTGTTACTCGGTGTACTGAGCTCCCGCCCCGAGACCCTCAGGGAAAGGGTGGCTCAGTTCCCCCTACAACAAATACTGTGTTCCCTAACACTATGCTGAGTATGGTGACTGTATGAATTGCTGCCTGTTTTTGAATTATGTTCGTGTTAATATGTGAGTCCAGCTTATTGCAATACCGGTGAAGGCTCTTAGCTACAACACCGGTGGCTCCTACTACTATAGGGATAACTTCCGTAGGTGTTCCAAAGTCGGTTTATTTCGGTTTTCAACGCGTGATATTTACTTAATTTTTCAATTTCTTTTGCCCCTATGTTGTAGTCAGAAAGTACGGTTATGTCTATAAGGTATGTTTTGTTGTCTGCTTTATTTATATATATATTATGTCTGGTCTATTGTGAACTATTGTAACGTCTGTTTGGACTGGTATTTCCCACATTATGTATTTCGCACTCTCATTCTCTCTAACCTGCGGCTGTGTTAGGTGTTCTTGCCACCACAGATTAGAGACTAGGAATTTGTGCTTTTTAGCTAGTGTCCAGTGTATGTATTGGACTATATTGTTGTGCCGTTTGGTGTAGTAAGTGCCAGCCAGTTTTTCGCATCCTGAGACAATGTGTTGTGTGGTCTCGTCTTTAACAAAACATAGCCTACACTTACCGTCTACTGGTCTTTTCAAAATGTCCCTTTCATGTTGTCTAGTCAGTACTGCTTGATCTTGGATTGCAAATATGGATGATTCTAATGAGGGTGATACCGGTTGTTTTTTTAGCCATCGGAAAGATTGAGCCCTATCTATATTTTCTTTTTCAATTACTGCTTTATAAAACTGTCCGTGTAAAGGTTTCGCTATAATTTTTTCAAGTCTGGTTTTTACTACTGCATTTTTCAATTCCTTATCTGTATATTTTTCATGATGTCCTAGTCCTATTTCCGTCAAGCTTGTTTTGTGTTTCTCTGAATATTGAGTATTTATCTTTGTTTCTATCGTGCTCTACTATTGCTCTGAGTATATGTTCTTTTTCTGTTTCTAAATATGCCCTGTATTTAATTATTTGTGTTTTATGTAGTGTTTCTAAATTTGATAGGCCTCTTCCTCCTTCATCTATCGGTAGATATAGTCTTTCTACATCTGCTTTTTGTTGGTGCACTTTGTTAATTGCTAAAAGTTTTCTAGTCCTAACATCTATTTTCTTTAAATCCGCTGTTTTGTAATTAATTATCCCGAAAGTGTACAGTAAGACCGGTACCGCATAAATATTAATAGCCCTAAGAAGATTTCGTGCGTTTAGGTGGGATGCTGTTAGACGTTTCACGCGACGGAAGTATTCTTTTCGTATCTGTTGCCTAACCTCAGCGTGATCTATTATACCTGCCTCATTGATAACTAAATATTTATACTTTTAATGTACCTGTAGCTGTCTAAACTCATCTCCGCTCAGTAGAACATGCCCTTCGCAGTAGTGCTCTTTTCTCCTACCTGCTACTAGAGTAATACGTTGCATTTGTTTAGTCCGAATTCCATATCTATATCCCTTGTAAATATTTATGTGCTGTCTAACAAGACTTTGAGGTTAGTTTTGGTGTTTGCATAGACTTTGAGGTCGTCCATATATAATAGATGGTTTATTGTGCTATTGTCTTTGAGTGTGTATCCTTTAAATTGATATTTGTTTAGGATTTGTGAGACTGGATTGATTCCTAAGCAAAACAAAAGCGGAGAGAGGGAGTCACCTTGGAATATTCCTCGGCGTATATAAATGCGATCGGAAGTTACAGACGAGTTTGCACTGTGAGCTGTCATGATCACGTTCCACATGGGCATGACTATCTCTAGAAAGCCTCGGATAACAGGTGGACATTTGTAAAGATCTAGTACCCTGAGTAGCCACTCATGTGAAATGCTATCAAAGGCTTTCCGATAGTCGATCCACGCCACACTGAGGTTCTTTTGGCACTTGTGTGCGTCTTCTAGTATGGCCTTGTTGATCATGAGGTGGTCTTTGCAGCCACGGGTACGTCGTCTGCAACCCCTTTGCTCCGGAGCTATTATATCATTTTTGTCACAGTGGATGTAGAGTTCGTTAGCTATTACGGAGGTTAGGATTTTGTACATGGTCGGTAGACATGCTATTGGTCGCCAGTTCTTTGGATCCTGAGTGTTTTCGTCCTTAGGGATTAAAATAACTCGACCTGTTGTAAACCAGCTATCTATGGGTTCTAATCCTTTAATTATCCGATCGAAAAGTTTGGCTATGTATGTGTGTGTGTTTGTTAGATATTTCAGGTAGTAGTTTTGAATTTTGTCTATTCCTGGCATTTTCCAATTTATACTATATTATATTATATTATATTATATTATATTATATTATATTATATTATATTATATTATATTATATTATATTATATTATATTATATTATATTATATTATATTATATTATATTATATTATATTATATTATATTATATTATATTATATTATATTATATTATATTATATTATATTATATTATATTATATTATATTATATTATATTATATTATATTATATTATATTATATTATATTATATTATATTATATTATATTATATTATATTATATTATTTTATATTATATTATATTTATTTATTCAGTTGAAACGGTAACTCCTATTATATCAATTAATCACATTAAACTCCAGTATACATTAAATTCAGTCCTATTCTAAACACAGAAATTTGAATTATAAGTAGAATGTCACAAAATAATAATAAATGTCAAATAAAATATTTAAAACATTTCCAATACATACATAGTCAATAGAAATATCGAGAGCATTATGGTCAAAAATTCAATCTGCCAAAATTACAATAATAATTATACCCACTACAAAAATCCAAATTTACAAGTAAAATATAAATAACATTCTCGTTAAAGTAGGCCTACGAAAACTTAGTAGTTATTCCGTTCGCCAAGAAAAAAGCGAACAGTTAACAGTCCATATCTTTTAAACTGCTAAACGGATTTTGATGAAACTTCAACTATTCCCTAAGTTGAAAGATACTGAAACTATTACAAATAGAGTTATTGCATTCGGATTTATGGTTTCCAAAAAAATATGTGGACAAACAGGCATACATTCGCGTTTTTTTTTATATTTGTTTAGATACTCATATAGACTAACATATCATATGAATATTACGCGATTTCAACAATATTACAACATTATTACATAATTGTACACATGCTCCTCTTTTTTTAAGTCATTTATTAATCATGCGTGGCATTGCACTGTGCAGTGCTTCTTTGATGGAAGGCTGCGCTAGTCACCCCAAGACATGGGTTTATGCCCAGTAATACTATAGTAGTTACCGGGATACAGAAATATTGGTTCATTTCATTTCTTTAGCACGCAGGGGAGGGGGTTGGTTTCCGTTCATCTATCTATACCTGTACCTAAGCTTATACCCAAGTTATACTTAAGCTTATATCTAATTGAGCTACTGAACAAGAATATACAGTATAAAAAATCGTGTCACTCTATCTCGAAGTTTGTTCGCGCATTACGTAAAAGCTACTGGACTGATCGTTATGCGGTTTTCACTGATGGTTTATGATTTGACATGAAATCCGGTGTACTTCATATCTTAATTAGATAAGTAGTAGCTTAGCAATCACTGAAAATCTCTTTGTCGACTGAAGGGACTTTGATCTAATTTGGTATAGTGGTATTTTAGGTCCTGGGATAATATATAGGGTACTTTTAAAATCCGGAGAAATTATACGCGGGCAATACCTCGAGCACAGCTAGTCTGAGCTTAAAAGATTTGCAATTGAAATTAAACACATAATAACTTGATTTTGAAAACTATCCCAATTTTTATTCATATTTTCTTGATCAAACATTTGTTAATGTAATAATTTTTGAATTCCTAACAGACACATCTAAGTTTTTTTATTTTAGTTTCGTTAGGATCGGAGAACTTGTTTTTTTTTCATTTTAGTTTCGTTAGGATCGGAGAACTTGTTTTTTTCATTTTAGTTTCGTTAGGATCGGAGAACTTGTTTTTTTCATTTTAGTTTCGTTAGGATCGGAGAACTTGTTTTTTTCATTTTAGTTTCGTTAGGATCGGAGAATTTGTTTTTTTTTCATTTTAGTTTCGTTAGGATCGGAGAACTTGTTTTTTTCATTTTAGTTTCGTTAGGATCGGAGAACTTGTTTTTTTCATTTTAGTTTCGTTAGGATCGGAGAACTTGTTTTTTCATTTTAGTTTCATTAGGATCGGAGAACTTGTTTTTTTTTCATTTTAGTTTCGTTAGGATCGGAGAACTTGTTTTTTTCATTTTAGTTTCGTTAGGATCGGAGAACTTGTTTTTTCATTTTAGTTTCGTTAGGATCGGAGAACTTGTTTTTTCATTTTAATTTCGTTAGGATCGGAGAACTTGTTTTTTTCATTTTAGTTTCGTTAGGATCGGAGAACTTGTTTTTTTCATTTTAGTTTCGTTAGGATCGGAGAACTTATTTTTTTTTATTTTAGTTTCGTTAGGATCAGGGACCTTTTTTTTTCATTTTAGTTTCGTTAGGATCGGAGAACTTGTTTATTCATTTTACTTTCGTTAGGATCGGAGTACTTGTTTTGCGAGGAGCAACAAGTAAATACTTAAATGGTGACGTATAAATACTACTTATAAATTCTAAAGCACCTTAAACTAATTTAGCTAATTTAACTTACTTTCACTACTAATACTACGTTTATATAAACAAATTGTTAATTTCGGAAAGTTTGAAGCTATTAAAAGTTATGTAATTACGTTAAAGTTTCTAGTATATATATCGCCTTATTTCGGTACCACGAAATAAGACTAATGTAATCACTTGATAAAAACAATAAACATTTATAATATTTATTATTTGAGCAAGCCTGATAGTAAGCGTGATTTCTGATTCTGTTGATGTTTATGTACAAACTATGCATTGTTAACTTGTTTGTTATGCATTGTTAACTTGTACACTGGAAAGGATGGAACCTGCATGAAGGATGTTTGCTGAGGACCTGGTGGGACATGAAATAGAAATAGTTTACAAACTTGAAAACAGTTTGTTCACTATGTCTTGTCCGCGATTAAATAAACATCGTAACCACCATACGCACTAAGTGTGGTAATGGTATAACGTTGTTTTGTTCCGCACTGACGAGAGCTCTTTGTTTGACTATTCACTAGGTGTTCCGATGCAGTGTTTATTATGGTATTGCAGGATCGCGTAAATCTGTTTTGTGACAATAAGAGTTTCTTGAAAATTCTTATTTTCCCGGTACAGAACGTTCCTACGGATAAGGATTTTAAGGATAATTTTAGCTTGGTTTCGCTGTTTCGGGTCACACAATTCTTGTTTATAAATATGATTAAATCTATTATAAAGTTTATATTCCGTTGCCACGCCCCTGTGTTGAAGAGGTTTTTATATTGCCTTTTCACTATTCACGTTTTTTTTCTTATTTTACTTTATTTATTTACATGTCTCAACATTTTTTAGAATATTACTTTTTTTTTTCTTATTTTACTTCATTTATTTACATGTCTCAACATTTTTTAGAATATTACTTTTTTTTCTTATTTTACTTTTTTTATTTACATGTCTCAACATTTTTTAGAATATTACTTTTTACTCAACATTTTTTAGAATATTACTATTTTACTTTATTTATTTACATGTCTCAACATTTTATAGAATATTTCTATAAATAAAAACACATAAAAATATTATAAAAAACCTAAACCTAGGGTACCACCAGCAGCGGAGCAGCAACCTACCGGTGGCTAGGGCTGCAGAGTGAGGAACCTCCTGACTATACGCGCTGTGTCAAGGAGTACTGCCTTCTGCATCTGACCCTTAATCCAACCATCTAGCGAGAGCCTCTTAAGATGTTGGTCGAGGTTCTTCGCTATAAGGACGTTCACCGAAACAACGATCAGGACAATGATCGTAGAGTTAACATCCCACATGGCGGTCACCTCGTGAGCCAAGTCAAGGTACTTGCTGAGCTTATTCTTCTCGGCCTTCACGAGGTTCTCATCATGTGGGATGGTGATGTCGACGAGCACTGCCCGGCGTTGGTACCGATCTACCAGCACGATGTCAGGCTTATTGGCAACAATAGTCCTGTCCGTGATGATAGAGCGGTCCCAATAGATTTATTTTTATTATTGCATATTCACTTTATACGTTTTTAAGTTTTTTCTTCTTTTTTCTAAAAGAAAAGAAAGAAGGAAGTGAAGGTCTTCAGATCGTTGGATCAGAATATCGGATCCAACAGTTGTGTGGATACATCATTCGTGTATTACCAGCTTCAAAATCCTACCAAACACTTATTTTTGGTCGTGTTTAGCATTATTAGTTATTCTGTGGTCGCATTATATATATTTTAACTTTGTATGCACTTATTGGTACAATAGTACGTATACATGTAATACGTAACGCTTATACGTGCGTACGGCTTTACGCTAAACCTGTGAAAATGTGCCCTGATTTTTACGTGTGATGAATCGTTTGAGTACAGAATGAACTCCGTGCAAATATTTAATAAAAATATACGCTCAGGGAGCTTTAAATCAGATTTAGCCGAGTCGAAAAAATACAGCTGTATTTAATTAGTTTCGGCGGTGAACGAGCATTTTTCAGTTACATTAAAGGCACTGCAATTGAAATTATTATGGCCATTCGTTTTAATTAAAATTAATGGAAGTACGTATTGTTTTGTTTAATTTTAATTTTTTCATTTTTAGTTACTTTTTTTTTTTTTGGTCATCGGTTTGTGAGCTACCCTGAAATCATCAGCGGGATAACTAATCAGGAAACGCTCGCAATTTGAATTGCAAGATTCCAGGACAAAATACATAGATACATCGTTACATACATAAGTACATACATAAATACAAGTGAAGGTAAGGAATTATTAACTCAAAAATGGTGGCATAATGATATACATTACGCGCGGCACGTCTCCAATAAGAAACAAATAATTATAACACTGTTTTTTTTAACTAAACAATGTTATAATATATATTGTTTACCATTAAAGCTCCGGTAGCTCCACACCTACGAGGGTTTTCGTCATTTATTATCTACTAGCTGTACACGCGGCTTCCCACGCGTGGTCATTTCTCTAGGTTGAAAGTATTCTATGTACAATTCCAAGACTTAAAATACCAATATACCAACATATGATTAAAATTCAATCATCCGTCATTTTTTTTTTATCGATTGCTGTGCTTCTACTCATCGGATTGAAAAACCAAGTACTCCAGTTTTTAAGTCAAACTCACAACTAACCAACAGTGAAAATCGCATCGCAAAAGATCCAGTAGATTTTACGTAATGCGCGAATAAACATACAGACAAACAAACAGACAGACACGAATTTAAAAATTCTTGTTCAGTAGCTTATTTTCTGTACCCTAGACTTAAATATTATACTTATATTACTTATATAAGAATTAAATATTTTTAACTATTTATGAATTAAGTATTGTACCTAATATATTCGGAATCCTTATGATATTATCTATTAATACAAACAGTCATATATTTGTTTAGTATAGTTTAATTTCCCTGGCGCAGTGTCCTTCGAACCGCAACACAGTAATTCTTGCAAAGAAGTGCTAGTTAGCAAATAAAAAACACCAAAACAAACTTTTATCCTTAGTTATTTTTATATATCTGAATCATAATTGTTTTCCTGTACATGAAGAATTTCCCATTTCCTCATGCCAACATCAAGGCACATCAATATGTCAGTCAGATGAAACATATTAAGTACTGAGAATTTCCGTTTACCCGATTGTACTCGTATAGCAGAAGGCATATTACGGAAAACATATTGAAAATTCCCAACGCAATCTGTCAGGAATATTCATCATATCAATTCCAATTTGCATGAATTAATGTGAGCTTCTTGCCCTGTAGGTTTCAGGTTACAGTACAGTTCCATTACAGATCAGTACAGTTCAATTATAGTACACCAGATGTACCTGCGGCTTCGGATGCATGGTCTTTTCTCTAGGGTTTTTTACTCTATGTACTATTCCAAGACCTAAAATACCAATAAGTCAAAAAGTTTTTATCGGATCGGATTGAGATACGAAGTATCTACACCAGTTTTTAAATCAAACCCTAAGCTATCAAACAGTGAAAACCGCATCGCAATCGGTCGAGTAGTTTTTACATGATGCGCGAACAAACATACACACAAACTAACAAACTAACATACAAACAGACAGACAGACATGATAAAAAAAATGTTATATTCTTGTTCAGCACTTACTTCAAGCCGCTTTTCGCAGGTCATCACCACACCTGGCCACAGGGCACTCGTCTACTCCAACGGTTATAGGTTGTTTGGGAAATGTGACCGGCTGGTCACTTCCCCTTTTAGCTTCCTTATCCTTTGAGCTATGTCGGTTACCTTGGTTCTCCGTCGGATATCTTCATTACGAATCTTGTCCTTCAGAGAAACTCCAAGCATAGCTCTCTCCATAGCTCGCTGATAGACCTAAATTAGTGGACTAGTTTGACCGTGAATGTCCACGTTCCGGCTCCATAGGTAATGACTGTAGGACACCGACTTTTGTCTTCAAGCTCTGGGGTATGGATGACGAGAAGACTGGACGAAGCTTGCTGAATGCTGCTCAACCCAGCTGAATTCTTCTGTTAGCTTCCTTCTCAAAGTTGTTCTTACTTAATTGCAATATTTGCGCAAGGTAAACATATATTTTGACTTTAACTTCAGAGAGGAACACTATTGACTGCAATCGGTTCCGGGTCAATCATATCGTTAAACATGATCTTGGTCTTATCTATGTTCATTCTGAGACCGATGCGTCGAGAAGCATCATCTAGGTTGGTCAGCATACTTTGCAAGTTTTGCAGCGACTCCGCCAATACTATATCATCGGCAAATCGTAAGTGTGAGATGTTCTTGCCATTGATATTAATACACATTCTTTTCCAATCCAGCGTCTTAAACTTATCTTCAAAGGCATTAGTGAACACTTTCGGCGATATAGCATCCCCCTGCCTCACTCCCCTGCGCAGTTGGGATTGCTTAGACTGCTGGTTTTATCTTGGAAACTCATAGTCACGGCGACATATAGAAACCTCAGAACTTGGATGTATCGCCAGTCCACTTGACAACGCTGCAAAGACTCCAGAACCGCCCAGGTTTCAACGGAGTCAAAAGCCTTCTCATAGTCCACAAAAGCAAGACACATGGTCTGGTTATACTATTCAGACTTTTGTATAACCTGCCTCACTGTATGTATGTGGTCTATGGTGCCATATCCTCCCGAAACCTGGCCTGCTCAGGAGGCTGGAATTCGTCAAGCCTTCTTGCGAGATGATTTGAGATGATCCTCGTAAATAAAGAAAGAAAGAAAGAATGAAAGAAATAACATTTATTTATGACAACACACAACAAACAGAACAATAATTACAAAACAAAGAACAATAATTACAAACAAAAATAAAAGGTACGAAATTAATGCTGTGTGTTGTCACAAACAGGTCCCGACTCAGCAAACGCTAAGGCCATAAAGCCTTGGCACTGATTTTCAACGTATAGACGTGGCTCAAGAATGAAATAGGTCGGTAGTTCTTTAAAAGGGTTTTATCCGTACCAAACTCCTGCTCCACGCCTCTCCAGGTTACGCGTTTCCGACACGAACTTGGCCGGTTTTATGTTTTTTCAATTATGTCAAAATTGCAATTTTATTTGACAAATTGGCCGATCGTTAAGATCAATGCTTGCATTGCTGGTACTTGGACTTTTGGCCACAAGTTGACGGCCGGTTGGTCTAGTAGTAGAGACCCTAGGAACGAAACCAAACGGTTGCGGATTCGAATCCTGCAAGGTGCAATCATTTGTGTGATGAGCAGAAATGTTTTTCCGAGTCATGGATGTGATATTCGTATTTATGTATGTTTATCCGTTATCTAGTGCCCATATTACAGAGTATCCTAGTTTGGGCTTGGTTTGGCGTGGAATTGTCCCATTTTTTTTATTTTTTATCTATATAAAAGTTAGCACACCAAATATACCTATTCATAAGAATACCGCTCTTAATCATACTTGCTTAATCTCCGCTAAGATCCCAACTTGTTCCGCGGCTGCTCACGACGTCTCAGACTAAGTTGGACGATATGTGGAATAACTTGCCGACATATTCATCACGAAGTTCGCGTCAAATGGGGAGAACGAAAGTTCGAACTCGGACGAACTAGTTTTAGGCGGATAAGATTTTGGGGAATCTACTGAAGACATATTTTTTTGACTATTAATAATCGAATATTTTGTATTAGTATTATTTTATTGCGTTGGCACACACATACACCCTCACACACACAACGGGGTTGTCACTGTTGTTAGTTGTGTACATAGAACGATACTAGACCAAGGTGCGATCGCAATCTGTTGAGCTGACTGTACATCAACATCATCAGCCTATATCTGTCCACTGCTGGACGTAGGCCTCTCCTAATGAGCTTGGTCTTCAGCTCTCCTCTTCCATTTTCTTCCGGCTGCTTTTCGCAGAACGTCACTCACACTTTGCCACAGGGCGTCCTAAGCTATGGTCTCCACTCGAGAACTGGTGGCCGGATTTGTGGACATATTTGGATGGTTGGGAAATATTTGGTTGGTTAGCTATACTTCTCACTTCTATAATAGCGTAATTAATGAAACCTAATGTTTAATGTTTGTTTGTCGTATGAGGTAGTGCTGGCCTCTGGTATCAGAGGTTGTCAGGCCGCCCAAGGGCTTCTGACATGGCTTAACGACTGCTATTAATCAATAACAGCCGGGTCCAACAGCTTAATGGAAAATCGCATATAACTTAGTAAAGTCATTGGTGCGGAGCCTAGGATCGAACCCGGTATAGTTGGATCCTAATTTGCACTATTGAACCATTAGGCTACCATTGCCCATTGTTTAATGATTTTAGCATTAATGCCTGCTTAGCGAGTACATAATTAAGTAATCATTTTCTAAAAGAAAAAATTGGTTCATACAGTTGGGCCTCGAACCCGCATCATTCCGTGCCTCTGCGTGGCACATGCCTTTAACCAAATATGTATCTAATAAGTTATCGATAACTTTAGTTGAAAACCCTGAAACAAACGCGACTCATTGTTTATTTTTATGTCGTGGCGATATGGTGGTATTGGTCATTTCATGAAATGGTCGACAATTTCATGAAATGATTCTATTTCATGAAATGGCCAGCTAAAAATAACCATATCATGTAACGTTTAATGATATTCTAATCCACGTTTGGTCATATAATTAAATATCATTTATGTAGGATTTTCATTTTACTAAAAGAGTCCAAACAGATAGGTTTTCATTTTACCAAAAGAGTTTTTGCGTTTAGCTGCTTTCATATCATCAAACGCTAATCATTCATTCATCTGGCCAAACTATTTCATGAAGTCTCCCATAATTTCATGAAATAAAAATGTTTCATGAAGTGGCCAACCATTTCAAGAAATGATCAATTTTACGATATTGCAACGACATTAATATACCATTTGGCGGCCCAACTTTGCCATTGCGCGTAATAACTTGTCAGCGTATTTATCACAAAGTTTGTACAGAAGCTAAGTTGGCAAACATCGCCAACTTTCGAACGATGACGCCTCGAAGTAGTGGGGAAGTGGGAAGTAAGGCCTTATCGATGCCGCCAGCAGATAATAATGGCAGAAGTTGTTAGAAAGCAAAAAGTTGTATATACCAAATGAAAAGTCTAATATCACTACACTTATGTACACCGGTTTCCGAAACCGTGTCACATCAAGAATCAACCATCGGGCTGTCACATTTGATAGTTGACTAACTTAGGGTTTCTGAAACGCAATTAATCTAAAAATTTGCTAATAACATTGATTGTCAACAAGAGATTATTACCCGACAGCGGAGGGTTATGTGTTTGGGTTGTATGTATGTTTGTTTATACGTTTCTTTGGCGCGTCCTACAGCTTAAACGGCATGATGGATTTTGATAAATGAGGTATCATTAGATTCGTCCTAATCAAGAGTGTGCTATAGGATATATGAAGTGTCAAGAAAACTAATATGGCGGCTTACAGCTGCCATATTGTATTTCCGACCCAACAAAAAATTACCAAACCTATGGAGTGAGGTATCAAAATGAAGGTAAATAAAAGACCATTCCAAAAATATAAAAGGGAAACTAAAAAAATAAAAGAAAAATAATTTATTTACAAAATTAAAGTCCCCACTAGGAATAAAACTGAGTCAAACAAGCTTTAGATTCTTGATTTTTAAACTTAAGATACCTACAGTCGGAGGCATGAGGAGTAGTTCTAAGGGATTCCGTCAAAGGAGAAAAAAAAATGAATAATGCCTCCGACTGTATCTTACATAAAAAAACAAGAATCAATGTTTGCCTCTTTTTATGTTTGTTCGCAGTTGGGCATTTGTTTTTTTATATACTCGTATATATAATTTTTGTTTCTCAAGCAACTGGTTATACTATACTAGCTTTCCCGCCCGCGACATTGTCATTTATCGCGAAAAAAGCATGCTATGTTCTTTTAGGATATTAAAAAACCCATGCAAAAGTAGGTACAGCACGAAATTTTTTGACAGACTTGTTATTTCGTTTCCATGGCAACCGTACCTTACAATGAGTAATCAACATTTTCCAGTTTTCCCGTAAAAACTTTCCGGGATAAAAAGTATCCCATCTTTTATTCCAGGGCATACGCTTCCTTTCCAAATTTCATCAAAATCCGTCCAGCCATTATCGCGTGAAAGCTTCCCAAACAAACAAACAAAGAGACAACGTTTCACTTTTATATATTGGTATGGATTTTTGGAATGGTCTTTTAAAAATCTTCATTTTTATAGCAACATTCCTTACATTTCAACTTTGACGTGAATGGATAGTTTCCTTTTTGTTAAGTAGCTAGCTATTTAACAAAATATCTGAAGAAAAAACTTGAGTGAAATATGCAAACAGGCCTATAAACAGCATATGCCTATATTGTTTTTAGTGGAAGGCCTCTCAGTAGATATCCAATACCCTTCAGTAACGAACTCCAGCGGTTAACGCTAGGATACTTGGTAAAAACTGCAATTAACTAATTGCAAGATATCAAGCCTTCGAAATGCGAAAAAGGTTTCCGGAAATCTTTTCGTTTGAAAATTGACGTTTAATTGGACATTTTGAAATTGTGTCAATGTTCTGTCTTAAAAGATTATCAGCAACCCAAGATTAAATGGCAGGATACAGAATAAAATTATTTATATTTATATATATCTATATATATATAACCGTACCAATATATACAAGTGAAACGTTGTCTGTTTGTTTGGGAAGCTTTCACGCGATAATGGCTGGACGGATTTTGGTGAAATTTGGAATGGAGATAGCTTATACCCTAGAATAAAACATAAAATACTTTTTATCCCGGAAAATTGAAAGTTATCACGGGAAAACTGGAAAATGTTGATTACTCGCTGTAAGGAACGGTTGCCATGGAAGCGAAATAACAAATCTGTCAAAAAACAGCATGAGCATTGGTGTTTTAATATCCTAGAAGAACATAGAATGCTTTCGTTTCGCGATAAGCTGTAGTCTGCGCGGACGATGGCGCGGGCGGGTAAGCTAGTAATATATATAATATTCCTAAATACTACAAGGAAAATTATAATAAGGCAGAAATTTGGTAGCATCGTATAATGCTTCAAAAGTTCTGACTAAAGTTCCGAAAAACTTCAACCATCATCACCAGCAAAAAAACTTCTACTGCTGGCTTGGTGATCGCATAGTGATCGCATAGTGATCGCATAGTGATCGCATAGGTTGATACGATCACACATGAGAATGCTGCCGTCCACTTCGTGCCTTCCTTTACCTGGTTCTCACAGTTCTTGCGGGATCGTGGGTTCTTATTTTTACCCGGGAACAAGCACAAATAAAAATGAATATAGCCCCCGGCCCCCCACCCCTCATTTTAGCTAAGAAGTATCTCGATCACATCAGTTTTCAAACATTAAAACCGAATCAAAATAGGTCCATTCGTTTGGGAGCTATGATGCCACAAAAACACACACACAGACACAGTGATACACACCTTAAACTTATAACATCCGTCTCTTTTTTCGGGGGTTAAAAACACGGCGTTACTACACCCAGGGTCAGATGATGGTAACTGTTCAGAAGCCACAAGCAACCGTTTCATAAAGGGTTACGTCCTTTACGACCACACGAGCATTTCGATTACTCCTCTTTCATTATTCAAATGGGCTTAACCCTTTATAAAATATTCACACGTTGCGGAGTTATGGCCTTAAAAGCCGGATCTGACTCAGAGCTGGGAAGGATAGTGGTTTGGCCGAATACTGGATTGACCGGCAAAACTCTAACATCCATAATTTCAGCATCTTCTACTTAAATTACACTAATAAAAGTCGACAGTCATCTGGTTGTTATGGGTTAGCCTGTTATGCACATAACCAAGGTGAAGGAAGAAGGAAACTGTCCTGGTTCCGGAGTAGCCCTGAACAGGACATATATTTTTAATCCTAGAACGTGATTTTTACGGATTCATTTCAGTTTCCATCTTCCTATACATATTATCTTGCTCGCTACCTTTCAACTCATAATTTTCTGAAGAGTTTGGCAACAGTTACAGTAATAAATTTATTTATATTTTCCTAATTAGATACGCAGCTTTTTACCATTTCTGGTTTAATTATTCAGCATCATTTCACCAAGTATATTCACATAAGCTGTGAATAAATACGTGAAGACCGAGCTTAGTACGTACAATAACAGAGGCCTACGTCCAGCATTGGACATATATAGGCTTTGAAGTTTTTTCGGTTATCTTTACTCTACCGACACTACAAATTCTAAAAATAATAAAATCATAAATAATAATTAATAGCTGTAAAAGCTGCAAATGGAGTTTCTAGATTCTTTAACGGTTACAATTAACAAACACATTGTTACACGTGTAGACAGCTTATATTGTCTTGGGGGTTACACAAATTCAAAATTTGTGTAACCCCCAAGCACCCCAATTACAGTTGCTAAGAACTGCGCCATCTATGGTCAAATGCTTAAACAAAGAAGAGAGCTACGATCCCGACCCCCCCCCCTCCCCCATTATACCTACCATTAACCATATTGAACACATCAGCTTTCAAACAGAAAATAAAACAGACATACACACACACACACACCCTGAACTTATAATACCACTCTCTTTTCGTGTTCATGGGCTAAGAAGTGGCCGGGTTCAGCCGGATATTTCACTACATCTCTACTCTAAAGACTGTATCCACAAGAGATTGGGTTGGCTTTAAGTAATTATTCAAAACGACCTCTTTTCGGTTTTGTTTTTGGAAGATGTGGTGAGTCCAGATGTTTAATTTTGTATATTCTGTGGCCAATGCTATTTTAAATTGTGAGCTGAAAGACTCACTTCGTTTCTGAGGGGTATTCCGAAACTTCACTCTCTTCACCGTGCACCTGAGATAATTTGCAAAGTGAAGAGTAGATATATTGGTATAGAAACTAACGCGAGCGTGAGTACTTATAAAAAAACTATAAAAAAAGTAAAAACTGACTTTAAAATGAATAAATAATCTTGTTAGGAAACAGTTAAAAAAGTCTGTGCCGTTGATTTGGTTAGATTTAAGAAAATGGGGCACCGACTTCCTTAATTATTGTGATGTGATTATTTTATTAATTTTGAAGTCGGTTTTAACTTTTATTTTTAAGTTTATTTTATTTCCCTATTTTGAGTGGCGTGAACAATACATGAACATGCGATTACAGCAAGTGACTTGTTGTTATCCATTGAGGAGTTCCTTTGTATCTCCGAAGGTCTTCATCAGATCTTCACCAAATTACATATATATATACATATAGGACCAAACCGAAAGCAAATACTATTCTACAAAAAAATACTCAAAATCGACCCACATTTCACTGAGATATCGCGTCATAAAGTGGGTGAAAGTTTCAAATTAAGTCATCCCCTAATTTTTCCACCCTTAGAGGTCAAATATTTTCATGAAATTTAAATGGGACTACCCCTGAGGCATACTCTACCTATTATAAAAAAAAAATTGAAATCGATCCTCAATTTCCGGAGCATACATACAAAAAATGTAGATACGGTATGAATTGAGAACCTCTTCTTGAAGTCGGTTCCAAACTAATAAATGGCTTGCATTTACGCGCCGTTTTGTCAAATTTAAATAAAGAATAGAATAACTAATAAATAAAATGTATTTCCCGAAGATTTTTAAAATGACGTGTGTGTAATATGGTATGATAACGGGATTTGCGGTTTGAAGTGTAGAAAGCTTTTCCCCGGTAAGTTTTTCTATACTTATGGACCGCTACTTACGGACAGGTAAAATTGTGCACGTGCTATTTATGATGTGTGCCCGTTGACAACCTGCAAGCCAAAGCAAAGGGAACTTAATTTGTTAACATTGCCCAGTCTGTACATCTACGAAATTTGGAAATTTGTTGAAGCCCACCCCTCTCTTTTCAAATAAGAAGAGAAATGATAATTTAACACCAAATCTTCAAAAAAATTATCTCTGATGATTTACAGCAGAAGCGTAAATTGTATGTGCATTAGAATTTTCAGTGCCCTGCCATTGGATATTCAATTATTAAATGGTGGTGAATTTACAAGCATGCTACATTCGTGGGTGTTCCAAAGAGGCTTTTATTCTGTTAAAGAATTTTGATATATAAAGCATAGTGTGGCATTTATGATTTGTAATGATATAGATACCTCTTAATTAATTTATGATTATTTTGTTATTTTTTATTTTTATTTGCTTTGTTTGCATTCGAGTTTGAAACTGATTTGTTTACATTATATTGTATGCTTGCAGCTGTAGACTTCGCGCGTACAAACTTTTTTGCAAACAATCTAGCGGTGCATAGTAGCGCCATCTAGTTAAGGTAACTACAACTAACATTAATAACCAAAGTTCTCCATCAATCCCTACCAAGTGGGTAAAGGGCTGATTCTACTGGTAGAAACCTAAAAGTGAGAAATGTAGTGCATTTTGAGGAGCTATTCTGCTCATCACGCCGAAGAACCTCATCAGATCTTTACCAAATTTTTATGAGACTAATTTAAAGTTACTAGGTACCTTTTAAGTAAAAAAATAACCATCGAAATCGAGTTCAATGAGGCGGAGATATACAGTAGTCCCTTTTTATACCCTTTTTTGGGGAAAGTTCCCAATCAAAAATCTCCGACGACTAAAAAAATCTAAAAATTCGCTTAACCTGCATACCAAGTTTCCTATAGATCGGTTGAGAAATGCGACCTATAGTAGAGATCAGCCGGACATACGACAGAAATTTTGCCCAAGCTGAAACATAGACGCTTCGCTCACGCTTCGCGCTCGCTCGGTCAATTATTAAACAACTTACTATATACATGAATAAAATAATACTAAATTGATTTTGTTAAAACATGTAATATTGCATGCCAGAAATAGCTAATATGTTGGACTCTATAAAAAATGACATCTTTTGTACTATATTACAGCAATAAAGAATTGTATCATTGTATCATTGATATCCGCACCCTGCGTTTGAATATTGTCTTATTCGCAGGTTTAGACTTTACGAGTCTCTGTATGTTGGGTACTACCCTTGTCCAAAATTTAAATAAAATCGACTGACGCTTAGCATGGAAATCGAACAAATAAAATACCACGACAGATTTTATCTAACTAGTAAGAAAACACGCTGCACACGAAAACTCAAGAAGCAAGCTTCTCTACATTTCTACTTTAATTGTCCACAAAGTGAACGCCATAACACTACTGTGTTCACTGTGGCTAATCACTGGTAATGAATAATGAATGGCTAATTGAATGGCAAGCTGTGACAGCCGTATATCAAGCCGCTTTTATTCGCACCGCTCGAGTAATACATACTGAATCCAACCACAGAATAAACAATAGCACCCTCTTCGCAATTGAATCTCGAATGAAACTGTCGCCGGTAATTTTATTACGAGTACCTTGGTTTAGTTCTGAAGTATTGCCTGATCTGAGAACTAGCTGTAACCCGTGGCTATGACCTCGTGGACAATTCGCAATTATTTTTTTAGCCCGCCTGGGGTTGATTCTCGAAAAATCCAATCTTATCGGAGAACTATCTGTAACCCGCAGCATTGTTCTCATAGATTATTCACAAGGGCTGAAACCCTTAGAGGTTAATTCTCGAAATTTAAGAGAAATCGTTTGTTTGGGGAGTTTTAAAGCGATAACGGCTGGACGGATTTTGATGTAATTTTGAATGGAGATAGCTTATACCCTAGTATAAAACAAAGGATACTTTTAATCCCACTTTAATTTTGTTTCCACAAAAAAACTGGAACATATTGATTACTCGCTCTATGGAACGGTTGCCATGGAAACGAAATAACAAGTCTGTCAAAAAACATCAAGAGTTTGTGCTATATATACTTTTGCATTGGTTTTTAATATCCTAGAAGACCATAAGATGCTTTTTTCACGATAAACTGTAGTCCGTGCGGACGAAGTCGCGGGCGAAAGCTACTAGAATATAGATGTTAAATTTACATGTTTTTGATATTCACAGTTGTTATTCAATGGTAGTTAGTGTGGAAACAGTAGTGACACGGGCACAGACATACATATTTACAATTCTATGGCCACGGGTAATAAAGGAACGAAATCGGTTGAGTCATTTTTGCATCACTAACAAAGAAACGATCTTCGCTACTAACTAGTACGGATAGGAACAAGAAGTAATTTCGTTATAATTTGTATTAACACCTATTTACAAATTACATTTATCCTAGTTATCAAACTGATACTTCTTCTGTGTGTACTCCTGTGGCATCATCATAACCGCTTTACCATACTTCTTCAACCACTGCATCCTCTCTTTTTCCATGGCTGCGTTAGGGTCCGGCGTTGTTGACGTCTTAGCCCGCGCCATATTCTGAAGATACGACTCGTAGAGGCTGATCCTTGGGAGGACTGAGTTATCTTCAGCTGGTTCCAAAGGTAGGTTGATGGGATCGTAAGGCAACGTTAGCATGAACTTGCTAGGATCGAAGAAGGAAGGATTGGAGTCTGAAGTCAGTTCTGTAAGTTCTACAGTGTTGGTTACAGCTGTGCTAGGTGCGGGTGTGGTGGGTCTATTGTCCTCGTCCCAGATGATGGTGTCTAGCCAGTGGGCGAAGCTGGAGACTTTGGGGAATGCGTGGGCTCGGGTGTAGAGCGCGCAGGTTTGGTAGAACGTCGCGATGGCGATTAGCGTGTTGTTTTGGATGACAGCTCCGCCGTTGTCTTTCTGGAAGGTAAACGTTGCTGGTTAATATAATTAATTACAAAAAACCTGTCTGCGAACAAAATTATTGATAACGAGCTGACCTCAAATAATCACACTAATATTATAAAAAAAAGGTGAAAATTTGTATGAATGTGAGGGTGTGTGTGTTACTTATTCACGCTTAAATGTCTCAACGGATTTGGATGAAATTTGATACTGGGATAGCTTCTACAATACGCGCCACGAAAGATTAGACGCAGTAGACGATTTATAGGTCAGAAAGAGCGCGGGAGGCGCGGTACGGTGCTGCGCATGCGCGTTAGTTGTCTCCTGTTCTCCTCGCCCCGCGCACGCACCGCTTTACTCCTCCGCAGTACAGACGAGTTCAACCTGTGTTTATAAATTTCTACTTTGTATATAGATGTGTTGTATGAGGTAATATGTTGTATGAAGTAAAGGCATGGCATTTTTTTAATATTTTTACTTAAGTATACATCTTTTTTATGGAAACTTTTAAGTTGAAAACGTTTACAAAGTGGTCAGTCAATTTGTTGGTTTTATACGAGTGCAACTTTGTGAAAGCTGATATGCACTCATGGCTAACCCAAAAAGGAATTCCCTGCACTCCAGATATGCTTAAACCACAATTGTACAAATAGATAAACATACATAAAGAACATTATAAGACATTCAGCATTGACAAAATACTATCTGAACACGGTCATGACGTACTGCAATTACCCACACCAACATACGACCCTGATTTAAATCCTTTATTATTTCGTAATAAATATTGTAATAAATTTTAATATAGTATTGCTATACATCTAATCTCGAATGTCGTCGAAAAACCCCTGAATAGATTTACAAATTATGCATAACTATTTCGTACACGACTATACATACGCAAGCTCCCCACTACTGACGCTCGTCAAGTCTCATTTTTCATGGCACGTGTTATAACCTGGATTAACACATAGGCTACTTTTTATCCCGGAAAATGTTTAGTATATATGTATCTGTTTTACTAACATTTATTTTACTTATCCAATTACCGATTGCAACATACCAATTACCAATTTTCACTCAGGTTTTGGTCATTTATTGTTTCGTCGGAAATACAATATGGCAGCTGTAAGCCGCCATATTAGTTTTATTGACACTTCATATATCCTATAGCACTCTCGTGATCAAGACGCATCCAATGATAGCTCACTTATCAAAATCCATCAACCCGTGTAGACTGTTAGACGCGCCTAACACACAAACAAACATACATACAACCCAAACACATAACCCTCCTCACTCGGCTAAAAATACAGATGACTTGAGAACCTCAGCCTTTTGTGTAGTCGTTTAAAAAAATACTGTTTTATTTCGGCATGCATTTGTTCGTACGGAGTACAAGAAAGCGGTACCAGAATAATTCCGTATTTATTTCTACTTCCAAGAAAAGACAGATTATTCAATGAAAACAAGGAAAGCAGATTTCCTGAACAAGTATTGTCTTCTGATTAAATTGTGCACAGTTGAAAAGGAGCTTTCTGAAGATTTCCGGGATTTCAGCTCTGCGATGCTTTTCAGCTTTGGAGTAGGGTTGCTATGGACAGGGAGTTTCGCATACAGAAATAAAGAAAAACAAATCGTTGGTTTTCGAAAGAAAATAAAAACACCGAACGCAGTGACATTAATTTCGTTCTTTAGATGATCTCAAGCTCTATCAGTAAAATTAGATTAACAAGTAAGTAGGTACATAAAAAGGCAACTTTCTGCGATAAATTAAAAATCTCATACATTTTGCAGACTTTTTGGTTAGAATTCACATATATTTTTACGTCTCATTTGCTAGGTTAGGTTAGGTTAGGAGTGTAATGTTTTCAGGGTTCATGTATGTGTGTATATATGTATGTAAGTTTCTTCATTACACGACTGCCCAAAAAAGTAGTGTAATGTTTTTAGGGTTAATTTATGTATGTATGTATGTATGTATGTATGTGAGTTTCTTTTTTTCACCATAACTTTTAAATGCCGGAACAGAATTGGCAGTATGGGACATCGTAAGAATCCTTGCATCATCCCGAGTGACATAGGTTATTAAAGTTCAATTTTGGCCGTCTTTTTATCTTATTTTGATGACATACTTCTTTCCTAACGTATAGAATTAAACATGAAAATAAAAATGGCGGCCATTCCAACAGGGAATAATAACATAACCCTACTAGCTTTCCCGCCCGCGACTTCGTCCGCGCGGACTACAGTTAATCGCGAAAGAAACATCCTATGTTCTTCTAGGATATTAAACACCAATGCAAAAGTAGGTATAGCACCAATGCTCTTGATGTTTTTTGACAGACTTGTTATTGCGTTTCCATGGCAACTGTTTCTTACAGCGAGTAATCAACATTTTCCAGTTTTCCCGTGAAAACTAACAATTTTTCGGGATAAAAAGGATCCTTTGTTTTATTCCAGGGTATAAGCTTGTGACGAGGTCAAAACCTCTTTCATAATAATAATCTTTTGATCTTTTAATTCTTTCATAATCCATTTCATTTCATTTTGATAGTTGGTCATTATTGATTCTAGATACAAATAACCTGTCATTCGAATATAGATTTTTGGAAAAACCGAAATAATATTATAAAATTCATAAATAAGTTTATAACAACTTGAATTACTCTTTTAAATATATATATGATAATACCTACATAAGAGATTATTTTCATCCGTATTGTATCAACACGAAATTGTCCAAGTGCACCTTATTGTTCCTGTTCCTGTAATTCTGTTGTCCACTGAGGTTTGGGTCCTGGGCTAGTGGGACAAGCCCAAACCCTGGGACCGCCTGGGCGCCATTGTCAAGCGTCGTGACAAGCTATCTCCATTCCAAATTTCATAAAAAACCGTCCAGCCGTTATCGCGTGAAAACTCCCCAAACAAACAAACAACCAAACAGACAACGTTTCACTTTTATATATTGGTATGGATATGGGAGTATATTTAATGTTGTCGCCAAAATTCAAAGTTTTACTCCCTTGGAATATCGCTAGTTAATACCCGGACATACTGTATAAAGTTTTTTAAGATGTGCCTAAATAAAACTGAATAAATAAAATAATAAATAAATAAAACAAACAAACAATAAAATAGGACGCGACTGGGGCGCCATTATTTCATTTTTGCTTTGTCTAGCTAGACCCTCTTCTTTCATGTTTAGTTATTGTTGGTAATACCAAGTACACGAAATGTTAAATGTTAATAAAGTCGGAACAATTTCTAGAACGAAGTTCATTAAGGCAAATTTAATGTCAGGCTTGTCGTTTGAATCAAAACGGACAACGCCCATTCATCGTGCGTACTTGCGTGAGTGCGTATGTATATTTTGGAGGATGTGGTGTTAGGTAAGCTCTTGATATATCATTGATGGCGAGCAAAAACTCATTAAGTGCTTTGTAGATAATCGCGTTTTAAAGTTTTTATGTTGTTATAATCGTCATAACTGATCAACGCTTATGGTTACAAAAATGGTTTCTATGAACAAAATATTGATAATTTTACCCGGCAGCCTAAAAATAAATAAATAATTTTATGATATATATAATAAAAAGTATGATAGTTAAATCTATCATTTTCAAAAAACAAAAACTTGAGTTGGTTTTGCTTTAATTAATAAACATTAGTGAGATTTAGGAGAACGTAAAGACCAAAAAACGTGCGATTACCTTGATAAAAATTCAAGTTCCGTTGGTGACTTTTACCGAACCACAGAATCGCATTTTATTCAAACTTTTCCCTCTGCCAGTATCTGATATTTGATTATACGTTAGTAAAACGATTGTCATAAATTACTCAAGTACCGTTAGTTAATTTTGACAGACCGATTTTTTGCTTGACAAGAAGTTATGTACTTCTGACATTGTTGTATTATCAGAAATAATAAAAAAAACAACTCTTATTATCATTCTATAAGGTAGAAAATGGACTTAAAAACACTTTGACATCAATTAACTCATTTAGCCTAAAAATGACACTAAGTGACTTCTTGCTCTCCAACGACGATAATTATGATCTGTGGATAAGCTAGTCTCTGATTAAGATTCTGTTGATGATCGGCAAGAAACAAAGGAAAAGGTGAAAGTACTAATTCGGCTACAGGTGGACTAGAAAATTTTGAAACTTGTGCTACCTACAGACCTTGATTAAATAAAATATACCTTGTTCATGCCATTGTCTTTTTCAGCTTAAAAGTTTTTCAATTACAAAGTTTCACTAATATAATACGCTTATTAGAAAAAAGTAATTCAGAGGTCCTGGGAAGCTGAAATTTCATACAGAGCCTACCAACAAAGGGAGGTAATGAAAACGCCTGACTTTCTCTCTACAAACAAAACTAGGTGATGACAAACTGGAATTTATGAACCTAAACTGTTTATTATGGGTATTAAACCTTACCTATGTCACAGTACATATATAGTCCTTATATATATGATATATGTACTCTGTCTATGTATATCGGTGAACGCATATGACTACAGACCCAACTGCAAAGCTTGCCTTGGTCGTTTATTCACATCAAGCTACAAAAATAATCCAAATTATTTTTACTGCTCAAAATCTATTTTCATAACGTTTAAAGAATATGTTTTATTCCAGTGTTCGGTAAGATTAGTGTAACTAAGGTTTTGTTAAAATTAAATAACACGCTAACTCGAACATGACGCAGTGGGATACGTACGAAAATTAGACTGTCGTTTTTGCGAATGTCTATTCCTCGAAGTCTCTTTATCGAATGCTTACATCCTCGAATGGTCGTTTCTGCGTATGGTCAAAATTGCGAACGTTTATTCCTTCGAAGGGTCGTTGGTAGTCGGGGCATAAAACAAAATTCTCAATCGCCTTAAAAATTGGTTTGTTTTGTCTTCTAGATGCGCGTGCTCCATTTTCGGCCACATAATCGCTTTCCATCAAGCGAGATGAACGAAGTTAAACATTGATTTAATCACTATATAGTATAAAAGAAAGTCACTGAACGTATCTGTCTGTCTGTCCTGTCCACAAATGCCTACCTCAGAAAATACTTAACCGATTTTATTCCGGTTTTCACCTAGGAAAGGAAGGTTGCCTAGAAGACATCAGTTTTAGCTATAAGGCCGCCCATTGTTACACTTCTTCTACTATTGTTCCTTTATTTTGTTATTTTTGGTGTGTACAATAAATAATTTAGGTGTATGTTGATTCAAGAGGATGGTTTTTAGGTATAACATATTCATAATGTATTTTGTGTACATATATATGCAAGGCAAATTTTCTCAACAAAGCCGGAAAAAAACAGCCGTCTTGGTAATGTTTTTTTACGTACGCTGTAATACCATAAGTGCTATATGAAAGTAATGTATGAGAGGATTCTTCTTCTCAAAAAGATCTATAAAAAAAAACGCGACTCCATTACAGAAAGCTCAAACTCAACGTTCTCGTTCTCAAAATAAGCACAAATTCAAAATCGGTCCAATCGTTTAGCAGCTCTATCAGAATGGTTCCAATTATAGTGAAGAACCATTCTGATCACATCAGCTTTCAAACAGAAAATTACCGCATTAAAATCGGTCCATTCGTTTGGGAGGTACGATGCTACAGACAGACACACAGATACACACAGTGAAATTTGGGGGTTAAAAATCATATTATTTTGACTCAATTTTCTAGATCTCTTTGTGCTAAACTTTATTTTTACTCATCAAATTGTTCACAATCACATTAATGTATCCCCTTTCATGTAGATCAATTTTGCCTTTAACTCCATACTTTTTAGCCCCCGAACAAAGAGACGGGTGTTATAAGTTTAGGGTGTGTATCACAGTGTGGGTGTGTGTGTGTGTGTGTGTGTGTTTGTGTGTCTGTGGCATCGTAGCTCCCAAACGAATAATATGCACCGATTTTGATGCGTTTTTTTCTGTTTGAAAGCTTATGTAATCGTGATGGTTCTTAGATATAGTGGAGAAGAGGGGAGAAGGGGGAGGTTAGAAAAGGGAGGATGAGAATCGTAGCTTCCAAACGAATGGACCGAGTTTGATGCGGTTTTTATGTTTGATAACTGATGTGATCCAGATTGTTCTTAGCTATAATGGGGTGGAGGGTTCGGGGTAATATTTTTTTTTTAATTTGTGCTTGTTTAACACATAGTTTGAATATTATTACGATGTTTTTGATGAGCGAATTTCAATTAATTCTGCTTAACACGTGCATCGTACCTACTATTACTAGTGCAGACGGGTGTGTGGTCAATGTAACGTGTTGTACAAATAAATATTAAGAGAAACCCTTACCTACCCGTGCGCTTATGCTTACCCTGCAAAAGTTTCTGTTCGAGTCCTGCACGCCACCCACACATATGTAGTGTCCGGGCAACAGCTTGGTGTTGTCCTCGCAGATGGACGCCTCTATGACTGGCACGTTTACTACGCGCATGTGCTGTGGATAATACATTTTATGTTAAGATTACTAGTTCAGTTATACTCGTATACGGCAGATTAGGTGTTGTATTCTCTGAATCACGGCTACAACGCTTGTTTTCTGTAGAGGGCTATCCTAGACAAGTATTTTACTAAGTTGTCTATCAAAATTATAAAGATACAATCATCACCATCGTCAGCTTGTTTCCACCACCATGCCTCGCCAAGTGTCCTGTCCAACGCCACTTGAGTCTAATGTTTGTTTGTTTGTCGTATGAGGTAGTGCTGGCCTCTGATGTCAGAGTTTGTCATGCCGCCCGAGGGCCTCTGACATGGCTTAACGACTGCTATTAATCAATAACAGCCGGGACCGACAGCTTAACGTGCCCTCCGAAGCACGGAGCGATGGAAAACCGCACATAACTTAGAAAAGTCATTGGTGCGTAGCCTAGGTTTTGAACCCGGTATCGTTGGATTCTAAATTGCACTATAGAACCGTTAGGCCACCATCGCACACACTTGAGTCTAATAATACGTTTCCAATGTCGGGAACTGTGATCCTTTGTCGGATTTCCGTATTTCGGACTCGATCTTTGAGGCGTATGCCGAACATAGCACGCTTCATGGCTTTTTGCGGAACTCGCATTCGATGCGCTGTCTCTATGCGTCCATCACTTACGGAGCCGAAACAAGATATACATTAACAAAATTACATATTTTTTTTGATATACATTAACAAAATTTTAATCCTACTAATATTATAAATGAGAAAGTGAGTTTATTTATTTGTTACGCTTTCATGCCTTGGCTACAGCGATCATTATGAAATATTGCACACACGTTGTCAGGGGTACAGAAAAATACATAGAATACCTTTCATCACGATTTAGGAAAAACAAGTTTATCTATTGTGTATGGGAATTGCCACTTCGATGGCTAAGTGACAGGTATCAAAGTGGTAGGTATCAAAGTGACAGATGTCAAAGTGACAGGTGTCACAGTGGCAGATGTCAAAGTGGCAGGTGTCAAAGTGACATATGTCAAAGTGACAGATGTAAAAGTGACCGGTATCAAAGTGACAGGTGTCAACCCAAGGGGTGCAATAAGGAGATATTTTTAGAAATTTATTTCCTATGGTGAAGGTGGGTGGCAGGGGTGGCAAAGTTTACACGCAAGCGAAGCTGATGGGCGCAGCTAGTTATAAATTTAGAGATGGCAGCTGAAGCAATCATTCGTAAGTTGGTCAAGTTTTCGGTCGCCTCCTAGCCCTTAGGTAGAAGCTAGGAGGTTGAAATCTACCACATAAATAAAGTGAGCTTGAAATTTCGGTGACAAATATGCTTAAAGATCAGCCTTGGGCAAACTTAAGTAGTTTGACAAAGCCCCTGTACCTACAGTGCTCAGCTTCTAAAATTATGTGCGAACTAATGAATAAACGCTTTCCCAGCCGTTTATCTTGTAATATCTGACAAAGCCCCATTACAGCTGCTATTGAACAATTTGTACTGCGTGTTGACCTTTTGTAATCATGATAATGCTTGTGCAAATTGTATTATGTCTAATTGTATAAATATATTCAGGACAATTCACACCAATTACCTAGCCTCAAACTAGGATACCCTGTACTATGGGACGGATAAACATACATAAATACAAATATAAAATTAATCCATGACTCAACAACCGGAAACAAACATTTGCTCATACACAAATGTTTGCACCACGCAGGATACGAACTCGCGACTGTTTGACTTAGCAGTCAGGGTCACTACCCACTCAGCTGACCGGTCGTCAAAATAAATGCTTACGCTTTTACTAAACTTACACCATCAGGAGTCCATGCGAGGATAGAGGCTAGGTATCCCAGGACCACCTCCTCATCAGGTTTCGGAAGACGCACCGCCTGTACCCTTGAATTAAACTCTAGTGGGATCTCCAGCTTGGCTGCTGATACCTTCAAATCGAAGTTGTTTATCAGCATTTTTATCTGCAAAGGGAGGTTGAAGATTTGTGATATTCTGCGTTAGAATGTTTAGGATCTGCTGATGTATCTTTATTTGCAAAGGGAGGTTGAAGATTTGTGATATTCTGCGTTAGAATGTTTAGGATCTGCTGATGTATCTTTATCTGCAAAGGGAGGTTGAAGATTTGTGATATTCTGCGTTAGAATGTTTAGGATCTGCTGATGTATCTTTATCTGCAAAGGGAGGTTGAAGATTTGTGATATTCTGCGTTAGAATGTTTAGGATCTGCTGATGTATCTTTATCTGCAAAGGGAGGTTGAAGATTTGTGATATTCTGCGTTAGAATGTTTAGGATCTGCTGATGTATCTTTATCTGCAAAGGGAGGTTGAAGATTTGTGATATTCTGCGTTAGAATGTCTGCGTTAGAATGTTTAGGATCTGCTGATGTATCTTTATCTGCAAAGGGAGGTTGAAGATTTGTGATATTCTGCGTTAGAATGTTTAGGATCTGCTGATGTATCTTTATCTGCAAAGAGAGGTTGAAAATTTGTGATATTCTGCGTTAGGATGTTTAGGATCTGCTGATGTATCTTTATCTGCAAAGGGAGGTTGAAGATTTGTGATATTCTGCGTTAGAATGTTTAGGATCTGCTGATGTATCTTTATCTGCAAAGGGAGGTTGAAGATTTGTGATATTCTGCGTTAGAATGTCTGCGTTAGAATGTTTAGGATCTGCTGATGTATCTTTATCTGCAAAGGGAGGTTGAAGATTTGTGATATTCTGCGTTAGAATGTTTAGGATCTGCTGATGTATCTTTATCTGCAAAGAGAGGTTGAAGATTTGTGATATTCTGCGTTAGAATGTTTAGGATCTGCTGATGTATCTTTATTTGCAAAGGGAGGTTGAAGATTTGTGATATTCTGCGTTAGAATGTTTAGGATCTGCTGATGTATCTTTATCTGCAAAGGGAGGTTGAAGATTTGTGATATTCTGCGTTAGAATGTTTAGGATCTGCTGATGTATCTTTACCTGCAAAGGGAGGTTGAAGATTTGTGATATTCTGCGTTAGAATGTTTAGGATCTGCTGATGTATCTTTATCTGCAAAGGGAGGTTGAAGATTTGTGATATTCTGCGTTAGAATGTTTAGAATCTGCTGATGTATCTTTATCTGCAAAGGGAGGTTGAAGATTTGTGATATTCTGCGTTAGAATGTTTAGGATCTGCTGATGTATCTTTATCTGCAAAGGGAGGTTGAAGATTTGTGATATTCTGCATTAGAATGTTTAGGATCTGCTGATGTATCTTTATCTGCAAAGGGAGGTTGAAGATTTGTGATATTCTGCGTTAGAATGTTTAGGATCTGCTGATGTATCTTTATCTGCAAAGGGAGGTTGAAGATTTGTGATATTCTGCATTAGAATGTTTAGGATCTGCTGATGTATCTTTATCTGCAAAGGGAGGTTGAAGATTTGTGATATTCTGCATTAGAATGTTTAGGATCTGCTGATGTATCTTTATCTGCAAAGGGAGGTTGAAGATTTATGATATTCTGCGTTAGAATGTTTAGGATCTGCTGATGTATCTTTATCTGCAAAGGGAGGTTGAAGATTTGTGATATTCTGCGTTAGAATGTTTAGGATCTGCTGATGTATCTTTATCTGCAAAGGGAGGTTGAAGATTTGTGATATTCTGCGTTAGAATGTTTAGGATCTGCTGATGTATCTTTATCTGCAAAGGGAGGTTGAAGATTTGTGATATTCTGTGTTAGAATGTTTAGGATCTGCTGATGTATCTTTATAATAATCTATTAAATATGTATCTTTTTTTTTGACAAACGCAGACACCAGCACTACCTCATACGACAAAAAAAACATTACATTGAGTGACGAGACGGGCAGGTCGCTCGCCTGAAGGTAAGCATCACGCCTGTCCATGACAGTAGCAGTGCCACCCAGAACTTTGGTTGCAAAATCTTCAAGTCTATCTGGTGATAAGTATATTTTTTTATTTATATTACCTAATTGTTTTTTTAGTTCTTTTCAACTTTACATATTTACTTAATTAAATTAAGCTCATGGTAATTTTGAGTATCTTCAATTTATATAACCCACTCTCCTTTTGTGTCGATGAGTCAAAATTAACACGTATCAAAGTACCTACACGCTTATGAAACCTATGAAAATCTAAATAAAAGCCAAATTAAAACTTTTCCCATTTTAACCACATTGTCGCTTCCTCGAAATTTTCCTTCTCTTCAATATTTTGTAAACAAGGAACTTAAAACAGCGAAAAATCCAATAGCAAAACGACTCTCCTTTCTTATTCTGCCTCATTTTGTGAAGAAAGGCATACTGAGACAAATTTTTATGACTTACTGTAATAACAAGCAATCAGTACGTAAGTTCACAATTTTTTAGAAATCTTCTAAATCTGTGTGATTGTGCGCGTCTGTTTGTTATTATTTCACGGGTTAACCACTGCTTTCATTTTAAGATAGAAATTCTGATTTAAGGAAAATACAATTGCAAGAAAACAGTCGGGATAACGTAATAGCAATGTTTTAGTAATGTTTTCATGTTAGCATCAAATCTCTCTCTACAGTCGATCCTTCCTGATTGAAGATCGCGATTTATAATCCAATTGTTTATGAGGCGTCTCCATCGGTTCCTGTCTGTGGCCATTTGGATTACTGTTTCGAACTTGGACGTCTCGTTTTCCTTAAGCTGGTCTAACCATCGCATCGAGGATCTACCACGCGCTCGCTTCCCCTCAACGTTCGCGCAGATGATCAGTTTTTTCAGGTTTTGGCCTTGACGTCTAACAGTATGCCCGAAATAACTAAGAATGCGGCGGTGACATCGTGGACAAGCGGTCTTTAATTGCAAGTTCCGTGATGCCGTCCATGAGATCCGGAACATGCGCCTCCAGCACTACATTTCAAATGCATCTATTTTCTTCCACTCTTTCTCGCGTATTGTCCACGTTTTCACTCCGTGCATGAATATGGGGAAGATAAGAGCTTTGATTAGTTGAATCTTGGTCTTTTTGGAGATCTCTTTTACCTTCCAGATGTTCAGCAATCTAGTCATTGCGTCCTTGGCCATAGCAATTCTATGCCGGATGTCTGCGGCACAGTCTCCATCATTCTAAATGTTGGCTCACAAATAGATGATGTCCTCTACAGTTTCTATACCTGGGATGAGAAAAGTTTCACCAAGTGCGCCACTTTGGTCTACAACCATGAGCTTCGTTTTGCTCTTATTGACATTACTGCACTTAACAAATAATCATTTTTTTTTTGCTCTTATTGACAGAAAGCCCCAATGTTCACTCTCGAACTCTAGACTACATCTCTTCCATCTCTAGTTTAGTAGATGCAAGCAGCAGTGTCCGCGTTCCAAAAATTGGAAATAGTAGTTCCACCGATGTTGAACTTACCTAGCTCTCGGCAGCCTTGCATATGAAATATTCTCCGTAAATGTTAAAAGCATGGGTAGTATACAGCCCTGTCGAACTCCTTTTTTTGCTTGGAACACAACAGAACATTTGGTGTTAACCCAAATGGGAACGGTTTTTTGAAATGGTCTTATAAATATTTTCAATATGATACCTCAATTGATAAGTTTTGGCAGCTACAGCTGCCAAAACTTATGCCGCCATGTTAGTTTTCTGAACACTTCATATATCTTTGTGGCCAGAGCCCCCCCCCCCCCCCCCCCCCCGAGGGTGTCTACCAGCTCAAAGGGACTCCTTGCTCACAATAATTTAACTTTTGTACTTAGTAGTGCGAGCCTTCATTTTTCAACGGGCAGCGGAGGCTTCGTAGCTGCTAGTCTTCATACGTACACGTTTCCTTCAGCTATATTCAGCAAACTTAGGTTTTGAAATGAAATATATTTAGTTTAGTATATATAACGTGTGTATTCTGTTTCTTTAAAAGTTAGGTCCAAGAACACAGACTTGAGCGAATCAATGACAATTTAAGAATGACAGGTTATTTGTATTTAGAATGAATAATGAACTATCAAAATGAAAAGAAATGGATTATGAAAGAATTAAGATATCAAAAGAGTATTATTATGAAAGAGGTTTGGACCTCGTCACATCCTATGTCACTCTCTTGACTAAGGCTAATCTAATGATAGCTTATTTATCAAAAACAATTTAGGCTGTAGGAACTACTACTACTACTGTTGGGTATTGCGCCAAAGAAACATACATACAGCCCAAAACATAACCCTCCGCAGTCGGGTAAAAACATAGAAGGCAACGATGAAAAGTGAGACTAAATTATAATTTTGTGCCACTTTTTTGCCAACAAAAAATTGTTTATATAATATCCACCTGCTTTAATTGAAGTTTAGCCACTGTCTCCTACGGTACTGGGAATGTACGTTAAGTCACAGTACATATGACTATATATGTACTGTGGTTAAGTGATCAAACTTTTATATCTTACTTTAGAGAGTTCGAGCTACTTAAAGTTGTTGCATTTAGAATAACTTCGTGTAAGCTTTCACAAGTAGGTAATGCTTTAAAGTATTTGTAACTTAATTTTTCGTGTAGCTTTAGGGAATGTGTGGAATTATTTAGGAGTGTACTTAAGTTATATACATTTTACTGATAGAATACGGACGGAGAGTAAGACAAACGAGGAAGTACTTAGTCTCGTCCAATAAAAACGGAACTTAATAGCAACCAGAGAAAGGAGAAAAGAAAAGATTGTAACTTTTAAACTTTCGCGATTCGAACACATAGTTAAATATTTAAACTGGACTTAATCGCGCTGAAAACTTAATATTTATTTACCTCGACGTTTCGATTAAGTTGTCTTCTCGTGACCACGATCAATGCAACTTGATCGAAACGTCGAGGTAAATAAATATTAAGTTTTCAGCGCGATTAAGTCCCGTTTAAATATTTAACTAAGAGAATAGATGTTTCGCCACCTCAAATGACATGACAACGTCATAAAAACTATCACAGAAGGGAAATTAGAAGGGAAGAGAGGTAGAAGCAGATCTAGAAGGAAATTAACAGATCAGATAAAGAAGACAATTGTCATGTCTTATAGGGAAGTCACAGCTTTGGCCGAAGATAGGGAACGCTGGAAGTTACTCCACTGAGAAGTGCTGGGCTCTTAAATAAGAAGATGAAATTACATATTAAATAGCACGGCATGGTCTTTAATCCGCCGACTTAATATAGGTCTACCCGCAGGTGCTGTGAGAACCAGCTAATTGGCAGCAGAATTTTCAAGTGCCAGTTTCAACATTTGCTGCGATTACCAAGCCACCTGATGTGATATGATGGTGATTTATTATAATAGTCCTATCTTGTAACTAATCGAATGCCTATCATATTGTTCACATAAAAAAAACGAGAATCGAAACTACAACTCCGATGCTTCCCAACAGGTGCATCTTCAACTAAAATAAAAACAAGGATCTGATTATAAAACCGACAGAAAATCATACCAAGGCATGGCCTTAGCGTTTTGTTGAGTCGGGACCTGTTTGCGACAACACACAGCATTAATTTTTATTTATCTACTTCTTTGTTTTATATTGTTTGTCATTAAGTCTATTCACACATAACAATAAATAAATGTATTTTCTATCTTTCTTTCTTTTCTTTCTTTCTATACCTTTTTTTCTGTTAGGAAGAGTTGCTGGCGTAGAATTAATTTATAATTTGTTCGTCTACAGCGGGAACTTTTCTAGCCGAAAAATATAGTTGACTATGAACCGGTTCTGGAGCGTAAAGTTGCGGGGTTCGCTTCACACATATTGCTAAATTATGTGTTAATCTCAACCTACGGAAGCTGTAGTGAGTAGTTTTAAGTTAAATCTAAATAAGGCTTAAATAGATAAGACCAAGATCATGTTTAACAATCTTTTTGACCCGGAACCGATTGCAGTCAATGTTGTACCTCTCTGAAGTTGTCCAACAATATGTTTACTTTGGGACTCTCAAATTTGTTCTTGCAATCAGACAAGAACAAATTTGAGAAGGAAGCCAACAGAAGAATTTAGCTGGGTTGGGCAGCATTCAGCAAGCGTCGTCAAGTCTTCTTCTTTATACCACAGTGCCTGAAGACAAAAGTCTTCAATCAGTGCGTCCTACCAGTCATGACCTACGGTGCCGAAAGGTAGACATTCACGGTCAAACTAGTGCATATATGCAAGGTCGCTCAGCGAGCTATGGAGAGAGTTATGCTTGGAGTTACTCTGAAGGACAAGATTCGCAATGAAGATATCCGACGGAGAACCAAGGTAACCGATATAGCTCTAAGGATAAGCAAGCTAAAGTGGCAGTGGGCTGGTCACATTCCCGAAGAACCGATAACCGTTGGGGTAGACGAGTTCTAGAGTGGAGACCACGTTTAGCAAACGTAGTGTTAGGACGCTCTGTGGGAGTGAGGACCTGCGAAAAGTGTCTGGAGAAAATGGATGAGGAAAGCTGAAAAGCGAGCTCAGTGGCGTGTATTAGGAGAGGACTACGTCCAGCAGTAGACAGATATAGGCTGATGATGATGAAGGATTACTTCAAATAATGCAGTTTTGTTTGTGTATTTTCTTATCCAATCCACAATATGACATCGTCGCATTCTAAGTTTTTTCTGGCAAACTGTTCGACGTCAAGGCCAAAATCTGGGAAAACTGATGATCTGCATGCACGTTGACGGGGAAGCGATCGCGTGGAAGATCCCCAATGCGATGATCAGACCAACATATGCACAAGTCGTCCAAGTTCGAAACGGTAGTCCGAACAGCCACAGACAGGCGCCGATGGAGACGATACAACTGACCTATACCTACGCGATCTTCAGACATGAAGGATCGACTATAAAGAGTTTGTACCTAGTGTTTCTAATGTTTTTCCTTACTTTGTGGTTAAAGTACATACTTACTTTGTACAACGATCCACTCTTCATGTTGTAAGAGCTCCCGACCCTTACGGTTATATTTCCCATCCTCTTGGGGCTCAGATATGAAGACGTGTACTCACTGTAAAGGTAAAAAAATCCAGGTTTTAAAATATAACACGATTTCACGGTTGTCTAGAAGAGATCGCTCTGAGCGATAAGGCCGCCCATTGTAACACTTTATTTTTAATTTTGTTTTTTTAGTTGTAAGATTTTTATTTGTGTGTTTCAACAAAGAGTTATCTATCTATCTATAACTTCAGTCCGCCCTAAAACGTTTCGTGGAAAAGATCGCTATTAAAGAAGACAGCCGCTTGTACGTAGTCACAGCCAATGTATATGTTTGTGAAGTTAGGCTCTGTGACGATTGTGTAGGTACTGCTGTGGGGATAAAATAGCATAAAGTAAAAGCGAGATAGAATATGCGAAAAACGTAAGCGAGTGAGCGAGGCAGTTATACAATGCTGACTTAACCTTCAACATTGGAATTGCGCCTGAAAAATAGTAGTTTGCTCAGCGACTAGCAGACAACTTCCGAGACTACTACTTTACTTACAAAATTCATTCAAATTCGTTCAGTCAAAAAGATTTTTAACCGACTGCGCAACGCAAAGGCTCGGTAATGTGTATATCAACCTATGTATGTCTGTTCCTTTGTGACACTATATAGACCAAACGCGTGGACCGATGTTGATGATTCATACGTCAATCGTTTTGTCTTAATTTTGCGAGTGCTACTAAAGACATGACATTAATCAAAATTCAATGTGGCGGCAACTAGACGCCATATTGTGAAAAAGATATAAAAATAAAGTCGACGAACTATGTCAAGTGGGGTACCATTGAATCGGTATTAGAATATTATCTTTCCTCGTAACATTTCTCATTTTGAATGACCATTTAGGATTTATAACGATTTAAAGATGATTCTCACAAATTCTTATAAATATAAACTAAATATTAAAAATAAAATAAATGATTATAAAAAAACATCCGGACTGCGAACAAAAGAAAAAAGCAAACGAGCTTTTTGATTTTGAAATATAACATGAAGTCGGAGGCATGATGAGTTAGCTCGCCAGGTTCTAGCTGATCCCGTCAAAAGAAAAATTTAATGCAGCATGCCACCGACTGCATCTTATATTTCGAAATCAAAAATCTAAAGAGTGTTTGTTTCTTTTTAGTTTTGTTCGCAGTCGGTTTTTTTTCATTTATAATAATTTATTTTATAATAGAATTCTTCCTACTCATCGCATTTCAATCGATCCAGTAGTTTTTGATGCGAGATTAAACATCCACACATGCAAGTACTTAAAATTTGTTATATTCTTGTTCATTAGCTCATTCTAAGTCCTCGACGCCATTTCATGTTCTTGTTCATTAGCTCATTCTAAGTCCTCGACGCCATTTTATGTTCTTGTTCATTAGCTCATTCTAAGTCCTCGACGCCATTTTATGTTCTTGTTCATTAGCTCATTCTAAGTCTTCGACGCTATTTTGTTACTTACTGCTTTTTAATAACGTATAGCAAAAGGTTTAAAAAAGACGGACATCACACCGCCAAATCGAAAGTAAAGCACCCAAGATATGCCGCTCGTGCGTACAAGCCTCACACACACACTAACACCATGTTATGCCAATCGGCCGCCACACCGCAGCAAGATCTCGCCCGTAGTAGTCGTGTTAAGTTTTTACGAAAAATCAAAAACTGTGTATCAACCACAAATTATCCACTCACGCACACATAATCATCTGCCATTTGCTATGCATCACTCGTTTAAGAGGTGGTGTGGTCTTTAAATAGTGGTCATTTTTTTAAACCTTAAGAAGGTTTAAAAAAACGATCTTCATAAATAATGATTAGAGACTCAATTTTAATCAATTTTAGGTTTCACAGTGTTTGAGTTATTATCCCAGAAGGAGGTTTCTACATAATATAGCTGCGGTTACTGCAGCCAAAATGTGTAAAATAGCCAGTACCTAAAAATACCTTATATGCTATCTGATAAGGTCTTTAATACCTAGCTAACGGGCAATATTAGTGGTGTTTAGGTAATCGCGCAAACTATTAAGTATCCGTTACCTTGAAGCAGTTATACTAGCGTTTACCCTTGTCATTGCCGTCTACCGGGATTTACCTCGCGCCCGGTGTGAACAGTCTGGGGGCTCGGTAGAGCAAAATTACTGTCCCATTTGCTGGATTTCATCATACTAAAGTCTTAACAAAACATAATCGAAAGTGCTAATAACTAGCCTATAAAACAAAATAGAACTTTCAATAAATTATATACTGGTAGAATGTGCATATCACAATGCCTTCAAATTGATACCCATATTGTAAATTATATACTGGTAGAATGTGCTTATCACAATGCCTTCAGATTGATACCCATATTGTAAATTATATACTGGTAGAATGTGCATATCACAATGCCTTCAAATTGATACCCATATTGTAAATTATATACTGGTAGAATGTGCATATCACAATGCCTTCAAATTGATACCCATATTGTAAATTATATACTGGTAGAATGTGCTTATCACAATGCCTTCAAATTGATACCCATATTGTAAATTATATACTGGTAGAATGTGCATATCACAATGCCTTCAAATTGATACCCATATTGTAAATTATATACTGGTAGAATGTGCATATCACAATGCCTTCAAATTGATACCCATATTGTAAATTATATACTGGTAGAATGTGCATATCACAATGCCTTCAAATTGATACCCATATTGTAAATTATATACTGGTAGAATGTGCTTATCACAATGCCTTCAGATTGATACCCATATTGTAAATTATATACTGGTAGAATGTGCATATCACAATGCCTTCAAATTGATACCCATATTGTAAATTATATACTGGTAGAATGTGCATATCACAATGCCTTCAAATTGATACCCATATTGTAAATTATATACTGGTAGAATGTGCTTATCACAATGCCTTCAGATTGATACCCATATTGTAAATTATATACTGGTAGAATGTGCATATCACAATGCCTTCAAATTGATACCCATATTGTAAATTATATACTGGTAGAATGTGCATATCACAATGCCTTCAAATTGATACCCATATTGTAAATTATATACTGGTAGAATGTGCTTATCACAATGCCTTCAGATTGATACCCATATTGTAAATTATATACTGGTAGAATGTGCATATCACAATGCCTTCAAATTGATACCCATATTGTAAATTATATACTGGTAGAATGTGCATATCACAATGCCTTCAAATTGATACCCATATTGTAAATTATATACTGGTAGAATGTGCTTATCACAATGCCTTCAGATTGATACCCATATTGTAAATTATATACTGGTAGAATGTGCATATCACAATGCCTTCAAATTGATACCCATATTGTAAATTATATACTGGTAGAATGTGCATATCACAATGCCTTCAAATTGATACCCATATTGTAAATTATATACTGGTAGAATGTGCTTATCACAATGCCTTCAGATTGATACCCATATTGTAAATTATATACTGGTAGAATGTGCATATCACAATGCCTTCAAATTGATACCCATATTGTAAATTATATACTGGTAGAATGTGCATATCACAATGCCTTCAAATTGATACCCATATTGTAAATTATATACTGGTAGAATGTGCATATCACAATGCCTTCAAATTGATACCCATATTGTAAATTATATACTGGTAGAATGTGCATATCACAATGCCTTCAAATTGATACCCATATTGTAAATTATATACTGGTAGAATGTGCATATCACAATGCCTTCAAATTGATACCCATATTGTAAATTATATACTGGTAGAATGTGCTTATCACAATGCCTTCAGATTGATACCCATATTGTAAATTATATACTGGTAGAATGTGCATATCACAATGCCTTCAAATTGATACCCATATTGTAAATTATATACTGGTAGAATGTGCATATCACAATGCCTTCAAATTGATACCCATATTGTAAATTATATACTGGTAGAATGTGCATATCACAATGCCTTCAAATTGATAACCATATTGTAAATTATATACTGGTAGAATGTGCATATCACAATGCCTTCAAATTGATACCCATATTGTAAATTATATACTGGTAGAATGTGCATATCACAATGCCTTCAAATTGATACCCATATTGTAAAATTCGAAGTTAATATTTTTTTGCATTTAAAAATGGAGCCATACGTCCGCCACAAAGCTTATGTCACAATAGCCTATGTTACTTGGGGGATGTAAGGATTCTAACGGTACCATTAGTTCCATTATTCCCATATGTCTAAATCTGTTCATGCAATTAAAAGTTATGGTGGAATAAAGAAACTCAGATACATATAAACATACATACATACATGAATCCTAAATACAATACACTCCGTTAGAATAATAATACACTCCGTTTTTGGGCAGTCGTGTATAAAAGCTGACTGCGGACATAACTAAAACCAGGAAAAAACAGAAGTGAAAATGGTCGCTAACCAAAAATAAAAAACCGTTGGTCGTTAAATCGTTATAGATCCTAAATGGTCATTCGAAATAAAAAATGATAAAAAAACCTAGAGATGATTTTTAAATACCTATTCAATGATATCCCACTTAACATAGTTCGTCGACTTTCATTTTTTTCTTTTCACTAAAGCGTGTGGTTGTCGCCATATTGAATTTTGATTAGTCATGTCTCCAATGACACTCGCAAGATTAAGACAAATCTATTGACGTATCATCAAAATCGGTTTACGCATTTGGTTTATATAGTGCCACAAAGGAACAGACATGAAAGGAAATGCATAGGCTGAAACAATACCCACCGCGCGAGTAGGGTAAACATAAATTTAATAAATTTAATGTTTTATATATTCTTTTATTTATACCATGTGAGAACAATACAACGCCTATCTTGAATAAATGTAGGGTACACTTTTATAACATACTAGCTATCGCCCGCGACTTCTTCCGCGCTACAGTTTATTGCGAAAAAAAAGCATCCTATGTCCTTCTGGGACTTTAAAAACCAATGCAAAAGTATAGCACCAAAGCTCTTGATGTTTTTTGACAGACTTGTTATTAATTCGTTTCCATGGCAACCGTTCCTTACATCGCGTAATCAGCAGTTTTTCCGTGGAAACTTACAATTTTCCTGGTCAAAAATTATCCTATGTTTTATTCCAGGGTAGAAGCTACATCCATATCAAATTTCATCAAAATCCGTCCAGTCGTTATTGCGTGAAAGCTCCCCAAACAAACAAACAAATAAACAAACAGACAACGTTTCACTTTTATATATTGGAGTGGATATTTTATTGTTGATACGTGAAAAATCACAAGTAATAAAAACATTATTTGCTGCTGAAGTCCATCCTAAACTTGTTTTTAACTTTAATTATTGTATCAGAAATTAAGAATGGTATAAAATGTTTTTTCCGGTTCATCTCAAAATGGCTGTCTGACAAACTTTCTGAGTGCCTGTTAGTGCCCTTCGATTCGATACAACTTTTACCCACATCTCCCATCTCCTCATCTCCCGCCTACACAATATGTAAAACTCCGAACACTCCACGTCAAGTCGGCAGCAGATGGGTCATCGTGAGTTCTACCCAGCCACTTAGCTGGGCCCGAAGTTTTACGTGAATCTATATTGGTTTAGCTTTCCTGATCTTAACGGAAATCGTGTTTGTAGGAAACCATTGGTTGAAATATAAAAGTACATGAAGTACAATTTTCTTTCAGCCAGCCGTCAATTTTTCTATCGATTGCACGGCTTATTTAAGTCAATATTTAAGGTATCCAACAGTGAAAGCCGCATTTCGTTCGGTTCAGTAGTTTTTACGTGTAGCGCTAACAACCAGATTTAAATTTTGTTTCAATTGTACAGATTATTCATTACTTACTGCTATAATAGAATTATTATAGGTATAGAAGGTAGGTAGGTAGGTTCTTTAGATATTTCACCTCAAGTAAGCGTAATAATTTCTTTAAATTTAAGAGTCAAAACACCAATGCAAAAGTATAGCACCAAAGCTCTTGATGCTACGTCGTCGCATCTTGGCACGTTGCGATGTCGTGCCGCGATGCGATGTCTTGTCGCGATGCGATGTCATGTCGCGATGCGATGTCGTGTCGCGATGCGATGTCATGCCGCGATGCGATGTCTTGTCGCAATGCGATGTCATGTCGCGATGCGATGTCGTGTCGCGATGCGATGTCATGCCGCGATGCGATGTCTTGTCGCAATGCGATGTCATGTCGCGATGCGAAGTTGTGTCGTGGAAATCTACGACGTGGCTCTTCTTTCTTTCAATGAAACCCCCACTTCAAAGTGCTCATTCAACGTGCCACAATGACGTCGTACATATCGAGTGTATGTGCTTTGGCCCTTACACATATATGCTCGAAAAAGAAAAACTTCCAAAACTCCACAAAGGAGTCCATACAGAAGTCTGTTTCCTGGTAGTTTTTACACGACTGCCCAAAAAAACGAGTGTAATGTTTTCAGGGTTCATGTATATTTCTATGTATGTGAGTTTCTTTATTCCAACCTAACTTTTAAATGTCTGAACAGATTTAGACGTATGGGGTATCGTTAGTATCCTTACATCAGCCCGAGAAACAAAGTATTTTTTTGAGAAATTGATTATGGCCTAAAATTCAAATTTGAAAAAATTACGAATTTTATTTACAATATGGGTATCAAATTGAAGGCCTCGATGAGCACATTCTAACAATACCTATATAATTTATGCCAAAACATAACTTATGTAATAAGTTCCTTTTTGGCAGGGCAGGCGTGTTTTCGTTTTACTAAGGCGGAGTACGCTCTCAAATGTTTGTCCTACTCGTCCAGGTGCAGCGTGAGCGGGAGAGGAGATGCAGCTTGGGAGTCGATTTTTATTTACAATATGGGTATCAAATTGAAGGCCTCGATGAGCACATTCTAACAATACCTATATAATTTATGCCAAAACATAACTTATGTAATAAGTTCCTTTTTGGCAGAGCAGGCGTGTTTTCGTTTTATTAAGGCGGAGTACGCTCTCAAATGTTTGTCCTACTCGTCCAGGTGCAGCGTGAGCGGGAGAGGTGATGCAGCTCGGGAGTCGATTTTAGATAAATTATGTACTTTTCTATCGATATCTCAATATATAAAACTCAGTTAAGAAAGTGTTCGGTTATTTGTTTATCTTAATAGGGTAGCTACATAATTATTAAAATATACTATATTGCTGTCGCTGAAAATAACGAGAACAGCGATGCAACAAGTTATTTTCTTGCGGCAGTTCGATTGATTGATTCTTGATTCCCATATAATTTCGAAATATTACATTTCTGTTAATTATTTTTACGTTTAAAACTCTTTAATCTATGAGATGGGGTTATGGTTCTGGATTGTATGGATATGGTTATTTTAATAAAATACTTAAAATAAACTTGACTTTCATTTGACCTCTAATGACGTCACATAGTAGGCTGTATAGGGCTACTTTCAGTGCCTAAAAATAAGCAATAACAAACCAAAACAAAATGTCAATGTCAAGACAACGGCAGCCAATGGGTAGCCATAATAATCTCTTCCATACACATACGCAAGGGCACACATATTCAGCCTACTTTATGACGTCATCGCTATAAAAAGTTTGAAAGCGTTGTCACAGGCGGTCCATGGTTTGGGTTAGTTCCACTAGCCCAGGGACCAAACCTCAGTGGACAACATAAGTACAGGAACAATTAGGAGCACAGGAACATGTTGATAGACAGAGATCTTGCACTCGACTATTCTATTCAGTCTTCTCTCAATTTAACTTCAACGATACGGATTAAAATAACCACTTGCGAAGGTATTATCGTATATATTTAAAAGACTCATATATATTTGTAATAAACTTATTTAGGTATTTTATATAATATTATTTTGTAAAATAGCAGTTTTTGCTAATCCAAAAGACAATATCTTGAGAAATATTATCAGTAAAAATATTTACAAAAATAAAACTTTACATACCGAACTTATGTCTTTTTACATATGGGACTATTTAAAGAGGTTGATTGACGCTTGGCGTCAAAGTTTTCAAGTGAATAGAACGGTAAATGTAAGCGTACACCACTGTAATGTACTACTATTTATTCTGTGCCATTGTAACCCCATCACCTCGATGCTCATCAAAAGCGTCCAGCCCACAGAGTGGAGCTTCGTATAAAGGTTTCCACTGAGAAAGAAGATCAGTGATATGTGCCTTTAATCTATTTACCCCTCGCAATAGAAGGCGGCTGTTTTGTAGTAAGTTGCTAAGCCCTTTATAACAACACCGTCCTAACTTCCCCGCAGAAAAGTGTCTCCGAGAGAATACCCAATTATAAAAGACGTAATTTTCCAAACAAAAGCCTTGTACCCTTTTCAATCCAAAAGGGGGACCTAATCTTGTCTTGAGCCTGCAAACAATTTCGATGATTCCAACCTTTGTGAGCGTTAAATGTTTTAATTCGCTCGCCTTTTAACCCTATTTAGGTAGGCTTACTGTTTAGGGCGGCTAGGCACAAAGTTGGGTCGGTGAACTTTTTCGCGCGGGTCGCGAGTCTGTCGATTGAGGCTGATTGTGATCGAAGGCTGTTGCGATGAAACTCTTACATTAGGGTCCGTCGCTCGAATTGTTATTAATTGAAAATGTTGTTAATTGGTCAATCGGCATACAATTTATCAAAATTTCACGGCAATGCTAGAAAAAAGTACTTACCAGGGAAAACCAAATTTATTGTAAGATATGCATTTTATCCCTGACCTAAAAATTATGGTATTTTATATCAGAAAATGGATTTTGAGGGAAAATGGGCCTCTGATCAGTAATGTACTAATGTATCTAATGTACATGGACCTCTGATCAGTAATGTACTAATGTATCTAATGTACATGAAACTCCACCAAACGTTCATCTTCACAAACTTTTTTTTTTTTTACTATCCATACCAATATATAAAAGTTAAACGTTATTTGTTTGTTTGGGGAGCTTTCACGCGATAACGGCTGGACGGATTTTGATGAAATTTGGAACGGAATGGGAAACTTTATACCCTGGAATAAAACATGGAATACTTTTTATCCCGGAAAATGGCAAGTTTCAACGGGAAAACTGGATTGTTGATTACTCGCTGTAAGGAACGGTTGCCATGGAAACTAAATAATAACAAATCTGTCAAAAAACATAAAGAGCGTTGGTTCTAAATATCCTAGTACAATATAGGATGCTTTTTTCGCGCGCCGAAGTCGTGGGCGAAAGCTAATTAGTAATATAAACTCCTTTGACATGGATGCGTTTTTCATAAGACTCTATGCCATTGCATAGAGTCTTATGAAAAACGCATCGCACGGTATTATTGACGGGATTCGGTCTCATTCCGGAGCGCGTATCCACCAACTATTGTTGTTCTCCTACAAGTGCTGGAGTTCTCAAACAATTGCTTATAATTTTCCAGCCAAGCAAGGCACACTATTGCGTTTAACCAACGTTTAACATGCTTATTGATATATTTTCGTTATTTTTTTTGTCAGTTTGCAAACGTGAAATCATTGTTTCTCAGTTAAAAGACCACGGGAGCAAAGCCACACAATTGGTATTAACTAGCCCTTATTTAGTTTAGGTGTTCTTTCAAGTGAAAAACCGAGTACCAGATTGATAATTATTTATGATACCCTGTATGGATATGAAAACATCTCATCAGCTGTTCACAAGACCATAAGGCATCGCCTTATGGAAGCGCAGCTGAAGAAGTGAAGTGCGTACTTCAACTTTGAATTGGGGGATTTTGGCGCTAAAGTGGGAGTACAGGACAGCAGTGAATCGAGAGTTGGTACACACGGTTATGGAAGCAGGAACCACAGGGGGCAAATGCTTGTCAACATTTTAGAGAAAGAGGAGCTCTTCTTAATGAATTCTTTCTATAAGAAGCAGCCCTAAAGGAAGTAGACGTGGCAGAACCCCAAAACTGTGATAAAAAACGAGATTTACTTTATCATGACGGATTAAAGGCACATATTCACAGTTGTCTCTGTGGTCAACAGGTTTAATACCGGTTGTGACCACCGATTACTACGAGGCTCTCTGAGTATTAGCTTTAAGCTGGAAAGATCCCATCTGATGAAGTTTACAAACAGGGCCCCAATTCTACTAAAACAGTTGTAATGACAATAATCAACAATTTTCGCATTTTTTTTTGCATTTACCTCTTAAAAAGGGTAGAAAAGAAAATATGCAAAATATTCATAAAAAAAAAACAAAAAAGTAATAAACAATTTCGCTACTACCACTTTTAAAAGATAAAAGCAAAAATGTTGCGAATTTTTGGGGCCCTTACCTAACCTGCTGCAAACCGTTGTGGGGTCGGATCAATTCCAACCGCATCTGTAAAACCAATTTGCTGATCTGGCAACCTCAAACGACGTCGACGAGGCCCTAAAACATTTGGTGGGTATCCTAAAGGAAGACTAGTACGAAGGGCAAACTTTCGGCAGAGACTCTTCAGCTAATGGAAGTGAGACGGGGTGATGTGTAGTAGGCCACTTCTTCAAAGAAGCGGGCTCTCAATCGAAATATCAGAAAGCTGGTTCGACGAGATCTCTCTTGCTCTAAACAGGCCGTATTGAAAAGGCTAATAGAGTAAAATTGGGGGTCCAAAGTCTTCGCGAAGCAATTGAGAAGGCCCCTTGACGAAGGTAATAATATCTTCTGGCAATATCGACGCCTCACAGCCGGAGATTCTCGCCGAGATAGAGCTATGACAACCCGCCACTACAACGACGACCTTCTAGAAATCAGCCTAGACGAGATCGAGATAGTCCTCAAACAGCTTAAAAATGGAAAAACCCTATGGGAAGACGGTCTTACTTTCGTAAGTTCCAGAAGTTGTTTAACTCTGCTCTGAACGATGGAACAACTCCAAAGGCGTGAAACAGAAGCATGGTAGTTTGGTTTTCAAAAAAAAGAGGTAAAACTGACCTTAAAACTACAGGCCCATTTGGGTTCTGAGCCACGTCTATAAGCTGTTTTCGAGGGGAGTCTGGAATCGTCTAACGAGAGGACTTGACGAGTTTCAGCCTCCAGAGCAGGCTGGTTTTCGGCAGGTTATACAAAATACTGAAGAATACAACCAGCCTTTGTGCCTTGCTTTTGTGCACTATGAGAAAGCCATTAAATATATACAAATTAATATATACGGGACATTTCCACACCAATTACCTAGCCCCAAACTAGGATACCCTGTACTATGGGCACTATATAACGGATAACATACATATATACATACATAAAATATATACATATTAGATAAGAATATTACATCCATGACTCGGAAACAAAAATTTCTGCTCATCACACAAATGATTGCACCTTGCCGGTTTCAAACCCGCGACCGTTCGATTTCGTATCTAGGATCTCTAGCCACTAAACCAACCGACCAACTGTCGTAACCTGGGCTGCTCTCGAATCGCTGCAGGGATGCCAAGGCGAGATGCTTATATGACGCTGTGACTATGTATGATATATGTATATAACTAGACAACGGATAAATAAACAAACATAAATAAGAATATATAATTTATGACTCGGAAACAAACATTTATGCTCATCCATCACACAAATGTTTGAACGTGGCGGGATTCGATCCCGCGAAAGTTGACTTTGCAGTCAGGGTCACTATAACCAGTCGGCCAGACCTGTCATCAGACGGTATCTGTTTACAGCAAACATTCACTCTATGATTTAAATTTATTATCTATGTCTCACATTTCTTATCTGCAGTTACAGCTCTAAACAACTTTCATATGTTCTCAAACATAAATTGGCGCCGAAACCAGGGACCTTTTATATTTGGACTAAGTTGTCAATATGTTGGCACCGTTGCAAGCGCTATAGAGGGACAGACCAGCCGTAAAATACGCCTTTTACGCTTTTTTACGCCTGGTTTTTCTTTAGTCTACCCTCTTTCTCACTCGGTTGTTTCCAGTTTCTTCGATTATCTCTCCTATCTTACAATTAAAAACTCACGGATTAAAACACTTGGACAGCGTCACCAGCCAGTACATGTTGAGTATGACTGCGCTGCACTCGTAAGTGCCGTTCTTGAGGATGCTGGCAGAGTAAGGGTGGCGGTACACCATGGTCACAATGGGTCCGAGCTTCTCGTTGCTCTCGTCTATGTCTCGGTCGCCTGAGAAAGATGAGAAGTGAATGAGCCTGGACTTGTTTCTCTATTTTACCGAATAATTTTCAACGATCTTTTAATTTATTCCTCTTTTCATACTCTTAGTTCTTTGCCTGCTGCAAAGAACTACGAAAGAAGAAAAAAGCCTGCTGAAGAGAACTATTGAAGTTGGATACGATCTCAAAAAAGTTACATTCAATTTTAAGTAAGCTAGGTACTCTATTTTTACACTACTGCCCAAAAAAGGGTGTAATGTTTTCAGGGTTCTTGTATGTATGGATGTATGTATGTATGTAGGTATGTATGTGAGTTTCTTTATTATACGACTGCCCAAAAAGGTAGTGTAATGTTTTCAGGGTTCATTTATGTATGTATGTATGTGAGTTTCCTGCATAACTTTTAAATGCCTGAACTGATTTGGATGTATGGTTAGAATCCATACATCATCACGAGAGACATAGGCATTTTTTTTTTTGGCTTGGCAGACTTGTTTTTTTCTTCCTTGATCTTGATGATTTACTTGTACATATAATTTTCAACAATCGAACTCAACTGTTTAGGCCCACTTGCACAGCTGTCTTAGCCCCGGGCTAGTGTCTAGATGCGGTGTTAAGAGTCCGCCGGAGGGTGAATTTTCCGGACCCTTAATTTCTACAAACAGACATAACGGTCTACCCTCTTGCGTGCTCATTTTTTGTTATTCCCGTTTCTAATCTTGAGTTTAGTATTAGTGACAATCATCAAATAGTGTTAGTCATCAAAAGCCGATCAGCTGTTTTGGCGCTGAGTGGTAATCAATATACATACAAACATTTATGATATTAGTACGAGTAATATTATTGATATTAGTACGAGTAACATTTATGATATTAGTACGAGTAATATTATTGATATTAGTACGAGTAACATTTATGATATTAGTACGAGTAATATTATTGATATTAGTACGAGTAACATTTATGATATTAGTACGAGTAAGATTATTGATATTAGTACGAGTAACATTTATGATATTAGTACGAGTAATATTATTGATATTAGTACGAGTAACATTTATGATATTAGTACGAGTAATATTATTGATATTAGTACGAGTAACATTTATGATATTAGTACGAGTAATATTATTGATATTAGTACGAGTAACATTTATGATATTAGTACGAGTAAGATTATTGATATTAGTACGAGTAACATTTATGATATTAGTACGAGTAATATTATTGATATTAGTACGAGTAACATTTATGATATTAGTACGAGTAATATTATTGATATTAGTACGAGTAACATTTATGATATTAGTACGAGTAATATTATTGATATTAGTACGAGTAACATTTATGATATTAGTACGAGTAAGATTATTGATATTAGTACGAGTAACATTTATGATATTAGTACGAGTAATATTATTGATATTAGTACGAGTAACATTTATGATATTAGTACGAGTAACATTTATGATATTAGTACGAGTAATATTATTGATATTAGTACGAGTAACATTTATGATATTAGTACGAGTAATATTATTGATATTAGTACGAGTAACATTTATGATATTAGTACGAGTAATATTATTGATATTAGTACGAGTAACATTTATGATATTAGTACGAGTAAGATTATTGATATTAGTACGAGTAACATTTATGATATTAGTACGAGTAATATTATTGATATTAGTACGAGTAACATTTATGATATTAGTACGAGTAATATTATTGATATTAGTACGAGTAACATTTATGATATTAGTACGAGTAATATTATTGATATTAGTACGAGTAACATTTATGATATTAGTACGAGTAAGATTATTGATATTAGTACGAGTAACATTTATGATATTAGTACGAGTAATATTATTGATATTAGTACGAGTAACATTTATGATATTAGTACGAGTAACATTTATGATATTAGTACGAGTAATATTATTGATATTAGTACGAGTAACATTTATGATATTAGTACGAGTAATATTATTGATATTAGTACGAGTAACATTTATGATATTAGTACGAGTAATATTATTGATATTAGTACGAGTAACATTTATGATATTAGTACGAGTAAGATTATTGATATTAGTACGAGTAACATTTATGATATTAGTACGAGTAATATTATTGATATTAGTACGAGTAACATTTATGATATTAGTACGAGTAAGATTATTGATATTAGTACGAGTAACATTTATGATATTAGTACGAGTAAGATTATTGATATTAGTACGAGTAACATTTATGATATTAGTACGAGTAATATTATTGATATTAGTACGAGTAACATTTATGATATTAGTACGAGTAATATTATTGATATTAGTACGAGTAACATTTATGATATTAGTACGAGTAAGATTATTGATATTAGTACGAGTAACATTTATGATATTAGTACGAGTAATATTATTGATATTAGTACGAGTAACATTTATGATATTAGTACGAGTAAGATTATTGATATTAGTACGAGTAAAATTTATGATATTAGTACGAGTAAGATTATTGATATTAGTACGAGTAAAATTTATGATATTAGTACGAGTAATATTATTGATATTAGTACGAGTAAAATTTATGATATTAGTACGAGTAATATTATTGATATTAGTACGAGTAAAATTTATGATATTAGTACGAGTAATATTATTGATATTAGTACGAGTAACATTTATGATATTAGTACGAGTAATATTATTGATATTAGTACGAGTAACATTTATGATATTAGTACGAGTAAGATTATTGATATTAGTACGAGTAACATTTATGATATTAGTACGAGTAATATTATTGATATTAGTACGAGTAACATTTATGATATTAGTACGAGTAATATTATTGATATTAGTACGAGTAACATTTATGATATTAGTACGAGTAAGATTATTGATATTAGTACGAGTAACATTTATGATATTAGTACGAGTAAGATTATTGATATTAGTACGAGTAACATTTATGATATTAGTACGAGTAAGATTATTGATATTAGTACGAGTAACATTTATGATATTAGTACGAGTAAGATTATTGATATTAGTACGAGTAACATTTATGATATTAGTACGAGTAATATTATTGATATTAGTACGAGTAACATTTATGATATTAGTACGAGTAAGATTATTGATATTAGTACGAGTAAAATTTATGATATTAGTACGAGTAATATTATTGATATTAGTACGAGTAACATTTATGATATTAGTACGAGTAATATTATTGACCAAGCGAGCGCGAAGCGTCTCCGTTTCAGCTTGGCTTGCGTATCTCCGGCTGTTCTCCTCTACAGGTCGCATTTCTCAAACGATCTAGCCGAAACTTGGTATACAGGTTTAACGATTTTTTTGAATTTTTTTACTCGTCGGGAATTTTTGATGGGGGGTACTTCCAAAGGGGAAAAAGGGAGTGAATATCGATATTAAATTCGATATCGATGGTTATTTTTTATTTTGTATATGAAAATTTACGTTGGTCTCATAAAATGTTGGTGAAAATTTTGGACCTTCGGCGTCATCTCGTGGCGTGATAGCTCTTCCAAATGCACTAAATTGCCTACTTTTAAGTTTCTACCAGTGGAATCTGCCCTTTACCTACTAGGTAGGGATTGATGGAGCACCTTGGTTATTAATGTTAGTTTTACAATAAGGTCACTAGAGAGCCACTAGTATTTAATAACTTTCTTATGGATAAATTTGGATCAAGGACGGGATTCGGACCCGCATCATCCATCATCATCAGTATATATCTGTCCACTGCTGGACGTAAGCCTCTCCTAATGTACGCCAAAGAGCTCTGTCTTGAGGTCCCCTCATCCATTCTGTTCCAGCCGCTTTTTTCATGTCGTCACTCCAATTGGCCACAGGCTGTCCTACACTACGTTTGCCTAAACATGGTATCCACTCGAAAACTCGTCTACCCAACGGTTATTGGTTCTTCTGGAAATGTGACCAGCCCACTGCCACTTAACTTTGATTATCCTAAGAGCTATGTCAGTCACCTTGGTCGTCTGATATCTTCATTACGAATCTTGTCCTTCAGAGAAACTCCAAGCATAGCTCTATTCATAGCTCGTTGATCGACCTTAAATTTGTAGACTAGTTTGAGCGTGAGTGTCCACGTTTCGGTTCCGTAGGTCATGACTGGTAGGACGCACTGATTGAAGACTTTTGACTTCAGGCACTGTGGTATGGACGACGAGAAGACCTGACGAAGCTTGCCGAATGCTGCCCAGTCCAGCTGAATTCGTCATCATCCATGCCTAATGATAATGATGCAAATGGCATGATAAGTATATTGGTCACGGTTTCCGAAAGGCTTAAAGGCCACGCAGAGGCATGGATGATGCCGGTTTGAATCCCGACCGTGATCCAAATTATACCTTTAGAAAATTATTAGATACTAGCTGTGACCGGGCTTTGCGCGCATGGTCAACATTCATGGGTTTAGTTTTTTGCTTTAAAAAAAAAGTAGCATATGTTACTCCTTATAACATCAGCCATCTTCCAGTGAAAGTCCCGTCAAAATCAATCCAGCCATTTTGGAGATCAGCGGATACAAACAGACAAAAACTTAAAAAATGAGTTTTTGTATAAGTACCGTATATACCTTCAATAAAAAACGGTTATTTTGACATCACAACGAGACACTTCAATTTTATTTATTTGTCTTGATCTAGAGATAATCTCGCTAATCAGTAATTAATGCTGAATCATAAAAACACTAGGAAGATTAGTCAGTTTCTCATTTATGGTATTAATAATTGCACACTAGTGCAAGCCTTTTCAGGTAAAATATTTTGAAATACTGCAGTTGAACTGTAAACAGCACAATGCTAATGTTAGTCAAACTGGTGACCGTTGAAGCAGCGCGAAGTTGTAAAGTTTGGATAACAAAACACGTTCGGTCAGTGCCGCGGTGTACTTAGTCAGTTAACTAGTTTCAACGAGATGTTAAAGACTGAGTTGAGTTAGTTGATCACAGAACATTTTAGTTTATTAGACTGCATTTTAATAGAATCGAGCTGCGCCCAGTGGTTTCACCTCGCGTTGACGACGATAACGATGAGCCTTTGTCAGTCTCCGGACCTGAAGTATATCTCACTAATATTATAAAGAGGAAAGATTTGATTGTTTGAATGTTTGTTTGACTGTAAAGGAAAAACTCAAAAAAAAAACTTTCGCCCATAGAAAGCTACATTATCAGCGAGTAGCATGAGCAGCATTATATATATTTTTTTAAATGGAGGTCCGTATCAAAATTGCAAAAATAAAACCCAAGGCATAGAAAACATTTTTATCGTTAATCCTGATGATCCTGATCAGGGTAATGGGACAAAAATTTTAAATTATTGTGTTGTCATCGGGCCCTGATATAAGAGCAAAATTATAAAAGTAGGTAAGAATCGAGTTCGAAGATTCAAAGAATCCATCAACAATTTCAAAGATTCCGTTACATACAAACATACATATGGGTGAAGCTAATAAAATCGTTTTAAAAAATACAGAACGAAATCACGTTGCTATGGAAAAATAATAATGACACGACACGTTGCCATGGAAACGGAATAATAACAGATCTGAGTAATAATGAAGTACGTGAGTAATAATGCAGTTGTCTATGGTCAAAAAACACCATGATCGTCGCTGCCAAAGATTTTGAATTACGCTTACTGGCGTATTTTTTAGAAGTAATAAAAATGCTAAAAGTAAAAAAAATGCCGCGATGTAAGCGCTACCCGTGCGCTGCTGGGGCGAGTCACTAGTATGGAAACTTAAAGTAGTATCAATTGTACGGCAAAGTTCAATTTGGACTCGCGCAGCGAGGGTTGCGTACAAACTTAATTTTGCCGTCGGAAAACTGCTGTCCCTATACATCGACATAGGTCGCGGTCAGTTTACAAAAAACAAGGTTTTTTGTGATGACACTACAATTTTATGGTTTTCGGATTTTCCCTTTACTTGTGCTTGATTGCAGACTTTGCTTCTTGCCAAAGCATCGTGACGGGATCAGCTAACACCTGGTGAGCTACTTACTCCTCATACCTGTGAAATAATTACCTGCGTCGTCTAACTGGTCGCTGTCAACGTCACCCTGCACCAAACATGCGCACGCGCACGCAACGACTACCGCCAAGCACTGCATTTTACTAATCGTCGACCACATTTTACTAATCGTCAAATTCGTTGACCACACTTTACTAATACTTCTTTATGACTAGTATGACCGTCTAGAGTTAAGTACTGATTTAATAGACTATGCGATTTCGATATATTTTTACAATAGAGTTTTCGTGGCAGCTTTGATTACTTTCCTCTACTGGTTTGAATTGTTTGCTGTGAAAATATTGGTTCTTTTCTTCGTTATTTTTATTTTCCAAAAGCAATCATAGTCTGGCTTTGAACTTTTTGTTTCAATTATACTCTTCGCTGTATAAAAATACTTTTTCTTTTATATTATTGTAGCGGTTCTTTTTATTATATTTCCATTTCTAAATTTAAGGCTTTTACGTGAAAATCTTTTAACAAACTGTCAATGCGAATTTCTGAATTTTAAGTTTTTTTTTTTATTAGGTACACCTTGCTTCTCACAAGTGAGTAGTTCTTGTGCGGTTTTCAACAAAACTGAAACAATATTGAAAGACTGTTCTAGTATCGACGTAGCTCTAGATTATAAAGGGCAGGATGTTTTCACCGCAAGCGAATGTTTGTGGCAACATCGATAAGGGCCTATAGCGGCACGAGACTTGTTTCTTTTACCTAAGTTTATGGTAACCTGTTACCGAGAAGTTTAAAAAATACCTTCTTGCCGGTTACTGACTGCTTCCCTGGAAGGAATACGACAAATATGTTTGTAATTTGTCTGCAGTACAAACTTTATATTATCACGGCCAATGACTTATTTAGCGTTAGTGCAGACCTATTAGATTAGGGTCCAACTTGGTTGTAGTGGGATTCGTGTAGATTTTTATTTGCTACAGAATAAAACCCGATATGAAATAGTATAAATTTCTTTTAGTTCTTTTTCTCCTAGTTCTATTTTTTTTGTTATGTTGCCGTCGCTCCGTGCTTTGCTGCCCGGCTGTTATTGTTTAATAGCAGTCGTTAAGCCATGTCAGCGGCCCTAGGGCGGAGTCCTCTGAAACCAGAGAATAGCACTACTTCATACAACAAATAACCAAGGTAAAATTTCCCGAAGAACCGATAGCAGTAGACGAGTTCTCGAGTGGAGACCACGTTAAGCAAACGTAGTGTAGGACGCCTTGTGGCCAGGTGGAGTGACGACCTGCGAAAAGCGGCTGGCAGATAATGGATGAGGAGAGCTGAAGACAGGGATCAGTGGCGTGCATTAGGAGGCCTACGTGCAGCAGTGGACAAGTATATGATGATAATGATAATGTAGGTATCTATGTACGTTTAACGTTGCCTTGTATCCATAGTACAGAGTATCCGAGTTCGGGGCTAGGTAATTGTTACAGACGAAAAGAACACCTCAGTCGCAATTGGTTAATTCAGATCTAAGTACTCCTTATGACCAGTATATCTCATATCCTCGCACGTTACAATGAAGTCTCTTTTTATTGAAGTACTCATTAGCCCTCTCGCTCTAATGTTGTTGTCGCCCTCGCACAACGCCTGTGATTGGCTCATATGAAGTCGACTGCTCTTTATGTTGTAAATAATTAGGTAGTACGTAAGATGGTATTAATAAAGAGAAGTAAAATTCGAAAAATGGTATGTGACCGAGTTCAGTATAAGTTTAGACGGCAAACAGTGAACAACTAGAATAAGAATCCTATTAAAGAAAGAAGAATACAGTCCATTCAATAAAGAAGAAAGTGCACGTTACAATGAAGTCTCTTTTTATTGAAGTACTCATTAGCCCTCTCGCTCTAATGTTGTTGTCGCCCTCGCACAACGCCTGTGATTGGCTCATATGAAGTCGACTGCTCTTTATGTTGTAAATAATTAGGTAGTACGTAAGATGGTATTAATAAAGAGAAGTAAAATTCGAAAAATGGTATGTGACCGAGTTCAGTATAAGTTTAGACGGCAAACAGTGAACAACTAGAATAAGAATCCTATTAAAGAAAGAAGAATACAGTCCATTCAATAAAGAAGAAAGTGTTTTGTTTGATTGGAAATCCTGTTAGGAACCCCACAGTAATTATTGTGAATTTACCGGAATTCATTTAATAAGCTCAACTATTGTGAAAATATATCTCGGATTCTTATCATCCCAAAAGAATCACTAAACAATCAGCAAATGTAGACAAAAAACTTAATTAAAACGTGGTAAAAACCGCTGGCATTTTTCTAATAAAATTCAGGGATAGTTTGAAATATATAATTTGAAAAATGACAGCATATTTTTGTTCAGTAGCTTATTTTATACACTCTAGATTGTTTATTTTATTTGTCTAATCTTCTATCATATAATGTTACTGCTGTTATAAGTAGGTATACTCGTGGGGGCAAAATTGATAGGTATTTGAAATTTTAGAAAAAATATCAAACGGGCGTTTGCGTTGGCGGGGCGCTGCTTATTGGTTTTAGCCACAATAGGAATTGTGGCCTACTAATGCTATAATTAATATACACGGGTTGTATTGGGTTTCAGAGGATAAATCAGTTTTAATTAAGGTCTCAACGAAGGGTCAGCTTTTCTAATACCGTCCATTTATTTAGAGGGATTAATTACTTGAGTTGTATATTTATTACATTTATAATAGAACACTTTGTTACAGGTTTACGTATTGTATATATATTTATCTTCACTCATATCGTAAAATTCGGATTATGAACTCAAAAATGGTGGCATAATGATGTAAATTACGCACGGCACTGTCACCTGGCAGTTTAGTTTTAGAAATAATAGAATAATTAAGAAGCCTACCTACTCGTGAAGTGGCGGTAGGTATTAAAAAAAAGAAAGAATAAAATAGTAAACTACCAGTGTAATCAGAAAGAAAAAAACTCAGGGAGTGAGTTACAGGAGGTGGCGTGGGTATGATATTGTCCTTCGGCTTGGGACTTAGCTTTGAGGCGCGCGTGGGAAGACGTTCCGCGGTGAGATGGTGCAGAAGTAGAGGTGCAGAAGTAATGCAGCAGCCAGAAGTAATGCAGCAGTGCGCAGAGCGGCTCCCGGAGGACAGGTGTCCACAGACTCGTGACAGCGTTCTAGTAGAGGTTATACCTCTAGGTATCAAGAAAAAAACCCTGGAACGGTAGAATAAGACGTCTTAGTCCAGGTTCAGTAGGTCTGGCTGCCGTACATGATCAGGTCTTCGTTCCTTGGGGTCCACCATGCCAGTCGAGGCCACTTTCAGTTAAGCCCCAAGGAAATAGATGTGGCAGCCAGTATGGTACATAAGTTTGACATTAAAGTAATAAAAAAAAGTTAAAAGTAAAGTACAAGTGTGAAAGACCAGAAGGGTCGGACATAAGTTAATAATTATAGAAATACAGCACGTAACAAGCATAGTTTTAAAAGAATTTCACCAGTAGGGAGTAAATTTTCACGAAATACAGGGAATACAAAAGCGGTATAAAACCGGTACATACTAAAAAGTCAAGTCATTGCGAAAGCGGTTGCTGGTATGACTGAATGCAACCAACAAGCGTAGTTTGACCGTATTAACTTTCGCAATGACTTGCTAACTGAATAAACTAAAAGGAAAGAAAAAAATATATGAACAAAATCAGTAAAATTTTCCTTTACTAAATTTGAAATTTGTACCGGGCGATATATTGTTTATACTACTGGACTAAATGGAATAAAAACAAACGTGAGATGAAGTGAGACGTTACAACACGTCTCTAATAAGAAAAAAATATAACTCTGTTTAGTTAAAAAAACATATAATTCATCATATTTTTTTCTCATTAAAGCACCGCGTTGGCTCCGCACAACGAGAGTATTCGGCATTTATTATCTATGGCTGGGCGTGTTAGACCGTATGCGCATACGGTCTAACACGCCCTAATATAATAAATGGCGAAATTCGCTATGGAGTGGATTTAGGCTTCATTATTTACTTTACATTAGTACGTAACTAATTTAATGTGTTTTTCTTGATAAAAAGTTTTATCTTGATTAAAAATTTCTGACAGCAGTGTTAGTGAGGAAAATTTGACTCTAGCTGACATCACGGAACAGCAACGAACATGACGAACGAGCTTTTACCAGCAAAATCAAGAAAATATTGCGAGATAATTTTTTTCATTAAAAGTAAGATCCTATTGCATGAGTGTAGATAAAGTAGTGTAGTAGTGAAACCGCACATCATTAGGTATTAGTACACTCGAGTGATACTATTAAAAAACTCGTCTATGCTTCGTTTTAATCACTCTCGTGTTTTAATTCCCCTCATTATGCTACCGTTTCATACTATTTACGATTACTTGACAGCCATTCGAATAAGATAAAACTAAAGAGAATAACAAACTAATCTGACTAGCTGATAACTGATATGACTAGCTGCGCACCGCGGTTTCACCCGCGTGGGTTATGATGATAGATGATGACGATGATGAAAAGTAGCCTGTGTTCATCAAGGATATAAGCTATACTGGTATCAAATTTCATACAAATCCGTTCAGCCGTTTGAGCGTGCAGGAGTAACAAACATACACCACTTCTAAAGTTATATCGCGCTTATCGGTTTTTATGCATTTTATGACTTTTTGTATGGACTGTCAGTCCTAATGTACGGAGTTCTGCATCGCGCATACGAAGTTTTCCGCTCGATAAGGGAGTATTCATTTTTAAAACTCTAAGCTCTGATTGGCCTGTTTACGACAGCGGCTATCAAATAAAGGCTCTAAAGAGAAAAAATAACTCAATAGATCCAGTATGGATTTTAGCACTGGATCTAACTAGAATGATCCGTACTTCTCTGATTTATATTATACCCATACTTACAATAGGTGGCCAAATTATTAGGGACAGTACTCAGATTTTTGTGTTTTCCAGTTTAACTGAATTTTTCAAACAAATAATTCTTATTAGGTCTGGAAGGTATTTTTTTATTTTTAGAGTGTATTATGATGATAATAAAAACAAGAAGTTATTTAGTTGAAACCATATATTTTTTACAAAAAAGTAATGCGCAACCATAAGTAAAAATCTAATAAAATAATCTTAGTATTTAGTGATGCCAGCCTTTGCTTACAATACAGCTTCTATGCGCCGGGGCATGCTCTCTATAAAGACTTTAGCGTGATGTTGGAGTCTGGTGTTGTGATGCCATTCTTTGATAAGAGTTCAATCAATTGGCACTTTGTGGTGATCACTTCCTTGGCGATCGCGCGTTTGGTGAGTTCCCACATGTTCTCTATGGGGTTAATGTCTGGTGAGTTCCCCGGCCAGTACAAAACAGTTTTTTTTTCAGCCAGGAATGCAGTAACACGCCTGGCTTTATGGCACGATGCCGAATCGTGCATAAAAATGTTCTCTTCATCACCGGGGAACCATTCTTCAAGCAGTGATAGTAGCCGGGTTTCTAGTACTCGCTTGTACTGGTCTTGCCTTATGGTTCCTTCTACGATGTATAGGCGCCCCATGCCCTTGGCTCAGACTACAGACCACACCATGATACTAACTGGGTGTTTAACCCTCTCCACAAGGCAGTCTGGGTGGAACTGCTCCTCAGGGAGTCTTGGACGAATGAACTTTTGTCGACCAAAATCGGAAACGTTGATTCGTCGGAGAAGCATACCTATATAATAATACAATAACCACAAAAAAAATAACGAACTGCACTGAATAATAATGTTATACTTAGTCGACTCCAGTCTGCAGCAGTTCATCATCGTAGTCAGACGGGCAACACTCGTTTTGCGATTTTTGAAGCAGACATCCCTGATTTTACGATCGGTACGTCGAATAGTGATCCTTTTCCTGCCACTTTTCCTACACGACTTGCTTCCAGGGGTTGGTTTTGATCCATTTTTATTTTTATTCGATTAACGACAGAATTCGAAATGTGTGCCATAGTTGCTATGCCTCTCTGGGAATGTGTGGAGTGAAGTAATAATGTTTGTATTTCCCTACATATTTTTTTGGTGACGTGTCTTAAGTCTTGCCTATACAAAAAATAAATAATTTTGAGGTTATCACGACATTTTTTTAAGAAAATTTCACTTATAAATTTAGTAAAAGTAATGCAAAAAGAAATATTACTTACGTATTGCTTATTAAGGACGGGAAACGTACGTTTTAAGTACGTAGAATAAAAGTCTAGACTGTACACTTTATTATAGTTTTTATTTCACATCGATCGGTGCAATATTACCGAAGTGATAAGCGTGGGAATTTTACGTAGGTATTTTAAATCTCATCAGTGTTCGCGAGAAGCGCGTGACGTCATCACCCCCATACGGCACGGCGCGCAGCGGGCGCGAGCGCCCGCCTCATACGTCCGTAGTACGTTTCGCTGGTAAGGTGTTAGCTCTCGTGCACTCTGGTATTTTTTATTGATTTTAAATAATGCTGATTGATTAAGTGTATTGTGTAAATTATTGTTTTAGAACTAAAATGGAAGAAGGATTTCAAAAAGGCCAATCCGACAACCTTCCCATAATGTCCACGATATGATGGTGGCAGAATATTTTTATAACAAATAAAGATTTTGCAGCAGCTGAAATTCGCGGTATTAGTCGTAATATTATCATTCCCGTACTTGATATCATCCTCCCCATCCTGTGCCACATCTTAAATCATTCCATTACAGGCGGTAATTTTCCTTCAATGTGGAAGGAAGCACAAGTTGTTCCCTTGCCCAAAAAACTGAATCCTAAATCTTTTTCTGAATATCGACCTATTTCTATACTTCTAATCCTGTCTAAAGTCCTTGAACGCCTTTTCACAATCAACTTAGCTCATTCCTCACCACTAACAATCTCCTTAATCCTTATCAATCTGGCTTTCGTCCAGGCCACAGCACAGTTACAGCTTTAGTAAAAATAACTGATGATATCCGTCTATGTATGCAAAAAGGGCTTTTAACTGTACTGACTTTGCTGGACTTTAGTAATGCGTTTAATGCTGTTGACTTTGACATACTTCTTGGAATACTATGCTCTCTTAACATATCTCCAACTGCGAATGACTGGTTTCATAGATATTTATATAGACGATGGCAGCGGATACGCCTTGAAGAGAAGTTCTCTTCATGGTGTGATACGTTAGCCGGCGTCCCTCAAGGTGGCGTACTATCTCCTCTCCTCTTTGCTAAATTTATTAATTCAATCTCCCAAAAATTAACTTCTTCCTGCCACTTATATGCAGATGATCTCCAAATTTATTCTCAATCTCCTCTTACTAATTTACCGGCTACTATTACAACCATCAATGGAGACTTACGATACATTACCGATTGGAGCGCTACTTATGGTCTCAGGGTTAACCCAGTCAAATCTCAAGTTATAATAGTAGGTAGTACTTGTATAATTTCTAGGATTGACTGGATTAATCTTCCATCTGTTATTTTTGATGGAATCTTGACTCCTTACAGCGATGTATTTAAAAACCTTGGATTCATGATCACAGGTCGAGGCAGTAAGCCGCAAGATGTTTGCATCTGCTGGCTCACTCAGAAGGCTCCGTAACTTTTTACCTACGGCTACTAAAATTGCGCTTGTACAATCTCTTCTGCTTCCTATTCTTGATTATGCTGACGCCTGCTATCTTGATCCCACTGAGGACCACTTGAACAAGCTTGAGCGAAATGTTTTTTTTGTATCAGATTTATATTTGGCTTAAACAAGTATGACCATGTCACTCAATTTCTTGTTAAGCTCAAGTGGCTCCCAATTCGCCTTCGTCGGAATACTCACATCCTTTCTCTTCTCTACACTATACTGTTTAATCCTTCCTCCCCGCGCTATCTTAATGAATGTTTTCAATTTATTCATTGCTCTCACATCTTAAATCTTAGGTCATCAGATAATCTTCTCCTGAAGACTCCTCTACACAAGAGCTCTTATTATGGCAAGTCTTTTGCTGTACAAGAGGTAAGACTATGGAACTCTTTGCCAGTAACCATAAGGCAAGCGACATCGCTTCAATGTTTTAAAGATCGGGTCAGAAACTTTTATCATTCAACGCTATGACTTGTTGCTGTATTTACTTATTTTAATGTTTAATATGCTTATGTAGTGTAATGTATTTTGTGTGTTGGTCCTATTTATTTTAGTATGTATTATTATTTTTAGTATATAGGTTTATATGTATGTATTTTTATATTATATATATATTTAATTTATTTTATATATTGTACTTATAGTATTTATAAGTAATATTTTATCGTATTTATATTCTAAAAATATAAATTTATTCTGTTCAGTAAATGTACACTTGCATATGCACACTATTGTTCATTAATGTTCATGTTCTCGTTTTCTAATCTAAGGTTGCCTGGAAGAGATCGCTGTTTAGTGATAAGGCCGCCGATTGTACTATTTTAAGGTCATTGTTAATGTGCCATAATTTAAGTTTGTTTAGTGCAATAAAGAGTTATCTATCTATTATCTATCTATCTATTTTTGTTATACCTATACTTACAGTCTAACTTCTTTAGTTTTGCTTTCTTAATTTATCACAACCTTTCTGTGTATTTTATGTTTTTTTAAATTACCTGTACTATCATTAAAAGAAATTAAATCCTATACTACTCGTAGTATACAAATATTATTTTTATAACATCAGATCTTTTCAATCATTGCTATAAAAAGGGTTGCAATGATTTAGCGCGAAGTATCCACAGCACGTAGCTGTTTATTTACACTGAATTTTTAAACTTATAATTATTGTTACTTCTTGAAATTATAATGATCATTAACCATGGAAAGGTTCAATAAATCGTTAGTTTCCATATTAAGTGCTTAGATATTGCGAGTCTAGTACCTACATACCTACTAAATAGCATATTACTAGCAATAACCAAGTACCAAATACTTAGTTAGTATTTCACATGGCAGGGTTATACTCGTATTATTTGAATACTTAGGTACATATGTTTTAAAAGCTTTTATTGTTTTAATTGTTTTATATATAGGATAAAATGTACAAAAAACAAAAGTTCATTTTAAAATATAAACAAAAAACTTAACTATTTACACAAAACTATCTAAAAGTCCTTCGGAGGAAGGGGAAGTGCCTAGAATGAAGGCTGCATTGCCACGCTGTATTGCAATACTATTTTTGGGCGTTTTTTGCAAAGTCCCACACCGTTGCCTATGCGGCGATATGGTGGATCGGCTTGGCCATCACGGACTATCTTGCTACAGAAGCGCAGGGAGGATTCCCCGACACGCCAGTTTGAATGAAGTCATCCGTCGGGCCTTTGTCAGTGCCGGCGTTCCGTCAATCTTAGAACCAAATGGCCTGATGCGGGACGACGGCAAGAGGCCTGATGGTATGACTTGTATTCCTTGGAAAATAGGACGGCCTTTAGTTTGGGATACAACTTGTACTGATACCTTGGCGCCGTCTCATCTTCCAGAGACAACAATTCTGGCGGCGCTGCAACCAAAGCTGAAAACCTCAAGCGGCGCAAATATGGGAACCTTGACAGGGGTTACATGTTTTTGCCGTTTGGGGTTGAAACTTTGGGTCCGTGGGGGCCAGGCGGCCACGAAATTTACAGGGACTTAGCAAAACGTTTGGTGGAGGTGACATGTGACCAGAATGCTGGCTCCTTAAGAACGTAAAAAAACAACGTTTCGGGTATTTTTGTGGCCGTATTTTTGGACTGAGGCTCAATACAATATTTAATAGATGGACTCATGTTGTTTTTATTGTTTCTTATTTCAAATACAACAAAGTAGTTCCGCGCGCGAAGGGCACATTTAGGTAAATGTTTCGAATCCCCGAGTCGCTCGCTCGGAGATAGGGCCCGTGACGTCATCAACGTTACCGCGCTCAGCCTGCGGCTTAGATCGTAAATGTTAATTTTGCACTTTTATGTGTCGCTCAGTTTTAAAGATGTAAAAATAATAAAATACAGTTATTCTCGTAAATTTTTGTAGATTTTTTTGGCATAAAAAACAAAAAATGTTTATCTTCTTTATTGCATCAGGTAGACCGTATCGTTCCGGTATTGTTACCTCGTCTAAACGTCACCCCTAGATCATTTCTGATGGAGTTCACACGCAACGCAAGTTCAAACAGGAGATTTAAAAAAAAACTAAAGTATATCGACCTTTTTTATGCAGTTGTTGAATATAGAAAAATACTGAAGTCTCGCCCCACGTTGGGCGCCAATTGTGGCTGGAGCCCCTCCCCGAGGGTGTCTACCAGCTCAAAGGGACTCCTTGCTCACAATAATTTATAACAGGTGTAGAAGAAACTTCGTGGTGCGAGCCTTCATTTTTCAACAGGCAGCGGAGGCTTCGTAGCTGCAAGTCTTCATACGTACACCTGCGCAGTTACAAGGCGTATATTCTGTCCACTGAATTCTATATACATACGTTTTCTTCAGCTATATTCAGCAAACTTAGGTTTTGAAATGAAATATATTTATGTAGGTATATATTACGTAAGAATTCGATTTTTTTAAAGTTAGGTGAAAAAACACCGACTTGAGCGAATCAATGACAATTTAAGAATGACAGGTTATTTGAATTTAGAATTAATAATGACAAACTATCAAATGGAATGACATGGATTATGAAATAATTAAGGAGGTTTTTTGCAAAAAAACAAAATGTTGTATTGTAGAGTTTGATTTTATTCTCAATCTTGTGTTTCTTCGAGTGTTGATGTGTAATATTGGTGGAATATTAACCATTATGTGTTCGTTAACGTGCACGAGTGTAGGCAAAAGAATCAAACGCAGATATAAATGGCATTTTGTGATTTTTCCAAATCTCCTACGGAAGTGTTAGTAAATGTACACCATTTTACTGATTCTTGACTTTGACTTGACAATTAATGACTGTGACGTGACATTAATATAAACTATTAAAGTTGACATTGGCGAAATTGCTAGTAGGCTAGTGCCTCCGCAGAAGCCATCAAATAAAAAAAGAAGAAGAAGAAGAAACAATTAAGAGATCAAATGAGTATTATTACGAAAGAGGTTTGACCTCGTCACAGTACTGGGGTATTTTTATGCCGTTTTCCCGTTAGTGTACAGCTTTTTAAATTTGGTTTCTTTTTTTTTTTCATATTAATATTTAAATGGTTCGATTGTTGGTACTGAGGTATTTTTTATACCGTTGCCCGGTTAAAAAAACGGGTTTTTTTTAAAACCTCCTTTTTTGTGGTTTGTTGATGTCTAAAGTTTTAGCGTCCAGGTGAAAAGAGAACCATACAGAAAATTCTGTGCTGGGCGGTATGTCTCCGTAGGTAGGGCGTGTCACTAGTAAGCAATAATAAGATTACAGTTACTGACAAAAAACTTTTTGATCTGCGATCTGCGCCTTGTACATTTTCGAGAGCTTTTCGTTAGGTACTGTCCGTCGTCTCACCCAGTTTAAGCGAGTCCAGATTTCGAAGCAAACGAGCTATCAAGTGAAGGGTGTCACTTAACCGGAGTACCTTTGATGAAGTGGGCCTTGTTAAGATAATAACGCCATAAAGCTGGAGTGGCGGTTAGTCAATCAGTTGTGTACGTCGGGCCTTAATTAGAGATTTTGAATAGTTTTAAAATTATTATTTTACTAGCTTTCACCCCGCCCGCGCGGACTACAGTTTATCGCGAAAAAAAGCATCCTATGTTCACCTAGGATATTAAAAACCAATGCAAAAGTACAGCACCTACGCTCTTGATGCTTTTTGACCGACTTATTATTATTTCGTTTCCACGTCAACACGTCATTCCGTTGCTTCAGCGAGTAATCGACATTTTCCTTACCATGTTCCGGGATAAAAAGCATCCTATGTTGGTCTCTTTATTGTACAATACCTAGTTTCATCAAAATCGGATCAGCCGTTTTGGCGTGAACGCTCCCCAAACAAACAGACGTTTCATTTTTATTTATAAATAAATAAATAAAATAAAAATAAAAATGTTTATTTCAGATTAAAAATCCATAAATTTGTTAGTAACAATAATTATTCTTAAAACCTATGTTAGTAATACAGAGTTAATCTATGAAGTTCTGCCCGTGACTATGTCTATCCAGTATTTCTGGATGGGACAGTCGTTGCGTTTATACGTATAATAAAGCAGTAAGTAACAAAAGTCTGTACTGAAGAAATGTTTTTTTTTATAGTAAGAAAATCTTATATTTTGTGCCTTACTTAAAATAAGCTACACTATTCGAAAACATCTCGTAATAATTACTGGACCTATTGCAATAAGGTTTTCACTGGTGGATAGCTTAGAATTTGAATTAAAAAGTGCGTGTACTTGGTAACTCAATCCGATCAGTAGAAGCCGAGCAATTGTTAAAATCTTTTTTACGCATTAATGAATTTTGATCAAATATGGTAGACTGGTATTACAGGTCTTCGAATAGAGTATTTTTATATTTTTTTATCATAAAGGAAAGACAACGTAACGTAACATAACGGTAAATAGCAAAAAGTCATAATTGAAAGAAAAAAATAGGGGACTTAAAATTAGCAACTAAACGAATATAACATTTTTTATATCGTGTCTGTCTGTCTGTTCGTGCATCACATAAATTACTGGACTAATTGTGATGCGGGTTTCACTGTTGGATAGCTTAGGTTTAGACTTAAAAACTGGAATCTCAATCCAATGAGTAGAAATCGAGCAATCGGACGGCTGAACGAGTTTTGACAATTAGTATTTTAGGTCCCGGAACAGCACATTGGGTAATCATAACACAGATAAATTACCACGCGGGCAAAGCCGCGGGCACAGCTAGTAGTTTTATATGTTTTTCTTTTCTGTGAGATGTGTCTGAAGCTGCCGTGGATAGGGATGGTTGGAAGGCCACAGGGGAGGACACAGGAGACTTTTCAAAGCAGTGGGACAGTGTTGGCTAAAAAAAAGTATAGATATCCGAGTTTATTTTTGTAGCTGCGTGACATGTTATCGAGGATTATCTATACAATGGCAACCCTTTGTCTAGTAAAGGGTGTCGTATAAAGCCCAGGTCCGGGTAATGAAGTGGGCCATTAACGCGTAAGTGGCAGTTTGGCCGATGGTCTGTGAACGCCCGGCCTAAGGCGTACTCACAGGGTACGATTCATCTGTACGATCCAGGAACGTTTGCCAGAATGGTCGGCTGACCGAAATAATTTACCAGTCCTCTACACAATTAAAATATAACGAGCTTAAGCAACGCCGCTGGCATTAACTTATTCTTACAATTGAAAAAATAAAAAGCTCTTAATGTACTCGTATGTATGTATGTATGTATGTTTGTTGAGGTCAAATATTGCAAGCTGAATTAGAACCACTTCCTCTTATCCTACGGAGTTGACATTTTGCATGTTGGTTCAGTTCCAATGACAATGCATTTTTATGGTAAGCATGACCTGAATCGGCATCCAGGATTAGCTCCAGATAAAGGAACTCTTCATTCGTTAACAGCATAGACATAAAATGTTGTGTACGCATTTTATTATGATAGCAGATTTTAAATTTTACCATGATAGGTCTCCCGATTAAGGAACTTTAACGTTCAACAGCACAGGCAATTTATTATGATAGCTGGTTCTAAATTTTACCATGACATGGTTGCTGCACTTACAGTTGGTTCCTGACTAGGGAACTCCTCAACGGTTAACAGCACAGACAGGAAATGTTGTATACGCATTTAATTGTAGTAGCCCGTTCTAAGTTTCACCATATCATGGCTACCTGCATAAATGCTTTTTTTGCACACACGTCCCTAAGAACGGTTGTTTCAGTGACTGTTACTGGTTACGCGTGCAACGTAGCCTGACAATTATCATTATCGTTATATCTCATAATACCTACTTGCCGAGATTTATGATAGCACAACTAATAAATATATATTCAAATATATTCGGGACAATTCCACACCAATTACCTAGCCCCAAACTAGGATACCCTGTACTATGGGCACTAGATAACGGATAAACATACATAGATACGAATATAAAACATTTCTGCTCATCACACAAATGATTGCACCTTGCAGGATTCGAACCCTCGACCGTTTGATTTCGTACCTAGGGTTACTAGCCACTAGACTAACTGGCCGTCAACTACTAAAACCTTTAGAATTACATGTCCGCCAGAATAATGAAAATTTCGGCCTTTGCAACTTCAAAATGATTTTTCGAAATGTTGTCCTAAGTTCTTAAGATATGAAAAAATAACTAGCTTAAAAGCTAAAAATACACGCCTGCCCTGCTAAAAAAGAACTTATGTCAATAAATTATATACTGTTGGAATGTGCTTACCAAAGCCTTCAATTTGATACTTTTTTTTTTTTTTTTTTCAGAATAAGGAAACAATTTTTATACTCGAAAATAAAGAAATAATTTCTTTCGGGGGAGAGGGGTGTGAGGATTCTTACGATACCCCGTACGTCTTAAACTGTTCATGCATTTAAAAGTTATGGTGGAATAAAGAAACCTACATACATACATTAATCCTAAAAACAAGACACTCCTTTTTTGTGCAGTCGTGTTAAAAAACCTGTTTATAAGTTAGAGTGCTCCAAACAAAGAGCATGGCGTATCTAAAGTTTCGCCTTTTTGAAAAATGCTTCATTTTATTTCTTACACGTGTTAGGAACCCATCTTGTTCTCCTGTTTTGTTCAGGAAACTACCTTAGGTTTGGCGCTATAGTGGCCAGCGTCAAGCAAGCGATTAAAAGTAACTGTCTAAAGAAATACTGTCACAGACAATTATTATAACCTGGCCCATCCCATACATGCACCACAAATTAATATTATTGTGAATTTTGACGATTTTGAACCCATATTATCTCGTTAAGTTTTTTTTTCATAGAACACTTTTGTGGCTTTTAATGTTCGCTATTGATTGACACTAATTCCATTTATGGCCAAGAAATCGAGTTTTTTTTTCAAAATATTCACAAAATTGTTTGCTGGTGTTTAAAGGTATACATTTTGTTCTGAATAACTTGTTTTTTTATTTTTTATTTATTTTTCTACACTCATTTCGTAAAATCCGGACTATGAACTCAAAATTGGTGGCATAATTATTGATTAAACGAACTTACCTATAAGTGAAGTTCTATCTTAATTATAGGAGCGCCTAGTCCGAAGAGATTGATATATAAACACATGTAGTATCGCCACCCGGCCCCAACATTTTATGCTCAAGTTAAGAGAAAAAAGTTGAAGAAAACCTCCTTGCTTCATTAAAACCTTCCCGTGTTTTCTGATTTCTAGTTATGCCATTTTGTGTAGAGCTGGAAAACCTGCATTCATTGATAATATTATCTTTAGACTGGGAATATGAAATATAGGGAGGGTGGCCTATCAATGTCTTCGGACTAGCCGCTCCTATAATTATGATACAACTTCACTTATAGGTAAGTTCCTTTAGTAGATTGATATATAATCACATCTAGACATTAAGACATAACGATAATATCATCAATGCAGACGTTTGTACCCTCACAGTACAATCTTATCACAAATTAATTTGTAAACATTTTTTTTTTGTTTTTATTACTTTGAATGACGAGACGGGCAGGTCGCTCGGGTGATGGTAACTTTTATGGTCACGCCTGACCATAAAAGTTGAAGTGCCACCCAGAACTTTAGTTGCAAAGTCTTGCGCGTCACTGCACTGCGCTCGTCACCCTGAGACATTGGTTGTTAGGTCTCATTGGCCAGTAATTTCGCTGGAAACATTGCCCTTCAAATCGGAACACAGATAGGTTTACACACTACTGCTTGGCGGTTGAATATCTGACAAAGGTGTGGTACTTTCCTAGGCGCACTCTTGCGTAAGAGTTCTACCACTATAAAACGTCAATGAACAATTAAACTTATTTAATCCAAACCAAACTTAATTTAATCTAAATCCGTTCAGCCGTTTGATTGTGAAGGAGTAATACACACATTTCTAAAGATGGAAGATAGATGGCACTAATCGGTTTTGCATTTTATGATGTTTTGTATGGACTGACAGTTCTAACGAGTTCTATGGATTTCTGCATTGTGCATATGTAGTGTTCCGCTCGATAAGAGAGTATTCATTTTTAAAACTCTGAGCTCTGATAGACCTGTTTATGAAAGTGGCTACACTTCTGATATTATAATATTAGTGTGATAGTTTCATTAGTGTGATTTCTTGGGACAATGTATATTGTTAAAACAGGTGCACATAATAAATAATAGCACTAAAGGTGTTTTGAAATAACCACCAAAATTGTAACTAAATTCTATTATTAGTTATTCTGTGACCAAGCCCAGGGTTGTCCCTTCATTGATCATTTCACTTCAAGCCCGTTATTACGTAAACGTGACAATGCTGGATTTAAGCCCGTCATATTAGGGTTCAGTAATGGGGGCGTTAAAACGGCTGATGGAAAATTGGGCGTCGTTAATGCGTTGTTAAAATTTTATTAGGGAGATTGTCGAGTTTATCGTAGGTGTGAAAGGAGATAATAAGTGTAGGGGTCACACGCACATGACGTTCAAAGAATTCAATTAAAAAAATGTTATTGATGTGACTGAGGAGAGTATCACAAGTGTGGAAGGACATACAAACTTTTTTATTTCTAAGCATTATATTTTCTAAGAACTTTAGAACCAAAAAATGTTTTCACTATACGTGTTTTAGCAATTATTGATCTTTATTTATATTGTTGTAGCGGTATGTTAAAATTATCAAGTTTTATTAACTGCAGGTTACTAAACGATATATATATTTATCATCATCATCATCATCATATCAGCCTTAGAAGTCCACTGCTGAACATAGGCCTCCCCCAAAGAACGCCATGACGAGCGATCTTGTGCCACCTCAATCCACCGACTTCCTGCGATGGCTACAATGCCGTCGGTCCATCGTGTGGGGGGTCTCCCCACACTTCGCTTGCTTGTTCGTGGTCGCCATTCGAGTACCTTTATTCCCCAGCGGTTGTCGGTTCTACGAACTATATGGCCTGCCCATTGCCACTTCAACTTGCAAATTCTGAGAGCTATGTCTGTAACCTTCGTTCTTCTATGGATTTCCTCATTTCAGATTCTGACACGTAGTGAAACTCCGAGCATCGCTCTCTCCATTGCACGCTGCGCAACTCTGAGCTTTTGTATGAGACCAATAGTTATAGACCACGTCTCAGTGCCGTACGCCAGTGATGACTGGCAACACGCACTGATTATAAACTTTCGTCTTGAGGCTCTGCGGTATCTGCGACGAGAAGATATGGCGTAATTTCCCGAACGCTGCCCATCCGAGTTGGATTCGTCGGTTGACCTCTTTGTCGAAGTTGGGTCTACCCAGTTGGATCGTCTGACCTAAGTAGACATAGTGATCAACAGCTTCGATAATATCGTTCCCAACATAAACCGGCATGGCATATATTTATGATGTATGATTTTAACAGCTTTATAAATTACTATCAGTGCCCGCGGCATTGCCCGCGTGGTCATTTAATTTCAAGAAAATGACTTGACCACAATCAAATTTAAGGAGACAGGGGAGAAGAATGGTATTTGACGCTTATAACTATTTTTTTAAAGAAAATAATTTAACTTATTCTCTGAATAAAACTGCGGAAGCTACGAAAAAGAAAAAACATGGTTAAAAGGATTGTAAAAGTTCAGAATTTATAGTTACATTTAGGACCTCTGGTAAAAAGAGAAAACGAATAACACAAGTCACAGGCATAGACAATTTTGACAAGGGGGTAATAAAACAATGCATTAATCATAATTTTCATATTACTAAGAACGAATTACTGACCCTTGGTAAACATCGTGCAAAATTACGAACTGATATAAATTTTGAAGGTTCTGAAAAAAGTCCTCGCCGCATCATTAAGGAACTAGGATTTAGAAAGCCACTGAGAATGAAAGGAAAGTTTTAATAGAAACATCAGCCATCAGATTATCCATACCAATATATAAAAGTGAAACGTTGTCTGTTTGTTTGTTTGTTTGTTTGTATGTTTGTTTGTTGTTTGTTTGGAAAGCTTTCATGCGATAACGGCTCGAAGGATTTTGATGAAATTTGGAATGGAGATACTTGTACCCTAGAATAAAACATAGGATACTTTTCATATATTAAGAAGATTAGTCATATGTTTACGCTACTCACACAATACTGAAAGGTTAGACAGCTGGGTCCACTAAGGGATTAAAAAAAACTCATATCAAAACGGCAACTTTTTGTGATAGTACATGCCGGATTGGAGACTGGTTTTGTGCCTAACGCCATGTTAACGGTCAAGTCAGGTATGAAGTCCGGGGACTATCACGACGACATGAATTGTGAAAACTATGTGAAATGGATCCAAACTCAATTGCTACTGAATTTTCCCCCAAATTCAATTATATAGTTGTAGACAATGCATCATACCATAACAAGGAATATAACACAGCACCAAATGTGAACACAATGTTGGTTTATGGACAGCTGCAAACCACTGTTTAAAAAATTTCGAATTTTACCATTGGTTTGCATGTATATTAGAGAGCTGTGTGTTTTTGTTAAGCAGCATCCACAATACTTCAATTTACATTCGGAAATAGTAAGGAGAAATGTCACTCCAAGAAATAAATTTAAACTTTATATCCCTCGATGCAGATTAAATATATTTAAAAGAAATGCCTACATTAACGCCATTAAGGTGTATAATAAATTACCATGCACATTTAAAGAACTGACGCTTAACATGTTTAAAAGAAGACTAACTGTGTGGCTTTCAGAAAAATGTTTTTATAATCTCAATGAGTACATGACATATAAGGAAAATAATGAAACATAATGTGATTAATTAATGTTAAAATTCTTGATTTAATGCTTGCTAATTGGCAACTATGACTTAATTTTTGATATAATTTGACATTAACTTTAATTTGACATTTTGACATTAATTAAATAATAAACCCTATATTTTACTATTGAATCTTGTTTATTATCTTTGTATTTTTTTTTGTATAGATATGTTTGCACACCATTGTTATGGTAGGATGTACTGGACTTTTATAATTGTTATTACCATCTACTTAATTACTACATTCTTGTGAATAAATAATTCTGATTCTGATTCTGATTCAAGGAAAGCTGATATGCAGGCTTGGTTTTCAGAAAAAGGAATAACGTTTAGTTCTAAAATATTGATGCCTCAATTATATCAATTTATAAAAAATAACAAATATTGCTTCAACAAATTTAGTATAGACAAGATTTTCAACGAACATAGTCATGACGTACTTCGCCTGGCTCCCTACCATCCGGATCTGAACACTATAGAAATGGCATGAGCAGCTATTAAGGGTTATGTTAGTAACAAAAATGTACAATGGAATGGCTCCGTGTTATAGAGTTAGTAAACGAGAATGTAAATGCAATGGAACCACGTGATTGTAAAAAGCTATGCGACAAAGTCAAGAGAATCGAAGAAGCTTACGTCAAACGCGACCACGACATCGATAGAATGACGGAAGAATTTATTATACGAGTTGGATATTCTGACAGCAGTGATTTTGAATTTGATTCCTCAACTGACATAGAAGACAACAAAACACCATTAAACAATACTTACCACGGAACCCTTCCTTCGAAAGCACTTCATACTTGATTTACTTAAGTTGCCAAGAAGGGCTTTTAGGAAGTTTTTGTGTCCCACCGATGTTAATACGCGAAGAAATTTCAGATCTCCGGCAAGGTTTTAAAAAACTGTTTCCACACCACTAAATAGAAATGAAGCACCCGAGATATGCCGGACCGCTCGTACGCACAAGCCTTACGCACTAACACCATGCTATGCCGATTGACCGCCACATCACAGAAAGGTATTGACCTTGTTAGGCCCATTTGCACAGCTGTCTTAGCCCCGGGCTAGTGTCTAGTCTGGGCTTAAAATGTAAGACAAGTAGGATAGAGAAACATACGCAGACAGTAGCGCAAAAGAGATAACAATTATTTTGGACTAACGAACTAGATACTTGGTTATGTTTTCGTGAAAGTGGGCCTTAGCCGTGTTAATTCTGTCTAGTTCCAAAATCAAAACTAATGCAGTCTTAGTTGATGAAATTATGTATCAGCCACAAAACATCACAAATTGTACACATCCGCAGCCGCCATTTGCTATGCTTCACTCGTTTCTTTAGCGGTGTAGACTCCGTTTTTTTTATAAGCCTTGATCTCCAGGGTAAAATTTTACTTGCCCTTTTTCACAGGTTTTTGTGTTTCCCTTTCATGAAAAGAAAGCGAATGATGGAGCGGATTCTGTTGATTTCTTTGTTTGCTAAGAATAGACAGCGTGACGAAATTGCTATATTGGTTTGTTAGTTTTTGATATAACGGAAATATGAGTAGAATGTTCTATATCTATAGATGAACGTACATACACCTCGTTAGTAAGGTTGTCGGTGATGGCGATTGTATGTATGTGTGTTTTTCTACGTCACTACGTCAGACGTGCACAGTCATTCCCATTTATAGGGTTCCGTAGACAAACTCTTATTTAGGAAACAACGAGACAAGACACTCGCTAAGAACACTCGAATTATTTAGGAAAAACTGTGTTTACATGGCACCCCTAATTAATAACTCTCTTCCACAATGTTTAGACGATCTTCCTCTTAAAAAAAACTGCACATAATTAAAGAATTGGCTCGTGTTGGAAAGCTTTTATACAGTCAATTACTTTCAGAAAAAAAGTTCATGTCGCTTTTACATAATTTACATTATGAAGGTAGATTGCATGTGGGAAAAAATATAATATTAATTTTATCTTTTAATATTAATGTCTTCAATATTATTTTACCACGTTTTAATTAAGTCACTTTCTTGTTTATCGTGCCGGGTGGAATCTTGCGACTCAAATTTCGAGCACTTCTCGATTAGCTATCTGGCTGAAACTTTCAGGGTAACACAACTCGATAAAAATGCATTTTTAAGAAAAAAAACATATAATTTAAATAAACTCGGTATTAGGGCGGCTTGCATACGCTAAACATCCCGAATTGGCTATTTATCCGAATGTAATGTGATTAGTGCCATTTGCAATGACCAGCTGATCTGTTGAACGTAACAATTGTTTAGTACAGCAGGTCAGCATCCTTGTGAAACAAAAAATAGAAGGAGCGTTCAAAATTACAGAATACTCTGCGTTTAAAATAAATCAAAGTGATTCCGTGCTGTGTGGTATTTCAGAAATGGAGAATAAATGTTTGGGACATCAGATGATAACAAAGAGTAAACTGGCCTATCACACCAAGATAAGACCATAAAGTTAGGGACTCGCGTTCTAGCAATCTTGACCTTTTCAGACATTATATCGACAAATCCAAAATAATGATGTTATTTTACTACGAGACAAAGCACTACTGCAATAGCTTGGTATTTATTTGCAAACCAAACGAACATGTGCGTGATGACAATGATCACGAATTGCTATCAAACAGAAAATGGCATGTCTCACATGTCTGTCTGACATTGACAACAAGAATGTCAAAATTATAGCAAATAAATGATTAATATTATTATTATAGTTTCGTCATGTGCGTCTGTCCGCCCGTCTATCCATCTATATGTATGTCAAAGCCATTTTATTCAGAAAATATAAACACTTTAGGGTTGTTGACTCTTGTATTTATAGACGCTACATAAAAAAAAAAAAAAAAAAAATTGGCTCCCTTTTTAGCACCCCTTCGGTTTGCGTCTCGTTGAATTGGTATAATAAAATTATAAAGAGGTTTCTTTAAAAGGTGTTTTTAAAGTCAACATAAGAATCATTCACATTACTTCAACAGCCGGCAGAGGTCACACAGCAACACATAGGCCCCATAGAACTTAACACGTGGTTAAAATGAACGGTCTAACATTATTATTGAAGACCGGTTGGCCTAGTGGCTAGTGACCCTGACTTGCGATGTCAAACGGTCGAGGGTTCGAACCCCGCAAGCTGCAAACATTTGTGTGATGAGCATCAATGTTTGTTTCCTAGTCGTGGATGTTTAAATTCGTATCTATGTACATGTTTAGCTGTTGCCTAGTACCCACAGTACAGGGTACCCTAGTTTGGGGTAATTTGCGCGAATTGTTTCGAATATATTTATTTACTGGTTTTCCTGCAGGCAACTTCCTCCGCACGGACTTCTGTTTATCGCGAAAAGAAGCTTCCTATTTTCTTCTAGGATATTAAAAACCAATGCAAAAGTAATTATAGCACCAATGCTCTTGATGTTTTTTGACAGAATTGTTATTTCGTTTCCATGGCAACCACATACCATTCTGTGATGGCAAACTTTCCTTACAGTGAGTAATCCACATTTTCCAGTTTTTCCGTGGAAACTTACAATTTTCCGGGATAAAAAGCATGCTATGTTTTATTCCAGGGTATAAGCTATCTCCATTCTAAATTTCATAAAAATCCGTCCAGTCGTTATCGCGTGAAAGCTACCCAAACAAACAAACAAACTAACAGACAACGTTTCACTTTTATATATTGGTATGGATATTTTTTACATTTATTAAGCAGATTATTTTATTGTTATTAATATTGATATTTTGAAACTGGTTGGTGCCCAATAAAGAATTATTAATGTACCTATTTTGTACTGTAAGAAAGACCTAACCTAACCTTCCGCCACGAAATGGGACCTTGCGATGTACCTACCGTTTTTAGATTGTTCAAACGGAACGCTTATTACACACCTTGCTATTCACTAAATTTCATAGGGATATGATCAGGACATACAAACTTAGGAGACGTCGCCTCTTTCTATCAAAATTAAATATAAATTCGGGACAATTCACACCAATTACCTAGCCCCAAACCCAAACTAGGATACCCTGTACTATGGGCACTATTATAGGATAAACATACATAGATACGATATTACATCCATGACTCGGAAACAAACATTTCTGCTCATCATATATATATATTTTATTACGGACTAGGCAATCGTTTGACCACGATCTCACCTGAAGGACAGCGATGATGTGGTCGAAGGTGTAGCTCGCTTGCCTAGTAGATACCTATTCACTCTTGACTTTAACACACCGGGGTTATAATTTACCGGAAACACTAACGAGGGCAGGGCATTCCACTCCTTTGCAGTTACCAAAGATCCACGACGACCGTTGGTTCGTGGTAGTGTCTCTAGCCACTATACCAACCGGTTGCCCATATCCAAACTAATATATAAAAGTGAAACGTTGTCTGTTTGTTTCTTTGGAGAGTTTTAACGCGACAACGGCTGGAGGGATTTTGATGAAATTTGGAATGGAGATAGCCCTGGAATAACAGTTTTTTTTTATCCTTTTACCACGATCTCACCTGATGGAAAGCGATGATGTGGTCGAAGGTGTAGCACGCTTGCCTAGTATATACCTATTCACTCTTGACTTGAACACACCGGGGTTATAATTTACCGGAAACACTGACGAGGGCAGGGCATTCCACTCCTTTGCAGTTCATAAAGTAAATGAAGAAGCGTAACGCTTTGTTCTTGTGCGAAGTATTTCAATCAGAGCGCTTCATTTTCTTTTCGTTCATTGCTTCCTTAAAAGAGATTATGAGGCAGTTTTACTGATAAAGTTAAAAGCCTTAAGTTTCTGAAGACAGTCCCCAAACTGAACAATTGGCCAACAATTAGTCGAACATAGAAAATTGCGTAAATTATAGACGGGTATTCTTTCTAACCTAAATATGTCGAAAAATATACCTAATAATATGCGAAAAAATATGCCAATGGATTTTGGGATCATAACTATTTTACTTCGATTTTAATAATAGCAAGATATTTTTAATACGATCAGAAATCAGAGCATCCATAGAGCATTTTGATACCTATAGTTTAAAAAAAAAAGTTTATTCGTATTATTTCTCAACAATTTGCTCGCTGGATCACCTCCCCAGCTCAACTTGCACACGACTGAGAGACAAACATTTACGTGTACCAGTGCCTCAAACGGCATGAAGACCGTGTTTGTTTGTCGTGTAAGATAGTGCTGGCCTCGTATCAGAGTTTGTCAGGCCGCCCGAGGGCCTCTGACAAAGCTTAATTTCTGCTATTAATCAATAACAGCCGAGACCGACAGCTTAAAGCACGACAGACCTTCGGAGGGCACGGAGCGATGCAAAACTTCACATAATTTATAATAGAAAAGTAATTCCTGTGGAGCCTAGGACTGAACCCGGTATCATTGGATTTTAAGTCGCAATAATAACCCTAATGAAGACCATAATTATTATGTAAGTGCACACACGGAATGATTTGAAATAGATTGGATTGGGTCGGAACAAAATGGCACGCCTAGCCCGACTGAACTATCGGCCAATCGGTTTTCTGTGTAGTCTGCGGGGGCTATAAACGTAAAAAAACTAGAAAACTCTTACCATAAAAGATAACTGAGCTAAAAAGATTTAAGCACTCTTACAGTTAATAAACCTAGAAAAATATCAAGACCATGGTACAGATTGAGCGAAATCCAACCTTTACTTGAAAAAACCAAGCTTATTACCTTTTTTCAAAGGCTGGTTATCTTAAGCGTAACGGATGACCGAAATATTTTCAACGTCTACTAGATCGGCTTATCGTGGGATTTTGTAATGGCGGCCGGATTGCTATTGTAATCCAGAGGTAAAAGGTCAAAATAACAGTATGGATGGTTCGTATTTGGAGACTTCCACGAGAAATAACGCAAAAAATTAATAAAAAAAATTTGTGCTTAGTTGCAGCAACAGTGGATGAGTTTGATATTCTAAACAATCAACAACAACAATATTTTTTTTTTTTTTTTTTTTTTAACAATATTTTGATTTGATCTTTGCATTTTTCATAGGATTGGATAGTTGTATCTCGCTAGAATCTCTAATAATTGATGTTACTTTGCATATGAGGTAACGGCTAAGAAGTTTTAAGTGGCTCTAAGTTAGACTGAGTAAGATGTTTGACATTTGAAGGAAAATATGGCACAAGCCAACTGTCACGAGTGAATAGGTAACTTCTAAATGAACATGCTTCTACTTTTAGGAGCAACAATTTAGGAGAGAGGTAACCTTATTAAACATGCACGACGTTCGAGTTTTTTCACGGTAGCTCAGTTCCATCGCGCATATTACCTAACTTCCCTTACTGTTTACGATTTTTAATCCTGGGGCTCTGTAGATTCATGGCCTGAAATGGCTTACTGTCTGACGGAACCTAAGACATGGAATGGATCCTTTAGACTCCTAATGTGTTCAGTGACTTTTATAGAAGCCATTCGTTTCATACGCTCTTTAACTTTTATGTAAGTGGGCTAGATATCAGACTCGGAATCTAGCTATCAATTAGAGTAAATTAAACATATATAAAAAGAAAAAATGTTTTTTTTTGTTACCTTGTAACGTATACGTATTTTTTTATTTATTTACAGGATAAAATGTACAAAAAAACAAAAGTTCATTTTAAAATATAAATAAAAAAACTTATGTAACTATTTACACAAAATTACGTTTTTAAGTATTTTTTTCTTTTTTTCCTTTTTTTTTAACTGCATTGTCTTTGGTTTCTGAGCTACCCTGAAAGTTTCAGCCGGATGGCTAATCGGGAAGTGCTCGAAATTTGAATTACAAGATTCCAGTACAGACAAAATACATAGATACATACATAAGTTACAGAAGATACAGCTCAGTGGCATGCTTTGGGAGAGGCCTATGTCCAGCAGTGGACTGACACGAGCTGATGATGATGATGATGATGATAACTTAAAAACGTCAAGCCGCTTTGCACATTTTCTAATACATAACAACAAATCAATACCAGTAAAGTAACAAAATAAACCAAATTATCCATGCTCGGAAGGTATAAAACTGAATAAGTGGTACCTTGCCGTTATCGTTGGCAACACGTGTTAATGGCGGCCATTTTGTTCTAATTTTCACGCCAAAATGGCACATAGCAATAATGCGGGCAGGATACAAGCTCGTTCGAAAATAGGTCTGCCGGCCGACTGTAGCAAGTCTGAGTAATTAAAATAGCACACAATAATTAGTTGATCGGCCACTACCGTAGATTTAGTTAAAGGGGGGAAGATACGGCACGCTTTAATATCACGTAAACAAAAACGCAAACACACCCAAAAATCTTTATTCCCACCGTCTCGTGCTTCATGTCCATCAACAAACAAGGTATACGCTATAAAACTAAAACCCGATTACGGTCGGGTAAAAAATAGCCAAGACACTCTTGCTATGAAAGATGAAGATAAATCGATTGATACCTCGGTTGTCCAAATCGGACCAAGTTGTTAGTTTGAACACGTAACCCTTCCTTTGCTTTGCAGTAGACGGGAAAAAAATTGCTGACAGTCTATACATAAAGACGAATCGATTAATACCTCGTTTGTCAAAATCAGACACCGTTTTTAGTTTGAACAAAAATATAACCCTCAACTTGCCTTGCCGTATTCGGCTAAAAAAAATAGCCTATGACACTCTATACTTAAAGACAAATCGATTGACACCTCGCTTGTCAAAATCAAACCAATAGGGGCGACGCTATGGTGGAACATCCACATATACACACACATACCCACATATACATACATTTTGATCACATAGGTCGAATTGGGGCCAAAATGGCTTCATACCCCGCGGGTAGCAAAGCTTTTTGGTCCCTGGCCAAGTCGGTCGAAGTAAACTTCTGCCGCCCCTCACTGCCACCACTGCTAAAACCTGATGGATCACTGGCTCACACTGCTGGAGAGAAACCGATTTTATTTGCTTCTCTTTTTGCAAAAGCTTCGCATCTAGACGCTTCCGGCAAGATACGTTCCTGCCTTCCACATTGCGGAGTTTTTATGCCCAAAATTCGCGTTCGCCAGAAGGAGATTCTCATAGCGCTTCGAGCTCTAGATGTGAACAAGGCCAGTGGTCCTGATGGCATTCCAACGATTGTGTAGAAAAACTGTGCGCCTGAATTGTCTCCCATCTTAACGCGTTTGTACCGCCTCTCTCTTCACTCAGGTAAAGTTCCGAAGAACTGGAAGCTTGCCAATGTACAACCAGTCCCAAAATTATTATTATTCATTTTTTTTTCTTTCATGTTTCCATACTGTCTTTTCACAGCCGAAATGGTCCCGCGTTCACATTCTTCGTTCAGAAACGTGGATATATTTTTTCGTAATTAATGACCCACTTGCATTTTCAAAGGTTTAATTTGAAATGGAAATTAAAAGCTCGAAGACCTAGTCCGATTTAAGAGATGTGGTTTTAGCATTATAGTTATCTTTTTTATTGTAGGTGGCAACATGAGTGAGTGTTTTTATTGCCAGCTACTAGAATTTTTTGCCTGCGATGGCTACAATGTCGTCCGTCCAACGTGTAGGGGGTCTCCCTACACTTCGCTTGCTTGTTCGTGGTCGCCATTCGAGAATCTTTATTCCCATCGATTCTGGCAAAGTTGTTAGTCGTGTCTCTGTCTGTCTGTCTGTCTATCACAGTCCCTTAGCTCCGAATCTACTGGACCGATTACCGGATCGAATTTCTATGACCAAGACGGACATGTAACATAAATAAATGATTTTGAAAACTAACGCGAGTGATATTCATATTAATATAAATAAAACGGCTAAAAACTCACGAAAAAGAAGATCGGAAATACTCCGACCAATTTCGGACTATTTTGAAGTCCTCCATCTGGGAGTGTTATGCCGACAAGCCGCGACGAGCGCTACGAACGTCAGCACGCAACTGACGACGCGTGCGTGGCGCGGGCGGCTCAGTGGGCGGCGATTGCGGCGCTCGACTATGTTCGGCCTGCACAGTCACTTCGTTGTCTGTCGAGGAGTCATCACTGTCACTTTCGTTAACACTTTCAGATGAAGGACTTCAAAATAGTCCGAAACTGTTCGGAGTATTTCCGATCTTATTTTTCGTGAGTTTTTAGCCGTTTTATTTATATAAATAAATGGATTTTGGGGGGGGTCACTTTTGGCGGGGAAATTAGAAAATAAGTTTTGCAAACTGTACCGTTTTCATTTGACATATCAAATGAAAATGCTGTGAGGGCCTCAAATATTATCGTTGTCATTCTAAAATAAACAGTTTTAAAGTTATATAAGAAAACAAATTAAAATCTACCAATTTCGAAACTACGGAACCTAAAATCTAGTCTAGATGTAGACATCTAGATATATAAATAAAATTGAAGTGTCTATTTGTTATGTCAAAATAATAGCTTTTTACTGAATGCATACGAAAGTATATACGGTACTTATAACAAAAACAGTTTTTTTTTAGTTTTTGTATGTCTGTTTGTTCCGACTAAACGGCTGGACCTATTTTGACGGGACATTCACTGGAAGATAGCTAATGGTGCAAGGAGTAACATAAGCTACTTTAATTTTCTAAAAATAATTAGGCTTTCGCGCAAAAAACCCATAAATTTTGAACACGCAGGCAAAGCCGCGGTCACAGCTAGTTTTGAATAAAATGCCTCCACTTACAGATTACAGGAATACCTATAAGAAGTCTATGGTCTTAAAATATCTCAACATTGTGAGAATATTATTAATCGTACGGAACCCTCCACGCGAGTTCAACTCGCTCTTGTCCGGTTTGTTTCGAAAGCCGTCAGAGCCTCTATCTCCCCTTCAGCCATAAATTCACTTTTCGCCATTTATAGTCTATACCGCGTCACACAGTTAATTTATCACCCTCACAATATATGTTCTGAAAAACCCGTAAATACTGAAAAACTTTTCTAGATAGTGTTAGAGACTGATTAAAGGCGCGTGAAATACTTATAGAAATATTTTTTTTTTGACAAAAACGCTCTTACTTCGCGAAGGCTCGAACCAAATTTTTCTTATAATTGGAACTGGTTAAAAAACTAATAAACAGATTTTGATAAAAAAAAAATATGGGACCAATCTGAAAGTATATCCTTGAAAACAAAAAATAATTTTCGAAATCGGTTCACAAATCACGGAGTCCTGAGGTAACAAACATTTAAAAAATTGTTGGTTAAAAAAAGCGCAGTGCGTTGTTTTAGAGAATATACGTCTGAAATTAATTAAGAAGTGTATCCACTAGGGTCACAAATATTGTTGCATAGTGGATATGTCGTGGCGATATCGTAAAATTTATCATTTCATGAAATGGTTGTCAACATCAGGATAAATTATTATTTCATGAAATTATCGTTGACATCATTAAATGGTTTGGATCAATAAATGATTAGTATTTGATGTTATGAACAGCTAAACGCACGGCTACTTCATGAATATATGGTCAAACATTAGTGATCATAAAGTAAAATTGTTACATTATCCACCGCTAGAGGCGCTTGGCCGAAGCTCGGCTTGGCCGTGATAGGTTAGAAGACGAAGGCGGGAGCGAAGCGTAGCGAGAGATTTGTTTTGGTTTTTTTAACACCTCTGTTTGAACACCTTTGGTACCATGAAATCCCTACATTACTAGCTTACGCCCGCGACTTCGCCCACGAGGACTACAGTTAATCGTGAAAAAAGCATCCTATGTGCTTATAGGCTATTAAAAACAAATGCAAAAGTATAGCACGAACGCCCTTGAGGTTTTTTGACAGACTTGTTATTTCGTTTTCATGGCAGCCGTTCCTTATAGCGAGTAATCAATAGTTTCTAGTTTTCCCGTGGAAACTTACCATTTACCGGGATAAAAGTTATCCCTTGTTTTATTCCAGGGTATAAACTATCTGCATTCCAAATTTTATCAAAATTTGTCTAGCCGTTATCGCGTGAAAGCACTCCAAACAAAAACAAACAAACATACGTTTCACTTTTATATATTAGTGTGGATGATATGGCCAAACGCGGCTTGAGATATCATAAAACGTTGATGTTTCAACAATATGGTCAGTTTCAGCTGGCCATTTCATGAAATGATCAATTCTACGATATCGCCACGACAGTTAAGTTGCACGTCATGTTCCGCTACAAAGATCCTCATTTTTTGTAGTCTGTCTAATGTACTTCACTTTGTCGTATATCTTGTTTCCTGTTTCCGTAGGAGTCCGTACCAATATATAAAAGTGAAACGTTGTCATATTTGTTTGTAGGTTTGTTTATTTGTTTGGGGAGCTTTCACGCGATAACGGCTGTTTTCATGAAATTTGGAATAAAGATAGCCTATACCCTAGAATAAAACATAGGATACTTTTATGCCGGGAAATTGTAAGTTTTCACGGAGAAACTGAAAAATGTTGATTCCTCACTGTAAAGAACGGTTGCCATGGAAACGAAATAACAAGTCTATCAAAAACATCAAGAGCATTGGTGCTATACCTACTTTGGCATTGGTTTTTTATATCCTAAAAGAACATAGAATGTTTTTTTTGGCGATAAACAGTAATCCGCGCGGACGAAGTCACGGGCGGGAAAACTAGTAAGAAATAATACGAGTATTAGCGTATTGAAATAAAACTCTCGCTCAATCTATACAGTTTCATACACTGGCCTTCCAAACTTAGTACCATACTTTTAAAATTGCAATTTTTCCAAAACTATAGAAATCAGAGTTTTGAAATCAAAATCGTTTTATAGCAAATTTCATCAACTTTCTTTAAAATTAAAGGTATTATACAATAGCGACCCACCTCGGCTTCGCACGGGGTGCAATGTAGAAATTTTTGTATTAACTTGAAAATTATAAAATATGGAACTGTTCAAATAACATCAAACAACGTCTCATTCTTTACAATCGTGCCCACGATTAGAGTGAGTCCAGTATGTGAGTTTCATACGAACTTTAACGTTCCAAATTTAAAAAGCTATCAGTCGGCTTTATTTGTTGCGATATCTTGAACAAATTATCGTCTTATATTTCAACAAATTAACACAAAACAATAACAAACCATACGTATAAACACTCAAACTAACTTACCCTCTTGAATCACTCTATCTATTGATAAAAATCGAATTAAAATCCGTTGCGTAGTGTTTAAATTTTATGCATTACAGGCGGCGGGAAGCGACTTTGTTTTATACTATGCATCGATTAGTAATGTTTTTAACTTAAAAAAAGATATAAAAAAATAGGTGTCTGTCTGTTCGCACATCACGTTAAATCCTGGCCCGATTGCGATGCGATTTTCATTGTTGGATAGCTTAGGTTTTGACTTAAAAACTGTTGTCTTGGTACCTCAATCCGAAGAGTAGGAGCCAAGCAATTTAATATAAAATCTATTAGGTTATTTTAAAAGTTTGGTACTTAAGGCAAACACTTGTATTAAGTGTACTGTGTCGATACTCTCCGTCTTTTGTGTGTCGACTTATGCCCGGTTCTTGTATCTATGAAACCACCCCTTTTAGCACAGAAGTATACATATATCTGCGTCTTAGTAACGAACAGTGATATTTTCTATATGTTCCTATAAAACGAAGGTTTTTTACTTTATGATTTCATGCATTCCACATGTTCTTTACACCTACGACGAATTTCCGTCTATTGTCCTTTTTTTAGATGTGTAAACATCTGATGGTACGAGCTTACGCCGACTGTTGGCGTGGACATCCAGTGGCCTGGCGACGCGGAGAGGCGGGATAGGGAGGGGGATGGAGCGGTCCTTATTAGTATGCTAGCCACCACACTGTCCATCACTATACGCGCTATTCAAAACGTTGCTCGTTGTTTTACTTTCATCTTTCTTACTAATATAAAGTAGCATGAATTCTATTCTATTATGTTGAAACATTTGCCAGGCATCCCGCGACGGCTCATTTTTTTATAGGAGCATAATAATCTATCATCTGCATGCATTATGCTAACGGGACGTAGCTGGTAACCTTCCAAACCGTTGGTAGATGGAACTATCTTTTAATGGAACAGTTTTAGTTACGTCTGGTAGAATATGTTACTGTTCGTTATAAAACCAGTCGTTCCGTAAATATATGAACTAGACATTACAATTTTTGTTTTTTGATGCGATCAATGAGTGATGACCATAAAATCCGGTTCTTATTCCCCATTGCCGCATGCATACAGCAAGGACATAGCGAACGAAGTTGACGGTTAATATGATATTAAGATGGTCTATTTGTCAAGTCAGGCGTTTGCTGACTTTCGCGATACTCACCATATTGTGTCTCTACACTTAATAAAAAGTAACCTTCCACTAATCACCACCCCATGGTTTCAGAAGCTGGTGGTTGGGGGTCAGAACCAGAGAAACTGGCGCGGGATCCTCATCGCACTGCTGGTCATCGTGGCAGTTCTGGCACTCATCGTGACTTCTGTGGTGCTGCTAACGCCGCCTGACGAGGGACCCAGGGTGAAGGGGAGACGGCTGAGGATCCAGGACATACTTTCTGATGAACTGCAGCCGGTGCGGTGGAACGGGACTTGGATCTCTGGTGAGTTTTAGTCAGTTTGCGGGTAGAAACGATAAGAGGTCTTAGAAAGAGTGTCCCCGAGCTGCGTACGGAAATCCACGCAACTTCGAGTACCAAACTGCTAGTGCAAACTGTAGTGCTGAAGTGATTGTGCCAAAATGGCGAGAATGCCAGACTCAGTCAATTGAATTACTAATCACTAATCCTTGACGAATATATTTAGTTCGTTTGAAACATACTATATATCATCATCCGGTGGCGCTACAACCCAGTATGAGTTTGGGCCTCCTTCACAAGTTTTCTCCACCCGTCTCTATTTCTGGAGGCTTTGGTCCATCTTTTAGGTCTTCCCATTGCTGCCAAGTCTTCCTCGATGCAAACCCCCACCTCTTCTTGGGTCTACCACGCGGTCTTTTTTGCTGGGTTTTCCATACGAACCATTTTTGCGAACCTACTGGCGTCCATTCTCTCCACATGTCCAGCCCATCGTAACCTTTGGGATTTACAGAACCTGACAATAGTTTCGTTTCCTATAAGTTGAATTACTAATCACAATCCTCGACGAAGATGAAACATATATGTTGGAACGATAAGCACGCGGTTATAAAAGTTAGAATGTTTGCTTTGCAACCGTATAAGAAAGGCAACCACGAGGGAAAGTGTTACGTTTCCTCTCATATACATGGTACTCCCACTCAGTCAGTCAATGGTACCACGGTTATTTTTCCTAACCCTACTGCTACCGCTCGGTTTTTTGCCCCGTTGTCCTACTTTTTTGTTCTGCTAGTATGACCACGAGAAATAGCATCAACATCATCATCAATTTATATTTTTTTCATGAGACATAATAGTTCCACTGAGGTATGAAAAAGTATATACTTTGGTACCATTGGTGGTAAGACTGGGGGTAAACCACGGTTACTAAACGAGGGAAAGATGAGATTATATAAAGTAAGAAGACTGTTTTTTTTTATTACTGACTAGGCAATCGTTTGACCACGATCTCACCTGATGGAAAGCGATGATGTGGTCGAAGGTGTAGCACGCTTGCCTAGTAGATACCTATTCACTCTTGACTTGAACACACCTGGGTTTTAATTTACCGGAAACACTGACGAGGGCAGGGCATATACTTCCTTTCGGACTATTTCAAAGTCTTTTATCTATATATCAGATTGTACTCGTGAGTTTAGTTACATTTTAAAAAATACGAGATCGAAAACAAACGTTCTCGATAGATTTAGCAGTGCCATAGTTTGCAGCGCTTCATTTTATGGAAACAACAATAATATAAAATAAACAACAAGAATAATAAAAAAAAGTTTTTACGACGTTTTTTTATTGAATATCACCTTTTTTGACATCGGTTTTTGAGCTACACTGAAGGTTTCAGCCGGATAGCTAATCGGGAAGTGCCCGAAATTTGAATTGCAAGATTCCAGGACAAAATACATACAAGTGAACATAAATAAAAGCTTATAAAAATACGAACTGCACAGTTTGTTGAACATCAGTTCCGAGAGTCAAGATCTACTTTACAAAGGTGGAGAGAATGACATAGAAACGTCATTTCGCGTAGTGTTCTCGCTGGGTGCAGGCTCCGAGATGTCGCCACGTCAACTAGGAAGTCTTAAGTGGCCTTTACTGCAGCACTCCAAGAGGAGCGGCACTTTACAATGTAAAGGAGCTTATTATAAGAACTTAAACTTCGCACTTTGTTCGGGTTAATTCTTGAAAAAGTTTACTGTTATAAGTCATAACAGTATGTGACGAAGTCATCCTTTTTCATAATTATTAAAACCTCATTTGATAGTGTATTCTAAAATTCAAATATTATCGCAGCCTTCATTGGCACCTGTCATTCCTACATTTGTCTTGGATAGATTAGCATAAAATTCAATATTTACGAAATAATGCATCCGTACCAATATATAAAAGTGAGAGTTGTGACGTCAGACCGCAGACGAGCCGTGAATTATTTTTGCGAAATACTGCAGCAAAAATGAAATAAATTCGTATTTTTTCAAGATATTTAAATAATTATTTCATCAGGCTTTATTGCAAGCTTAGTGTGATTTTATTAGCATATTCATACCTATATATAAAAGTGAAACGTTGTCTGTTTGTTTGTTTGTTTGTTTGGGGAGCTTTCACGCGATAACGGCTGGACGGATTTTGATGAAATTTGGAATAGAGATAGCTTATACACTGAAATAAAACACAGGATACTTTTTATTCCAGAAAATGGTATGTTTCCACTGGAAAACTGAATAAACAGGTTTTTTTTGAGGCTGTAAGAAACGGTTGCCATGGAAACGAAACAACAAGTATGTCAAAAAACACAAGAGGATTGACTTTTGCATTGGTTTTCAATATCCTAGAAGAACATAGAATGTTTTTTTTTCACGATAAAGAGTTGTCCGCGCGCGGGAAATCTAGTATGTTATAAAATGTGTAGTTACCTAAATAAGTTTATAACAACTAGAGACCTTTAAATATGTATGATAGTATTTTCGTTCGTGGTTGTTTTGGCCCGTATTGTTGAATATGTTATAAAATGTGAAGGTACCTAAATAAGTTTATTACATCCGGTGACCTATAAATATATCAGATAGTATTTTCGTTCGTGTTTGTTTTGATCCGTATTGTTGAATATGTTATAAAATGTGAAGGTACCTAAATAAGTTTATTACATCCAGTGACCTATAAATATATCAGATAGTATTTTCGTTCGTGTTTGTTTTGATCCCTATTGTTGAATATGTTATAAAATGTGAAGGTACCTAAATAAGTTTATTACATCCGGTGACCTATACATATATCAGATAGTATTTTCGTTCGTGTTTGTTTTGATCCGTATTGTTAAATATGTTATAAAATGTGTAGGTACCTAAATACGAGTAAGTTTATTACATCTAGTAACCTTTAAATATATATGATAGTATTTTCGTTCGTGGTTGTTTTGGTCCGTATTGTTCAATATGTTATAAAATGTGAAGGTACCTAAATAAGTTTATTACATCCGGTGACCTATAAATATATCAGATAGTATTTTCGTTCGTGTTTGTTTTGATCCGTATTGTTGAATATGTTATAAAATGTGTAGGTACCTAAATACGAGTAAGTTTATTATATCTGGTGACCTTTAAATATATATGATAGTATTTTCGTTCGTGGTTGTTTTGGTCCGAATTGTTCAATATGTTATAAAATGTGAAGGAACCTAAAAAAGTTTATTACATCCGCTAACCTATAAATATATCAGATAGTATTTTCGTTCGTGTTTGTTTTGATCCGTATTGTTGAATATGTTATAAAATGTGTAGGTACCTAAATACGAGTAAGTTTATTATATCTGGTGACCTTTACATATATATGGTAGTATTTTCGTACGTGGTTGTTTTGATCCGTATTATTGAATCAATACCAATATATAAAAGTGAAACGTTGTCTGTATGTTTGTTTGTTTCTTTGTTTGTGTGTTTGGGGAGCTTTCAACGGCTGGACGGATTTTGATGAAATTTGGAATGGAGATAGCTTATACCCTGGAATAAAACATAGGGTACTTATTATCCCGGAAAATTGAAAGTTTCAAATAATTGGCTCAGTAGCCTTTTGCGTGAGTTTCATATATCCCCTCTTATTCTTATAATACAGTTTAAAGTATCTGATATTGTAATACATTTAATAGCGAGCTGAACAAATAAACGCGTAACTGTCCTTGTCAACTCTGAAACAATTTCATGAGCGATAGAATCCAACCGTAACATGTACTTCGTTCGCGCGTCACGTAAAAGCTACGTCACCGATTGTAATGCATCCCCCTCCTGTCTATTTCTGCTCTCCTGGTAATTTGTGACTATTTGAACACTTTACCTAACCCTCTCCCCACTCTTTTTACTCCTCCCCACTACCTTAATCCCCCCCCTCTCCTTAATCTCCCCTTCCCTTACTATCCCCTTCCCTTCCAATCTCCAACCTCCTAAGGGTTTCTGCTCTCCTGGTTATTTGTAACTATTTTAAATATTATAATAACTCGTTAAGTTTTAGCCTAGTTCCGTCGCCCGGTTTTCATTGTTGGTCTTTGTCGTTGCCACGGCTACGGAACCTTAAGTCTATATATTTCCTACACGCACTTGTCTCATGAGGTAGATACTTCTAAAAAATTGTTATTAGTGATTCAAATTATGTATGTTTTGGGTTGTGGGATATAATTTTAAGTTTATTTTTGTAAATTAAAACTAAATATTACAGCCCGGTTCACATTATTCCAGAAGCATTCCAGTACAGTGATCAAAACCAGCGCTGGAATGCTACTGGAATAATATAAACCGGCACTGGAATGCACTGGCATGTACTCATTCCAGGAAGCAATCCAGTCCAGTGACTGGATTGACGTCTAATTTATCATTCCAGCTCGCCCATTCCAGCGCCACTGGAATAATGTAGACGGCTAATCCAGCGAACAGTAAATACGAATTGTTGTTTTTTTGGGAACACGCATTGTTGTAGTCATTGATCTTATTAAAAAGGGTGTCATGATGTCAGACCTTTTTCAATATTAAACCTCATTGCATAGTTTCCATTTTAATTTCAAATATCGTTTTGGCCTGTCATTTTTACATTGTGATAATTGATATAATGAGCGGTTTTCCAAGTGTCATTTTAGCTTTATTTATCTCTCGCTAGATGGTGCTGGCGACAGTTTTGGTAACAGTACTGTAGTTTGGTATGACCAAGGAAGTTCTATAAGTACATAGAACTTCCTTGGGTATGACCAAAGATTTTGAATTATACTGGCGGGTATGACATTCTGCGTTCCCTTGTTTATGGCAAGTTGTGCGTCAGTTTTGTAACAAATTCATTACTTTTAATATTTATTGGTAGTATTTTCTACCTTCTTGATATTCTATATTATAATTAGCTAATGATACAAAGACAATGGACCGTTTTATTTACATTTAATTTGTCTGCTTTAATATCAGATTTTATTATTATATATATATATATATATATATATATATATATATATATATATATATAAATAAAATCTGAATATGTAAAAACTGCCAATGTCATAACAAAAAAATACAAATAAAATAAACACTACACAAACAACTTGTCTTACGTTTGTTTCGCTCGTGGTTTGTGTATTTTTACCGTAAAATGCTGTCTTTACCTGCTTTCGATTACTACGTTTAGTTGAGTAAATACCAAAAGTTACGCAAGCGCCATCTCTTGATGATGAAAGAACTAAACTGACAATGCCTAATGGAAAACTGCTCATTGGCTTTCTAAGAAATATGTTTAAACAATGTTGTAATTAAGTTATCACGTCTATAGTCTTCTAAATATATGATAGTATTTTCATGCAATCCTTTCTTGAAATCATTGTCACTATAATGTTACCGATGGAACAGCTTTTGAATGACTGGAATAATGAGAACGATATGATCCAGCCCAGCACTGGACTGGATTGACTCACTGGATCACTGGACTGGAATAATGTGAATTCGAGTCAGCGATTGAAGATAAGCGATACGCCTGATTTTAACAGTCGATGACAAACTCTTGTCTGTGTTGATCTACAAATCGCTAAAAGGCCGAAATATTGAAACATAGACATAAAAGTCAAAAAAAAAAAAAAAAAAAAAAAAAAAAAAAAACAATGGAGTTTTTGAAGTCTTGCCAATGATATCAAATCTTTGATTTAAGTTTACTTTAAATCTGTCTCAAATTAGAATAAAATCTGTCTTTGATACTTATTCGAATATTTTTATCATGATGTAAATAATACTGTTAGCAATGTATTTTTCAACGAATGGTTGAAAATGGACTTCCGAGTGCGAGCAACACTGACTGTAGCCGCGAACGGGAATAGCAACACGCTCTTCAAGTGTCAATAGAGCTGTCAAGCGTCAAGTGACATGAAGTATGGCGGGCGCGGCAGGACGGCAATACTATACTCTTTGCGGCAATCGGTCACGGACCTTGAACAGTATTGGTCGCATAGCCGGAAATTAGTATAACATAGCTGTTAATATTCAGTGTATTAGAAAATAATGAATAATTTTATCCATCGCCATCCAGTTTCTTTGCCCTTTCTTAAATTATGGAAACGGGTGCTCAATAACACAGTACTGTCTTAAAAGTAAAATAAATAGATGTTTTGCTATACCAGAGAATTTTAATTGCAAGATTCCAGGACAAAATACATACATACAACTGAACATAAATAAAAGCTTATAAAAATACGAATTACACAGTTTGTTGAAGATCAGTGCCGAGAGTCAAGATCTACTTTAAAAAGGTGGAGAGAATGACATGGAAACGTCATTTCGCGTAGTGTTCTCGCTGGGTGCAGGCTCCGAGATGTCGCCACGTCAACTAGGAAGTCTTAAGTGGCCTTTACTGCAGCACTCCGAGAGGAGCGGCACTTTACAATGTAAAGGAGCTTATTATAAGAACTTAAACTTCGCACTTTGTTCGGGTTACTTCTTGAAAAAGTTTACTGTTATAAGTCATAACAGTATGTGACGAAGTCATCCTTTTTCATAATTATTAAAACCTCATTTGATAGTGTATTCTAAAATTCAAATATTATCGCAGCCTTCATTGGCACCTGTCATTCCTACATTTGTCTTGGATAGATTAGCATAAAATTCAATATTTACGAAATAATGCATCCGTACCAATATATAAAAGTGAGAGTTGTGACGTCAGACCGCAGACGAGCCGTGAATTATTTTTGCGAAATACTGCAGCAAAAATGAAATAAATTCGTATTTTTTCAAGATATTTAAATAATTATTTCATCAGGCTTTATTGCAAGCTTAGTGTGATTTTATTAGCATATTCATACCTATATATAAAAGTGAAACGTTGTCTGTTTGTTTGTTTGTTTGTTTGGGGAGCTTTCACGCGATAACGGCTGGACGGATTTTGATGAAATTTGGAATAGAGATAGCTTATACACTGAAATAAAACATAGGATACTTTTTATTCCAGAAAATGGTATGTTTCCACTGGAAAACTGAATAAACAGGTTTTTTTTGAGGCTGTAAGAAACGGTTGCCATGGAAACGAAACAACAAGTATGTCAAAAAACACAAGAGGATTGACTTTTGCATTGGTTTTCAATATCCTAGAAGAACATAGAATGTTTTTTTTTCACGATAAAGAGTTGTCCGCGCGCGGGAAATCTAGTATGTTATAAAATGTGTAGTTACCTAAATAAGTTTATAACAACTAGATACCTTTAAATATGTATGATAGTATTTTCGTTCGTGGTTGTTTTGGTCCGTATTGTTGAATATGTTATAAAATGTGAAGGTACCTAAATAAGTTTATTACATCCGGTGACCTATAAATATATCAGATAGTATTTTCGTTCGTGTTTGTTTTGATCCGTATTGTTGAATATGTTATAAAATGTGAAGGTACCTAAATAAGTTTATTACATCCGGTTACCTATAAATATATCAGATAGTATTTTCGTTCGTGGTTGTTTTGGTCCGTATTGTTCAATATGTTATAAAATGTGAAGGTACCTAAATAAGTTTATTACATCCGGTGACCTATAAATATATCAGATATTATTTTCGTTCGTGTTTGTTTTGATCCGTATTGTTGAATATGTTATAAAATGTTTAGGTACCTAAATACGAGTAAGTTTATTACATCTGGTGACCTTTCAATATATATGATAGTATTTTCGTTCGTGGTTGTTTTGCTCCGTATTGTTCAATATGTTATAAAATGTGAAGGTACCTAAATAAGTTTATTACATCCGGTGACCTATAAATATATCAGATAGTATTTTCGTTCGTGTTTGTTTTGATCCGTATTGTTGAATATGTTATAAAATGTTTAGGTACCTAAATACGAGTAAGTTTATTACATCTGGTGACCTTTAAATATATATGATACTATTTTCGTACGTGGTTGTTTTGATCCGTATTATTGAATCAATACCAATATATAAAAGTGAAACGTTGTCCGTATGTTTGTTTGTTTGTTTCTTTGTTTGTGTGTTTGGGGAGCTTTCACGCGATAACGGCTGAACGGATTTTGATGAAATTTGGAATGGAGATAGCTTATACCCTGGAATAAAACATAGGGTACTTATTATCCCGGAAAATTTAAAGTTTCCACTGGAAACCTCGGAAATGTTCATTAATCGCTGTAAGGAACGAAATACGAGTAACAAGTCTGTCAATAAACATCAAGAGTGTTGGTGCTGTACCTACTTTTGCATTGGTTTTTAATATCCTTGAAGAACAAAGGATGCTTTTTGTAGCGATAAACTGTAGTCCGCGCGGACGAAGTTGCAGGCGGGAAAACTAGTATGTTATAAAATGTGTAAGTACCTAAATAAGATTATTACATCTGGTGACCTTTAAATATATATGATAGTATTTTCATTCGTGATTATTTTGATCCGTATTGTTGAAGAACGAAGAGTCTGTGATAATAACAATACTAAAGCCCCAAGGGCACACTCTGACCAAAGATATTAAACTGGGAGAAGACTTAATAACCGGGTGCAAGATCTTCAAGCTACTTTAACTGCAGGCCTATTGTCTTCTAAGGGAGAGAGATCTACTATCCAAAGCTAAAAGGATGGCTCGCACCACGAAGTTTCCTCTGCACCTACTTCATATTATTGTTCGTTGAGAGTTGTTCTCTGAGGTGGTATACACCCTAGGGGACCGCCTCGCGACAAGTATATCTTTAAAATACCAACATTTATTAATTTAGAACTTCCTAATAGTTCTGTCTGACTCTTCCCTTGTTAGGATTCCTAATCTTGAAACCTTCATATTTTCTCCACGTTCGTTCGTCTGTCTGTATTACACGACCATTTTATTCATACACTATTAACACTACAAGGTTGAAATTTGGCTCATGTACAGATTTTTATGTTAATAACTCCTACAAAGCATATCAAAAATAAAATATATATATATATATATATATTATATATTACTTTGGCTCCCAAACATACATATAAAGACGAATTTCCTCTCTAGTGAAGTCAAATGCCGTTGGATTATCAATAGATAAAACGTTAAAAAATACTGTAGTTTGGTATGACCAAGGAAGTTCTATAAGTACATAGAACTTCCTTGGGTATGACCAAAGATTTTGAATTATACTGGCGGGTATGACATTCTGCGTTCCCTTGTTTATGGTAATTTGTGCGTCAGTTTTGTAACAAATTCATTACTTTTAATATTTATTGGTAGTATTTTCTACCTTCTTGATATTCTATATTATAATTAGCTAATGATACAAAGAAAATGGACCGTTTTATTTACATTTAATTTATCTGCTTTATTATAGGGGTAGTAAAAAACTGAATTTGTAAAAACTGCCAATGTCATAGTAAAAAAAACACAAATAAAAAAAACACTACACAAACAACTTGTCTTTCGTTTGTATCGCTCGTGGTTTGTGTATTTTTACGGTAAAACGCTGTCTTTACCTGATTTCGATTACTACGTTTAGTTGAGTAAATAACAAAAGTTACGCAAGCGCCATCTCTTGATGATGAAAGAACTAAACTGACAATGCCTAATGGAAAACTGCTCATTGGCTTTCTACGAAATATGTTTAAAAAATGTTGTAATTAAGTTATCACGTCTATAGTCTTCTAAATATATGATATTATTTTCATGCAATCCTTTCTTGAAATCATTGTCACTATAATGTTACCGATGGAACAGCTTTTGAATGACTGGAATAATGAGAACGATATGATCCAGCCCAGCACTGGACTGGATTAACTCACTGGATCACTGGACTGGAATAATGTGAATTCGAGTCAGCGATTGAAGATAAGCGATACGCCTGATTTTAACAGTCGATGACAAACTCTTGTCTGTGTTGATCTACAAATCGCTAAAAGGCCGAAATATTGAAACATAGACATAAAAGTCAAAAAAAAAAAAAAAAAAAAAAAAAAAACAATGGAGTTTTTGAAGTCTTGCCAATGATATCAAATCTTTGATTTAAGTTTACTTTAAATCTGTCTCAAATTAGAATAAAATCTGTCTTTGATACTTATTCGAATATTTTTATCATGATGTAAATAATACTGTTAGCAATGTATTTTTCAACGAATGGTTGAAAATGGACTTCCGAGTGCGAGCAACACTGACTGTAGCCGCGAACGGGAATAGCAACACGCTCTTCAAGTGTCAATAGAGCTGTCAAGCGTCAAGTGACATGAAGTATGGCGGGCGCGGCAGGACGGCAATACTATACTCTTTGCGGCAATCGGTCACGGACCTTGAACAGTATTGGTCGCATAGCCGGAAATTAGTATAACATAGCTGTTAATATTCAGTGTATTAGAAAATAATGAATAATTTTATCCATCGCCATCCAGTTTCTTTGCCCTTTCTTAAATTATGGAAACGGGTGCTCAATAACACAGTACTGTCTTAAAAGTAAAATAAATAGATGTTTTGCTATACCAGAGAATTTTAATTGCATTTGGCAAGTCTTCAAAAACTCTATGGTAAAAAATATTATTTATTACCAAGGATGCGGAATATTTAAGCAATTTAGAGACATTGTGGTACCTTAGGGAATTATGGAAATTTAGAATTCTACGACAACGTTTCTTTCTGTTTTTATAACTCACCATTTTGCCTAGGGATGCTACGACTGGAGTTACACGATAGTTAAACTACAGTTGAACTTTCAAGTTAGCTTTGTTTCAGCCTAAATCCTGCAGAAGCAAATTTTTAAAATTTGAAAAGTAAAATTAGGCACTGGCCAAAGGACACCCTAAATATACCTCACGTAACTAACTTTCGCGATTCGAACACATAGGTAAATATTTAAACGGGACTTAATCGTGCTGAAAACTTAATATTTATTTACCTCGACGTTTCGATCAAGTTGCATTGATCATGGTCACGAGAAGACAACTTCAACCACCACGACCACGATCAATGCAACTTGATCGAAACGTGGAGGTAAATAAATATTAAGTTTTCAGCGCGATTAAGTCCCGTTTAAATATTTTACTATACCTCACGTAGACACACACTTTTTTAAATCTAATCCTAAAATAACTTTCTACAACGCCTCTGACTAACGGACCTCCTTCTATTTTTAGAACCGGACCTGCAAAGCCCGACCCCATCTTGCCAAATTTCTCGTAAAACCTCTCATTCAAACACAAAATAATATTTAAACGGATTCACTAATCTACATTATAACAATAGTGAGGACAGCAGTCCTAAGCAAAGAGACGTCAAAGGGCCGCCATTGTTGGCGCTAAGGCTTCCTAATATAAATATAATATGATGTTAACTTTGCTCGGCAATTATGTGGGTAGGTTTATTTTGCTCGCAGTAGTGGGAAGTAATTGGCCACTTTGTTGGCGCTTGTATAGGTATGTAAAGTGGGATCTATGTTCCGAGCAGCTCACAGCGCATACTCGTAGAACGCATTGAATGTATCTATCTATTTAAGCTGTTTAATTATAATAAAACAGTAAGAACTAAAAACTCTGTATTATTATTATTATCAATGACTATATAAAAGAGTATATCTTCATTGAGATAATTAAAAAAAGGGTGTAGGGTACTTAAAATAAGCTGTTTGTCTGTTCGTGCATCACGTAAAAACCAAAACCGATTGCGATGAAATTTTCACTTAGAGATTGACTTAAAAGCTGGTGTATACTTGGTATCTCAATCCGATGAGTAGAAGTGAGCAATCGATAAAAAACTATTTGACTTCTGAAGGAATTTTTAGTATTGGTATTTTAAGTCCTGGAATAGCACGTAAAATAAATTAATATATTCAGGATAATTCGTACCAATTACCTAGCTCCAAACTAGGATACCCTGTACTATGGGTAGGTACCTACTAGACAACGGATAAACATACATAGACACGAATATTACATCGATGATTTGTATACAAACATTACTGCTCACACAAACGATTGTCAGTCACGACAGTCAGGGTCACCAAACACTCGGCCAACCGGTCCTTGGTCGGTATTCTGTGTGATATGGATGTATTTATATTGGCAATAATGTTAGGGACGTAGATATGACATACACGCGCTCTGATCTGAATGTCATCGCAAATACGACTTAAAACTCGTGTGACACAATGAACTAGGCGACCCAACCAGCGCGACGTAGAAATGTAACAAAAAATGAGGCTGCCAGAATTACAATGTAAGACAGGGGATCTCATACACAGATGTACATCCACGAGCAATACACAATGTAAACATTGTGTCAAATATATTTATACATTTTGCATCACGTTTTGTTGGTACAAATGTATGCATATATTTGACACAATGTTTACATGTTAAATATTGCTCCTAACTGTACCTAAGTGAGTATATTAGTACTTAGAACTACTTAAAATATTTAATTTTAGGCAACAGATTATTTATTTATTTATTTATTTATTTAAATTTACATTATCATTACAGACAAATCTAATGCGACAATGTACTTAATTACTAACACATTTAAGGGCAGCATCAGTGAATTTCACCACAGTACATGTGAAAATGTCTAAATCGCTGTGAAAATGTCTAATTAAAGGCCGTTATGAGGAAAGTTACCCATCTTTAATAAAAACATACGTCATGTTTTGTTAGAAGTTAATCCAACGCTACCAGGTTCGATTCTAGGCTCCACGATAATGACTTTTCTAATATATGTGCGGTTTTCCATCGCTCCTTGCTTTGGAGGGCACATTAAGTTAGTTCCAGTTGTTATTGATTGCTAGAAGTCAGAGGCCCTCGGGTGGCCTTACAAACTCTGACACCAAACAGATCATTGTTTATTTTAAAATATCACCAGTTTAATTAAGCTTTACTAAATCATGCTAATTAGTTTAAATGATATCATAAAATACGAGTATAACCTCCGCGAAACTTTCCGCAGTAGCTGCCTTCCAGTATAAAGTAAACGTAGAAGTTTATTAGTTAGATTAAACACAGAAACAGCTAAGGAGTCCGTCGGCAATGAAGCTAGCTAGCTTGCTTAGCTTGTTATAATGAACCTGCATAGAAATAAAGGGAATGCTGTTAAAGACTTTGAGCATTCAGAACATTCTTGTGTAGTTTTATGAAACGTGTTGAATGTTAAAAGACATGCGGGTGCAATAACCTCAACTATTCGTAGGCAGGTCTTGTGTTTATTTCTATACTAGCTTTCCCGCCCGCGAATTCGTCCGCACGAACTACTGTTTATCGCGAAAAAAAGCATTCTATGTTCTGACAAACTCTGACACAGATAAAATGTGTGTCATAGTTTGTCAGGTAGCCCACGGGACCGTGACATGGCTCATCGACTGGTATTCATCAGTTACAGACGGAACCGACAGCTTAAAGTGCCTCACGAAGCACGAAGCAACGGAAGTCCGCACATAACAGAAAAGGCGCGGAGCCGAGGCTCGAACCCTGTATCGTTGGATTTTAACGCACACTAGTATACCGCTCGGCCACCATCGCTGTATGTAGAGCATCGTACACTGAGCTGTTGTGACCTTGTTATCAATAAGTTCAAAAACTAAAACCTTACTACGGTCGGGTAAAAAATAGCCTATGACATTCTTGCGATGAAGACGAATTGATTAATACCTCGCTTGTCAAAATCAAGCCAAGTTTTTAATTTGAATACATTACCCTTCCCTTGCTTCACCGTAGGGTAAAAACATATTTTAATGCGTCACCAACTTGGTAGTAGCGCGCGAAAAGTTTATGCAATTAACTAATTACCTTCATCGTCAGTCCGTGTACGTCTATTGCTGGACGTAGGCCTCTCCTTGTGAACGCCACTGAACCCGGTCTTCGGTTCTCCTCACCCAGTCGCTGCAAGCCGCCGCCCGCCCGCAATTCTACACTCCACCTGTCTGGCGTTTGCCCTATATTAAGTTTGCCTAAGCGCGGTCTCCCTCCACTTTAGAACTCGTGTACCCCTTTACCTTGCTTATTGCATATTAACGTTGATTTGTAATGATGTTACAAAAACGTATAAATTTCTATCTATTTTAATAATGTTTAGTGCCTTTATTAACTAAATACTACAAAATACAAATAATTTAACTACTACACAAAACATTCTAACACCTTCATTACTGGCATTCATTACTGCTATCATTACTATCTATCTATAGGCTACAAGTTGTCATAGCTTACCCAACAAGCTGGCGGCATCACCCCGCTGAATTTCAATTCTAATTATTTTGTTGTTCTATGCTCGAAGGTAATACAGAAACTTACAACACAAGCTCAGCTTAGTGTATGTTATGTGTACACTAAAATGTGAATCTTAAACTTATACGTACTTTTTATTGTAAATCATTAAGTGTTTATCATGAAATCATGAAATTAATTAATTTTAATTTTAATTTGATTATTCGCCATATATCTGTATTTTGGTCACGCGTCGCATTAACCAGACGCGCAGATAGGATTTTGATAATACTATTTAATACTTGCTATCAAGCCCTCGCTTGACGCTAACTAAACATTTTTATTTCTAAGACTGCTAAATATCAGTAAAACATTGTTCAACATGAATTATGCACGTTAATGTGCCTCCTTGGAACGTCGTCCAAAAAGAAAATTAATGTCCAAAAGTGTAGCGTAATTAGTAAAGTTGACGACAGCCCCGGCAGCCGTATATTGTTAAATTGGTTATCTTCTCACCGCGTCCGCAAACGCGCTTGTTAAGTTGTTACTATTTTAACGCTGCAGGGCGTTTGGAGAATTTGAAAACTACATGTTGAACTACCAGGTTAAAAATAAATAATAATATTATTAGTGTAGTAAAAAATATTCGTATAGATATACAATATTCTACATTACTATACAACATTATTATACAACATTACTAGACAACATTTTATTGACAACGATCCTTTTATATCCATATAATTATTATTTTTGTATGTGTTACTTAGTTTCCGCATTGAGCGAGATACCATACCCTAGTTACCAAGTTACCATACCCTAGTTACCAAGTTACCATACCCTAGTTACCAAGTTACCATACCTAGTTGAATGACCTACTTCATTATTACTCGTATTTCAAACATTGAAATAAAGGCCGTTACAGCTAAATAAAATATGTAGAATCAAAATACGAATTTAGATTATTTTAAAGGCTTAAAACATTTAATTAGAATGTCGTGTTGATAATGTTATCGTACCCACATACAGTGCTTCAATTCTCTTAAATTATTACATGAAACTGAATCGAGATTGAATTGTGAATTGAATAAAAATCATCTCGATCACGTCAGCTTTCAAACAGAAAGAAACGCATCAAAATAGGTCCGGTCCAATCGTTTGGGAGCTACAATGCCACAGACAGACACAGATTCAATTAAACATACTCACCGTAAACTTATAACACCTCTATTGAGTTATAGAGTTAAAAACATGCGTAAACATAGATGGTGGTTGTGTGGAAACCCGATTCGAGGCAGTTTGAGAACTTAAATTAAAATTATTTTATTTTTTGTCGATTAACCGCAGCTCGCCACTCCGATCTAGGGCCAAGTCGACCGAACTATGTAAAACGTGCACAAATCACCCTTCCACAAATCGAAGGTTGGGTTGGAAGATACCATAAACTCAGCTCTCAGTTCATCATCATTAAAATACATGTTGTTAGAGAATTAGGCTTTAGATATTTCAGTTGCTAGGGATTATTTTTATAGGTTTAAAGAAAGTCGAATTGATTATTCTAAAATTATGCTAACCTTTCCCTTTCGGTAATCGTAGTGTAGGGCACCATCTAGCTAGGTTGAGCGACGATATACGCAAAGTTGTTGGAAGAGAAGAGCCGAAAATCGGGCTCAGTGGCGTGCTTTGAGAGAGGCCTATGTCCAGCAGTGGACTGAAACGGGCTGATAATGATGAAGTGCCTTTTTGGTTACCACTGATATAAAATCAAATGATTCCCGGAATTCGGGAAATGATAAAACTGAATTTGAGTACTTAAGTATAAAAAGTAATGGGCCTGGCAAGGTTTTTTCCCTCGTTTTAAGCACTTTGATATTAAAATAAAGAAAGCCTGAAATCAGCGCCTACAGTTTGACATAGATCACTTAACAACCAAATCGGTACATATACCGAAGACAACCGTTGGCTTTGGCTTTGTTAGTTACTGTCAAAAGCTATCGACTGTCATCGGTATCTGTACTGACATTAATCATGATTAACATCGATATTTGGTAGAGACTACCAAATATCCTTGAGGTCCTAGAGCCTACATTATTCCTTGCTTTTTAGCGTTCTATAGTTCAAGAAGAAACCTAACGGAATCATCTAGTTTGTCTGTTCGTCTGTCCGTCCGTCTTTACCATTTATGCTTCACAGACCGGTTAAATCAAAAGAAACATAAATAATTGTTTTTTGCAACTTCCGGTATTGCTAGGATTTTTTTAGTAATGTTTATTTCGATAAGAGCGATGGTGGCCTAACGGTTCTATAGAGCAATTTAGAATCCAACGACATCGGGTTCAAAACCTAGGCTCCGCACCAATGACTTTTCTGAGTTATGTGCGGTTTTCCATCGCTCCGTGCTTCGGAGGGCACGTTAAGCTGTCGGTCCCGGCTGTTATTGATTAATAGCAGTCGTCAAGCCATGTCAGAGGCCCTCGGGCGGCTTGATAAACTCTGACACCAGAGGCCAGCACTACCTCATACGACAAACAAACAAACAAACAATACATGAGTGTAGATAATCCACGATAGCATGGCAAGCGGCTCTATCTCTATCAAAGTATTTGAGACAATGTTCCCAAGCCTTACAAGCACTTGCAGGTGCAAAATCAGAAAACACACAAAAGTGACTTGCATTTTATGAAGTGAAAAGTTGCGGCAACTTATGAAGCCTTAATCGATAGAGGAGTTTAGTAGCCGCAGGTTTTCAGTTTATAACTTGTTGACCGAGCGAGCGAAGCGTCTCTCGATCAAGTTCAATCAATTTCTTTCATCTGTCAGTTTTTTGGTACGCCTCTAAAGATCGTATTTTACAACCGATTTAGACGAAACTTGGTACACAGATTTTACGACTTTAAAGGTTTTTTTTTTGCCGTCGGGGATTTTTGATTAGGGGGCGTACTTCCTCCAAAAAGGGGCAAAAGGGGGCTACTATATATATCCGTCTTATGAGATCCTATTTCGATGGTTAATTTTTTGATGAGGATGTTCGGCGTGAGGATGAGCAGAATAGCTCCTCAAAATGCAGGAAATTGCTCACTTTTAGATTTCAACTAGTGGAATCGGCCCTTTACCTACTAAGTAGGTATTAGTTTTAAAATAAGGTCACTAGTTGGAGCTACTGTGCACCGCTAGATTGTAGCAAAAAAGTTCTACTGTTCGCAGAACCACTTGTAGGAAGCTAGGCCACTAATGTTGGAAGGCTTTAAAGTTGTAACCTGCGATATACGAGTATGTTATTGAGTTAGATAATTGCAATATGCAGAAAAATATCGATTTGCTGTTTGAAAGAAAGAAAAGAAAGAAAAGAAAGGAAAGAAAAGAAAGAAAACAAAGAAAAGAAAGAAAACAAAGAAAAGAAAGAAAAGAAAGAAAAGAAAGAAAAGAAAGAAAAGAAAGAAAAGAAAGAAAAGAAAGAAAAGAAAGAAAAGAAAGAAAAGAAAGAAAAGAAAGAAAAGAAAGAAAAGAAAGAAAAGAAAGAAAAGAAAGAAAAGAAAGAAAAGAAAGAAAAGAAAGAAAAGAAAGAAAAGAAAGAAAAGAAAGAAAAGAAAGAAAAGAAAGAAAAGAAAGAAAAGAAAGAAAAGAAAGAAAAGAAAGAAAAGAAAGAAAAGAAAGAAAAGAAAGAAAAGAAAGAAAAGAAAGAAAATAAAGAAAATAAAGAAAAGAAAGAAAAGAAAGAAAAGAAAGAAAAGAAGAAAAGAAAGAAAAGAAAGAAAAGAAGAAAAGAAAGGAAAGAAAGGAAAGAAAAGAAAGAAAAGAAAGGAAAGAAAAGAAAGAAAAGAAAGAAAAGAAAGAAAAGAAAGAAAAGAAAGAAAAGAAAGAAAAGAAAGAAAAGAAAGAAAAGAAAGAAAAGAAAGAAAAGAAAGAAAAGAAAGAAAAGAAAGGAAAGAAAGGAAAGAAAAGAAAGAAAAGAAAGAAAAGAAAGAAAAGAAAGAAAAGAAAGAAAAGAAAGAAAATACATTTATTCAACACACAAAAATAAACGATACAAATAATTAGAAAAATTAAGTAGGAACAATAGAAAAGGAAAACAAAGAAAAGGTAAAAGTAGATAATTAAAGTGGTGATGAATGAACCTTAACTCAGCATTAGGCTGTTTGCTGAAGGCACGCAGCGCTGGTTTTCAGCTAAAGTGGTGATGAATGGGCCTTAACTCCGCATTAGGCTGTTTGCCGAAGGCACGCAGTGCTGGTTTTCAGCTAAAGCCCAGAGGGAGCGGAAAAAATAAACATAGGAATATAATATATATATAATAATAATAATAATAATAATAATGTTGACTCGACGATCATTGTCCCGATAGTTGTTTCGGCGAACGGCCTTATAGCGAAGAGCCTCGACCAACATCTTAAGAGGCTCTCGCTAGATGGTTGGATTAAGGGTCAGATGCAGAAGGCAGTACTCCTTGACACGGCGCGTATAGTCAGGAGGTTCCTCACTCTGCAGCCCTAGCCACCGGTAGTTTGGGCCCTGCTCCGCTACCGTTGGTACCCTAGGTTTAGGTTTTTATAATATATTTATCTGCTTTTATTTAAAGAAATATTGTAAAAAATTTAAATTTAAGATAAATAAAGTGAATAATAATAATAATTTCATATAAGTAATTTAAATAAACATAGATAAATAAATAAATAAAAAAGTATATTTAAAATATAGCAACGACAAAGGAATCAAATAATGTAGTCTCTGAATGGTGTCAAATAACTGACGAAGAAAGTGTCGTCAAAATTGCGTAGGAGTACCCCTGACTATTAAGAATACCACGCACGTGGGTAGCAGCGAAATAACCTCTACTATTACGTGCAAATAATAAGGGAGAAGAAATGAATTTCAAGGAAAAATAATAATAATAATATTAAGTATATATATCACAAAAACGATATGATATATATATGTTTGCTGAGACAAGGGCGTAAAAAAAACCCATTATAAACGGGGAATTTACCATGTATATGTCGCCGGCAGATAGCTTAATCCACCGTTTAATTAACTACCTAGTCTTTTGATTGAATGGTTCCATTTAATTAGCGGCCAGAATGATATTCAGCCTGTATATGTATGTGGGCATGTAGTGTTCCACCATATCCACCACCATCGTTCCTATTGGTCCGGTTTCGACAACGGAAGTGTCAAACGATTCGTCTTCATTCATATAGTGTGATAAGCAATATTTTTTTTGCCCGATTACACCGAATCAAATGATGGGTTATGTGTTCAAACAAAAAAATTGGTCCGTTAATGAAAACCGAGGTATCAATAGATTCGTATTCATCACAAGAGTGTCATGGGGTTTTTTTTACCTGACCGTAGTCGGGTTTTACTTATGTTAACTTACGTCTGGTTTCTCACCATATTCTGAAATTCTCCACAATATTCTCGAATTTCCCAGATCCATCTCATTACGCATCAACAGTCAAATTTATTCGCCTTTGTGAATAAGATAAGCGCGTAGCATCTACGTACCTACTACGGCGTAGCATTACTACGTCGTAGCAAATTGTTACGAGGCTACGTAGCCTGGCACAATTTTACCTACAGCCAGTTTGTATAAATTAGTATCGTTAAGTTGGGTTTATATATCCGCCGGCTCTGCAACCGACCATAAATATTATTACTTCCGCTTCCGGTGGAGCCACTGAAATTACAACATCTTGCCGAGAGATTTTAAGTTCAGGGCGATATTTCCAACTAGATGCGCCCAGCGGTTTTACCCGCGTGAGGGATGATGGTGATGATGATGATGATGATGATGATGAAAAGTATATATGTTATCTCCATTCCAAATTTCATCAAAATCCGTTCAGCCGTTTGAGAGTGAAGAAATTTCATCAAAATCCTTCCAGCCGTTATCGCGTTAAACTGACAAGGTTTCACTTTTATATATTGGTATGGATTATAGATATAGTGGGAAGATGACGGAGCAAAGGACAAATGTTTATAAACTGTTTTCATGTTTAACATAACTAATCTATTTTAACGTTGTTCATGTAAAAATACTCATTATGTTACGAATTAAGATAAGATAAGAAATTTATTTTCAAAAATTACAGTCATTGTTTCCTTAACCGAAGAATCACACATGTTTATTTGTTACATCATTTATGTCTCGAGCAGCTCTGTTTCGGTAGTAGCCGTAATAGGATTACCTGTATTACAGCTACTACGACTCTCTACTGGATTATAGTAAACAAAGTTCAAATTTTGACTATAATCGTTACATTCAAGATTTAATTACAATTCTCTCCGAAGATAGAGCTCAGTGGCGTGCTTTGGGAGAGGCCTATGTCCAGCAGTGTACTGACACGGGCTGATGATAATGATGATGATGATGTGTACACTCCTGAAGGACAAAACACGGAAGATATTCAATTGCAATGATCGCATCGACCTTTATTGCATTACAAAATATCGAATCGAAAGTCTCAAACCTCGAACGAGTTGATCAATCAAATGAGCAAAGGTCGAAGTGAGATCGTAAACGGTTTAAGTTTGTTATAAATATTAAAAAGAGTCCATTCAGTGAATGTTGGTAATTAAGTACCTATTTTGCCTGATGGTGAAAAAAAAAAGTAAAAACCGATTTCAAAATGAATAAAATAATCTTATATGGGAAACATTTAAGGAATCTGAAGTCTGTGCCGTTGATTCGGTTAGATTTAAGAAAATCGGGCACCGACTTAATCAACTACTTCCCACACAAGACTATTGTAGTCATTTTGAAGTCGGTTTTTACTTTTTTTTTTAAGTTTATTTTATTTCCTTATTTTGAGTGCGATTACAGCAAACGCAAGTGACTTGCTGTTATCCATTGAGGAGTTCCTTTTTATCTCCGAAGGTCTTCAGATATTCACCAATATATATATATTGGTGAATATCTGAAGGAACTCCTCAATGGATAACAGCAAGTCACTTATATATATACATATATATATATTGAGGAAAATATCTAAGGCATATCCTATTCTATAAAAAAGATCGGCTCACATTTGACGGAGATATTGCGTCATAAAGTAGACAAAAGTTAATAAAAGTCATCTCCTAATTTTCCACTATAGGTGGAATATTTTCATGACCCAAATCAATTAAAAACAGAATTTTTGAATTCGATCCACAATTGCCGGAGTTATCGCGTAAAATACTTACACACCAAAAACACATACGGGTCGAATTGAAAACCTCCTCTTGAAATCGGTTGAAAATAGACTTTTATTCAGTCTACAGACTAAAACGGTAACGGCCCGTTTCAACCTCGCGTCGTTAAACCTTTGTTTCGTAACATATCATGCATGTAACATATCATGTGCCTTGGTGACATTCACAACTCGACGAACTGGAACCGTGCGCTTTGAACGTACTCTTGCTTTTGGTCTGGCTTTGAATTCTCTACAAACAAGCTTCCACCTATAATAGTGCCTGAAATGGACATGATTGTGCTTAAATCAGGAAAGGCGCTTCATTATTGCGTTAATAGATACCCTGACAGCTTTGAGAAGTGTTTAGTGTTAGAATGGTCGAAGAAGAGCACCACGCATCTAACCCATAGATCTGGTTAAAGGGGGCAAGATAATACACGCTTGAACTACTTAAGTTTTATCAGGTAACCAAAACCTGGCAAACACACCCACACACTTACATCTCCACTGTCGTGCACCATGTGCATCAACAACAAAGATAGTGACTACGCAGACCATAGCGTGAATGAGATAACAATAATAATTGTTCTTGCTAACACGTGTAAATGCTTGTGACTAAAACCAATGTTGTACGATGCACCTAATTTATGCGGTCCACACCCAATGCACCCAGTACCCATTCTGCCTACTTTTAATGAGATCTATGATTTAAAGTTAGACATGACGTTCATTAGACCGATTAGAATCAAGGTAACTAGATAATAATAGGACCGGATGAAAATGTATCGTATTGTAACTGTGTGTACCATCCTTCAATCTGGGACCCGTGTCACAGAATAAATAATAGTACCCTTATGATAATAGTACCCAATATAATAGTATAATATTACCCAATATGGTTGATAACTCGCCCCATAGTTGAAAGAATCTCAAAGCCAGTTTTCAAATCAAATAAATAGAGATACTGACATTGCCTCGGTCAACCTTTGAAAATATAATGAACTAGCTTTCCCGCCCGCGTGGACTACGGTTTATAGCGAAAAAAAAGCATCCTATTTTCTTCTAGGATATTAAAAACCAATGCAACAGTAGGTATAGCACCAATCAAAGTGAATATAATCACTAAGTTTATGCTCTTGATGTTTTTTTGACAGACTTGTTATTTCGTTTCCATGGCCACAACAGACCATTCTGTGATGACAACCGCTCCTTAAAGTGAATAATCAACATTTTCCAGTTTTCCCGCGGAAACTTTCAATTTTCCGGGATAAAAAGTATCCTATGTTTTATTTCAGGGTATAAGTTATCTCCATTCTAAATTTCATCAAATTCTGTCCAGCCGTTATCTCGTGAAAGCTCCCCAAACAAACAAACAAACAACGCTTCACTTTTATATATTGGTATGGATTTACGCAAAAATAGTTGAAGATGACCAAATCCAGCAACCAGCAATAATTCACCAATGCACCTGACTACAATCCACTGCAGAACATGGGCTTTCTTTTTTTTTAAAGCTTTTATTTAACTCGCAATGTTTGTATGTATGTTTGTTTAGGTCAAATCATGCGAGCTGAATTAGTACCACTTTCTCTTATCTTACGGAGTTGAATTTGTGCATGTTGGTTCAGTTCCGATGACAATGCATTTTTATGGTAAGTATGACCTGAATCGACATCCAGCAACAGCTCCATATAAAGGAACTCTTCAACGGTCAACAGCTCTGTCACGGAAATTTGTGTACACATTATATTATGATAGCTAGGTTGAAGTTTTACCATGACATGGTTGCTGCATTCTGGGTTGGCTGACTAAGGAACTCCTCAACGGTAAACAGCACAGACACGAAATTATTTCTACGCATTATATTATGCTAGATGGTTTCAAGTTTTACCATGACATGATTACTGCACTCCGGGTTGGCTCCTCATTAGGGAATTCCTCAACGGTTAACAGTGGTTACGGAATGTTGTATACGCATTTAATTGTGATAGTCCGTTCTAAGTTTCATCATGACATGGCTACTGCATGAAAGCTTTTCTTTTAAATGTTTTTAAATTAACTTTTTTTTTGTTGTCGTTATTGTACAGATAAGGTACAAAAACAAACAAATGTATTTTTATTATTTTTTTTATTTATTAGGGGAGGGGGAAGTGGATGGTAAGGGGAGGGAGGAAAGGGGAAAGGGGGCGCAAAATATGTAAGCGTGCAAAGCCGCAGGACACAGCAGTTAAACATATAATAAATAAATATGATCAGGACAACTCACACCAATTACCTAGCCCCAAACTGGGACAACGGATAAAAATACATGAATACATACATCCATGACTCGGAAACAATCATTTGTGATCATCACAGAAATGTATGCACCTTGCGACCGTTGACTTCGCAGTAAGCCACTAGGCCAATCTATCTCATTTAATTATATTACACAAAAAAGGCTTATAAAAGCTTGAAATGAACTAAGCTTAAAGTCTTTTTGCTCATTAAAAACTTCCAACCAGATGCTAACAGTAATTTCGAAGGAGTTTAGTAGCAAAAGTTGAGATTTAGGTACGAGTGAAATCAGGCGGGAGAGGTTTTACTGAGTTCGTTTTAAAGTTTAAATAAACTATAATAATATGTGAAAATATAAACTTTCGCACAAAAGTTATTGTGGTGCCTCTTAACTCTTAATTATTATTTTTTATGCTTACCCATGTTGTTCCGCTAGCTTCCATACTCTGCTTTGCCTGCGTGGCTCACAGGAAGTAATACAATGGTACTCGTACTTACCTAAATACATAATTTTACTGTGAACAATAAATGATATGCAAAGGAAAGCAGGTCAGCTATCCACCAGCAGGTGTGTGAGAAGAGAGGTTACCTGTGGCTGGGAAATATCCAGACAAGAGACAGACAGCAGGCACCCGCTATACAGACGCGCTCCATCAAGAAGTCGTCTTAAAAGTCACAGGAGTTTCATTAAAACTACTGAACCTACCTCTGGTGATGCTGGAGGGGCAAGGCTCAAATTGTGACAAGAGCTTCCACTGCAGGACGTAGGCCTCTCCTAATGCACGCCACTGAGCTCGAACACAGCTCTCCTCATCCATTTTCGGGTGCTTTTCGCAGATCGTCGCTCCACCTGGCCACAGGGCGTCCTACATAACGTTTTCCTAAACGTGATCTCTGATCGAGAACTCGTCTACCGCAACGGTTATCGGTTCTTCGGGAAATATGACCAGCCCACTGCCACTTTAGCGTGCTTATCTTTTGAGCTATGTCGGCCACCTTTGTTCTCCGCCAGATATCTTCATTACGAATCTTGTCCTTCAGAGAAACACCAAGCATAGCTCTGTCTATAGCTCGCTGAACGACCTTAAATTTGTGGACTAGTTTGACCGTGAGTGTCTACGTTTTGGCTCCGTAGGTCATGACTGGTCATACACCACCTTTACTGGTAATAACTTTGTTACGTCTGCATAAAAACTCCCATGGCCAGTAAGGAAATCACTAAACCGGCTACGAACACAATAGGGCCACTGCAGGAGTAACATGTGCAAGTGGGGGTTTGCACCCAGTGTGTATGTGGAGGACCCACACTCTTGCCCTTTGAGACGCTACACTTTAGATACAACTACAGGAAAACACACCCACACAGTTACATCTCCACTGTCATGCACATGTGCATCAACAACGAAGTGAGGCATAATAACGAAGTAACACTAACAATTGTCACTGCTAACACGTAAACGCCATGCCGATTGTGACTAACGCCAAACGATGCACCTAATTGATGCGGTCCACGTCCGAGGAGCTAGTACCTAATCTTATGGTTTAATCACCCGTGCGATGAACGAACCAGAAAAAGACAAACCAGCTGATACCAAAACTAATAAAAACAGGCGAGAACAGAACGTCTTTGTTTTTGTATAAAGAATGATGCGTTAATCCTAAAATTAAAGATAACGTTGATTAGACCGATTAGAATCGAGGTAGTTAATTATCTACCGATTTTTCGGTATTTCTCACGATTTCTGGACATATATGGCACCACTTGCAAATTTTTATAATATCATTGCACAGTTTTATTTTTTATAAATTGTAAAGAAACACCATCTATCGATTGTTTAGAGAAATTGTCAATACTAATCTGTCATCTGTCAGTGGATCAATTCATCATCATCAGCCTGTACTCGTCCACTGCTGGACATAGGCCTCTCCTAATGCGCGCCACTGAGCCCGATCTTCGGCTCTTCTCATGTACTTGTTGCCAGTTACTTTACGGAGGTCGTCGCTCCTTCTAGCTGGAGGGCACTCTACAAACATAAAGGTCCTCGGAAACGATCTAGTTTTTAGGTAATTTTTGTAGTAATTCTGCCTATACTAGCCAAAGCGCAAATGCAACAATGATTATACAACAGATATTAACTGTTTTGCTTTTACAACACATGTTATAAGGTACTGCCCTTCAGATGACAGTAAAGACGTAAAGTACAATACAATAACTATTTATTGAACACATTACAAAATAGAAAACTAAATAATAGTACTTAATTAGGCGGCCTTATCGCTATCATCATTTTATTACAGGCAACCTTTGAATGGACAGGAATTGAAATTACAGACATTGCAGTCAGTGAAAAAAGTAAATAGATAAAAAAAAAACTATGAGTTTTTATTTTGTTTGTGTTTTAGTAGCAAATCATTGACTCTGTAGTCAATGATATCCAAAAGCAAATCATTGACTCTGTAGTCAATGATATTCAAAAGCAAATCATTGACTCTGTAGTCAATGATATCCAAAAGCAAATCATTGACTCTGTAGTCAATGATATCCAAAAGCAAATCATTGACTCTGTAGTCAATGATATCCAAAAGCAAATCATTGACTCTGTAGTCAATGATATCCAAAACCAAATCATTGACTCTGTAGTCAATGATATCCAAAAGCAAATCATTGACTCTGTAGTCAATGATATCCAAAATCAAATCATTGACTCTGTAGTCAATGATATCCAAAAGCAAATCATTGACTCTGTAGTCAATGATATCCAAAAGCAAATCATTGACTCTGTAGTCAATGATATCCAAAAGATAGAAATGCCTTACCATGTTCTAAAAAAAATAAAACCAATAGCTAGTACTACATATATTATGAATATTTAGAAGAAATACCATAATATCCTGTTCAGATGAAGAAAATTGATATGAAAAAAATTAAAAAATTCTGTATAAAACTTTTTATTTACATTAAATTACACATACCGATCAAAAACAGGATTATTTCTGAGTGTTGGATCTCGCGTTGGTGCATCTGTTGCTCAATTTTAGTCGTCTTAGCTTTCTTGTTCAATATCTCTTACTTCTTTTGAATCAATCTCATCTTCATCACCATCTCTCATTTCTTGAGAATTCTTGGTATCGTCATCTTCATCACTAACATGTTCATTGTTTATACTGTACCTATCGTTATAATTTTCGAGGTAATGCATTTTAACTTCCTCCGACTCGTACAAATATATTTTTCTTTTAATACTTTCAACAAGGTATTCGAGGTGAGTACTACCATTATAGTCCGGTAACATTGATAGAACGAGCAAATACACAGATACATGTTTACAACTAAGCATATCATACAATGAGTCAAGTTGATCCTTATCCTCAATATTGAAATTTTCAAAAAGAGCCAACATTACTTGTCTGAATAACAAGTAAATAGAGGTAAAGAAACGCATTTCATCTGCAGCGAGGAATTCAGCACAGATACCCGCTAGAGAACATGACTCGTTGTGGCGATAGATCCAGGGATATTTCTCATGCACGGTTTCGTCGGATTCCTTCATAATTGTGTCAAGTCTTTTTAAGAATGCTACTGTTATTTCCCAATTACGAATTATTACGTAATATTCTTTTATAGACAATGAACCTTCACATAATGCATTGCGAATGTGTGCTAAAATCTGAATTGGTATTGTATATTTTTTTAATACGAAGACATAGTGTATTATGTTGTTCAACATATGTTTCAAAAGGTTTCGAATCCCATTTAATAATTCTTTATTACCGTATTTACTGTTGACCAATTTAGACACGCATTGTAAAATCATGGGGTGCAATAATTTGTTGTACTTTTTTATTATAGAGTCTTTTGAACAGAAAATGTAACGCGAAAGTATTTTCATGTATATTTCGTCACGACTTTCTTTAAATTTAGCAATTATATTATAAAACGATCCCAATAAATTATTTTCAACAAAATCTGAATCCAGATATTCTATTATTTTTGGAGCACAATTTATTAAACGGTCAAACGTGTCATCGTGGTTGCCAAGGTGTGGCAAGGCTTTGTGAAATAAAAAGGCTTTCTGATAGCAGTCACCTATGACGATAACAGGCACATCACTCACATATCTCAAGGTATGGTGAATGATTCTGTTTTCTTTTTGATTCCGATCGTCCATAATTGAGCTTAAAATTTCCCATATAGCTTTAATTGATACAACTTTCGTCTCTTTACAAAGCAAACTAAACATTAACTTAAAACTCATGACTCGTATGGAAGAATTTCTGGTCTTTTTCAAAACTTTCCGTATAGTGATTATGATTTCGTCCGTTTTAAATTTAGCAAATGCAAGACGAATACCGTGTTTTTGAAGCGAAACCGGTGCATTTAACAAAACATTTATATGTTGTCGAATGTCACTCGACCTGAGGTTGTAGAACATAGTATTCAGAGAAAGGAGTGCGTACTGCAGGTAATCCCCTTTAGCGTACGACAGCACTACTTCAGCAGGCAGCTGCGGCCGAGCTATGTGCATGTTTTTAGCGATGTGCTTCTGTATGCTCAATTTGATTAAAGTAGTCTCACTCCAGTGAACTTTGGTTTCGCTAGGGATGTACATTTTGATGAAATCTGTTAAGTTGCCACGCGGTAAAAGTGTGATAATACCTCGCAAGAGAGCTCTATGGCCAGTGCCATTTGGAAGATACTCAACACTAGTAGCGGTCCATTCTGTTGCTAGGGAGTCTGGCCAATATATTCGCAGTTTATTTAGGAATCTTTTGAGAGATATATCGTCGTTACATCGCAAGCTATTGATTTCAGTTTGGTAGCGTGCCAGCAAACCAGGATCGTGCTTCAACGCGTTCAAGCACGCTTCTTCACTGGCGTGCAATACTAGCGAACTTTCAAATAAGAGTATTCTGTGTGACTTTACCATATTATAAATTGAGAGTATTGAGGGTTCATACTTATCCATATCATAACTCCGAAACCTATTGCGTCTCGTTTTTCTGCGCTTTCGGCAGTCTTTCTTCATTTGAATCCAATGGAATTCTTTGTTGATTTTAACGAATTCTGCAATTTTGTCGATAGGAAATCGATGATGTGTTTCTGTCTTGTTCCAGTCTTTAACTAAGTTCCAAATAATTTTAAGAATTCTGATAGCTTCTTGCATTCCTGTTTCGGAATTTGTGTTATGTTTATTCAACTTTGATACCGATAAATTGTATAAATATTTAAATAATTTGTCCTGCTCTTGTGAGTTCAGTTTCTTCTTAATATCTTTAAGTGTATCTATCTCAAATTTTTCTTCAACGATCTCGTGCACAGGTAGATCGCGTAACACATTGTGAACTATTATAGAAATTATACAATCTTGTACCTTATTGCCAGATTCAATGTAAACTTCTAAGCTATGGAACAAGACATTCAATACGTTCCACGTGCTGTCATCGAATCTGAAAGTGTCGTGTTGTTTAAGCAGACTGTTCAAAAAAGTAATTTTGTGTAAATACGGTTCATTCATATGTTTGTCGTGATAATACTGCAGTACTGTTTTCACATGTTCAAAGTCATAACTCGCGCAAGTCAACAAAACTATCAACATTGAGTGTCTTTCCGTAGGGGAAAACTCTGCGCCGATGAAATTCTTTATATCACGAAACGCTATGTCAAATGGTGCAAATCTATACCACCGGTAAACATTACTGAATTCGTTTATTGATCTGCAGTCGATTGCATAAAAAAGTGCTTCTACATCGCTTTCCTTCTTTCCATGAGATAGCTCCAGATCCGGAGAGTGATCGAAATTCACTCCGAAAAGAGTCCTTAAGAAATCTAATGTTTCTTCTCGAGGCAATTTTACCAAAAAATGTGTTAATGGTTCGAAGTACTTCAAATCACATACGCCAGGGTTTTTCAGTAAGAAAGATCTGACCTCATCTGTTTTTATAAATTTCGCAAATGTTGGTAAATCTACAGAGTTACGAAATTGGTAAAACTTATTCATAATTCTTCTAGGAAAGTATTTCATTAATATTCTGGTTTTCTTTTTGTTTATTTTCATATATGACAGGCAATTGTGAATGGACTCTACAGTATCTAAAAACTCTTCCGCTGTTTTATGATTTTTCAGAAAAAATGACATTGTTTCTGAAACTATGTAATGAATTTTGTTCAAATCTGCATTACTTTCGACAATAAACGCGTGTAAAACGGTAATAGATTTTATGCACAGTCTTTTCAGTAGTTTTAAAGGGATATCATCAGCACGAGAAGTGTAGTAGTAGAATGGTAATGAATTAGGTGTAGGTGTAACGAAGATTGTTTCTATAAACTCCAATGAACAGTTACCTAGCCAATGGGAGGCAGCTTCTTGTTTTGTTTCGTAGACATATTTATAGAAGGCCTTAGCGCGAACTTCGTCCCTAAGGTACCGTCTTATACGAAGCATCAGTTTAGTGACCGCTTTAGCGTTCATTTCGGGAAAGAGCTGACTGTGTAGATACTTCGGGTTTATGATGTGAGCGTATTGTGGGTCGGTTATTAGCCACGTACTTTTGTTGATCGCTCTTGACACATAGAGCATATCTTCGCATTTAAAAACATCTAAAATATAATCTACGTTTCTTTCATGGCACGCTATGTCTATCCTCATCATGTTGTCGACGTCATCATCTTCAAAGTTTATTTTGGGTAAATCTGATGTCTTGTTTGCGATTGCTTCTGTTAAAAGTTGGTTGTAATACTTCTGTCTTTGTCCCAGGGTGAGTCCTTGTAAGGGCGCCATTTGTAATTTAGTCTGTAAAAAACAACAGACAAGAGTACATAAATAATTTTATTTTCATGGACTACTTCATGGCGTGCGGGCCTAGAGATGGTCTGCGTTGATTTAGGCTAAAGACGTGCAACATAAAGACGTAGAGCGAGACGTAGAACTAGCTACGCCACGCGGTTTTGACCGCGTACAAACTTTGCCACCCCCGTTTACTCCCTTTTAGAGATGGAATTTGGAAAACCCCCCTTAGTGCAACTCCTCCAAATATTTCCTCCAAATTTCAAATGTCTTGGACAAGACCAGTGGTATAGGTTGTGTGTTGCCTGTCAGTCAGTCAGTCAGTAGATATGTCTCGGATTTATTTACTCCGTTGAGAATATTTCCCTTAAAAACATTAATATACACAAATATACGATACGATACGATACGAAATACTTTATTGTATACCAAAACAAAGAAAAAGCAATAAAAAAATATAAATATTATTACGAGCTGGGGTTCGGATAAAATTAATGTACACCAATTACGCCAAAAATTAACACCTTTATTCGAAGAGCCACAAAAAGAAATTAATCCAAAAAATAACTCAAGCACTCTTTAACTCGACTGTACACTCTTATCAATTATCACTGAATACTCGCTTCGAATCACTATGATTGTTTCGCTCCGAATGCCAAGTCAAAACTGTCCCAGGCAGTCGATGCCTGGCGGCGCCTTTGATGTTGCCGCGCCCGTAGATACGAGTATATACCTACCGCGCGCTCCGGAAACTACGCTCCACTAGTGTGTTCCAGAATGTTCTTTTAAATGTAGGTATTGCGTCATTTTAGTACCTACTGTTTTTCTAAGAATCGACCGCCGTAACAATATCATAAAGAGGAAAGATTTGATTGTTTGTAATAATAAACTCAAAACATACTGAACCGATTTTCAAAATTCTTTCACCTATAGAAAGCTACATAATCATAGCAGAGTATTAAAAAAACAGAACAGAATGACATGTTGCCTTGGAAACGAAATAATAACAAGTCTGTCAAGTGCGTGAGTAATAATGCAGTTATCTATGGTAAAAAAGTACAGCTGCCAATGATTTTGAAATACGCATACTGGCGTTTCTTTTAGTAGTTACGACGGGTATATTAATGCTAACAGTAAGAAAATTGCCGCGGTTTGATCGCTACCCGTGCAAAGCCACTAGTGGTGGATAAAAAAAAACTTATACATGCGTACCTACATACATGAACCTGAAAATACACTTACTTTTTGGATAGTCGTGTAAAAATAAAATGGGGTCGCATCCACTTATTTAGTTTTTCTAATTTGATAAAATAAATTGTTTAACACACTGTTAAAGTCACCGAGTCTTGTGTCCATCCAATGTATTTTTAGAGTTCTAATGTAATTAAATGCGCTTGCCACATTAAAAATAATGATACTAAGTAGCAGTACGCAATTAGCAACAGGTCTTTATAAGACTATAGGTCATTTTGCGAATAGGTCCAATGTCGACTAAACCGCATAAATATTTTCCTTATACATTTCTTTAGAATTCAATGGTAATAAAATATTTTGCAGTTTATCAAATTACTGTGATGATGGCTGCCGTAAAAAAACTTATGGTGTAATTCTCATGGTACAACCAACCATAGACTTTTAATATACAGTAGCAGTAACATGATCATTTATCCTTCATTCGCTGAGCGACGCGTCGTTAATGGTGTCTCGTTCGTTTACCTGTTGCAACAATGTCACACACCTAAACAAAAACCCGATGCGTAGCCACGCCGCCATGTTGATCTCATCAATATGGCGGCACGTCTACGGTTGTCAGATTCATGTCGAAATAAAAATATATAGATATTTTGGGGCGAATCATACAAGAATATCAACCAAAATGCTGAAGTGCAGAGCGTACCAGTGTGAAAATGCATACCATAACAAAAATCCATCGGATTGTCTTTTCATAGTTGAATGTTTACTTTTAACAGGGGACGTATTCAGACGGACTTGTTTGACAATAAAGATGAAAAATATACTGCATTCATAGTCTTACTTTACTCGTACCTGTATTAGTCAAACGGTCTAACCTTAACCTCGAATAACATAAATAGGTACCTACATACCTACCCGACAAATCTGCATTGAATAGGCCACTACAGCAATCAAAATATGTAAGTTATGTTATAGATAGAACACCTACATTGCGCAGAATTCGCTATTACCTACGAGTAGGTCTTTGGTACGGTACGCATGATAAATGTGGAAGTGAAACGCTTCTAGCGTGTAGGTGGAATATTTACCATATAGCAGTGACGCATCGCCGTTCATCTGATTGTCCGATGAACTAGTTATACAGGTTGAAATAAAATTTAACAGACCTCCCTGTTCTCTTATCTTGGTTATCTACAAGGAACAAACAATCATCCTTAATGCTGCCCAGGCTCAGCTGAGCATTTATGAGTGTGTACTTGCTACGCTGTTTTATTCCCAATGTTTGGTCTGCTACTGCATATTAAAAGTCTGTGGGTACAGCACATAATATACATAAATTTAATCAAGAATTTAGTATGAAACAAACCAAAATCTGTTAAGTTGTGAGTCAAATCCAGAATTTATCGCTATTCCCAAGTTACTTTACGCTATAAACGTCAAAGAACTGATGATGATTGTTACGTCACAGAGGAAATGAGTGAAATACAAAAACAACTGTCGCATATGATGGAAATAAGGACAGCGAAAAAAATTATTAAAAAAATTAAAATTTTAAAAAAAATATTTCAAAATGATGAAAGAAAATAAGAAAGAATTCATGGAAAAGTTGTCTGGAGGTATTTCTATAATTAAAGAAGCAATAATTGAATTAAAAAATGTAACAAACAACCTCGCAATGGAACAAAACTCAATGACATATTAAGTTTGAAAAATAAAACCACTAATACAGAGAAAAAGATGAATACACTTGTATCAGATGTTGTACAGATAATAAATACAATATTTTCGCCTTCAGCAGCTATAAACATTGAATCTATGATGGTAGAAATTAAAGACAGGGATGAAAGAAGCAAAAATATTATAACTATTGGAGTTCCGGAACTGACAAATGAAAACAGAGATGATGGAAAAATCTGGAAAAGAATGAAGTATTAAGACCAACAAAAATAGTAAATGCTGAATGCCTGGAACCTGAATATATTACACGTCTACGGAAATATATATATATATATAATAGAAAATGCCCAATTAAAACTTTTTTTTTTTTATTATTACGGACTAGGCAATCGTTTGACCACGATCTCACCTGATGGAAAGCGATGATGTGGTCGAAGGTGTAGCACGCTTGCCTAGTAGATACCTATTCACTCTTGACTTGAACACACTGGGGTTATAATTTACCGGAAACACTGACGAGGGCAGGGCATTCCACTCCTTTGCAGTTCTTATTATAAATGAAGAAGCGTAACGCTTCGTAACTATGCTATAAATCCCAAGAAACAGCGATAACTATATAACGCAACAAAAATAACTTACAATCAGAAGTTATCAGAGAGTTTCCTGACCAGACGCTTCAATAACAAACATATATGAGAACGCTAAACGAAGAATTGATGATGGCGACAAAGATCTTATCATAAAATATGTCAAAGGTGTTCCTAAAATATCCAAAGTGCCGCCAAAAAACTAAGAGCGCTAAAAGATGCTAATAAAAGTATTATATATTTTTTTTTATTTATTTTTTTAATTAATTTAATTAATTTATACCTACTAACAAAGCAGAAAAGCATTATAACCTTGTAAATACTAAAGTTCATAAAACTAATTCAGCGAAAATAACAATTTCAAGGTCACTTACAGTTGCGTTATCTCTACTTGATTGCTACTTGTGCTTATCTACGACATGCATGGACTAGCCGGACCGAGCTGACATTGTTTACGTTATTTGCAAGTTGTTTAAAACTACCGACAGCTTGTCACTTTTTACTTTTTACTAGCTGTACCCGTGGTTCGCACGCGTGGTAATTTCTCTAGTTAAAAGTACTCTATCCCAAGGCGTTTGATCAAAATTCTCTCAGCCCTCGTAAAGTTTTTATCGATTGCTCAGCTTCTACTCATTGGTTTGAGATACCAAGTACACCAGTTTTTAGGTCAAACTCCAAGCTATCCAACAGTGAAAACCGCATCGCAAATGGTTTAGTAGTTTTTACGTGATATGCGAACAAACATACAGATATAAACAGACAAACAAACAGACAGACATGAATTGAAAAAATGTTTTATTCTTGTTCAGTAGCTTATTTTAGGTTCCCTAGAGTTTTTTTTTTCAATTATCTCCTTTGTGCAGATTTTTTCGTTCCTATTGCTTTATTGTAAGTATACAAGATTTATAGAATCTATACTTATGATAAAGAAATTTGCACAAAAATAGCTGTACAATGAAAATATTAAAAAAAATATGTCTATGTTACTTAAAATAAACTACTGAACGTTTTTTTTTTTAAATCGAGTCTATTTGTTTGCCTGGCTGTGTGTTTGTTCGCGCATAAAGTAAAAACGGCTCGACCGATTGCGATGCGGTTTTAGTTTTTGGATAACTTAGGATTTGACTTAAAAACTGGGGTACTTGGTATATTAATCCGATGATTAGAAGCCGAGCAATCGATACAAAACTATTTGACGGCTGAACGAATTTTGGAGAAATGTAATATATTGTACATTATAGGTACTGGTCCTGGAATAACACGTATGGGCTACTTTTAAATGAAATGACCACGCGGGCAAAGCCGCGGGCACAGCTAGTCATAAATAATGTGCGCTAAGCCCAACGATTGTTTAAACTCGTATAATAGTAATTTAGTTAATTTTTAGGATTCCATAGTCAATCAAGGAATCTTTATATTAAAATTTCGTAATGTCCGTCTGTGTGTTCGTCTGTAAATCTGACTGTATATCACAGAACTTTATTTAGTCAATATTAACACTACAAGATTGAAATTTTGCACAAAATATATAACGTATTTTTTGGACTGCCCTCCAAAGATAAAAGGTATTTAAACAATTACTCACTTGAAGTTTATTTTATACTTTTTTACCCGACTACGGCGAAGGATAAAGGAGGGTTATAATTTTAACCAGTATGTATGTTCATCTGTTCCCTCATAACTTCTTAACTACTCATGATAATTTGACAATTGAGCCGCCTGCACCGTCCGCTGGTTATATAGGCTATGTGACGTCACATTAAATTGAATATAGCGCCCTCTAGAGGAAATAAAGAACAGATATAAAAAATAAAAAAATAAAACTATGCGGTACCATATGTTCGGTTTCAAATGAAAGGGCTTAATTAGCACATTTCAAATAAATATATTTATTATATAATAATTTTCTAATGAAAAAATTTGGATCACGGACGAGATTCGAAATTCGCATACTGCATATACAAAAAACCATAAAAAATAGATTTGGGAAGCGTTATCTTTCAGATACGAAGTTAATCAATATTAGCCGTGTTTGATTAGTTCGTAATACTACCAATAGATGGCGTTACCGTCCCCATAAGACGGGTTCAAAAAGCTTCGGATTTAGTTTTTAAATTTTTATTTTTTTTATATTTGGATTCGTTTGGCTCTAAAGTAACTTTTTGTTAGAGTTGCGATATAGGTGAGAAAGGAAAAAATAGTAAAAATAGTAGTCGGGTCAAATAGTAGATTACTGCATCGAGCGGAAAGTGATTCATTGCTGCACGAGTGCAGCAATGAATCACTTGAGCGAGTGTCAGTAATCTGCTTTTCTTTCCCCTACAAAGTAATATCACAATTGTTCACCTAAATGTAAGCAGTACGATTTTTAGTCACATTTAATTTTAATTCGAGCCTTTTTCGCCGCGCTCACATTTAATAATTTGTACATTCTATTTTTAAATCTCTATTGAACGAATGCATTCATTCCATAATAGCTGCACCCCGTGGTTTCAACTGCGTAATGGATGATGATGATGATGGTGATAATAATGAAAAGTATCCTTTGTGTTATTCCAGGCTACAAGCTATCGCCATTCCAAATTTCATCAAAATACGTTCAGCCGTTTGTTAGTGAAGTAAAATAATGATGATGATGAAAAGTATCGTATGTGTTATTCCAGGGTATAAGCTATCTCCATTACAAATTTCATCTAAATCCGTTCAGCCATTTGAGCGTTAAAGAGTAACAAACATACACACAAACACAAATACAAACTGGCCTTTATAATATCAGTATATCAGTGTGATGAATCATGTACTAAAAACAGTGCAGTAATGGATTTCAATACTTACTTACTGCACTGGTTTTATGATGAGCAGTAATGAGGTGCATTCTGCTTAAGTTTTTATGATGAGCAGTAATGAGGTGCATTCTGCTTACGTTTTAGGTGAACAATGTATATTACTGTGTAGTGAGGTGAAAAAATATTTTACCTTCATATGCTGTTAGGTCCAGCACAAGAGCATGCCATACATTTCATTTAAACTAGCTTAACTGGTTTAAAATTGAGGGTAATAGGAAGGTGACAATCAAACTTGACTTACCTATCAAAACTCTATTCAAATGTTTTTTTATACGTAGATCTTTTTCACTTAGTTGCTTTTCCTTGTTGTATTATTATTTTGTGCCTGCTTGTTTGCCTGCTGGTCAACAATAAACTGAGGCAAAACTAAAATGATAACACATTGTTTAATAATAACTTGGGTATTTTACAGTTGGAACAACATTATCATAGATACCACGCCGGCTGTGACCTCAGTGTTTCCCTGATATATTATGTTCTACTAGCAGTGCCGGCGGCTTCGTACGCGTGGTTATTGATTTAGGTTAAAAGTACTCTATATGCTATTACAAGGCCTAAAATACCAATATATCAACATTTGATCAAAATTCCTTTAGCCGTCAAAAAGATTTTATCGATTTCTAGGCTTCTACTGATTGGATTGCCGTACCTCAGTTTTTAAGTCAAACCTTAAGCTATCCAACAGTGAAAACCGCATCACAATCGGTCCAGTAGTTTTTAAGTGATGCGTGAACAAACATACAGATAAACTAACAAACAAACAGACAGACACGAATTCAAAAAATGTTATATTCTTGTTCAGTAGCTTATTATAAGTACACTAGACTAGACAATTTTTTTATTAATTATTTTCATTGTACTCTTTTTCGTTCTTAATGCTTTATCCGTAGGATAGATTTTGGCGTGCCCCAGGGTAGTGTCTTGGGACCCACTTTGTTCCTTATATACATAAACAGCCTTTGCGACCTGGATGTACCTCAGGCAAAGGTATTTTCTTTTGCTGATGATACAGTTATAATTTTTTATGGTGACACTTGGGAAGACATCTCCAACATAGCTCAAAGAAATCTCCAAAAAGTATCTAGTTGTCTACAGCATAATTTTTTGACACTTAATATAGGCAAAACTAAATTTATACATTTTTGTATATCTCATCGTTCCGCTCCTCATACTCTCATGACTATTAAAATTCATAAATGTCCTCCTAGTAGTAATAATTATTGTGATTGCCCCGTCTTGGAACAGGTAAAAAATTTAAAGTACCTGGGTATTTATATTGATGAAAACCTGTCGTGGCAAAAACACATTTATACACTATGTTCTAGACTGCGTAAAATGTTACATATATTTAAAAAGTTGAGATCTTCTGCGGACCAGAATACTATTAGATTAGTATATCTTGCAATTTGTCAGTCAGTGACCTCATACTGCATTGTATCTTGGGGTGCTGCATGTAAAACTCACTTATTGCGATTGGAACGAGCCCAACGTGCCGTCCTAAAGGTAGCATCATAAGCCATTTCGTCACCCCACTGAAATTCTGTATAAAGAAGTCAATCATCTTTTTGTTAGGCAATTATTTATCATGGCTACAATATTGAGATACCATAAAACCGCACCAGCTACAATTTCGATAACGCACTCCAAAAGAAGAACTGCATGGATCATCCCTGGTGCAAGGACTGTTTTTGGCAAGAGGAATTACTTACATCTTGGTCCATTCTTGTATACTAAAATACATAAAAATCTACAGATTTTACCCCTCACAAGGAAAGTGTGTAGGAAGATTCTAATTAAGTGGCTAGTTACATTAAATTACTATGAAACAGAAATACTACTTATTACCCCTACCTGAAAATATATTAATTTGTCATAAACACAAATAAAGATATATATATAACTTACATAAAATAATCGAATACTTTATTATTAGTTAACATTCACCATCTCAAACATACACATACATAAATTCACATGAACATGCACACATAGAAACCTCAATTACTCGTATACTGCATTGTAACGTATTATTAGTACCCATTATATTTTATTATTATATCATGTTAGTACCTACATGGGTTCTGATGATGTGGTGTCGGTGGGGTGTTGGTATGTTAACCAACTACCCACCATCATAATTATTTCCTTATTAATATTAAGCGCAAACTTCAGTATTTATAATTATAAATATATTCTAAAGTGTACTCAAATATTATAATATTAAATTTGTTTTAATTTTCTACTTTTTGTTCGAAAGAGACTACCTCCCACAACACAGGTCCGCCTAGGGTGGGAGGTAGAATCACATATTTTTTTTGTAGTTATGTTTTGTTAAATAAATGCTTTTTCTATTTAATTCTTTCTATTCTATTATAAGTACTAGCTGATGCGCGCGGCTTCGCGCACGTGGTCATTTCTCTAGGTTATAAGTACTCAGGTGCTATTCCAGAACCTAACATACCAATATATCAACATTTGATCAAAATTCCTTCTGCCATCAAAATTATGTTTATCGATTGCTCGGCTTCTACACATCGAATTGAAATACCAAGTACCCCAATTTTTAGGTCATACCCTAAGCTATCCAGCAGTAAGTAAGCATCGCAATCGGTTCAGTAGTTTTTACGTGATGCTTGAACAAACAGACAGACAAGTACCCTAGACCTTTTTTTTAATTATCTTTTTTGTACAGACTATTCCGTTCTTATTGCTTTATTATAAGTATAGATAGATAAATATAACCGATTTCAATACTGTTTAATACTGTTGCACAACATTAGTAAGTCAATTGTCATTCATAATGCCGGTTCCTCGCTTAGCGTTAACGAAATAGTAGCAAACTAAAAAGTTTTTAAACTAGGTATACTGTCTACATGATAACATCATTTTTCTGCCTATTTTAAATAATTTAAAACAAAGGTTGTGATGACCTCAGTTTTGTTTCTTGATTTAACTTGCTGTTGGTCGCGCCAGGCCACCGCCACTCGCTCAAGGTCGCGCGATATTAGCCTACAGCTCGGCCGGTCCGCAATAGGAACAAGTGACAGTGGGTTGTCAGGCGCACACCGGAGTGCTCGCGCAACACGTTTCCCGCAAATATGACGTCGCGTGGATATTGTGCTGTAAATGGATGCAGTAGTCAAAAAAACTAACTAACTGCTAACCGTATAAAAAGTACGGGTCATTATAAAATAGCTTGTAATCGAGGCTGGGGGTATTTTTTAGTGTAGGTACATTAAAATATGTTGTTTATCATCCAACATTTTGAGGATCAAGTAGAATAAAAACAGTCAAAGTACTTTTATTGTTTTAATTTTTGTGTCGACCCTATGTTACGGCACGATGTATCGCCTCTTCTAGTTGTCTTGCGCCTTACGTGGTAACTAATATACAATCTGTGCTATAATGCTGACTACTTACATAACGGTAGGTTAATTTTATTATTAGATAGGTATTATGATGTTATCGTAAGTGACAAGTCGACAACCCTTACAAGCCGCATCACTCCGCGCCGGACAGCGACAGAGTTTCCTGAGCGTAATTCAACTTTGAGTTGGCAAATGAAAGGGAAATTCAATGTTTTGAATGACGAGACTTGCAGGTTGCTCGCTTGATAGTAAGTGTCACGCCTGCCCATAACAGTTGCAGTGCCACCCAGAACTTTGGCTGCAAAATCTTGAGCGTCACTGCACTGCGCTCGTCACCTTGAGACATTGGTTGTTAAGTCTCATTGCCCAGTAATTTCGCTGGAAACATTGCCTTTCAAACCGAAACACAGAAATGTTTACACACTACTGCTTGGCGGTTGAATATCTGACAAAGGTGTGGTACTTCCCCAGGCAGTCTCTTGCGTAGTAGACCTACCACTACAGATGGTTTAACTAATCTATAGTAAATTTTTTTATTTGGATTATGTATTTTTCTCATAATTTAGGACATATTTAAGATTTTGAAAGATTTTGCGTATATTTGTGTACAAACTAATATCTAAATACCATTTTGTCTAACCTCAACGTGTCAATATAAATATTGTTGTTAATATTAGCACCCTATCCCAAATATTGGCATGACACATAATACATTTTTGATAAAATTTGGTCTAGTGTACTATAGCGGTAATTTTGGCCCCGGAATAACTTTAAAGTTACTATACAAGCTGTAGTTTTCCATCCCCGCCATATTCGCAGTCGTTTGTAATAGGTATACCTTAATCAACTAACAATACTATTTAATTCCTACATTTAACTGGAGGTGGAATTATTAATTAAATATTTTGTTGTTAAATCGTAGTAGGCCCAACTTTATTTTGGAGTAGAACCCCACGACACACACACGTGTAAGGTGTGTGTATCGTGCACACACATGTGTGCGCGCTCCTATAGACGTACGTAAAGTTATTGACAAATTTAAATCGTGTTTTAATTATGAGTACCAAGAAGTAATCTAGAAGGTATTGCATAGCATTCGGCTGTTTGAATAGTGATAGAAATGACGACTTTCACTCATTATAAAGCAAGGAATTCAGACACCTTTATTCATCAAAGTGCAATACCTATAGGATATAATCATAATCAACCAACGACACTTATACGTAGGTAGGTATCTCACTAAACTTATCGGCGTTCTGAAAACGGGATAGGTAGGTAGTAAAAATGAGGTAGTACGTATATTCTGATAAGAATGTCATTGTATGTTATTATTCTTCTTTCTTTCTTATCTATTGAACTATTTTAATTTATAATAATAAGTAATAACATAATATATTATTACTTATTTATTCTGTTACAATATCTAAGTCATAACATATCACAGAATAATTAGCAGTACAAGTACCTAGTCATATCTTAATACAACTCTACCGAGCGAAAAAGGGACAGAGCGATTCTGAAACGGTTAGAGCAATGGAAGTTCTCGCGGTGCATTCTAGCCTGCAAGCGATGGGCGAGCGCCTTCTAGGTAAATATAATTGAAAGATCGCAGCGCTGTGCGAGTTAAATTGCACTTTATAGCGTTGTAGCGAGAGTCGCTATGTATTTATATGACTTCACTCAGTTATCCTTCTGTACTTGTACTATTATTTATTCTGTGATTCTGTTCAGTATCCTCCTTCATTTTCAATGCACAATTGAGCACAATGTCCTTGTTTCATATAGTTTTTTTAACACATTCACATTGAGTGGAAATTGCTCTGTGTGTCACCCAGCATCACGTCGCGTGGGCGTGGGACTAAAAAACAAAATTAACCATCACATCAAATAAACCATCAAAACAACTAAACCATCTAAGGTTTGACATTAGAAAATTGCTCCATTTTAGCACCGAGCGTATCGCAGCGAACTGATTGACTGTGTGTGACCGAACAGCTGATTGCTCGGGCAACGACTGCGGCAATGACCCGCTCGCATTCCGTCTTTGTTAACCACCGCATACACCGCACCTTGGGGAGCCACCGCACGCCGCATCCTGCGCGTAGCATGCGTTAAAGAGGCAATACACGCGACAGGGCTGTGTGTCATTAGTGTGTGTAGGCGCAGGCTCTTGCCACACTGGGTACTTTAAAATTATGATTGCGTACACATATCGCTATTTCGAAACTATTTTTACATATAAAAAAAGACATATAAACAAAATAAAAAAAGTACCAAAAAAAATTTATTAATTTTTTGTACTTTTTTTATTAATGATTCTTGTTCTGTAAGTGGAGTATACCTACCTCTGCAAATATGGCGGGGATGCAAAGCAACAACTTGTATAGGATAAAGGTAGGAGATGAATAGTGTATAGGATATTTCTCTTGCGGAAAAATGACCATGTGGACAAAGCCGCGGACACAGTAAGTGTTAAATATAAACGTAGCAATAACAAACATGATTCCACAAATCTCGGTATTAAAATAATTAAACTACCTACTAATTCATTTAGTCTAGCGGGCCGCCCGACTTGGTCCGCTGGGAAATTTCATTTTAATTATTTTTAACACAATATCGTACCAACTCAATTTTACCCCGACATGGCTCATATAAAGTAACTCAATTTTAAGTTATTATTAAAGATGAAAAAGACATGATTATGGCAATCCTTAGTAGCGTTTTTAGGGTGTTTTAATAGTACTACACACATTTTAATAAATAAAAATTATACTATGGTAATACTACCGAAAATTTATGTTGGAAAAAAGAGCCGAAGATTGGGCTCAGTCTCAGTGGCGTACTTTGGGAGATGGCTATGTCCAGCAGTGGACTGACACGGTTGATAAATAGAGATTGTTTTGTCTAAACTAAACGTGTCGCAATAAGTATTTCCACTCAAACGTTGAAATAATCAAGTTTAGTAGAGCGCCGCCGCCGTTTTTTATGATTAAATACGTACATACTGCAACCTTTTGTTTTACGTGATCATCTTTATAGAAAGAGGTAAATACTACGGTAAATAATGGGTAAATATGAATAGTTGTCATAACTTTACTTACTTGAAGCTATAGCATTCCGTATTATCACCTTCGCGGTTGTTTATATTGTACCTATGTACTTGATTGAAGTGTTTTGTTACACTAGTTATGTCCCTAACTATGATTAAGAATTGTGGATTGTGGATTTGTAACACACAAAAACATATCCGATCCGACGTCGTATAGACATTTCTTACTGTCATTGGATCCGAGCGATGTCCGAATAAAATTATTGATGTTGACTTGACATGTTGATGTTAAGGGCGGTGACAGTGACATTGATTGACGTGCTTCGACTGATCGATGAGTCGAAATTAAAATGGATTGAAGATAGAACCCAAGAAGCTTATTGATAGAACCTTACGTCTCTTAGGAGCCGTTCGTTTTGTAGCAAATGGCGAAAATAGCTGATAAAAACGCTAAATATGATCACATTTGTCGTTCGCTTTGGACATTTGTGGGCGAAATTAGCGTTCTGAACTGTTTTCGATTACCGTTCGTTTTGTATGTTTAGATTTTATGTTAACATAGGAAAATCGACTTTACTCTTTTAACCTAGGGTCGTCTTTCATTCGGTTTGGAAAGGATCAGTAGTGTCAAAAGTTGCAAAAATGGCAAAAGTATTGAAAATTTTCAAAGAGAACGGCTTGTTAAAAATTTACATTTCGAAACTACCCATAACGACATATCATCTCGAACGCAGGGTTAGTAGGCCGTTCGTGTTGAAGCACATGTTCGAAAATAACAATTAAAAATTATGTAATAAAAAAAACAAATACTGCGACCAAAACTAAAAGGAGGTAAACAAGCTTTAGATTCTTGATTTTGAAATATAAGATGCAGTCGGAGGCATGAAGAGCAGCTCGCCAGGTTTCTAGCTGATCCCGTCAAGGGAGAAATGCAATGAATGATGCCTCCTCCGACTGTAACTTATAGGGTCACCCCTTTTGGTCCGATTTTGACAAGCGAGGAATCAATCGATCCGTCTTCATGTATCGAATGTCATTGGCATTTTTTCACACAACCGTGGTCGGGTTTTAGGTCTTGAATATGTCTCGCTCAACTCGAACGTAGACAGTACCCGTACTGTGCCGACAGTATTTCGTAACTTTTAACTTACAATTTCAATACAAATTAAAAGTTTATTGGAATTACTTTTGTTTGCATTGGTATATCGCAACTTGTAGTGCCCCCCTTTCATGCCTTTTCAATCTATAGTTAACAATTTAAAGTTGTCACTTACCACTTATGAAAATATATAATAAAATCTCATTGCAACTGGTTCCGTTAGACCTTCAGCAATTGGGCCACTGAACAGTAGTCAATGCGATCAGTTGCAATTAGATTTTGATTATCGCGTGCATGCTAAATGCCGCACATTAGAGTTTATATTTTTTTTTATTGCAACTGGTTACAATAGGAGAAAGCAATATCAACTCTAATGTCCGGCATATAAGTGCAATTTAATATGAAAGTGATATTGTAAAATTGTTTGCATCTGGTTGCATTGACTTCCAGACAACTAGCAACCGGCCTTCCGTAATCGCAATGCTGTGTCCGTACTCCGTAAGTTTTAACCTTCCAAATTAGTTTATTGGTATTACTTTTGTTTGTATTGGGATAACGCAACTTGTATTGCCCCACTTTCATGCCTTTCAATCGATTGTTAACAATTTAAAATTGTCAACCACTTATTGTAGGAATACCTCTAGAAAGCTAACTTTAAAATGTGTGCATTTTGGCACGAGTCAGGGCAGGACTTTAAAACTAGATGGCGGCCATTTGCAAGCCGGACAAGTTTTGGAGGGAAAATGTCTGATTGTATGCGTGAGGTCGCCAGTAAAACAAACAAGTTTATGACCACTTCAGAAGGTCGGTGTGTATAGGGAATGGCATTTTTGAAAAGGTAGCAGACCAAGCAAATTGATTTGAGTGTTTTTGATATTATTAACGTAGTATTTTGTTTAATAAAATATGTTGCAAATTGATAGAACAAAAATAATGGGAGTATTTTTAGAACAAACACTTTATTTCTGAATCCAAATCGATATGGTATGTTTATTTTGCATAATTGTATAGTATTATCAGTAAGCTTTCCAAAAGAAGTTTTTTTTATTATTATTTTTATATTGGCGGGTAAAAAAGGCGGTATTAACTGTGAACTAAGCTGCGCTCTTTTCGTAGGTGCAAGGAAATTATAGTATCTTTATATTTTTATTTTTTTATGTATTCTTTCATTAACAGTGCCCATATTTTAATTTAATCGTGATGAGAATCAGAATTCAGTTTTAAGTCATAATCTAAGCTATCTAACATTGCAAACCACATCCCAATCAGTCTAGTAGTTTTAACGTGGTGTGTGAACAGAGAAACATACAGACACCATTTAAAAAAGTTACATTCTTGATTTGTAGCTTATTTTATGTAACATCGAACAATATTTATATTATCTTATTTGTACAGATTTTTTGTTACTTACTGTTTTATTATAAGTACAGATTTTACAAAAAAAAAACTAGGTCCACACGCACGATGGCTGAAATAGTTTGGCTTAGGCACAATATACGGGATAGTAGGATTTGATACCGAACACTGTTTCCGTTGTTGATTCTTTTGAGAGTTGCCACTCGTGAGGTTAATTGGTACATTTTTGATAGAATTTACGTTTCGAGGCAAACCTCTTTCCATCCCTTAAATTGTAACAAAATGTTTTGTTATGAGCATCAATCGCTTGAATAGAATGTATTTTAGGCTTATATGTTTTATTACATTCAAATATTTATTTGGATTCTGAAAAATAAGTCAATAGTTTCAGCGCAAAAATATGGCTGATTCAGAGGCTTGTAAATATAAAAAATCTGGAAAAAATAAGGCGCATAAAACCAGTAGGTAATTAATGTGTTAATTACATGAAAAAAGAAACACCGAAAGGACTACGCCAGATCAGACTAGCCAAAGTGACTTAGGCTCGATGTAAAATTATTGCGAACACAACTGAACAGTATTTTTATTTTTAAAGCATTATGTTAAAAGCTTTTGCGTGTTATTAGTTTTTTCTGGCAACTATTCAAAAATAAGTTATGAGGAAATAAAGTTAACTTTTGTGGTTATGTGTCTTTCGTTAGATTATGACACTGTTTATGATCAAGAGAATAATATAGCCAAGATATTATTGAAATCTAATATTAAACTGATACATTATGTAGGTACCTACACTTTACGATCATGTTTAATATAATTTATAAAGTATTTTTACCTACTTATTCCTGCTATAGTAGTAGGCACTTAGGTACTCAATCTGAGAATCGAACCCTGGGCCTTCTCGGCTCTTGTCATGAGCTTGGTACCTAAACCACTGAAACATTTATAACAAATAATGAATTAACGTATAAGCAAGATAAAAAAATACGTATGGGTCTATTGTTGTTATTTCTAATATCATAAAATAATATACTGAAATGATTTCTATTAGAATAAACTAAGATAGCCTGTAGATTATTTTTAAATCGATTTTGTTTATCGATTTATTAATAGTTTATTTGCATTAATTACGAGTTATAGTGAACGCTATGATTCGTAATTAGTATCAATTCACAGCAACTTCCGGTCATTTCTATCCATTTTTATTCCTATTTTTTTTAAATAACCGTTTCCGGAAGTTATTGTTTTAATAAGAATTAATTAAATTATTTTATATGGTCAATAATGTGGATAGATTTTGTGTTCGCAGCATTTAACTTTTAAAAGTCTTGCACAGCTATTTCCGGTCATTTCTATTCACATTAATTGTTTTTATTTTAATAACAGTTCCAGAATGTTACTGTTTTAATAAGAATGAATTAAATTATTTTATATACTCAATAATGTGGATAGATTTCGTGTCCGCGGCATTTAAGATTTAAAGGTCTTGGAAGCCGAAAGCTGGCATCCTCCTTTGTCAATATATTAGAAAGTAGAAAAGAGATTTTTCTTTTTGTATCGACAAGGACGCGGTACACAATACTCTTAAAATGCAAAGATACTAGTATCTAAAACAATTCTTAACTTTATTAGACATGGAAATATTTTTTAGTCAAATCTTGTTTGGCCTCGGTAACTTATACAACCGGTAACATAAACATAGTACATTTGACATACACTGTATCGGTTTGAATTTATACGGTCTTCAGGGATTACATGCGGGTATTTGAATTCGACATTATTAATGACACCCATTCACGGGCTGATGTACATTACGGCTGTCACCTGGGGAGGGCTTTGCAGTGCCGAGCCCCGCTGGGAGCTCTAACTAGTTTAATAATCTCAAGCATTTTGTGTTTCTCGTACATACTAACAAACACACATTTAAGCAGGTCATGGTCTTGAGAATGTACTGATCAGTTTTTTATAAACTAGCTGTGCCTGACGCTATGCCCGCGAGGTCATTTCTGTACGTTTAAAATAGGTAACCTATGTGTTATTCAAGGACCAACTGTACCTATAAAGTACAATGTACCTTTCGTTCAGCCGTTAGTTTTTTATTGATTGCTCTGCATCTAAAGTACCTACATCAGATTTTAAGTTAAAACCTAATAATCTGTACAACAGTGGGAGGCAACACAATCGGTCCAGTAGTTTTTATGTGATGCGCGTACAGAGAAACGGACAGACTGGCAGATATACACTATTTAAAAAATGTTATATTACCTTCTTTATACAGACTTTTTGTTAGTTACTGCTTTATTATATGTACTAGCTGTGCCCACGGCTTTGTGTGGGCACAGCCCTTAGGATCCTTTCCAATACCAAATTTCATTAGACTTCATGAATCAAATTTCATGAGATAACAAGTAAACTTGTTTTAAGTCAAGATATAAACTATCCAACAGTGAAAACCAAATCGCAATCGGTCCAGTAGTTTTACATGATGCGTGCGACAGACAAACAGAAAGTCATTATTCAAATGTTATATTCTTGTTCAGTAGCTTATTTTAGGTATCCTAGACCATTTTAGTTACCATCTTCATTATACACACATATTGTGTTATCTAGTATTTAATATAAGTATAGATAAACCTAGTATAGATTAATGAAACTAATAAACTCTTAGAAAACTGTACAAATAGTGCACTTTTATATCATTTTAAAAAATGGGTCATCAGAGCGTGTGCTTGCCATTATCAGTCTAGTCGCAAACCTTATCAAGTTGGACGTGTGCCGACTTTCCCACCATCACCGCTGCACGCGTAATGTGATTCCAGTACGAAACCCACTACAAGCTAAAATAAACGTACTGAAGTAATTAAACAAACCCATTTGTTGTAATTGATTTCGTGGATTAATCCCTAACTCTACTGTTCAAAATATTACTTACCCTCACATCCTTTCCTTTATTAAATTAAGTACGAAAGTCGATCTGAATTTCATTATTCGTGAGAAACAAGTTGGGTATTCCCTAAACCCCAGCGCGTAACATTGTTTCCATTGTGTTTTGTTGGCAGTCAGAAAAGTTCTTGCACACTTGATTAGTTAATTAAATTGACTAAATCTTATATATACGGTTATAAACAAATGTTAACGACTATTTAGAAATTTTCATTTCCGATTTGATTTCCGAGACCCCCTAGATTCGTAATTCAAAGGTTTCGAAGAAGGCGTGTGGGAGTTTTCAATGAAACTAGTTCATCTAAGAACCGGAAATCTGTTAAGGTTATAGCATCTTAGCATTTTTTTTGGTGGTAATTATATAGTTAAACTAAAACTGTACCTACTAAAATACACATAGTAACATTAACATAGGATATTAAAATATCCTTAAATTATTTAAATTAATTATAGATTAAAAATCTCTAACTAATGTTTACTAAGTACGTGCGTGCGTGATCGGTCGCAGCGGAAATATGGTTTATTTCAATACTAGTTTTCCCGCCCGCGACTTCGTCCGCGCGGACTTCTGTTCATCGCGAAAAAAACATCCTATGTTCTTCTAGGATATTAAAAACCAATGAAACAGAAGATATATCACCACTACATAGTATTATTAGGTATTCTGTGGCCCCACTCATGACATGATGTTTTGGACAAACTTGTTATTTCGTTTCCATGGCAACCGTTTCTTACAGCGAGCAATCAATATTTGTCCAGTTTTTACTGTTTTCCCGTGTAAACTTTCAATTTTCCGGGATAAAAAGTATCCTATGTTTTATTCCAGGGTACAAGCTATCTCCATTCCAAGTTTCATCAAAATCCGTCCAGCCGTAATCACGTGAAATCTCCCCAACAAACAAACAAACAGACAACGATTCACTTTAATATATTTGTATGGATTACTATTATTTTGATGTAGTTTTAATATTTTATGGTAGTTAAATAGTTCATCTATCTAATTACTATAAAAAATATTGCAAAGCGATTACCTTAAACAGATTTCCGGTTTGTAAATGTCCTAGTTTCTTTGAAAAACTGTCACACTGTTCGAAACACTTGTATTCAACCTGTCGGCACGCATGCACAAAGCGTCTGATTACTGTAGTCAAATTTTTACAAATACACCATGATTTTTGTAGGATAATTTTATTGTGATCTTTATAAATGGGCTGCTTTAGGGAAACTTGACGATATATTCATGGCAAAAATTCCGAAAAACCGGAAGACCAAGGCTTTTAACCAATGTGTCCTTCCCATCCTCCCTTATAGTTCCTCATATGGCCGCTCACGCTGGAGAACATCCACAAGATTAAAGTAAACCAAAGAGTAATGGAGCGCGCCATGGAATCAAGCTGGTGGATCGCGTACCGAATATCGAAATTTGTCGAAGGACGAAGGTCGAAGATGTCGATGTGAGAATTGCCAAGCTTAAGTGGAGATGGGCGGGACATGTTGCAAAGCAGAACGACGGTAGGTGGACCAAAGTAGTCACCGAGTGGTGGCCACGGGATGGTAAAAGATCAAGGGGCACTATGACATAGCCAGAGTTGCAGGCAAACAGTTTCTGAAGACAGCACATAAGATCGAAAGCTTTGTTCCCATTAGTACCAATACTCAGTACCCCCGATGGTACTAATGGGAAATTGCATTCTCAGTAGTACCCCTGTAAGCAATTTATTTCAATGGTGGTACTAGTCGGAATCGGTTTGTTACCAGAAGTATCGCTGCTTAGTACCACCGGTGGTACTAAATGTACCATGCACTCTCACTGGTACCCCTATAACAAATTAATTTTAATAGTGGTACTAGTGAGAATATTTCTCAGTACCACCGGTGGTACTACTCAGTAAAGTGAGAATGAGGCTATGCCCAACAGTTGGATGACAAAGACTGAGAAGAAGAAGAAGAATAAGAAGAAGAATATGTAAAATATTCTTGTGCATAGTTTTATTTAATCAATTTCACTTGACTCTAGAATTTATATTTCTACAAATAATTTTTGCTAGACTTATTTCTGTTACAGCGTGGGACAGACTCATAGACGCAAAAACGGGCGGAATCGATGAATTCATTAAGGTTTTTTTTAGACAATTGAACCCTAAGAATCAATGTCTCAGGATGACGAACGCGATGCAGTGCCGCGTATGAATTTGCAAAACAAAATTCTGGGAGGCACTGCAACTGTTTTGGGCACCCGTGGCGTTTACCTTCAGGAACACGACCTGCTCGTCTCATAAAATACAAAAAATAATAAAAAAATGTCTCGTATAAAAAAACTTTAACTTGCGACCACAAAAACGCGAGCGGATTCATAGCGCAGTGCAACGCTTAGAATAAAGGTTTTCACAATGTAAACGGGCCTTAACTGACTTAACTTTTGTTTCAAGCAAGTAGTTCGACTTAGATCGAATCCTTTTACGTTGATTGTTCTGAATATTTTATAACTCGTATTCAAACTGAACGAGGCAGGTTGGGTTGCGATTGCTTAGAAAATAAGATAAGATAAGCTCATACATTAACTTTCAACAAGCACGAATTAAAAATGTATATATCCTCCAGCCCCCTCCCCATTATAGCTTATGAACCATCTCCATCACAAAAGATTACAAACATGAAAAAAAGAAACAAAATCTGTCCATTTATTTGGAAGCTACGTTCCTCGCCCCCCATTTTCCCATTTTATACCCAAGAACCATCTAAATCACATCAGCTTTCAAAAAGAAAAAAAACGCATATATATATATATATATATATATATATAACTGTATCCGGAGACGGATACAGTTATATATACAGTGATGATACACACCCTAAACTTATAACATCCCTCTCTTTTGGAGTTCGTGGGTTAAAAAATATAACAGTGATTGTTTCAGATGTTGATATACTCAGGCGGCACTTTGCAGAAACGATCAGCTCTCGGGTGCTCTCGGTCCCCATGGTTCTATTAGATCTTATGAGATCTCATTGATTTACACACTACTCATACTCCTGCAGTAGTAAGAGCAAAGAAAATAATATACACTAGGTCGCGAAAAGAAGGGAAGATATGTGTGGGTGAGACGCAAGGCGCGCGGTAGTTGCGCGGGGCGCGCGGTGTGAGGAACCAGCGCGTTTACGAGCCCGTGATTCAAGGAGAGCTAAAACGTGTTCTACACTGTTGTCAACCAGTATCCCCACCAATGTGACCTTGCTGGTTCGCGACAATGTGGACGGTGGTTTGAAAACTTTCGTTTGATCTTCAACGCCTTGCATGCGGTGGTGACTGCGGTTGCAAACCACGGTCGGTAACAGTGTAGACCAGTGGCCCAATTACATAACTTGGCTTCAATCGAATTCTCAATATCGCAACTACTAATGCCTTGCGGTAGAGTCGAAATTGCTATGAAAAAAGTGATAATCCGATTGTAACCAAGTTCTGTAATTGGGCCACAGCAACTATCTATAGTGTATTCATTCTTCTCCCTATAGTTATTTAGATGCATTTCGTACCATACGTGTTTTCTGTGCGGGAGTTCTACACACACTGAAGTTGTGGCAACAGTGTAGAACCGGTTTAACTTTCCAAAACAAAGTTATCGGGCGAGCGGTTTCACAATCGATCGAAATATTTTTAACGACTGAAGGAATTTTGATCAAATGCTGGTATATTGTTATTATTTAGGTCATGGAATATGACCACGCAAGCGAAGCCGCGGGTACAGCTATGTATTCGTAGTTCGCGCTACAGTCTGCGTATGTCTCTATGTCTGTGTTGTTGATGCACATGAAGCACGACAGTGTGCGTGTTTGCCTGTAGTTGTGTCTAGTCCAGTTTCACAGTTTGTGTTAACGTGATATTTAAGCGTGCTGTATCTTCCTGTCTTTAACTAGATCTATGCGACACTACTCATGAAGTTGTAGCAACTTTAAAAGAAAAAAAAACAATATATCTTGAAAGAGAAATTCAAGTTTTTTGTTGTTGTAAATAACGTACATGACAATTCGTTGTTGTTAATAACGTATATTTGTTTGTTTCAGGCGATGAGTTCGTATACCACGATGCGTGGGGCGGGATCAGCCTCATGTTCGCATCCAACCAGACCTCCAAGACTCTCATGGCGAACACAACCTTTGTAAGTAGAATAATTATTTATTACATAGTATATTTTTATTACGGTCTAGTCAATCGTTTGTCCACGATCTCACCTGATGGAAAGCGATGATGTGATCGAAGGTGTAGCATGCTTGCCTAGTAGATACCTATTCACTCTTGACTTGAACACACCTGGGCTATATTTTACCGCAAACGGAGGGCAGGGCATTCCACTCCTTGCAGTTCTTATAATAAATGACGTAACGCTTCGTTCTTGTGCGAGGTATTTCAACCATAAAAGGACGGCGATAACTTGCTAAGCTAAAATACCTTGCAAAAAAAAATGCTAATAAATTATATATTGTTGGAATGTGCTAATAAATTATATATTGTTGGAATGTGCTAATAAATTATATATTGTTGGAATGTGCTCATAAAGGCCTTCAATTACCCAACTTGTAAAATTAGTGGGTTTTTTCTCATTTGACTTTGGAGCCATACTGCCGCCATTTTTTTAACAGAGGCTAAATAAATGCCAACAGAGGCATTTATTTAGCCTCTGTTACTCGAAGGGGGGGGAGGTGTAAGGATTTTAACGATACCCCATACGTCTACATCTATTCAGGCATTTAAAAGTTACGGTGTATAAAAGAAACTCGCATACATACAAACATACATGAATCCTAAAAAACATTACACTCCTTTTAATGGGCAGTCGTGTAAAAATACATCGTCGCTCCCAAACGAATGATGCGGTTTTTTTTTTGTTTGAAAGCTGATGCGATCCAGAAGATGATGTTGATTTTGAGTTAGTCAGTAAATGTCAACCTGGTACTCAGGTTCTGAGGAAGTACTCCATCCCTTTGTACTGTAATCTACAATTTGGATTACAGTACAAACCTGTAAGGCACAATTTTATCAGCTTTTAAATGAAGTAAGTAAAGTGACTGAAGATCGACAAATTAATGTACTAGTGTGAAAAATATAGGAGCGATTTACTTTACCTAGTTCGAATCATAATGTAGGATCCTATAGATATATGGTTCAAATACACATAGTGCGAAAGTCATGCGCTGGGTACCGTAGGCATTTTTACTATGCCGTAGGTAAAGATAACGTACACTCTGAGGTCTCCTCTTCTTCAGAACATTGTAAATATTTAATTTGTTTCTAAATTTGGTGTCAATAATTTGTTTTGTTATGTATCGAATTATAAAATATGTTTTTCTCCACCATTGTTATTTTTTTTGTTTTTTAATGAATATTTAGTGAATATAATACTGAATTTACATAATTTTACTTGATTGGTAAGAGCCACGTCTGCTCGTAAGAAGTGCAGTCCAGCACACAGCATATTGACTGTGATGTTAGTGTAAACGTAAACAGAACTCGTAAAATTACGCACTTAAAAAAGCATTCGGTGAGTAAAAAGGTACATATTTTTTTTCTGTTTTTATTATCAATTATTATTAAAAAAAAAAAACATAAAAAAAAATATGTACCTTACTTCCGCCAAAACTGTAAGTCGGACAATGATGCATGGTAAACTTAATTAATTATTAATTTGCTATATTTTATTTTTACCATTTATCATTCGTTTGACTTACAGTTTTGTTAATTTTACCATTTATCATTTGTCTGACTTACAGTTTTGGCGGAAGTAAGCTACATATTTTTATTTTGTTCATTTTAAATATGGATTTCCGCAAAGTAACGCCTGAATCTATCAACCATTCCTTGTGTATTTGTAAAATGGCATTACCTAAATAGACCCAGGTGATTTTGAAAACCATTCACGTCTAGATGGTCCGTCTTGCTGAAAACCACTTAGCAAAACCGTTTACCCGTGAACATTTCACGAAAAACAAGTCCTGAGAAGTCCGTTACATTTCGTCAGACCCGACACGTTGTTCTATCGGGTCCATACCTTTTGTCAGGCCTCTGTCAGACGCAGCCGAAGTATGTACAGTAGATTTTCCACTTGTGACTTGGCGGTGAGACAGCTTTGGGACAGTGTATCCGTTTGTCGTTATACATTAATAACAGGTAGAAGTTCTAATTTGTAGTTTTGTAATCCAAGAAGTTTATTTATTTTTTGTATAAAGTAGTAAGTAAGTTGCGCTGGGGTATTATAGGGTTATCAGAAGAAGAGGGAGAGGATACGATGACCCTCAATTCAATATTGTTTCCCAACAGGTGGGTCTTAAAATGAACAATGGCAAGACGAACATCATTTCAAATGCCCATGTCGTATCCATGCCGGTTTATGTTGGGAACGATATTATCGAAGCTGTTGATCACTATGTCTACTTGGGTCAGACGATCCAACTGATCCAACTTCGACAAAGAGGTCAACCGACGAATCCAACTCGGATGGGCAGCGTTCGGGAAATTACGCCATATCTTCTCGTCGCAGATACCGCAGAGCCTCAAGACTAAAGTTTATAATTAGTGCGTGTTGCCAGTGATGACATACGGCACTGAAAGGTGGTCGCAACTATTGGTCTCATACAAAAGCTCAGAGTTGCGCAGCGTGCAATGGAGAGGGCTATGCTCGGTGTTTCACTACGTGAGAGAATCAGAAATGAGGAAATCCGTAGAACGAAGGTTACCGACATAGCTCTCAGAGTTTGAAAGTTTAAGTGGCAAAAGGCAGGCCATATAATTCGCAGAACCGACAACCGCTGGGGAATAAAGGTTCTTGAATGATGACCACGAACTAGCAAGTGAAGTGTGGGGAGGCCCCCCACACGCTGGACCGACGACATTGTAGCCGTCGCAGGAAGTCGGTGGATGGAGGTGCTACAAGATCGCTCGTCATGGTGCTCTTTGGGGGAGGCCTAATTTCAGCAGTGGACTTCTAAAGGCTGACATGATGATGATGATGATGATATTGATAAAGAGAAGCTATATAAGGAAGGCTTTAAGGGAAACCGCAACTTATTACGTCTAAGTATTCATATTCATGTCAAAGCTACAAGATAAAGACGCTTAAGGAGACCATCTTCTTATCCCTTAACTAGCTTAAAAGCTAAAAAAACACGCCAAAAAAGAACTTTTGCCAATAAATTATATACTGTTGGAATGTGCTTATCAAATCCTTCAACCCATATTGTAAAATTCATAGAAAAAAATAACTTATTTCGCATTTGAAAATTGTGAAGCAATATTGATTTAAAAAAAAAGGCCAAACTACTCGGGGGTATGTAAGAATTCTAACGATACCCCATACGTATAAAGCTATTCAGGCGTTTAAAAGTTATGGTGGAATAAATAAACTCACATACATACATACATACATACATGAATCCTAAAAACATTACATTCCCGTTTTTGGGTAGTCATGTAATAATATGGTATATTCAATGGCGTTTATAAAGCTTTGAAAATAGTAATAAAAGTAACGAATAAGAGAATCATATAAATATGAAAGAACAGTGGCGAACTCCCATACATATTTTTATGTCAGTAAAATTCACGGCGTCTTTAGATCAAATATATCGCTAGTAATTCAGCATCATTTTCTGAGATTGTTAGTCAAAGATTTTTTTATTGGGTATGCCAGGTATAATTGTTATTAGGCTTCAAATTTTTGTAGGTTATGTAACCGTTAACGACTTTTGAAACAAGTCTTGGAGAATTTAATCATTTTATCTGCTTAATTAGGTAGGCAATTAAGTATTTACCTATGCGTGATACATATAATGTTTAAAGATATTGTAGTTTAACAGACTAGGCTTTTGAATAATAATTATTTTCTATCTGTTACTGCCTAGCAAGATTACAAAACAATATGTTTAGATATGTTGCTGCTGTTTCACTGTGTAGGGAAACAGTCGTCCAATATTAGCACAAATATTTTGTAATAATTCCTTACACTAAATAATAATAACCATAACCTTACAAAAAATCCTTACTTACTTCCTCCATAAACTATAATGCATTGTATTCTCTTTGCTATGTTTTGTATATAGGTTTATATTGACGTACTATTTTGTCTATAGTATTATTCTGTTTAACTCAAGGAGATTGAATTATGCTTACTGATAAAAGGTTTAACGCCAGTAAGCGTAATTCAACCTCCTTTGCCTTAAAAAATTGGTGGGAAGTAAGCGTAATTCAACCTCCTTTGGTTTAAAAATCTGTAAACTGTTTTGACCATTTTGACGTCCGAACCAGAAAAGTCATTTTATTTGATTTTTTTCACCCGTTGGGCAGGCAACAAGGCCGGTAAAACATTGTAGGAAAGAAATTAAGTTTAAATTTAATGTTTCTTTTAATTGATTTGTTAATCTGGCTTTTACTACCTCACATGCTATGTTGACAAAACGTAGAAAAATAATTACCTAAGTTCTGTAGAAATGATATTTCAAGACGCTGCAAGATTTATCACATACAATTTTGCCCTTGTTCTTTGTGAATAACGATTAATTGTATTTACTTTAAATATATCTTCAAATATTTAATGATTGCAAAATGTACCTCGCCCCATTCCATTTTTTAAATTCCCAAATATTGTTGAAGGATTATTTATCTTGATTTAATAATTTTATTTTAAATCAAAAACTTTTTTAAAATATTGAATATCTTACTTGGTTGTCAGCCTTTCGAGCCTCACCTTTTTCGGTGACTGGAACAGACTGTTGTACTGGAACACAAGAGTCTTGTTCAGCTTCATCGCTTCCAGAAAGTTCTTTCGCATAGATTGTATGCGAAAGAACCTCATTTTCTGTTTCTAAGTTGCTGGCACTACACTAGAAGGCCATAAGATGCAGGATATTTCCCGGCGGTGTACTTTATAGGAAAATATTGGTATTGGTGTCGCGCTCAAAGTAATATCTACGGCCGCTTGCCTCGTTGGTCGCAACTTAGTTTGGCCTTTGTTTCTATTTACGTATCGTAGCAGTACAAGCAAAAGTTTAGATGTAGTTACGGCATTAAAGAAATAGACTAAGGCGATGGCGGGCGGTTTTACCCAATTAGAAGCCGCCTAGAGATATTCCAGGATATATGACACGCGGTTGGAAACGAATGTTAATGACATTTATAACGCACAACCAACCCACACATGCATGGGTGTGGGTACAGTCTGAACAATCTATCTATCTGTAGATAACGTTCTACCTGATCATCAAGCAGGTGGTCTGCCTCTTAACCTACGTTCTTCTCTTGGCCACCATTCCGCCACTATCTTTGTCCATCTATCTGAACAGTACACAAAATCAAAATAGACTTATTGTTCGTCTTAGACTTGTTGTTGCCTAGTTCGTAATAATAAAAAAATATATACTTACTAGCTGTGCCCGCGGCTTTGCCCGCGTGGTCATTTCATTTAAAAGTAGCCCACACGTGTTAATCTAGGAACAAAAGTACCTGTAAAGTAAAATATAGTACATTTCTTCAAAATTCGGGATATTTTTTGAAAATTTTGATTTAAATAAACTTCAAAATCGATATGGAGTGCAAAAAGGATATTTTTTTAATTTTTTTCTGTCTGTCTGTCTGTCTGTCTGTCTCTTTGAACACGCATCACGCTGAAACTACCAGACGGATTTTGTTGCAACTTGGCGGAATCATAGCTGATGTACTGGATTAACATTTAGGATACTTTTTATCCCGAAAAAATCAACGGTTCCCGCAGGATAGGGGTAGAAAGTTATTTAAAATAACACGTATCAAGCTAAAACTACTGGACGGATTTTAACTTGGCACAGTCAAAGTTTATATAATGTGTTAAAATGTTGAATACTTTTTATCCCGAAATATTAAAAGGTTCCTGCAGCCTATGGGTCCAAAGTTGTGTTAAATTTAAAGTCATCATACATCCGTTTATAGACTGGTACCGAATTTCGTCATTTCGCTACGAGGCTCACTGGCCCAGTTTGACAGATGCATGGATGCATGAAATCACGCGCCGTAGAAATGTTTTGTTTTGAATCCTGCAAGGTGTGCAATCATTTGTGTGATGAGCAGAAATGTTTGTTTCCGAGTCATGGATGTAATATTCTTATCTATGTATGTTTATCCGTTATCTAGTGCCCAAGGTAGTGTACAGGGTATCCTAGTTTGGGGCTAGATAATTGGTGTGGAAATGTCCCGAATATATTTGTATTTGTATTTGTAATTAAAAGATTTTTACATTATTTATGCGTTATTTTTTACATTTTCCTTGATATTTTTAATAAAATAAAATAAAAATGTTTATTTCAGATTAAAAATCCATAAATTTGTTAGTAACAATAATTATTCAAAGTTAATTAAAATAATTAATATTAATTAATATAAAGTTATGGTAAAAGACACGCACCACGCTGAAACTATCGGATGGATTTTGATGCAACTTAGCACAGTTGTAACTTATAATAAGGGTTAAAATTCAGAATACATACTGAAAAACTAGAGGGCTCCTGCGGGATAGGGGTCGAAAGTTATATTAAATTATGAAGTAATAAATATAACGTAATAAAATGAATTAAAACAGCTCATAGCTATTATAATGCATTCGTTTTCGCGCGATGTACCTACCTACTGTATCAGGGTACTATTATTATTTATTTTGTACTTTCTGCGTGCCGCCGCCCGCGCCGCCCGGCCTAGCGCCAAGGCAGGGGATCGGAACATTGCCAAGTATTTGATTGACCTGAAGGCAGGCGTTGTTGACAGTCGTAGGACAGTATAGGCACGGTAATGTTATCTATTCTATGCGGTTTCTAATTAGATTTGTTGGTTGATTTGGTAGATTGTTTTGAATTATATTTGTTTATTTTATTTGTAGTTATTAGATATTATTATTATCATCTATATTTTATATTTTCTATATCTATATAAGGGGGAGTTTCCAGAAAAAGGAGGTAATAATCGTACCTTTCAAACGAATTGACCAATTTAGCTGCTGTTTTTTATGTTTCAAAGCTGAGGTAAACAAGATGGTTTTGCTATAATGGCGGGGGGGGGGGGAGTGAGGATTGTATCATAGAGCGGGCTGCACCAATCTTGACCCTAAATTTATATTGCCATCTCTATCAAACTGATGCTACGAACGCCACGCTCAAGTAAGTACGAAAGAGATAAATATGTTTACCTAAAAATGCTTACTAGTTTCAAAGCTACGTCTTGTTAATCACAAAGTGGTTACAAATACTTTACGCTTGACAAAGAGGTTTGCATCTCTGATAAAGAGCATTTTTTTTAAAACTATCTTTGTACAGTCTATTTCGTGCCTATTGCTTTATTATATGTATAGATACAATATTGTTGTACCCTGGCTTCGCGTGATCATTTCTCTAGGTTAAAAGTACTTGTACTATTCCAAGATCTAAAATAGCGTTTGTTTATTTGTCTGTATGTATGTTCGCGCATCACGTAAAAGCTACTGGACCGATTGCGATGCGGTTTTTACTGTTGGTTAGCTTAGGTTTTGACTTTAAAACTTGGGGTACTTGGTCTCTCAATCCTATAAGTATAAGCCGAGCAATCGAAATAAAACTTTTTGGCGGCTAATCGTTTTTTTTTTTTTTTAGTATATGGTACTTTATAGGTATTTTTGGTCCTGGAATACCACGTATGGGCTAGTTTTAAATTTAACACTTTGCACTTTATTGCAAACCAATACAAATTATAAATTAAAGAGTACAATGGCGGTCTTATCCCTAAAGAGTGCCAATTGAGCTCTTCCAAACAACCTTAGGATGGAGATGATTAACTATCGTTCGCAGTGGCGCAATGATACAATAAATTTTTACTAAAAAAAAAAAACATAAACACGATGTCCCCACAATCCCCCCCCCCCCCCCTCAACTTCCCTACGTGTATTATTTAAAACATTTTTTGGAAAATCCAGCCTAATTTTGAGTTTTGCCTGCTCGCATAATTCAGGTTCCGTACAAGAAGGTTTAAAAAAGGACGGAGTCTACGTCGCCAAATCAAAACTGAAGCAACCAAGATATGCCGATCTGCTCGTACGCACAAGCCTTACACCATGTTATGACGATCGATCGACACATCGCAGCAAGGTCTCGACCTTATTAGTCGTGTTAATTCTGTCTTGTGATAATCCTGATTTGTGATGTGTGTGTGAAACACCACAAATAAACCACGCACACATACGCAGCAGCCATTTGCTATGCTTCGTTCGTTTGTTAGACGGTTTTTGTTTCCGTATCTCAAAGACCTTATTTCTATGGACTCATTTCATCACCCTTTAATCAGAAAACAAGGCTTCATTCACAGGCAGGTCCATTAACTTTTCGCTCATATTAAACCTAGATTAATCAATCTAGGTTTAATATGAGCGACCTCAAGCTCGACGCACTCAGCATTACTAAAGTTGTTTTTGGATATCGAGCTTCAGTTACGGACACATTTATTAAACCCCGAACAAAGAGACGGGTGTTATAAGTTTAGAGTTTGTATCACTATATGTGTGTGTGTGTGTGTGTGTCTATGGCATCGTAGCTCCCAAACGAATGGACCGATTTTTATGCGGTTTTTTTCTGTTTGAAAGCTGATGTGATCGAGATGGTTCTTAGATATATAGGAAATGGGGGGAGAGGGGGGAGGTGAGAAAAGTGGGGTGAGAAAAGTGGGGTGAGAATCGTAGCTGAGGAGAGTCGTCGTGTCGACGCACTGATTGAATACCTTTGTCTTCAAGCACTGTGGTATAGACGACGAGAAGACTTGACGAAGCTTGCCGAATGCTGCAACCCAGCTGAATTCTTCTGTTGGCTTCCTTCTCAAAGTTGTTCTTACCCAATTGCAATATTTGCCCAAGGTAAACATATTGTTGGACAACTTCAAGAGGCACACCATTAACTGCAATCAGTTCCGGGTCAATAAGATCGTTGAACATGATCTTGGTCTTAACTATGTTCATTCCGAGACCGATCCGTCCAGAAGCATAATCTAGGTTGGTCAGCATACTTTGCAAGTCTTGCAGCGACTCCACCATTCGTAAGTGTAAGATGTTCTAGCCATCGATATTAATGTCCATTCCTTTCCAATCCAGCGTCTTAAACATATCAGGGCATTAGTGAACAGTTTCAGGGATATAACATCCCCCTGTCTCACTCCCCTGCGCAGTTGGATATGTTTAAACCACTGGTTTTGTACAGCCAGCCTTTAAGGAACGTTACTATACCTAACTAACAAACCAAGCAAAAATAAGGACCGAATTCCAAGGAATATTTTTCAAACATTATTAAATATGCCATTTGGGCCTATAGAGAGCCAATGAGGCGTGAAATCCACCGCGGCTCCGCAAGGGTTAAGGCACACTTCAGTGGGCAGCTTCTGGCTTTGAGAGCCATCTCGGGCTCAGAACTGGTGATATGGCCCATAATTGCTAATGATGGGGCAAACTGGCTAAGTTAGACCCCTACACATTGGCAGAATATACGTGCTTCGGTTTTTTTCAGCGTAAACTAATCCAGTGCCTGCTTTACTCAAGTAGGTATAACAGGGGTTAGTGTATGAAGAGGCAGTTGTCTGTCTATGCCTCCGTTTGACTATCGTTAGCGAGGCAAGGTCTCCAAATACGCGTGGACCGATTTTGATGATTCTTACTTCAATTGAATTTTCTAATCTTGCGAATGCTACTAAAGGCAAGACAGTGACCAAAATTCAGTATAGCGACAACCAGACGAAAAAAAAGGAGAAAAAAAACTTCGTCTGACTATGTTAAGTAGGTATTTTAAAATTTATTTTAAGTTTTTCCTATCATTTTTAATTTCGAATGAGCATTTAGGATCTATAGCGATTGGTTAGCAACCAATCTCCTTAGTTTGGTCCGCTGTCGGGTTTTTTGTGACGGTGCTTTGCCGTGCTTCTTTATTGTTTTTTTTTACTGTTCGTTGATCCGATTTCCATATTATAATAACAATGTACCTAATTATGAACTTAGCCAGTTGAAAATTTGTTGAGATATGGTGGTGCAAACACGAGTAAACATATGACAGTAATCGTACATCCCGAGACTTCATTTTAGAGTGAACAAATTGTAGCTAACATTAACCCTCATCCCCATTTTACCTACATCATATTTGATATTTTATACTTCACACTACGAGCATCTTGAATATTAACTTTAACACATCGAACCGTCTTCAACACAAAAGACATTCTCTAAATTCCGAAGAAGATCTAAAATAAGTGTTTCAGTGTGGCACTCCGATATAGGGATTCATTGGACCAAGTGCCACAGAGCTGCGACACGACGTCGCTCCAATTCCGCCGCATCTCCCCTTTGGGAATTCACAATTGTGCTGCTTCTTTGACAGTATTACATTTCACGTAGCTGGTACAAGACCGTATTCGGAAGTGATAGACAAAGGGGTGGAACTGTCGTTTTTTAGGGTTCCATCTTTAAAGGATCACTTCGCTGTCCGTCTGTTTGTCTGTCTGTCTGTCTGTTATTCAGGAACGCCTGGAGGTATCAAGTTGAAATTAATATCAAATACTCAGGTCTGCAATCCTTTGGAGCAAGGAAAAAAGTCCACGCAATCAAAAGATACGGCTGTTTATACCGCATATTTTGACAGGGTAATCGAAACATATAGGGTGCTAAAGATATATGCTTTGGGTGCTATAGGGTGCTTCCAGTTGACCTAGTATCATGAAATTTGTAAGAAGCAATGTCTTTTAGCACAAGTAAACGGAAATATCCGAAAACCGTAAATTTGCAAATAAACAGATAAAATAAATTGCTGTTAGTGAACTGACCGTGACCTATGTCGATATCTAGGGACAACAGTTTTGTAGGAACAATCGATGGGGAACAAAGCTAAAAGTTTCATTGTTTTCTCAGTAGTTCTTTGAAACTTCTCTAATGTTGCACAACTTTGTGTTTTTTACATCAAAAGTGACACTGCATTCCCCAAGTCCGCCTGGGGAAGTAATACACCTATGTCAGATATTCCACCTCCAAGCAATAGTGTGCAATCATTTCTGTGTTTCGGTTTGAAAGGCAATGGTTCCAGCGAAATTCCTGGGAAATCCCAAAACCAACCAAACCAGGGTGTTGTGGACGCCGAGCCTGCCCGCGACAGCATGAACGCAGACAACATGCAAAATAGGCCACGCCCCTTTTAACTGCGCCGTGTGTACCGCATTAGTTTTAAGACCGTATAACTGTATATATAGCGATAAGTTATTTGAAATAAATGTAGTTGAACTGAAGTAGTCAAAGTGATTGGATCCGACCATTCAATCAACGGAACTTGAACAAGCAACAGTGTTTAATTGAACTACAGTCCACATCGAACCAGGAACCTGACCTACTAGGAGCTACGAACCGAAGTCTCCAGTACATCGTGTAGACCTTGCGATCCATCGCCTACATCTTGGTCCTAACGATCCGGATAGAAGAACCAGCGACTACATTTTGATCCATCGGAGCCGGATAGAAGAAGAACTTAAGCGACCAACAGCTTATCCAGTGAACGTCTGCCGCCCATCGAACATGGTGGTCACGAGGAGCCAAAGCGACCTGGCAGAGCTGGAAGAGCGGAAGCGGTTGGACGAAGAGCGCCTTCGAAGGCTATCCCTAGAGCCGCCGGCATCACCATCTGTGCCGGCCGCTGGCACGGCTGCTGGCACGACCGCCGGCCCGTCCGGCAACATCGAACGAAGCAAGTCACCGGCGCACTCGCAACGAACTGCGAACTCCACCCTAAGGCTGCGGCTGGCGGAGTTAGAGGCGGCCGAGAAACTTGCTGAATTGAAGAGAAAGGAGTTGGAAATGGAAGCGGACCTAGTGAAGAAGCGATTGGCGGCTCAGATCGCGAATATTGAAGAAGATCAGAGCCTTCACGACGAGCCAACCGTGCGGAACAACGACAACCACCAGAAGGTGGACGATTGGTTGCAACGCACAAACCCCTCCACCCTACGGGGGGAGAGCGGGGATGTGCCGCGCCTCAACACCGAGAGGCAACAAGAAGAACCACGACGAGCACGCTTTGAGCGTTCTACAAGATCACCTACCCCGGGTCGATCTGACCGCAGATCCGGGATCGAACAACTCGCCGAGGCCATTGAACGAATGGCCAGACCTCGGGCCCGCTACAACTCCGACCTGCCCGTCTTCACTGGGGCACCAAACGAGTGGCTGCCATTCAAGGCAGCAGTACGGGACTCCACAGCCCTGTACCACATCTCAGCCGCTGAGAACTTACAGCGGCTGAGAAGTTGCCTCAAGGGCGACGCACGTGACGCCGTGGCTGCATTACTGCACACAGCCACTGATCCTGACGTCATCATCAAAACATTGGAACAGAGCTTTGGGAGACCGGAGGTCATCATCGACCGAGCATTAGAAGAGCTAAGAAGGTTCCCGAAGCCAGGGATGACAGCGACCGACCTCAACACGTTCGCTGTCAAACTTCAGAACGTCGTCTGCGTGCTACAGAACATCGACCGGCGGGGGTACCTGTATAACCCGATGCTGGCGCGTGAGGTGCTGGAGAAGCTAAGCCCGCACATCAAAACGCAGTGGTGCCACTACGCCAACGAACACCAGTCACCTTCGGAGCCAGAAATTGTCATGCTATCTCGATTCCTCATGCGAGAAGCAGACATGGCACTGCGTTTTACATACGCACCGGCAGCGACCTCTGCCGCCCGTGAGACGAGACCAGCGGCATTTAAGAAGAAAGGGAACGCCGTGTACACTACCGACGAGGGCGCGGAACAAGAAACAAAGACTGACCTATGCCAGAGCTGCAACCAAGCCCATGCGCTACATCAGTGCCCAACCTACCGGGCACTGACCGTTGATAAGCGCTGGGAGCTGGTCAAAGAGAAAGGCGTTTGCTTCCGATGTGCCGACAAGAAACATCGCCGGTACCAATGCAAGGCGAAGCTGTGCGGCATTAACCAATGCCGCCGCCCGCACCACTCAACACTGCACGAAGACACGCGACATAATACGCGATCAGCTGCGCGACCTAACGCACGATCAGCTGCGCAACCCGAACATTCGTCGAGCCACAATGCAGCGGTCTTGTCGGTAGCACCCACCAATGCTGCCGGCCTGAAGACCGTGATGCTGAAGATCTGCCCCGTGGTCGTCACCGGTCCACGGGGGGAGGTCGACACTTACGCGCTGCTGGACGAAGGCGCCACCATCACGCTCATCGACCATGAACTAGCGAAGAAGATCGGCGCAGAAGGCCCTACGCAGCCCCTACATCTGAACGGCGTGAACATGTCGCAGCGAGAGGGAGACAGCCAAACCGTCTCTCTCTCTATAAGGGGAGCTAAGGAGGCGACACGTCACGACATCAAAGCGCGCACGGTGCGCGATCTGAAGCTACACCGGCAGTCCGTCCCAAGCTCGCTTCTTCGACACAATCATCTGCGGGACTTGATGGAGGCAGAGGTGTGCTACGACCTGGCACACCCCCTCATCTTAGTAGGCGCCGACCACTGGGAGCTCATTGTATCCCGTGAGCTTCGTCTTGGCGGGCCAAATGAACCGGCCGCGTCGAGGACCCGACTTGGCTGGGTGATGCATGGAACCGCACCCCGCAGCCTGATCTACGAAAACGAGAGCGTGCTGCACGTATACGCGCCCGACCAGCGTACGAACGAGCACGACCAGCGCCTACACGAGCTTGTGGAGGCGCACTTCCGCATCGACGCGCTCGGCGTCGCTATCCATTCGAGAGTGAGCGACGCAGATCTACGAGCTACGAAGATCTTCGAAGAAACAATAAAGAAAACAGACAGCGGCTACGAAGTGGGCTTGCCTTGGCGGCGAGATGACGTAACCATGCCGTCGAACTACGGCGCGGCTCTACGGCGTCTACAAAGCATCGAACGAAAGATGGACGCCTACCCAGACTTCGCGGACCAATACGCCGCGCAAATAGAAAATCTGTTGGCTAAGAATTATGCGGTGCCATGCGACGGGACTGAACGACGGAGCCCCATCTGCTGGTACCTCCCGCACTTCGCAGTACAGAACCCGAACAAGCCTGGTAAACAACGGCTTGTTTTTGACGCAGCTCACCAATGTCACGGCGTGAGCTTGAACGACCAGCTGCTGGAGGGCCCGGACCTTCTACTATCACTACAAGGAATCGTCTTCAGATTCAGAGAACGGCCGATCGCCGTCACCGCCGACATACAAGAGATGTTTCTACGAGTGAAGATCCGACCTGAAGACCAGCCCGCACAGCAGTTCTTATGGCGAGGCCGGGACCGAACTAACCCGCCTCGCCACTACAAGATGGCGAGCATGATTTTCGGCGCCGCCAGCTCACCGTTTATGGCGCACAGCGTGCGCAACCACAATGCGCGCGCACATGCACAGACTCACCCACGCGCTCTAGTGGCCATCACGAACAGCCACTATATGGATGATCTAGTAGACAGCTACGCCAATGAAGAGGAGGCCCGTAGCACCATACAAGAGCTACGCGAGGTGCACGCGGCCGCTGGCTTCACTCTGCGCAGTTGGAGTGCTAGCAACACGAACGTGCTACGAGACGTACCGCCAGAGCTACGAGCGACTACGCCCACTCAGTTGGGAGCAGGGAGCCCTGAGAGCAAGATACTCGGGCTCTGCTGGGACTCCAACAGAGACGAACTGGGGTTCAACACCGCAATGCACCGCGTACCGGCTGAGGTGCGCGCGCAGATCCGCGCACCCACGAAGAGAGAGGCCCTCAGCGCGGTCATGTCCATTTATGACCCGCTTGGTCTCCTCAGTCAGTACACCATTCGAGCGAAGATCATCCTGCAGAGCCTGTGGCGTCTTCACATGCCATGGAACGAGCCGATACCTGCAGAAGAAGCCGAACATTTCGCAGAATGGCTACGCCAGCTGAGCGAGATAACTCGCTTGCGCCTACGCCGTAGCTACGCGCTAGAGGGACACAAGCGCGTAGACCTGCACATACTATGCGATGCGAGCGAGCAGGCATTCTCTACGGTGGCCTTTTGGAGGGCCATCCACCACGACGGCAGCGTGACCATTGCCTTGGTGGCTGCTAAAGCCAAGGTAGCGCCGCGACGCGCGCAGAGCATACCGCGCCTAGAACTTCAGGCAGCGGTCATCGGCGCGAGGCTCGCGGACGTTATAAAAAAGGAGCATCGCGTGCAAGTAACAAAAACCACCTACTGGACCGACTCTGCGACCGTAGTCCATTGGGTGCACAACGACGCGAAGCGCTACACGCCCTTTGTAGCGCACCGGCTGGGCGAGTTAGCGGAGTTAACTCACCGACGTGAGTGGAGATGGCTGCCTACCGAACATAACGTAGCCGACGACGCGACGAGACTGAGCCGCACGCCCATAGCCGCTAGCGATCGCTGGTTCCAGGGGCCCAGCTTCCTTCGCGAACCCGAAGAAGAATGGCCCACACACCAAGCGTTCACTGACCAACAGGAGGTCCTGCACACGAGCGAGCAGGACGAACATATGGAGATCCCACACACGAGCGAGCGGGATGAACACAGCGACCGATGGCTGCCTGAAACCACCCGCTTCACGACGTTGATACGGGTGTCCGCGCGTGTGCTGGCATTGAACGACATATGCCAGCATCGAACAACGCACATGGAAACAGAGCAAAGCGAGCGTTGGCCACCTGACCCGGGCGGAGCGAGGGAGCGGCAAGTACGCTACGTGAAAAGGTGCTATCTGAGGAGGTCCTGCAGACCCACCTGACTGAGGCCGAACATTCGATCAATGCTCGCCCCCTCACCTACGTCAGCGTGAGTGCACTCGACCCAGAAGCACTCACACCGAACCATTTCCTGCTGGGATCATCGATCGGCCTACCTACCACAGGCCCCTGCGATGAAGCTGACCGACGAACTTGGCGAGCAAGCCAAGCGCTCGCTGACCATTTCTGGAAGCGCTGGCTGCGGGAATACCTCCCCACGCTTGTACCACGGGGGGAGCCAGCTAACCGCCGACGACAACCGCAAGCCGGCGACATCGTGGTTGTGGTCGACCACACGCTGCCCCGGAACGTCTGGCCAATCGGGAATGTTGAGCGCACCTATCCCGGTCCAGATGGCTGCGTTCGAGTCGCCGACGTAAGAACTAAGAGCGGTACCTTCCGACGCCCTACCAGCAAACTCGCCGTCCTGCTAAGGGAAGAAGAGGCTACGCGAGCTGCGCCGGGGGGAGAGATGTTGTGGACGCCGAGCCTGCCCGCGACAGCATGAACGCAGACAACATGCAAAATAGGCCACGCCCCTTTTAACTGCGCCGTGTGTACCGCATTAGTTTTAAGACCGTATAACTGTATATATAGCGATAAGTTATTTGAAATAAATGTAGTTGAACTGAAGTAGTCAAAGTGATTGGATCCGACCATTCAATCAACGGAACTTGAACAAGCAACAGTGTTTAATTGAACTACAGTCCACATCGAACCAGGAACCTGACCTACTAGGAGCTACGAACCGAAGTCTCCAGTACATCGTGTAGACCTTGCGATCCATCGCCTACACAGGGTTTCGAGCGCAGTGCAGTGACGCGCAAGATTTTGCAACCAAAGTTCTGGGTGACACTGCATCTGTTATGGGCAGGCGAGCGACCTGCACTTCTCGTCACTCGAACAAATAATCATCAACAACCCATACTAGTCCACTACTGGACATAGGCTTCTCTCAAGGCGCGTGAGCCCGATCTTCGGGTCTTCTCTTCTAATTAACTGCCAGCTACATTGTGCAGATCGTTGCTCCATCTAGCCGGAGGGCGTCCTACACTACGTTTCCGATTCACGGCCTCCACTCTAGAACTCGTCTACCACAACGGTTATCGGTAGTACGACAAATGTGACCAGCCCATTGCCACTTCAGCTTGCTTATTCCCTGAGCTATATCAATTACCTTAGTTCTCTTCCTAATCGCCTCATTTCAAATTTGAACTCCGAGCATGGCTCATTCCATAGCTCGCTGAGCGACTTTGAGCCTGTGGATCAGTTGCATCGTCAGTGTCCAAGTTTCGGCTCCGGATGTCATTACGGGTAGGACGCACTGGTTGAAGACTTTTGTCTTCAGGCATTGTGAATGGGCGACGAGAAGACTTGACGAAGTCCAGCCCAGCTTCCTTCTCAAAATTTATCCTACCCAGTTTAACAATTAGTCCGAGGTTAATATACTCCTGTACAATTTCAAGAGGTATGCCACTGACTACTATTGGTTCCAGTGTAATTTAAAAAACAATAAAAAAGATTTAAAAAAAACAGCATATTTTTTTAAAGTTCGGAATTACGATCTTCGATAAGCGGCTAGCCGAAACTGGATGAGGAGAGCTGAAGTCCAAGACCAGTGGCGTGCATTAGGAGAGGCCTACGTCCAGATGTGGACAATTAGTACTATAGGCTGATGATAATAATTAAGGAACATCAATGTTTTTGTTAATTACAGAGAGTCCTGGAGCCAGCGTCGTTCTCCGTGTCGGCGGACCGACGATTCCTGCTGCTGGCACATAACCTGAGGAAACTGCACCGGCTATCCTATCTCGCCAGATACACCGTCTACGACATACTGACCACGTGAGTACAGTCCTATGTTGTAGGCCCTAGTATCTAACGGTGGTATAAAGTGATGCCATATACTAGGTGCACATTCCATCGGTAGGTGGTCCTACTGATGGAATGTGATACTCAAACTAAATCTAAATCAATTTGATATGGGAGTTTTTATACACATTTCAGCAGAACCTACATCTGAAGCTACTGTGATGGTACTTGAGATGTTTAAGAATCATTGAATCTTGCATGTTTTATATTGTTGATGATACGATGGGACTTGCATGCCACACTGTGGATAGAAGTCCCTAAAGTAAATAGAGATATTAAAAAATAAACGTGCAACGCACACAAAGTCATATAATAAGATTAACTACGCAAAGATTCAGGTTAAGTTTAAACTAGTGGCTATGTGAGCTGTAGACCTCGCGCGCAACCTTTTTGCAAACAATCTAGTGGTGCACAGTAGCGCCATCTAGTTACCTTAATGTAAAACTAACATCAATAACCAAGGTGCTCCATCAATCCCTATCTAGTGGGTAAAGGGCTGATGCCACAGGTAGAAACCTAAAAGCTTGTACTATTATTTATATTCTAAAAGTGAGAAATTGACTGCATTTTGAGGAGCTAACTCTGCTCATCACGCCACTCCTATAAAAAAATTAGAGAACCAATTAAAGTTTTTTTTTTTTTTTTTTTTAATTTATATGTGCTGTTGGTCTATAGCTGACCTTTACAGCGTCACCGGACGGTGGAGCGGGCGCAAAAGCGCTACGCCACAATAGGTAAAAAAAAAACATTGGAATCGGATCTTATAAGGCGGAGATATTCAGTAGCTGTTTGTTTGTCTGAAGTTTGTTCGCGCATCACGTAAAAACTACGGGACCGATTGCGATGTGGATAGGTTAGCGTTTGACTTAAAAACTGGGGTACTTGGTATCTTAATCCAATGATTAGATGCTGAGCAATCGATAAAAAACATTTTGATGGCTGAAGGAATTTTGATCGAATGTTTTGTATCTTAGGTCTTGGAATAGCGCATAGAGTACTTTTAACCCAGAGAAATGACCACGCGTGCGAAGCCGTGGGCACAGCTAGCATTTTATAGAAACGGGCGTTTTGTCACCCTCGACAACGCATCCAACTCAATATTTGACACCCGTTATAGTCGCACAGTGTCACCAATTCATTATAGTCCTTAGAGGTTAATAAGCATGTATCTATCAACTAGATGATGATCATCATCAGCCTATATCTGTCCACTGCTGGACGTAGGCCTCTCCTAATGCACGCCACTGAGCTCGGTCTTCATCTCCCCTCATCCATTTTCTACCAGCATCTTTTCGTAGGTCGTCACTCCACCTGGCCACAGGGCGTATACTACGTGGTCTCCACTCGAGAACTCGTCTATCCCTACTGTTATTGGATCTTCTGGAACTGTGAACAGCCCACTGCCACTTAGGTTACTTATCCTACGAGCTATGTCGATAAACTAGATATTGATTCGTAATTGAAGAAAATAACACTCTACATTATGTGCCATATAGCTTAAACATACATCAGCACGATCTATAGCTACCTGTTACACGAGAAGGCTAGACACAAGAGGTGGTACATTATTATCGCAACTGTTGATACCTAGTCCAGCGAGGTATAGGTAGACACTCTCCGTAAGTTCTAGCTCAGCGTACCTAAACTAATGACTAATGGTTGGGTGATTTATCACCCGCCCAACAGTGAATGGGAATGTCTGCCGTGGAAAATCTGCGGGAAAAATATTAACCAGTCATTGTAGCGGTTAACCGAAACGGTTTCCCGAAGCAGTCTCCAACGGAAGTTTTTGTCGTACAATTATATACTCTTATATATGACTAGCTGTACACGCGGCTTCTGTTCACGCATCACGTAAAAACTATTGGACCGATTGCAATGCGGTTTTCATTGTTAGCTAGCTTAAGGTTTGATTTGAAAACTGGTGTGATTGGTATCTCAATCTGGTGAGTTAGAAGCAGAGCAATTGATAAAAGTATTTTTGACGGCTATAGAAATTTTGATCAAATGTTGGTATATTGGTCCTAGAAAATCACATTATAGTACTTTGAACATAAAGAAAAGACCATGCGTGCGAAGCATACAGACAAACAGACAGAGCGACAGGTTTTTTTTTTATATTCATGTTCAATACCCTTTTTAAGTACCCAAGAGCATCTTTTTATTTAGATTCTTTTTACAGCCTCTTTCGTTCCTATTGCTTTATTATAAGTATAGATATATGACTGTGTCAATTTGCATCAAAAAAACCGTCTAGTAGTTTCAGCATGGTACGTGTTCTTTTAAATAACTTTCAACCCCTATATTGCGGAGACCCTTTAATTTTTCGGGATAAAAAGTATACAATGTCCTACCTGGTAGTATGAACTCAAATCATACCAAGTTTCATTTGAATTTGAATAGTTTGAATAGTTTCTGTGCGATGCGCGGTCAAGATACGGAGAAACAGACAGATAGACAGACACAATAATAAGTAAAAAAGTTTTGGCTTCAGTATCGAATATAGAGAACCATCCCAAAAATATTATTTAGTACTTAAATACTAACATAACTTCGGACCCATATCCCGCAGAAGCCCTTTAATTTTTCGGGATAAAACGTGTCCTCAATTTTAACCCATCATATAAATTAAGACGGTGCCAAGTTGAATCAGAACCCGTCCATTAGTTGCAGCGTGGTACGTGTGTTTTTTAAATAAGTTTCAACCCCTATTCTGCGAGAACCCATTAATTTTCCGGGATGTAATGTATCCTATGTAATCATACCAAGTTTCATTTTAATACATCCAGTAGTTCCGGTGGCGTGATGCGCGTCCAAGATACAGACATACAGACAAAAATGAAAAAACATACAGTTTTGGGTTCATTACCAAAAAAAAAACACAATATCTTTAATGTACAGAATTTGGACCCTTAACCCGCAGGAACCCTTTATTTTCTCGGGATTAGTAGAATTCATAATTTACACCCTTCTTATAAAATATATCTGCGCCAAGTTGCATCAACATCCGTCCAATAGTTTCAGCGTGCTACGTGTTCTTTTAAATAATTTTCCGCCCCTATCCTGCAGGAACTCTTCAATTTTTCGGGATGAAAAGTATCCAAATACCTCGAAGTATGAACTCAAATCATACCAAATTTCATTTGAATTCAGTGAGTATTCTCGTTGTGATGCGCTGCCAAGGTACAGAAAGACTGACGGACAGACAGACAAAACTTACAAAAAACAGTTTTGGCTTTAGCACTGAATATAGAACGGCCTCAAAAAAATAATACACAACATTTTCAATTTACAGAATTCGGGACATTATCAAGCAGGAACTCTTAATTTTTTCGGGATATAAATTATTCTCAATTTTTATCCATTATATAAACTATGATTGTGCCAAGTTGCAACAAAATCCGTCCAATAGTTTCAGCTTGATTCGTGTTCGTTTAAATAACTTTCAACGCCTATCCTGCGGGAACCATTTATTTTTTCAGGATTAAAAGTATCCTATGTCCTACCTCGTGGTATGAACTCAAATCATACCAAGTTTCATTTAGATTCATTCAGTAGTTTCGGCGTGATGCCTAGCCAAGATACAGACAGATAGACAGACAGACAGAAAGACAAAAATTAAAAAAAATACAGTTTTGGCTTCAGTATCGAATATAGAATACCCTCTAAAAGAAAATTTCAAAATATCTTCAATGTACAGAATTGGACCCGTTACAGTTTTATTATAAGTATAGATATCTTTGTGTACTTAAAATAAGCTACTAAACAATGTAACATATTTTTCTATGGTGTCTTTATGACTGTTTATCTGTCTGTTCGCGCATCAAGTAAAAACTACTGAACTGATTGAAATGCGACTTTCACTGTAAGTTAGCTTAGGTTTTTACTTATAATGTTATCTCCGCAGTTATCGGAGATACAAATTACACTAGATTTTAAGTGTTCCACCAGTGAAAACCGCTTCGCAATCAGTTCAGTAGTTATGACGTGATGCAATATTCTTGTTCAGTAGCTTATTTGAAGTCTCCTAGTTTTTATTGATTGAACGAATTCTCTGCTTCAGTTCAATCAATTCGATTTCATCTGTCAGTTTGTTGGTACTCCTCTACAGGTCATATTTTACAACTGATCTGCGTACCGAAGGACCATTTGTTTTTATATTCTGGATTTTTTGAAATCTATTGTTTCAAAACTCAAGACTAAGACGATCGGTTACTAATAAATACTTCGATCAGGATTCGGTCTATTTCGATGTCCTTCATCTTTTTCTAAATTTAATATTACTAGCTTACCCGCTCGCGACTTCGTCCGCGCGGACTACAGTTTATCGCGAAAAAAGCATCCTACTTACGTTCTTCTAGGATATTGAAAACCAATGCAAAAGTAGACTTAGACTTCTTGGTGGCTTCCGTGGCTTGTTGACTTAATCTGTGGCACCAACGCTCTTGATGATTTTTGAGTTGTTATTTCGTTTCCATGGCAACCGTTCCTTACAGCGAGGATTCAACATGTTCTAGTTTTCCCGTAGAAACTTCCACGGAATTCGTGGAATTTTCCGGGATAAAAAGTATGTTTTATTCTAGGGTATAAGCTATCTCCATTCCAAATTTCATCGAAATCCGTCCAGTGGTTATCGCGTGAAAGCTCCCCAAACAAGCAAACAAAACAAACAAACAGACAACATTTCACTTTTATATATTGGTATGGATATATATGACCAAGCTAGCGCGAAGCGTCTTCGTTTCAGCTTGGGCTTTCGTACGTCCGGAAGTCTGCCCTTCCGGATCTCTGTTCTCCTCTACAGGTCGCATTTCTCAACCGATCTAGATGAAACTTGGTATACAAGTTAACAAAAATTTTTTTTAGGTGTCGGGGACTTTTTTATTGGGCGGGATACTTCCCCCAAAAATTCCGGATCTCTGTTCTCCTCTACAGGTCGCATTTCTCAACCGATCTAGATGAAACTTGGTATACAAGTTAACAAAAATTTTTTTTAGGTGTCGGGGACTTTTTTATTGGGCGGGATACTTCCCCCAAAAAGGAGCAAAAAGGGGGCTACTGAATGTCTCCGCCTTATTAGATCCGATTTCGATGTTTTTTTTTTATTTGAAAGGTAGTAATTTTAAACTGGTCTCATCAAAAAATTGGTGCATATCTAATGATGATCTTCGGCGTGATGAGCAGAACAGCTCCTCAAAATGCAGTAAATTTCTCACTTTTAGGTTTCTACCATTGGAATCAGCCTATACTTACTAGGTAGGTATTGATGGAGCACCTTCGTTATTAATGTTAGATTTATATAAGGTCATCAAGGTAAGATGGCGATACTGTGCACCGCTAGATTGTTTGCAAAAAGATTTTACTGGCGAGATCTACAGCTAACAGAGCCACTAGTTTTAACTTCTGTGGACCTGAATAAATAAATTTATTTTTATTATTATATATCCAATCTTTATACTCTTGAGTTTTTTTGCCGTTTGACTTATGAATAAAAAAATCTAGTAACTGTCTACCTACTTACTTGTTTGGAGTTTAGGGTGTAATCGTAGATCTAAATATAAGTGGGAAGATTAGGTACCAGCTGCTCGTGCGTGGACTGCATAAATTAGGTGCGATTTATACAATTGGCCTTGTTTGGCCTTAGTCACGATCGGAGAGGCTTTGTGTAACACGTGTTAATAATGACTCTCATTCGCTCTACAGTCTGCGTATGCCTCTCTATCGTTGTTATTGATGCACATGACGTTTAAAAAGATATTAAAGTGTGCCTTTATCTAGATCTGTAGGTGTAATAGCCTATTTAACGAAGCCAAGGTAACACACCAGTCGACTAATAATCAATGCATGAGCACAGTACACGGAACCATTAAAGCTTAAACAGAAACTCCTATACCTGCCTGGGAAACATTAATTTTGTATTCCAGCGTATATAGTTATTGTAAAGCCACAGTTTAGAAACAGTGAAGTTGCTTGGAAGTCTTGGATTTCGAGGGGGAACTGTTCCTTTTCAGCTTGGGAAAAAAATCTTTCATATGTTTGGCTGTTCTCCTCTACAGGTTGCATTTATCAATCAATTTGAAAGAAACTTGATTTACAGGTTTAAAGAATTTTTTGTCGTCGGGGAGTTTTGATTGGAGGAGGGGGGGGGATACTTCCGCCAAAAAGGTGTTTACTGAATATCTCCGCTCTCTGGGATTTTATTTCGATGGTTCGTTTTTTTTTTTGAAAGGTAGTAACTTTGAGTAAGTCTCACAAATTTGGTGAAGATAGTGATTTTTGGTGATTCGGCGTGATGAGCAGAATATCTCCTCAAAATGCAATAAATTGCGAACTTTTAGGTTTCTACCCGTGAAATCAGCTACTAGGTAGGGATTGATAGAGCACCTTTGTTAGTCAGAAGGGTATTTCCTTTTTCTGTGCGAGATTTAACTATGTAGACACATGAAAGGGAAATTTCCTTTTCAAACTCAAAGCATACTTAGTTTACCTAATATTATTGATTTGATCTATTTATAATATCTCCCTGTTCATGAGATGTCAAATTTGACTTGTAAAAATGCTATTCTTTCGCCTATTTACTTTGACTTTGACTATATTTTAAAGCTTGAATCTAGTCTAGTCTATCTAGTAGTCTTTTTAATATTTGGAATCCGGTCAATAATAACCCTCGCAAAGAAGAATGAAGTTCGTGTTTGGAGTTCGTGATCCACTTGGGTCTGAAGGACCAGCAACACTTGCGTTTCTCTCCAGGCATTCGTGCGCAAAGTCTTGAACACCGAAGTATTGTTAAGATTATTCTGTGGTGTAATTAATTATTAAAGTAAATGAACAATGCGTGTTTCGTGGCACGGGCCGAGGCGGGAGGCCTTGAAGGCCACGGAACTTTGCGTCCCGTCGAGGGGTGGGCGGTTTGTCGGCGGATTATGAACGCCACAAGTGATGGATTGGCGGCGTAATTTATTATTTCTACCTTTAGAGAGTCATGTTAGCAGAATGCACCTGGGAGATGGCCAAAGCAAGGCACATATTGTGCCTTCTGACAGTGGAAAACGTCGAGGTTGCCCTCGGAAACAGTGGCGCGGCGACCTTGACTCATTTAAAAAAGATCGGAAGTAGATCATACAAGTTATAGAGAGTTGCAATCGGGGATGATCTTTGCCCAGCATTAGTACAGGTTAACTGTATAATTTTGCAAATAATGCACCCAATAAGTTTAATATTTATATTTTCGCATTTATAAATTGTAATTTTTAAAGCAAAATTGGATCTATTCGCGCACAAACTAATATGAAAATATAATTTTGTTGCTGTAGGAATCCTGTTGTTTTTTTTGGCGCGGTTCTTAGTTTTTTTGGTTGAAATCTAAATGAATAATCTCTGTGCACCAGGAAATTCTTACGAATACATTCATAGGAATTCATGAATTAACATGAACTTAGCAATATAATTACAATCTGTCATGATTCGCTATTTTAAATTGCCCTGACTATTTAGTGATTTAACTTCATTTTGGCTTGGCAACATTGTGCCACTCGTGATTGGCTGAATTGGAAAGTTTGTTTGTGCTCTGTGCTGTAAATCATCGACCAATCACCACTTAGCGCGCTACTTTGTCGTAATGATGAGCGGCCTAAGTACAGGCTGTGGGGTATCAAAAGTCTGGCCAACTAGTCAATTCCACAGACCATATAGAAGATACGGGAATGTCAATTCTCTTTCTGAATGTCAGTTATATAGAATTTAAGTACAAGCTATAAAAAAATGTAATAAGCAAGTTGATACGGAGTCTTTTATTCGTAAAAAAAAACTAATTTATTTGATTCACGTTAAGCACACTATTTTTATTTGTTTTAAGAAATCTTTTCACCTCTATCTCACAGTTGTTAAATGACAATGTGGTCGAGAATAGTAAACACGCTTGCTGAGTTCAAGTGTTCTGACGTCGTTGAGCCTGGAGCGGAACAGGGGCCTTACATTGTATTTTCGCTAATCGCTTGCACTATAGCCAATGTCCTTCGTAGGCGCGAGCCTGAAACCTCAGTAACGAGTCGGGAACTAATAAGGTACATTTGAATTGTTTCTGCCCGCTGATTACCGATTACTTTCGTGGTAATGTTGGTTAAGTTGTTTGATATCGCCCACTAGTTTAGTTTAGTTTCGTGTGATTATTATGTTAATATAATACTTATTGTTTTAACATACTTAAAGCATGATTTGCTTCGGAAATAAGTTTCTAAGCCAAAAAAACAAAAAACCGCTCTTTCTTATCTTATGTTGTATTTATGCATTATTATGACGTTGGTGATTTCAAAAAAGGGATACTGTTTTGGTCAATTGTAATTATTTTATTCTTTTTAGTGGTTGTTTACAAAATATATTTTTTATTATGAAGTCAATTTTTTTTTTTTGTATTTTCTTCTTTTTTTGAATTTTAGAGTCATATGCAAACATCGGAAAGAATATATCCCAAAGAAAATAGTAGACACTTAGTCACTTTAATGAATAAAACCTACATATATAACAACTGAATTAATTTTGACCATTTTCCATCATTTTGTTGTTGCGTCCCTGTGATTACCTTCTGGCTCCATCATCAGACCCTGAAAAACACATAACACCAGAGAACTCATCAAGACAAACCAAATGAGCCCAAACTCGAAGAGGTTCCATCATTTTGTTGTTGAGTTCCTGTGACTACCTTCCGGGTCCATCATCAGACCCTTGATACCACATAAATCCAAAATTTTAGAGAACATAATCTATAAAACAAATTGATTTTCTAATAAAACTACTGAACCAATTTTGATGAAATTTATATGGCACTACACGGAAAGTTTACCCTTTTGAATAAAAAAAACAACCACCTAAATCGGTATAGAAATCTTTGAGATAAACACAAAATAAAGTCAATATAAACACAAAATCGAATGGATTTACTCAACAAAACTGCTTGTTCTTGAAAAACTGCTGAACCAATTTTGATACAATTTATGTGGGACTACCTGGAAAGTATACGCTATTAAACAAAAAAAGTTTTTTTTAAATCGGTCCACAATTGACGGAGATATCGACCGACATACATACAGCCGAACATATAACAGTCTCCTTTTGTGAAGTCGATTAAAAAGAGTCCTCTTAACCGATCTCCGTCTTTCCGTTTCCGTTTGGGTGTCGAACTCTCATCGAACCTAAATTTTGGGTATTGCATTGAATCCAAAGCCAAGGCCAAAGAGGCTTGGTATTTTGTCTAGGTTAGGCGGTACTTCACACCGGGACAGATTTTGAATCTTTATCAAGCACAGGTCTGATCTTGTATGAAGTACTGCCACCTCTGGGACAGTTCTGCCAAGTATCAGATCGAGGCTTTGGATTCAATTGAGAGACGTGCTATGAGGCTCATTAGGATGACACTGGTAAAAGTAAGCTTCAAAGTCTGGTGCATCGACGTGATGTCGCAAGCCTTTCGGTACTCTACAAATTTCACTATATAGAGTGTGCACAAGAACAGCACAAGGGTTTCGGAACAAGATATAAGATACACCTATATACACAAACACACACTCGCTCTACATTTGCTTCGATTGAATCACTTGTTTGTTTAGGCAAGAGGCAAGTTATGTGCCAGATCACTCGGCACGTAACAGGTGGGGCCCTTAGTGAATGTCGAATGTGAGAGAGCGATGTTGTCCCAGCGGTAATACGCGTGCGTTGCAATCTAGCGACACCCAGTTCGATCCTCAGCCCTTAACTAATGACCTGTAATCATTTGTGCGAATTTGCCATCGCTCCGTGCTTCGCTGGGCGGCTTTATACCAATTATAACAATTTTCGAGTATTTTTGAACGTTTGTATCTACTTATATTTAATAGTAGCTGTTCCCACGGCTTTGCCTGCGTGGTCATTTCTCCGAGTTAAAAGTAATCTATGTGCTATTCAAAAAGTATCTATAAAACCTTTCTTTAATAGGATCAATGTATAAAACAAATTTTCAAAGCCTTGTAGTTTTTTATCCGTTGCTTGGTATCTAATCATCAGATTAAGATACCAAGTACCTAAGTTTTTAAATCAAAATGTAAGATATCCAATAGTGAAAACCGCATCGCAATCGGTCCAGTAGTTTTTACGGGATGTGCGAACAAACAGACAAACAGACAGAAAGACACCATTTTTATAAATGTTATATTTCTGTTCAGTACATAGCGTACTCGTAATTGAAGTCCCTTAAACAAATATTTTATCATTTTATTATCTTCACTGTACCACAGAATAAATAATAGTACAAGACTGTACAGACCTTTTGTTACTGACTGCTTTATTAAAGTAAGTATAGAAGATGCCCAGTTATGATATTGGTGTCACATGAAAATATAATATACTAGTTTTCCCGCCCACGACTTCGTCCGCGTGGACTACTGTTTATCGTGAAAAAAGCATCATATATTCTTCAAGGATATTAAAAACCAATGCAAAAGTAGGTATAGCACCAATGCTCTTAAAGTTTTTTGACAGACTTGTAATTTCGTTTTCATGGCAACCACAGACCATTCTGTAATGGCAACCGTTCCTTACAGTGATTAATCAACATTTTCCAGTTTTCCCGTGAAAACTTACAATTATCCGGGATAATAAGTATCCTATGTTTTATTCCAGGGCTTAAGCTATTTCCATTCTAAATTTCATCAAAATCCGTCTAGCCGTTACCGCGTGAAGGCTCCCCAAACAAACAAACAAACAAACAAACAGACAACGTTTCACTTATATATATTGGTATGGATATATTAGGTTAGTACTTTATAGGTGTTTCGATAACAAGACGTAAGTTCAAAAATTAAAAACCGACTACGGTCGGATAAAAAATAACAGACACTCTTGCGATGAAGACAAATCGATTGACACCTCGCTTGTCAAAATCGGACCAATAGGGGAAACATCCACATACATACATACATACATACATACATACATACATACATACATAGACTGTTAACTTCATTACCCTTCCCTTGTTTCACCGTAGGCGTAGTCGGGTAAAAAAGGTGTGCGCGCTCCATAGTCATGGTATATTATCGCTTTTTTCGACCAGTTTTATTGACTGTGGGAAATTTTATAAGCACTACATACATACATAGATTGTAAAACTCATTACTCTTTCCTTGCTTCGCCGTAGTTGGGTAAAAAAGGTGTGCGCTCTACATAGTCATTGTACACTATCGCTTTTTTCGACCAATTTTTTTTTTTGTCTGGGGGAAATCTCATCAGCACTTATCATAACCATCCACTGATGAACACAGGCCTTCCCCATATAATGAGGGGTTTGGCATCATCACCACGCTTGGCTTTCCTCATGGGGAACGCAGTAGATGTTGATACTTGACGACCGGTTGGCCAAATGGTTAGTGACTCTGTCTTTGGAGTCAACAGTCGCGGGTTCGAATCCCGCTACGTGTAATCATTTTTGTGATGAGTAGAAATGTTTTTTCCGAGTCATGGATGTAATATTCGTATCTATGTATGTTTATCCGTTGTCTTAGTGCCCATAGTACAGGGTATCCTAGTTTGGGGCTAGGTAATTGATGTGAATTATCCCGAATATAATATATTATTATTATACTTACACAGCTAATAATGTAGTAGCGGTTCTTTAACCTTCGGCTTCGCATGCGTCGACTATTCACTACTTGGGGTACATTTTCAAAAGGGCTTCTAACCTTTTTATTTTTTCTTTTTTTCTTTTTGGCTTTTGTATAAGTCCACATTTAGAAAAAATAAATATAAAGAACTGTTCACGCTGTTTGGGGTACATTTTTGAAAGGGCATCTAACCTTTGTGACTTACGTACAAGTCTATCATTTAGAAAAAATCGTTTGCTTCCTAAATGGATAGAGGATTTCAATACAAATAAAAAAACTACACTATTATCTTAAAGTTTCGCGTTTCTTTGATACTGGAGCTCAAAGCACAATAAATAAGAGGAATTATTAACCGCACACCATAAAACATTTCTTACATCAAATACTTTACACCAAAATCAACATTTACATCAAAAATACTGATTAAAATCAAATTTTATTTTCTGATCAACCAGCATAAATTAAAAATTTATATAACCCCCCGACCCCGCATCCCCTTATTATAATAAGCTTTTCGATCACATCAGCTTTCAAACATAAAAAACTGCATCAAAATCGGTTTATTCCTTTGGGCGCTACGATGCCACAGACAGACACACACACAGTTATACACACCCTAAACTTGTAACACCAGTCTGTTCAGGGGCTAAATTGGTCCATTTGTTTGGAAGCTACGAACCTCACACCCCCCTCCCCCCATCCCCCGCCATTATAGCTAAAAACCGTCCTGTTTACCTCAACTTTCAAACATAAAAAACCGCAGCTAAATCGATCCATTCGTTTGGAAGCTACGATTCTCACCGCCTTTCTTCATTTTTGGGGGTGGTTACATCATAAATGTAAGAACCTCTTTATTTTTTGTGGGTGGTTATTTCATAAACGTAAGAACCTCTTTATTTTTTGTGGGAGGTTACATCATAAAAGGAAAATTTTGCCTACTTACTAGCTTCCTTCAGCGGCTTAGGCTGGAAATAATGTCAATAAATCAGTAAAAAGGTCAGTACATTACTTTTTATTAATATGGATTAGTTCTTCTGTGGTTTAGTTTTATCCTAAGCGAACTTCTAAACACTAACGATGTTTCCAATCGTCCTTAACCAATCCTTGCCGGAAACAAATTGATTAATCTACCCTCTAAGTAGTCACGGAACAACTACAGATTATGATAGAGTTGCTGTTGCTGTTTGCAAAGAGTCGGGGATGGATTCAGGGAGAGCTGTTTGGGGGCAGAGCAGGACAGGTGCAGCAGGCAATCTGATCGGTTTTTCCCGCATTAGTTGAACATCGTCAAGACTCTTTCAACGTGCCCAGCAGAAGTCCTTGAGAGCATTTTAGACTTACATCTTCATACCGTCACTTAAGGAGCCCTTGTTCTTAAATTTGATCCCTCATAACCGTGTGTAAGTAGCGTGGGACAGGTGATTCACCTCTGGAGTATATTTTCATATTAATATAACTCTCTATTGATTTGTGGGAAAACTATAGCAAAACACAAAAAATGTTTCCGTTTCATATCATTGGGTAATGGATTATTTTATCAATTCCAGTTTTATGGATAAATTTAGCATTATCTTCGTTATATTCTTTTATCGAATAATATTTTAAAATCATGTGTCTAACTGTGCACAACGCATGATAAAATGTTAAACTTTCATAAAAAACATGTGTTATTATTTTTTAAATACTTATCCGGAAATAGACCAGTACGTAGTACTATTATTTATTCTGTGACAAATGCTAGCCTGTAACCACTAAAAACGAAATGTATGTCGCCCTCGCTTCCTCCGCCTAGCTCCATCTCTGTCCATCCATTATTCGCGGCAAGGATAGGATTGTTTAGAATTTGATTGAAACTTCGGACGAGTTCGGCCCTGCGGTCATGTGGCCGCTTTTGTACTCCTACAATACTGTAATGTTTCATTCAATGGATACCCGCAATGCGTAAGTCAAATACCACTGAACCAGCAAGAAATAGTTTTTAGTATTCCGTACCCAAATGGCCCAAACGGAGCACTATATATTTCTAAGCCTATGCTCCTCTCATCTGTCTGTCCGTCTATCTGGGCTGTATCTTTTGAACCGTAGTTGACGTGTGCAGAACTATGCGTTAACTTGGTCGGCCATAATCCATACCAATATATAAAAGTGAAACGTGTTTATTTGTTTGTTTGGGGAGCTTTCACGTGATAACAGCTGGACGAGTTTTACAGTTCACAAGTCTGCTCACTTATTAAGGTCATCAGAGAATATCTTGCTCAAGTTTCCGCGTCACTGCAGTTCGTTTTACGAAAGTTCTTTCCACGTTGCAGCCGGCCGTCTCTGAAATATGCTTGCAGTTGAAATAAAATACCCAGGCAATAAATAGCTCTTTTTAAATAACGTAATAAAGACTATTATCTGCCTCGCTAACATTTTTATATATTTGATCTACACTCATATCGTAAAATCCTGATTATTAATTCAAAAATGGTGGCATAATGACACACTTTACAAACGGCACGTCTCTAATAAGAAAAATATATATTAAAGCGATGTTTTTTTAACCAAACAATGCTTTAATTTATTTTAAAGCACTACAGCTATAGCTCCGACCACCGTTACATCTTGGAAACAGCAAAAATGCATAAAATGACGCACGATTTTTTACCAGCAAAATCAAGAAAATATTACGACAAATGTCCTTCCTATTGCATGGCTGTAGCTAAAGTAGTGACTTGATAGATAGATAGATAGATAGATAGATAGATAGATAAACGCTTTCTTGCACACCAAATAAATCATACACAAGAATAAACATGTAACTTAAATAGAGTACAATGGGTGGTCTTATCGCTTAAGGTGATTTCTTCCAGTCAACCGTTGAATGGAGAGGAATACATTTAATTGTCATGGACGGTGGTGCCGAATAATAAACAAAAATAAATAAAAGGTACATGAACTTAAACAACAACTACACATACACAAATATATTAAAATACAATACATACACACATCTACATAGACTTAATATAATATATAAACAAACAAACAAATTAAATGAACACAATAACTTAATTTATTCCAATTTGAAATAAGTAAAATATTGGAACTTGGTACTTAACTAGTCATTAAAACACACGTGTGTTACTATTACATATATAATTATGTACAATTATCTAGTAATAAATAAATCTTCAATGTTAATCTTAAAAGACGAGCCGCACTCACACTCCTGTTTTAATAACGCCAGTTATGCATCCGTTTCATAAACAACATTTCCTTATAATTCGCTCTCCCGTCTGTCGTTTTATCGATTGGTCGGCATCTAATCATCGGATTAAGATACCAAGTACCCCAGTTTTTAAGTCAAACCCTAAGCTATCCAACAGCCAACTATCCTAAGCTATGCATCACGTAAAAACTACTGAACAGATTGCGATGCAGTTTTCACTGTTGGATAGCTTAGGGTTCGACTTAAAAACTGGGGTACTTGGTATCTCAATCCAATGAGTAAAAGCGAGAGATCGATAAAATCTTTTTGACGGCTGAAGTAATTTTGATCAAATATTGGTTTAGATCTTGGAATAGTACATAGAGTACTTTTAACCTGGAGAAATGACCACGCGAGCGAAGCCTCGGACATCAGCTATTAGATTATATGTGTGAGGGAAGCATCCGATCGAAAGCAGTTTCAACCGCGGGGAGGCCTATGGGTATAGCAGTGGGTAGAGTAGTGTCTAAAAGTCTTAATGATCAATGATGATGATGGTGATTGTATGTGTGTGTTTATCAACAGTAAACGCGTTATTCATCCTCTCTAAGGTTGTCTAGATGGCATCGCTTTGAATGACAGGACCACCTAAGGTTACACTATTTGTGGTCAACTTTTTGTAATTATTTATTTTATGTTGGTGTTCTGTCTTTTTTAGTGGTTCAATTTTGAATTTGGATAACCAAAGACTAGGAAAAAAACCGTTATACCTAACACATTATAAAACAAACTTACATAATACATCATCATCATGTCAGCCTTTAGAAGTCCACTGCTGGACATAGGCCTCCCCCAGTTAATATATAATAAGAAAAAAAAAGAAAAAAAGATCTTCTGAATTTTTTTTTTTATTCTTTGGGACTTAATTTTTGCTTTTTCTTCGATTTTTGAGCTACCCTGAAAGTTTCATCAGGATAGCTAATTGGGAAGTGCTCGAAATTAGAATTTCAAGATTCCAGGACAGACAGAAATACATAGATACATTACATAGATACATAGATACATTACATAGATACAAAGATTCATACATAAAAGTCAATCTACCCCATTGCTCGGGCTAAGGTCTCCGCCGAGATAATAAATATGAAGTAGATAAGTACATAATAAAACAACACTAAACTTTTACAGCCTAGCACAAAACACAAAAAAAAACATGTAAAACAAAAACGGATTGCAAAAAAAAAAGATAAAAAACGAACACATATACCTGTCAAAATTTAACATTTTTTAAACAAGGAGAAAAACATAAAATTGTAAAACAAAAAAATATCAAATTAATAAAATTAAGTAAATTAAAGTATGCTTTCAGTTTGAAAGGGAAATTTCCTTTTCATGTGTCGACTAAATCTCGCACAGGAAAAGGAAATACCCTTCTGACTCTACCGGTGCTTCGGAAATACGCCTGTTAGAGAAGAGAGCACCAAGAAACTCTACGGGGATGTCATTTCTCGCATATTTTTTTTTATAATATTTGATCACTTTGTTTGATTTCACTGCAGGTTGAATTGAGGCATGTTCAATTATTATTGCCGCGGGCGAGCTTCTCGCTGCAATTCCTTACGATTTCGCACATTTCCAAAACAGTTGTTTGGTTGACACGTGCGGAGTTAGTAGAGAAATAGTGAAGTAAGCTTACAATTCGAAAGAAAATGTTGGGGCTTCTAATACTAAAGTTGAAAAAGAACCAACAGATTACATAAATATTTTACGCATATCACTGCAATCGTTGCGAGAAGCAAGCTCGCGGCGATAAACTGAACAACCCCAACTCAACTGCGGCGAAATGAATCTTAGGCACAGCGAGCACGCTGTCACAACAAGCTTGCTCGCGGCGATCGCATTCGCATCGAGTATTCGCTTCGTAAGACCGATGCTTTAGATTTTATTAAATCCCTGTTTTTATCATTTCCCTGCGACATTAAATACATTAGGCCCTGGAATAACTCAAATAATACTATTCATCATCATCGTTGTCAACGCAGGTGAAACCGCAGGGCGCACGTAGTATTAAAATAAGTCTCCTCGCAAACTCCGAGTGGTCGCTTTTTATAACTGGAAGAAACATCAGTAAACAATGTTTTCAAACAATTCAATCACGGTTAGCTTATTCATGTTTTTGACAGGGTTTTTGATGACGGGTAAGTAGGGTTTTTCCAAATATAACTTAAGAATATTCCGATATGAATAGAGGGAAATATGAAAATATGAACCCGGATAACCGAAACGTTTTCGTCCGAAAACTGAAATAGAACAAGCACTCATGCATTTTGGCCTTTTCCGAAATAAACGCGTTTGCCAGCTTTTCGTTTATAAACGCTCCGATAGATCTAGAAACTTTTTGCTTTTCTAGTTTGTTCGCGGTTAACAAATCCTAAACCGTTGAATACACAGAGGTTCTGTAGAATTATGTGTTCAATACGGAATATAAAATGTGATTTCGCCTTTGCGTTTTTCTGTTCCGACTATTTGTTACGGGAAATCAACTGAGCAAATGCTGCCAGATTTAAAAATAAAATTGTATATCTGCGAATCGTTTTTCGCTCGTGATGCCTGTAATTTATTGTGGAAATACGAGTACATCGGTGTGATGTTATAAAAAACGGAATCTACATACTTATATGGCAGAATTATAATAGTCCATACCAATATACAAAAGTGAAACGTTATCTGTTTGTTTGTTTGTTTGAGGAGCTTTCACGCAATAACGGCTGAACGGATTTTGATGAAATTTAGAATCGAGATAGCTTATACCCTGGAATAAAACATAGAATACTTTTTATCCGGGAAAATTGTAAGTTTCCATGGGAAAACTGGAAAATGTTGATTACTCATTGTAAAGAACGGTTGCTATTACAGAATGGTCTCTGGTTGCCATGGAAACGAAATAACAAGTCTGTCAAAAACATCTAAAGCATTAGTACTATACTTACTTTTGCATTAGTTTTTAATATCCTAGAAGAACATAGGATGCGTTTTCCACGATAAACAGTAGTCCGCGCGGACGAAGTCGTGGGCGGGAAACACTAGTAATTTATAAATGGCTATGATGGAAGGATATTATATTTCATTAGCAATGCAGCTTAATGTTAATATCTTTGCATGCTCTTGGCCAAAAAGAACACTTCAAGAGATCACGTTATTATTCTAAAGCAGAGTCGTAAGTCATGGGTACGAAACCTAATCAACAATGCAACATAAAAATGAATGGCGTAGGAATACATCGCAAAAAAGAATACTTTCTGGTGGTAGTTCTCCTGCAAGCTAGTAAAATGAGTCGCCAAGCCTCTTGAGACAGCAGTGTTTGGTGATCAGCACGTGACCCTTTGGGGTCAACTTGATCAGGCGCAGCAGTAACAATGTAGGATACACCGAAAGCTCATTCCTATATTGCATTGTTTATTGGGGTCTACGAGCTACGTCTCGACCTTCAAACAATCATCACTTCAAATCTAAATAAACAAACGTCCTATATCTTTCCAGGGAATCGTACCCGCTCACGCCTCTCCCCGACGAGGTAGGCGGAGGGGTCATCACGGAGGGGCCGCTGCTGCTGCTGGCCACGTGGACGCCCAAGGGCCACGGGCTGGTCACCGTGCAGGACTACGACATATACTACCGGCCGGCCCCCAGGTCGTCCACTGGGTACCGAGTGACGGACTCTGGAGTCTCGGGAACGGTGCATAACGGCGTGCCGGATTGGCTTTATGAAGGTAGGAACGCCCTCGACTCGGACTTTCGCCCCAGGAAAGAGACTTCGAATTTATATCTGTGACCCACAATGGAAAATAGTATCTAAAATCTTTCTATACATAAAATAATCTATCTACACTTATAATAAAGCAGTTAGTAAGAAGAATTCTGTACAAAAAAGATAATAAAAAATGGACTTTTAAGTCCATTTTCCCCTAAAACAAAACCAAGCAGATTGAAATGCGATATTCTTTTCACTGGTATGATTTCCACTGTTCGATCCACTGTGAGCTTAGGTGACTTAAAATCCGGTGAACTTTATATCTCAATATGATGAGTAGAAGCCGAGCAATCGTTAAAAATTTCTTTGACGCCTGATCGATTTTTGACGAAATATATTGTATACTAGCTGTACCCGCAGCTTCGCACGCGTGTTGTTTTCTTTAGGTTCAAAGTACCGTAATGTGCTATTCCAGGACCAATATACCAACTTTTAAACAAAATTTCTTCAATCATCAAACATACTTTATCAATTGCTCGGCTTCTAACTCACCGGATTGAGATACCAATTACACCAGATTTAAATCAAACCCTAAGTTATCTAACAATGAAAACCGCATTGCAATCGGTCGCGTAGTTTTTACGTGATGCGTGAACAAACAAACATACAGACAAACAGAATGAAAGACACGATTAACAAAAATAAATTGTTCGATACCTTTTTTAAACGCCCAAGAGATTTTTTTTCATTTGAATTCATTTAGTAGTTTGGGTGCGATGCGCGGTCAAGATACGGACAAACAGACAGACAAAATTAAAAAGTAAAACAGTTTGGCTTCAGTATCGAATATAGAGAACCATCCAAATATTTTTTATTAAGTTTTTATTTTTTTATTATTTATTTAAGTAAATATTAACATAACTTTAGACCCATATCCCGCAAAAACCCTTTACTTATTCGGGATAAAACGTGTCCTCAATTTTAACCCATCATATTCTCACGAGGCGGTCCTAGGCTTGCTCCATCAGCCCAGGGACCAAGCCTCAGTGGACAACACAAAAGGTCAGGAACAATTAGGAGCACAGGAACAGGAGGAGATGATCATAAACAGCGGCTTACGAAGGTATTATCGTATATATTTAAAAGACTCATATATATTGACGACCGGTTGGTCTCGTGGCTAGAGATCCTGGGTACGAAATCGTACGGTCGCGGGTTCGAATCCTGCAAGGTGCAATCATTTGTGTGATGAGCAGAAATGTTTGTTTCCGAGTCATGGATGTAATATTCTTATCTATGTATGTTTATCCGTTATCTAGTGCCCATAGTACAGGGTATCCTAGTTTGGGGCTAGATAATTGGTGTGGAAATGTCCCGAATATATTATTATTATTATTATATTTGTAATAACAACCAATCAATCAATCATTTTTTGTATTTTTTTAATATTTGCACACCATTTGTAAATGGTAGAATGCATAGGGACATTACTTCTATTCTATCATTATACATTATTATTGTACACGTGCATTCGACAAATAAATAATTTGATTTGATTTGAATAAACTTATTTAGGTATTTAATATAATATTATTTTGTAAAATTGCAGTTTTTGCTAATCCAAAAGACAATATCTGAATGCCAGGTTATTTGAACTTAGAATTAATAATGACAAACTATCAAATGGAATGAAATGGATTATAAAAGAATTAAGAGATCAAATGAGTATTATTACGAAAGAGGTTTGACATCGTCACAATATAACTTAAGAGAGTGCCAAGTTGCATCAAAACCCGTCCATTACTTTCAGCGTAGTACGTGTTCTTTTAAATAAGTTTCAACCCCTAAATATAACCCATAAATTTTTCGATATGTAAAGTATCCTATGTCCAGCTCAAATCATACCAAGTTTCTTTTGAATTCATCCAGTAGTTCCGGCGGCGTGATGCGCGGCTAAGATATAGACTGACAGACGTACAGACAAAAAAAAACATACAGTTTAGGCTTCATAATAGAATGTAGAGTAACATCCAAAAAGGGAACCCTTTATTTTTTGGGGACAAAATGTATCCATAATGTTCACCTATCTTATAAACTATGTCTGTGCCAAGTTGAATAGTTTCAGCATGCTAAGTGTTCTTTTCAATAATTTTCCACCCCTATCCTGCAGGAACTCAATTTTTTCGGGATGAATAGAATCCAATGTCCTACCTCGATGTGTGAACTCAAATCATACCAAATTTAATTTGAATTCATTAAGTATTTTCGGCGCGGTGCGCTGCCAAGATACAGACAGACAGACGGACAGATAGACAGACGGACAAAACTAAAAAAAAATACATTATTGGCTTTAGTATCAAACATAGAACGTCTTCCAAAAAAAAAACATAATTTCTTCAATTTACAGAATTTTGGACATTATCCCGAAGGAACACTTTATTTTTCGGGATAAAAAGCACCCTCCACTTTTACCCATTATATAAACTGTGACTGTGCCAAGTTTCAAAAAAATCCGTCAAATAGTTTCAGCGTGATACGTGTTCTTTTAAATAACTTTCAACGCCTATCCTACAGGAACCCTTTAATTTTCCGGGGTGAAAAGTATCCTATGTCCTACCTCAAAGTATGAACTCAAATCATACCAAATTTCATTTGAATTCATTGAGTATTTTCGGCTTGATGCTTTTCCAAGGTGCAGACAGACAGACGGACAGACAGACAGAAAGACAAAAACAAAAAAAATACAGTTTTGGCCTTAGTATTGAATATAGATCGGCACCCAAAAAAAAAAAAACTTTAATTTACAGAATTTGGGACATTATCCCGCAGGAACTCTTTATTTTTTCGGGATAAAAAGTATCCTCAATTTTAACCCATCATATAAACTATGACTGTGCCAAGTTGCATCAAAATCCGTCTAGTAGTTTCAGAGTGGTAAGTGTTTTTTGAAATAACTTTCAACCCCAATCCTGCGGGAACCCTTTCATTTTTCGGGATGAAAAGTAGCCTATGTCCTACCTCGTAGTATGAACACAAATCATACCAAGTTTCATTTAAATTCATTCAGTAGTTTCGGCGTGATGCCTAGCCAGACAGACAGACAAAAATGAAAAAAAAATACACATTTGACTTCAGTATCGAATAAAGAGTAAGGTCCAAAAAAAATTTTCAATCTATCTATAAAAAAAAATTCTATATCTTCAATGTACAGAAATGGACCCGTTACAGTTTTCTTATAAGTATAGATTAGAGATACTTTTGGTCTTTGCGCTTTTGCGCCCGCCCCACCGTCCGTTGACGCTGTAGAGGTCAGTTATAGACCAACAGCACATATCCTTTCTAAAACATAAAAAAATAAAAGGAATAACTGGTTACTTTTAACTGAGAAAATGGCACGCAGACAAAGCCGCGGGCACAGGTAAAACTATTTCAAGGCGTGATGTAGTTTCCTCTGTCGAACTGACGAAACTAAAATAAGACGTAAGAAAATCCAAGACGTTTTCATTTTAGAAGCGGAAGAGAAACGAGTATTTTATTCAGTTAAGGCATGTTGTAAATGGCGGACTCAACCTGCCCGTTACCTTAATGAGCCGGGCTAGGGATGCCAGGGGGCCTGATTTACGGGATCCCGGGATTTACAATTGGCCGTCTTGACGAAATTCGGGTGACTGAGGAGTTAAAACTTTTTAATAGATTGTTAACCATCTAGCAGTACCTATAAAGTTCAACAAATGCGTAAAAATTCGCGAATAATTATTACTTGTATCCTTTTTTTTACTCGATTGCGTAGGGTTATGTGTATGGGCTGTATGTTTGTATGTTTCATTGGCGCGACCTACAGCTTAGACGCCTTGATGGATTTTGGTAAATGAGGTATCAATGGAATTGTCTTTTTCACGAGAGTGACCTAAGATATATGAAGTTTTTTCCCGTCCACATCGACAACACTAGCACACGGCGCTGGCTGCAGTCGGTCGGCTCATTTGTGTTTCCGCCGTTTGCCAGATTCAAGTAGCTCGTCACTGTAAATTGACGTGCCTATTCTCGGCATTTCTTTCAGCAGATATTTCTGGTACGTGAATCGTGCGATGAATACGGCAATCCTTACTTATACCTGCTTAAAGCAGTAGGTAAGTAACAAAAGTATGTAAGTACAATAATGATTATTAAAAATAAACTTAGGGCATAAACTATTTTATTTTTTTTAAATTTTCTGTCTATTTGTTTTCGCATCACGTCAAAACTACTGGACTGATTTAAATGCGGTTTTCTTGATGCGTTCTACTCGGATGCGAACCTGGGATTGCCGGCACGTGGGTTGGGTACTGACACCACTGCGCCACGAAGGATCTTAAACGCTGGCTGAAAATTGCCTGTCCGCTTCTGACTTACTGCATCTCTTTACACTTTAAATCTGCCACCGGCAAAGCAGACCATTTGCTTTTCAGCGCCATCTATTTGGCTGAGTACACACAATTTATAATATATTAAACGACTGATTTATTTGAAAATCGGGAGGCTCCTGTTTTTCAGCAGAGCAGAAGAGATATATATATATATATATTTTGTTTTTTTCCCGTCCGCCTGCCGCTTTGTCAGATCATCATCATCATCATCTGCACATTTCCGCCCACTGCATGGCATAAGCCTCCCCCTCTTACGCCATACATCCCCGTTATTAGCCAAGCTTGGCCAGGTTTTTCCTACCAATTTTTCGATATCATCGACCCATGATGCCAATGGTCTTCCGCAGCTGCGCTGTTCTATACGTGGCCAGAATTCTGTCAGAAATTGAAATCAACCAATACAAAAATGAGGCACGCTGCTTGACTTCAGCGAAAATATCCATTATTTTCCCCAAGAAATTTATGTGCTAAAAATTCAATTTTCTCCGATCACGTTTCCATCTTCAGTTTTTATATTAAAATGACAATATCAACAGATGGAGAGGCCGCTGTAAGTGATTCGTCGATAATAGGGTTGTCATGGTCGTGGATATTTTGTATTAGGAGACGGATATTGAAAACTAATTATACGTATACGGTATTTTACGAGACTTCTGAAATGGCTGCTAAAAGTAAGTATACATTTTAGTAGCCATTTCTTTTTCATTCATTATTAAGCATGGAATTCAGACAGGCACCTTTTATTCATCAAAGTGCAATACCTATTACGTTATAATCAAATAATGAGGTACTAGGTCTATTCTGATAAGAATGTCATTATATGTAGTTAATAGAACTATCAACATTTATAATAATAAGTAAAAAAATAATGCATTATTACATAATTGTATAGTATGTTACAATATTCAAGTCATATCATATCACAGAATAATTACTAGTGCAAGTACCTAGTTATATCTTGATACAACCCTGCCGAGCGAAAAAGTGACAGAACGATTCTGAAACGGTTAGAGCAATGGAAGCTCTCGCGCTTTGTGATACGGTACATTCTAGCCTGCACGCAATGGGTGAGCGCCTTCTAGGTAAATATAATTGAAAGATCGCAGCGCTGTGCGAGTTAAATTCTATGTATTTAAATAACTATACTCAGTTATCCTTCTGTAGTTGTACTATTATTTATTCTGTGGCCAAGTGTCAAATCCACTTGGCATTATGCTGAGGCATGACCCATTCAACACTTTGTCCTGACATATATTTTCTTTACTGTTAATTAAGTTTATCTATTACTTTGTTACTTTAATTTTATGTAAGCAGTTCTTCATTTAGTTTTACTTACATAGTGTTGAATAAACGATTTTTCTGAATTTAGTTACTAGAAGTCGGTCACCTGGGGCTGTTGAGACACAGTGACGCAGCTACCTAGGAGCTCCCCAAAAATGTATGATTTATGAATCTTATAATAGCGCGGCTGAGCGGTCGGACCCTCCCTCCCTCGCCTTCTCGCTTCTCAAAGCTAGTCCAGTTGCTTCCTCCATATGCACACACTTTAACAGTACTTAAAAATGTTAGTGTGCCTTTATAATGCACTTAATTAACAACAAAAACAATGGCGTGTATCGGATTCAGTTCAAAAATAACAAGTGGACTGCGAGCGTCTCGCGTTGCAGTTCCCACGCATCCTGGGGTTCGCACCGAGACCATGATGTGTGCTCCCATTTGTCGGCGTTTGCGGCATATGGTCTAACACGCGGTGCCATAGATAATAAATGGCGAAAACCCTCGTAGTCAAACCGGTGCTTTTATGCGAAAATATATATTCTTATTAAAGACGTGCCGTGCATAATGTATGTCATTATGCCACCATTTTTGAGTTCACAATCCGCATTTAACGATATGAGAGTAGATAAAAACTTTTATCTATCTTCACTTGTATGTATGTATGTATGTCCTGGAATTTTGCAATCAATATTTCACCCACTTCCACTGAAGCTATCGGGCTGAAATTTGGCACACACGTTTGGTTCTCGTGACAATGCACGATTACTTAAATGCCGCCATTTTTAATCCAATATGGCGGACGTTACAAAATGGTCATTTATCATTTCCATAGTAACCCTTATGATATGGGTATCAAATGAAAGGGCTTGATGAGCGAAACACAATAAGTAAAGTGAAAAATCCAATCCAAGTCTAAATCCAATAGATATCATCAATCAATTGTATCAAACATAGTAGTTTGCAAACAGACAAATGTTAATATACAGTTTTCATGTTCAAACTAACTAAACTATCTAGGTTTTAGGCGCAATTATATTAAACACTGGCTTTCCCGCCCGCGACTTCGTCCGCGCGGACTATGTTTATCTTCTTCTAGGATATTAAAAACCAATGCAAAAGTAAATATAGCACCAACGCTCTTGATATTTTTTGACAGACTTGTGATTTAGTTTCCATGGCAACCATTCCTTACAGCGAGTAATCAACATTTTACAGTTTTCCCGTCGAAACTTACCATTTTTCGGGATAAAAAGTATCGCTGTTTTATTCCAAGGTATAGGGTCCAGGGTAGCTATTTCTATTCCAAATTTCATCAAAATCCGTCCAGCCGTTATCGCGTGAAAGCTCCCCAAACAAACAAGAAAACAGACAACGTTTTAATTTTATATATTGGTATTAATATCAAATAGTTTCGATTACGGATACCAACACCATCCCTAGTCAGTAGATAGTGAGCTTCAGCTTCAACAGGATTAATAATCTCAAGTTCTTCCTTTAGCTTATGGATTTTACTTCAATGTGAAGCCTTGGAAGACTTTTTACAGACTTTGATATACGAGTCTCTGATAAGATTATTCTGGGTACGAGTTAATTGTTTTTCGAACTCAAACAAGTCAAGTCGTTGTCCAATTAACGAGTTCACAACAAAAGTTTAGAAGATGCCAATAGATAAATTCATTAGAGATTTGAAACACTCGTTCGATTCTTTAGCGGGATATAATTATATTCGTACGAGTATCTCTATATTTATTTATAATATTGCTGTGGAGCCCGGACTCTTTCTAGGTTTCTAGCCATCAGAGTTAGGTTTAAGTAAGGTAATTCATTAACACGTTTTTATTAGTTTCACCTGTATGTATGTTTGTACGTTACGGAATCTTTAAACTCGATTTTTACCCACTTTAAATGGTCAGATTAATTCAAAAATTTGCACACTAATCAGGGCCCAATGATGACAACAGTTTTTTTTTGCCCCATTATCCTGATCATGATCATAAGGAATATAAATTAATTAAAAAAAAAACACATAAATTTCCAAAATATCTGACTATTTCTAAATTCAAACCTAAAAACTAAGTTTAAAATAATTAAAAATTGTAAGTAAATTATTGAAATACTAACAAATCATGGTAAAAAATAAATATCAATTAATATCTTCTTCCGCGCTTCTTTTTACAATGACTTTTATTTTCTCTTTCTTAAATTGAAAATTATTTTTTACTTTCTAGTTCGGTTTAATGGTATTCATCATCATCATGTCAGCCTTTAGAAGTCCACTGCTGAACATAGGCCTCCCCCAAAGAGCGCCATGACGAGCGATCTTGTGCCACCTCCATCCACCGACTTCCTGCGATGGCTACAATGTCGTCGGTCCATCGTGTGGGGGGTCTCCCCACACTTCGCTTGCTTGTTCGTGGTTGCAATTCGAGAACCTTTATTCCCCAGTGGTTGTCGGTTCTGTGAACTATATGGCCTGCCCATTGCCACTTCAACTTGCAAACTCTGAGAGCTATGTCGGTAACCTTCGTTCTTCTACGGATTTTTAATGGTATTAAAGCGTGCTTTTTAATTTTATAAACAATAATTTATTTTTGAAAACAGTTTGTCAATAAAATGCGAAACAATGAACATATAATCTTATTATTTGATTTTAATACAGTATAAGTTAAAAAAAAACAGCCATAGTATTTGTAATGCTATATTTGTAGTGGTTAGAGTCATGGGTGTAATACTTGTATCTATGTATGTTTATCCGTTGTCTAGTACCCATAGTACAGGGTATCCTAGTTTGGGGCTAGGTAATTGGTGTGGAATTATTATTGTCCCGAATAAACTAGTGGCTCTGTGAGCTGTGCACCTCGCGAGTCTGTTTGCGTTTTTTTTCATTATTTTCCATCCACTCAACCCCCCCCCCCCCCTCCCCCATCCCCCCCTCTCACCCCCACCCGCACCCCTTGAAGTTTATTTGTCTTATTAATGGTAACAAAAAAGTATTGTGACATTTTTGAACACTTTTCTAAATGTCTAAAATATGTTTTAGATATTTTGAAAATTTTCAAAAAACTGAGTCGACATAAAAAAAAACATATAATTATCGAACCTGCTCACTAAAGTTCACGAGAATCGGTCGAGATTTTTTTATCTGTAGAGGAGAACAGCTGGGCATCCGCCGGAAATACGAAAGCACTTTTGCCCAAGCTGAAACGAAAACGCTCCACGCTCGCTCTGTCTATTATTATAATTCTATTATGTAGTTGGCTCTTTCAATTGACATCCTGATTCACTTCATGTGCCGGATTCTATATTTTTCGGGAGATTTTAATAGGCTATTAGGATCCCACTGCTGGGAAAAGGCCTCCGTACTTTTCTGCCACCCCTTTATTTTTTATGCTGCATTATTAACATCTACGTGAGGCCTGCCACGTTGGCATTAAACTTTATGTGAGATTTTTTCCCAACATTCATCCGACATTCTGCAGACGCGGCCGGCTCATTCTCATTTCAGCTTGACGTCATTACTTTATTCGGTTCCGTACTTCAATGCCATTATTTGTAAAGCCGTAAGACTGATTTCACGAACCGCAAGATATATTATTAAAGTTGATGGGTAACTTAAGAGAAAATTATGAATACTTAAAAAAACAAAATGCTTAAGTCTTTAGTACTTGTTGTGAAAATTACAATCTATGATTAGATTAGTTTTTAAAATAAGTTTCAAGTTTCTAAGTTAAAGTTTTTTAGACAGACGTTTTGATGTGTAACATCTTTCCTCTCGTTTTCAATTTCGTGAAAAGTGTAACAATGTGCCGGCCGCGCGCCTTTATTGGTCAACTGTTTCACTGTTACAGTGTAACTGTCCAACGAGAGCGCGCGGAGCTAGCATATATGATAAAATAGAGCTTGAACAGCGATGATAAAATAGAGCTTGAACGGCGATGATAAAACAGAGCCTGAACAGCGATGATAAAACAGAGCTTGAACAGCGATGATAAAACAGAGCTTGAATCACATGTGTTGTGATGTGTGTGTTGATCATATGCGACTACTGTAAGGCTTGCTCGTTTTTTTATGTCCTATCTACAAATAAAGCTGACTTATGTGTTTATTAGAAACTAATATAAAAATCGAAATAAATAAATGTTTGTGCTGTGTTAAAATCTCTGTTCATCTATACCCCGACGGGTATAGATGAACAGGCTCGACAGCCTTGAATAACTTTTTTTTCCAGAATTTCCATGTTTGGGCACCCGCGGAACTTCATTTATTATGTGTAGGTACCTAAAAGTCCGTATCTTATTTCGTTTAGGCTCTACGAGTCGGTGACAAACGGAATGACAGATAGCGTTGCCACAACAACAACAGGGTTCCATTTGAACACTTTGGTTAAGGAACCCTAAAAACACTAAAGCATGTGTTCTGAACGCGAAAACAAAATAACGGCAATCAGTGCGAGCTCGAGAATGGGAGGGTTCCCTCCCCTCCTACAACCCTACAGGTTGTTTCCCCGATGTTTGTTCCCATCAAAAAGTTAGTTTGAAAACGGATTTGATCATTTGAAACGCTTTATTCAATTGGTGTGTTTTACGTATTTCAGGTTTGAATAAAAATGATTCGGGGTTCATTTCGAATTTTACCCGAATACGACGAAGCAAGGGAAGGGTAATGAGTTTAATAGTCTATGTATGTATATGGATGTTCCTCCATAGCATCGCCCCTATTAGTCCGATTTTGACATTTAAGCTAGTTATTACCCGACCGTATTCGGGGTTTAGTTTTTGAACTTGTCTTGCATTGATGTGATTTGAAGAACTGTTCCCTTTTTGTCATGTCATAGGCGCTATGTCGAACTAGAGATTATCTTTTACTTGCGACCCGCCCCGGCTTCGCCCGGGTAGCTATGGGTTTATTTATAAATAAACGTTACATTTACCGATCACGCCCGCGGCACTGTAAATAATTCTACGTGTAGGTAAATGTACTATGCCCGCGGGCCGCCCTCACCCGTCTGCGCTACACCACAGAATATTTAATAGTAGGTACGAAGAACGGGTTAAGAATAGTTATTTGAAATCTGCCCATCAAAAACATCGTAATAACTTACAAACTACTTTTCAAAAAATTATGGTGTTATGAACAAAATTGATGTATATAAAATGAAAAAGATTAATTTTATATCTAATTTCATAAGGATTAATACATATTAGCACAAACAGCACTAGAGAGTTGAGTCAAATAATTATGATCTTTTGTGCTAGAAAAACATTTATTTGAGATTTCTGTAATAGGAACACTTATGGAGTCGCGGACTTTTATGTAGAACTTTTTAAATGAACAATCCTTTCATAAATCTAATCAAATAATATATTTTTATTTGCAAGAACACAGTCTAGTAAAAAGATCTTAAAATAAATTATTTTATTGAAACACTGTCGGGGAGAGTTGGCATGAGAGGGACATTTTTTCTTGTGAGGATCTAGTAAATATTTGAGACAACATTTTAACAGGTTGGATTAGAATTGTAAACCAATTTATTTCACTATCGAAATAAAATGCAATAGTATCCATTTCTTTATCTTTAAATATATTTTTTTGCATGCATCTTTTGTACCTTGCATAAATATACTGTCTTGAAAGGGACACGATAAGTTTTGAAAGGGACAGTACGTAATATCAAGGAAAATCAAATTGTTTATTTGTTTTTCGTATGAAGTAGAGCTGGCCTCTGGGGTCAGAGTTTGACATGCCGCTTTATGGGCAACTGACATGGCTTAACGACTGCTATTAATCAGCCAGGACCGATAGCTTAACGACTTATTCTTTGCTAAATAAAAGAGAGTACAGTTAACTACTTATACACTAAAATCTCATTTTTCTCAGTAAGCGGAGATCAATTAGTTTCACATTTATTGTAAACAATAAATAAATAAATAATAGTTTAAAAAATCTAAAAAACACGCTTTATATAGAAAACCAAAAAATAATAGAAAATAAATTTTAATAGTGTAAATAAGAAAAAAATGCTTTATTTAAAAAAAACGTGGGGTGCATGGGTCAATAGTTATAAATATTTCATTGACGGATATGAGAAGAAGGATTATCATTTCGATAATATCTTAAAAATTACCCCACGCTTTTTTTTAAATAAAACATTTTTTTCTTATTGACACTATTAAAATTTATTTTCTATTTTTTAGTTTGGTTTATTTATAAGAGTGTTTTTTTTTCGATATATTGCATTGTCATCGGTCTTTGACCGGTGTGCAAAATTTGAATGAAATCTGACCGTTTAAAGTGGGGCCAAAGGAGTCGGTTACAAACATACAAGTGAAGCTAATATAAAGCGTATAAAAATAAACAATTTCATAATTTGATTTTGAAAACTAACGCGTACTAACCTAAAAGTAACATCAATAATAATGAGATGTTGGCTCTTACGCAATAATGGGAACATTTTGGTGTTACCAGCGGATAAGGGCAATGCGACGGTGGTTGTTTATACCGTGGATTACGAGCGCAAATTGAATGAATTGTTATGTGATCCCAGGACTTATAAGAGGGTTAGTTACAATCCAACCGCACGGGTCACTTCAAAAGTGATGAAACTTTTGAAAGAATCAGACAATGAGAATTTTTTATCACAGCTGCGCCCCCTCAATCCATCGTCACCAAAGATCTATGGGCTACCAAAAATTCATAAGCTGGACTGGCCGTTACGACGAATTGTTAGTCAAATTGACGCTCCAACATACAAGTTAGCGAAACATCTTGCCGCTTTTCTGCATCCTTTGTCCGGAAAAACCAGTAGCCATGTAAGTGACTCGAGACATTTTATCCACCTGATAACAGATGTGAACATTCTGCCAACTGAGGTTATGGTCAGTTTTGACGTCGCTTCGCTTTTTACTAATGTACCTGTAGAAGACACTATGACAATTATTGCCAATTTAATACGTACTTCGAATTTACCTGATGTGTACATTGAATGGACGGAGTATTGTCTAAGGAACGGGTATTTTTTGTGGCGGGGTGAATATTACCTACAGGTGGATGGGGTAGCCATGGACTCGCCGATAGCTCCGGTGGTGGCAAATATTTTCATGGAGTGGTTCGAAAGTATAGCACTGACAGACGCTCCTGTGAAACCACGATACTGGTGGTGGTATGTGGATGACGTGTTTGCTATTATCGCAAAGGATTCCCTGGATGCCTTGGTTTCGTTTCTGAACTCTGTTCACCAGAAAATCCGGTTTACCGTGGAAGAAGAGAAGGATGGGAGTTTGCCTTTTTTGGAAGTTCGTGTCATAAGGAAGCCAAATGGCACACGGATAAAGTACCTGCAGGCGGATTCTCACCATCATCCGTCACATCTGGCTTCCGTACCGAGGACACTGATTAACAGGGCTTTGCAAATACGTGACCCTCAGCATGTCAGCGCTGAACTGGGGCATGTCAGAGGAGTGCTGGAAGACAATGGCTACCATTGGCGTCAGTGTTGCCGCTGGGCTAGCACTACTGTACGTAAGCGACCGGACACAGTGGATAGATCCCCAATTTATCTGCCTTTCATTAAAGGGGTTACTGACAGGATTGGTCATCACCTGCGGCGGAGGTATGGTATAAGAACGTGGTTCCGATCACCATCACAACTCCGACGTTTTCTGCGTTCACCTAAGGATAAGGAGTTGTTGAGTGGACCAGGTGTGTACAGGATTCCTTGCGATTGCGGTGAAAGCTACATTGGCGAGACACGTAGGAATATTTCAACCAGAATAGCTGAACACATCAGAAGCGTCAAGAATATGGATACCGATCGTTCAGTGGTCGCGGAACACGCCCACATCCCGGACTCTGGCCATTATTTGCGTTTTGATAGGGTTTCTGTGCTAGCGAGGGAGAAGTTTTTTGTTCCTCGAAAGGTACGGGAGGCTATCGAAATTAGTCGCTATTCCAACTTTAACCGGGATCGTGGGTGGATTATTCCTTCGGCGTGGAGACCAGTTCTTAATGCGACTGACACTGGGTCCACAATGTGGGGTCATGAGCCGGACACAACGAGCGCAGTGTGCCAACAATCAAAGTTAACGGTAGTGAGTGACAGTGATAACTCCTCGACAGACAACGAAGTGACTGTGCAGGCCGAACATAGTCGAGCGCCGCAATCGCCGCCCACTGGGCCGCCCGCGCCACGCACGCGTCTTCAGTTCGTAGCGCTCGTCGCGGCTTGTCGGCATAACACTCCCAGATGAAGAACTTCAAAATAGTCTGAAACTGGTCGGAGTATTTCCGATCTTCTTTTTCGTGAGTTTTTAGCCGTTTTATTTATATTTAATTTCATAATTGTTTTCATAAAAAGATAATACTGCTAAAAATAATGATTTATGACCGGTTATGAGAGAAACAGTAACAACAGTTAATTATATCTATAGTTTTATTAAATGGCCATCTTAAAACTAAGATTTTGATTATAATTAAGAATCTTAGTATGTCGAACAAAAAAGTTAAAAACACCTCAGATTTCATGTGCCCATTTTGTACAAATTTTACATTGAAACCAATCTTCAATGCTTTCTGAATAATTTCTTACAAACATTACACTGGTCATCATCTTCTCTTTTATCTCCTGCCTGGCTGCCGGTATTTTAACCTTGGAGTGAATACTTCAGTTTCAGAAATATCATCTATAGAGTCAGAATCAGTCGTTCCTTTCATAACCGTTTGTTGTGTCCCTTTCATAAATATCACATACAAAATAAAAACATCACACCATAATCTTCATCTGTAATCAAAAGTTGAATGACCTTTTATTCTCGTGTCTATCTGTATCTAACCGATAGTAAACAATTGTACACAGATAAATAAACAACTTATAGTATTTGGCAAAACATTTCTCCTCATTAACTAAAATAAAACTTTTGAACTCTCTCACAAACACACGCACGACACCGCTATCTTTGAATTGACTGAAACGTGAAGTTGGGTGAAAATAGATGTGTTCCGAGACGACTTTTATTTAGACGGTAATATGAATTGTCCCTTTCAATACGTGTCCCTTTCATGCCACCTCTCCCTCAGTCTGGAAGCAGCAGGAAATGTTTACAATACCTAATTATATACCATACCAATATCATACCAATATATAACTGTGAAACGTTGTCTGTTTGTTTGTTTGGGGAGCTTTCACGTTATAACGGCTGGACGGATTTTGATGAAACTTGGAATAGAAATAGTTTATATCCTGGAATAAAACAAAGAATACTTTTTATCCCGGAAAATTGTAAGATTCCAAAGGAAAACTGGAGGAACTGGAAAATGTTGATTAGTCGCTGTAAGGAACGGTTGCCATGGAATCGAAATAACAATTATGTCAAATAACATCAAGAGTGGTGCTATGCCTACTTTTGCATTGGTGTTTGATATCCTAGAAGAACATAGGATGCTTTTTTTCGCGTTAAGCAGTAGTCCGCGCGGACGTAGTCGCGAGCGGGAAAACTAGTATCACATAATTAACATTAGTTTAGCTACGAATATCCTTCAACGATTTTTACAGTGTTTTTTAGTTTAGGTACCGGATGTTCGTAGCTACACAAATGATATATATATATATGATACTATCCATTAAAACATGTGTGTTAGATCTCCTAGTTTGTGCAAAGTCAGCTTGCGCTATCTGAAGAAACGTTAAATAGCTGTGACGACGTAGTTTTAGACGGGCTAGGTTAATGTTTAACTGCGACCTCACGATTGGAAAGCGTCGATGTTTCCGAAGGAGCACACTATCCCCAGTAAATTCAATCTATCGCTGGTCAGTGTAAACAATATACGCAATGTACACTTTATACATTCAGGATTGGATTGGTCCTGGAGAACTCGGACGAAAACGGTCGTGTTGAAATTGACCTCATTCACAACTTCTTAATTAATGCTTCGCTTTCCACAAGTAACGATCGGCATATAAAATGATTTCCTATTGTTTCAAAAATGAGTGGAACTTGAAACATCGAACATCTTTGAACATCGCTTTTAACTCTGAAGAGTTAAAAGCGATGTTCAAAGATGTTATACTAGTGCGTAATATGGCATACTAGTGCGAGTTAGGATCCGACCTAGACAGGATACGAACCTAGACTCCACATCATAAACTTTTTTCATGTGCGGTTTTCCATCGCTCCGTTCTTCGGAGGGCACGTTACGCTGTCGGTTCCGTTTGTTATTGATTATAGCAGTATAGTTAAGCCTTGTCAGAGGCCCTCGGCAGGCCTGACACACTCTGACACCAGAGGCTAGTACTACCTCGCACGACAAGCAAGCATAACGGTACATTTTTAATTTGCATGGACTTTACAAATAGATATTTAATAAAAAAAACTACTTTGATACATTGAGGTATGATAAAATGTATTTGGAGCAACACCAGGTTTGTCTCACTCGATGTATTCGTACTTGCGCGCGCGAATTTCTGTAACGCACGCGTTCATCCATGGCCTGCCGCGAGATAGACTGAGATAGAGTTACACGTTAGAAAGAGAGACGCATATAAAATGGTACGCATCAAGGTCGTGCGAGCTGAATTGCACATTATTGAGTGGCGGTAAAAGTCGCTTTTTATTTAATTGCCTTAGCGGAGTGAGCCTTCTGTACGTTAGTACTATTGTTTCTTCTGTAGCAACAATGAAAAAAGCTCGCTCAAAAAATTTGCAAGCTGAAGCGGCAATGGGCTGGACACATTACTCTAAGAACTTACAACCGTTGGGATAAAACAAGTTCTAGTGTGGAGACCGCGTTTAGGCAAACGTAGTATAGGGCACCCGCCGACAGGTGGAGTGAGGTCTTACAAAAGGCGGCTAGCACCGACTGGATGAGGAGAGCCAATGACCAGACTCAGATGCGTTCACAAGCAGAGTACTACCGTACAGTTACTTGTATAATGCAGTCACATTATATATCTGTCTGCAGTAATTCGCACGCGAAAATGTACGCTGTTTCATCGGCATCTTTCAACACTCGCCCTCAGTCAAGCCAGAGTAACAAGAAACCCTCATGAAACAAGAAAAGGGTCTCCGTACAGCCCTCGCGTATAAATGATAATATTTCATACAAACTTCGTACTAAAGGGCCACTCAGCCGCTTAGAGATAAAATTACGGCGCGCCCTCAAAAGGGAATCTGGGTAATTGGATATGATTATGACTGTCTGTCTTGCAACAGAAACAACTTGAGGGAGGTCACTGAGGCGGACGTGCGATTTCATTTGCAGAAAACTCATTATGACATCGAAATATTGTTTTTGAAAGTCTGGGGATGTTTTTCCAGATATTTAACCGAGTACCTAGTGTGCAAATTAAATTGTATTACGGTTAAATACTCTCGTCCTCTTTGCCTCATCCCATTATTTGAGGACAGCTCCCCTCGTTCTGATGCGCCAGGATGCTCTGTCCTGGGTTGTCTGTCCTGTAAGTTGGGCTCGTTCCAAGTCGCGTTACTGTAGACCACCATGTGGTTTGAGGTCTTCCTCTTTGTGTTCGGTAGTGCCAGGGCTTACCGAACCACGTGGTCTGTTGTACGTCTCCTCAACTGTCCATACCAACGAAGCCTTTTTCTATTTGTAAGCTGCATTATGTGTTTTGCTTAATAATAAATAATAATGTGATGGAGATGGTTCTTAGCTATAATGGGCGGAAGGAAGGGGGGGGGTAAGAATCATACCTTCCAAACCTCTGAATGATCCGATTTTGAAGTGGTTTACAATATTTGAAATCTGATGCGAATGAGATGGTTCTTAGCTATATGGGGGTTGCCCATGCCAATAAATGTCTTTCCATGGCGATAGGGAAGCCAACAAAAGGATTCAGTTGGGCTGGGCAGCATTCGGAAAACTTCGTCAGGTCTTCTCGTCTTCCATTCCAGTGCCTGAAGACGAAAGTCTTCAATACATGCATCTTACTAGTGATGACAAACGGATCCGAGACGTGGACACTCACAGGGAGATTTGTCCACAAATTTAAAGTCGCTCAGCGAGCTATGGAGAGAGCTATGCTTGGAGTTTCTCAAGGATAAAATCCAGAACGAGGTTATCCGACAAACAACCAAAGTCACCGACATAGCTCGAAGGATAGCAAACTGAAATGGCAATGGGTTGGTCACATTTTTGATGGACAACTGCTGGTGTAGACGTGCTCGAGTGGAGACGCGACATGGCAAATGCAGTGTCGACCTGCGGAAGGCAGCTCGAAGAAAGTGGATGAAAAGAACCAAAGGACAAGGTTTGTGGAGTTCATTTTTTTTCTTTTTTTTTTATTACATTGTATGACGAGACGGGCAGGTTGCTCGCCTGATGGTAAGCGTCACGCCTGTCCGTAACAGAAGCAGTGCCACCCAGAACTTTAGTTGCAAAGTCTTGCGCGTCACTGCACTGCGCTCGTCACCCTGAGACATTGGTTGTTAGGTCTCATTGCCCAGTAATTTCGCTGGAACATTGCCCTTCAAACCGAAACACAGAAATGTTTACACACTACTGCTTAGCGGTTGAATATCTGACAAAGGTGTGGTACTTCCCCAGGCGGACTGTTGCGTAAGAGGCCTACCACTACTAAAACTAGGATACTACTAGCATATGCCTTAATCCAGCAATAGACGAATACAGGCTTATGGTGATGATGATGATGCCGCCACAAATTTTGATAATTTCGCTTTTTGTCAGGCGCTTTAAGCACTGGGTCCTGGTTAAGTCCTGACAAATTAGTATTTACATCATCTAATTAATCTCAAATACACCAAAAATATCAACCAATTCAATACACCAGGTGCGAAATGGTCAAATGCTAAACATAAAACTTACTAGACGTTGCTTCTTATTTGAGTTAGACACAGAACCATAGATTGAAATTATTGAACAAGGGTCCATAAAACAGACTGATAATATTGTTACGGATGAATTACTTTCGATGTGCTTAGTGGGATGAAATAACGTTACTCTTCGAGCGAGAGAATTCTTGATCTTGATTAGTTAAATGAGTAAAATATGGTGGCAATGAACAACAGATCAGATGCGCCACAACCAAACCCACACCATAGCCGCAAAAATGTTATAGAGTGAATGCCACTGCAGCTACATACGAGCTATGTGGTGTGCCCCTTGCCACGTCAATTTGCTAATTCTGAGAACTATGTCGATTGAATAAACTGGCCAACTCTTGGGCCATTTGCGGCAGTTCTCTGATGACATCAAAATTGCATTTTACACACACTCGGGCCCCGTTGTGCACCAGTGTCTCAAGTTCCTCAAAAACGGGGTAGTTTTACGGTAATTATTGCTGCAATTGTATATATAGCCAGTGCAATAGTTAAATATTTAAATTTAATCGCCCTGAAAACTTATTTTTTATTTACTTCGACGTACCGATCAAGTTGCATTGATCGTGGTCACGAGAAGACTGAAGTAGAGGGTGTCAGTGTCGAGAAGGACGAGCGTTGTCTCCAACTACCCGCATTTGGTTTTGTAATAATTCAGAATTGTCATGACATACAACACTAACGACATCTGCAGATTTCTTCTGACATAAACCTCGACGCGATCTTTTTTTTAAATTCGGTTTTGGCAATTTTTTGACCACGATCTCACCTGATGGAAACCGATTATGTGGTCGAAGGTGTATTTAGCACGCTTGCCTAGTAGATACCTATTCACTCTTGACTTGACACACCTGGGTTATCGCGGGATTCCAGGACGCAGACAACTTGAAACCATCCTCCCTGTTGAAATTGGGATACTTTTTAATTTCAACCGCTTCACGTACAATCCTGGAGTAGTAGTGACGTTCCGTGGAGAGGATCTTCGGGTCATGGAGTTCAATCCAGTGATTAGGGACCGATTCGAGCAAATGCTCAGCGATTGCAGATTTATTTATCTGGCGGTTCTTTACAGCTGCAATGTGTTCTTTGACCCTTTCCGCTATAGTACGCTTGGTTTGTGCAACTTAGGAACTTCCGCAGCTGTAATCTATCTTAGTGTTTGAGAAGGAATGACATCTTTCGGTGTTCTGACATGCCTTGCTAACTTGGATAAAGGAGTATACACGGTCTTGATAGAATAGTCCTTTAATAAAGCACCGACTTTATCCGTCTCTCCTTTTACATACGGCATGAAAGCCTGGCTGTCTATTGACATTACTCCCTCTCTTTTTGACCGAGCGAGCGCGAAGCGCGAGCAAAGCGTCTCCGTTTCAGCTTGGGCAAAAATGCTTTTGTATGTCCGGATGTCCGTCTGTCCGGATCTCTGTTCTCCTCTACAGGTCGCATTTCTCAACCGATCTAGACGAAACTTGGTATGCAGGTTAAGAATATCTCCGCCTTATTACATAGGATTTAGATGGTTATTTTTTTGAAAGGTAGTAACTTTAAGTTGGTCTCATAAAAATTTGATGAAGATCTGATGAGGATCTTCGGCGTGATGAGCAGAATAGCTCCTCAAAATGCAGTAAATTTCTCACTTTTAGGTTTCTACCAGTGGAATCAGCCCTTTTTTTTTTTGATGAAGCACCTTGGTTATTGCTGTTACTTTTACAATAAGGTAACTAGATGGCGCTACTGTGCACCGCTAGATTGTTTACAAAAAAGTTTGTGCTCGCGAGGTCTACAGTTCGCAGAGCCACTAGTATTGGTTCGCGTCACGCATGAAATTGGACAAGAAAGCCAAAAAATATATGCTAATTGGCTAATGAGGGCTTTCGAGTTTGGGTAAAAAGACACTGAATAAAAAAACAAGAGATTTTGCCGAGTCTGATGTCGAGGGCATTTCATCAAGCGAACATAAGTTACGGCAGACCTACAAGAGGAATTAAGGGATCTTAAAATTGAACAACCTCAAGAAGTACCTCCATATTCTTTATTCTGTGGCGCAAGTATATGCAAAAATTTCTGAAACTCCTTTTTGGATGAACCAATTTTGATAAAACAAAGATAAAAACCTCCGCAGGACTCCAAGGAAAACAGTTCAATCACAGACAGACAGACAAACAAAAATTCTAAACGATATTTTTGGATTTTCCTACTTTCATATACTGTTTTTTTTTGTATTTTTTTTCTATTTTTTTTCCATCTACGGATTTCACTTTGTTTATAGTTATATGTATAGATAGATAGATATAGATAATGTATGTACTAGAAAAGTCACAATTAGAATATAGAAATAAGTGTCCAACATAATTATATGATCGTATTTTTTTCAACATCGTTCGATAATCGATTTTTTCCTACACTACTCCAACCCTAGAAATATCACTCTGGCAGCTGTCTTGGCGATCAAGCTATGTTGTACAAACTATAGGTTATTAATGTTAGTTGTACAATAAGTTAACTAGATGGCGCTACTGTGCACTGCTAGACTGTTTGCAAAAAGGTTTGTACGCGGGAGGTCTACAGCTCACAGAGCCACAAGTTCATCGAGTGCTATAAGTTATGCACAGCGTACACCTACATACATTGTTGTAGTACCACAGAATAAATAATAGGTAGTACGCTATGCTGCTGTAGATTATTGGCTAGGTGTACAATTGCGGCAATTATCTAGCACGCTTCTGAGGACCTTCAGTGTCGTATCGAGCCAAATGACATTTATGATATAGGGTGTTAGCCTGTTAGCCTACCTTTCAACTTAAATAATTTTCTAGTGCATTAAAGTTGTACGTATCTTTTCTTCAAATTGCTGAGGACTGTTGGGCTTTAAGCTATAAGCTATAAGCTATAGATTTAGTTAAAATAACAATTCGATGGAGTTTTTGATAATCGTGTTCATTTCCCGATGTCTCCGGATTCCAGAACAAATAATGTTGATAATCGTGTTCATTTCCCGATGTCTCCGGATTCCAGAACAAATAATGTTGATAATCGTGTTCATTTCCCGATGTCTCCGGATTCCAGAACAAATAATGTTGATAATCGTGTTCATTTCCCGATGTCTCCGGATTCCAGAACAAATAATGTTGATAATCGTGTTCATTTCCCGATGTCTCCGGATTCCAGAACAAATAATGTTGATAATCGTGTTCATTTCCCGATGTCTCCGGATTCCAGAACAAATAATGTTGATAATCGTGTTCATTTCCCGATGTCTCCGGATTCCAGAACAAATAATGTTGATAATCGTGTTCATTTCCCGATGTCTCCGGATTCCAGAACAAATAATGTTGATAATCGTGTTCATTTCCCGATGTCTCCGGATTCCAGAACAAATAATGTTGATAATCGTGTTCATTTCCCGATGTCTCCGGATTCCAGAACAAATAATGTTGATAATCGTGTTCATTTCCCGATGTCTCCGGATTCCAGAACAAATAATGTTGATAATCGTGTTCATTTCCCGATGTCTCCGGATTCCAGAACAAATAATGTTGATAATCGTGTTCATTTCCCGATGTCTCCGGATTCCAGAACAAATAATGTTGATAATCGTGTTCATTTCCCGATGTCTCCGGATTCCAGAACAAATAATGTTGATAATCGTGTTCATTTCCCGATGTCTCCGGATTCCAGAACAAATAATGTTGATAATCGTGTTCATTTCCCGATGTCTCCGGATTCCAGAACAAATAATGTTGATAATCGTGTTCATTTCCCGATGTCTCCGGATTCCAGAACAAATAATGTTGATAATCGTGTTCATTTCCCGATGTCTCCGGATTCCAGAACAAATAATTTAATTGGATTAATCCCAATCGGATTTGCGATTTGTGATGTTCCGAAAATGTAATCCAGTTTTCTAACATGAAAAGTACATACAGACATAATTTAAGTATTTATACGCATATAATGTATACTTATAATAAAGCAATAAGTACGAAAAAGTATGCACAAAGAAGATAATTTAAAAAAAAACGTCTGTATGTTTCTTCGCGCATCACGTAAAAACGACTGGACCGATTGCAATGCGGTTTTGACTGTTGGATAGTTTTTTTATAGGGTTGGACTTAAAAACTGGTGTACTTGGTATCTGAATCCGATAAGTAGAATAGTAAGGAATTTTAATCAAATGTTGGTATATTGGTATTTTAAGTCTTGGAATAGTAGAAAGAGTATTTTTAACCAAGAGAAATGACCACGCGTGTGAAGCCGCGGGTACAGCTAGTTCAAAATAAGTAGCGCAAACAAAATACGGTGATTTTGTACTGGGTCACTAAACTGACAGTCGCACGCAGTATCTACACTAGTCTCCAAAACTTTGTACTACTTTGTCTCTTAAAATTAATAGAGTATTTATTAAATGGCTTGGCTTCCTACTCATCGGATTAAGATACCAAGTACGCCAGTTTTAAGTCAAAACAATCAATTAATATCTAACAGTGAAAATTGTAGAGCAATCGGTCCAGTAGTTTTATTCAAAACTCAGTACCACACTTTAAAAATTAATAGATTAGATTTTTTATTAAATGGCTTGGCTCCTACTCATCGGATTGAGATACCATTGCATAGCAATCGGTCCAGTAGTTTTATCCAAAACTCAGTACCACACTTTAAAAATAAATAGATTAGATTTTTTATTAAATGGCTTGGCTCCTACTCATCGGATTGAGATACCAAGTACGCCAGTTTTAAGTCAAAACAATCAGTGAATATCTAACAGTGAAAATTGTAGAGCAATCGGTCCAGTAGTTTTATTCAAAACTCAGTACCACACTTTAAAAATTAATAGATTAGATTTTTTATTAAATGGCTTGGCTCCTACTCATCGGATTGAGATACCATTGCATAGCAATCGGTCCAGTAGTTTTATCCAAAACTCAGTACCACACTTTAAAATTAATAGATTAGATTTTTTATTAAATGGCTTGGCTCCTACTCATCGGATTGAGATACCAAGTAAACCAGTTTTTAAGTCAAACCCTAAGCTATCAAGCTATGAAAACCTTTGGTGCAGTAATTTTAACGTGCACGACAGACTCAGGCCAGTGTATATGTTTCAGTAAAAACCCAGTTTAAGTTAGAATGGGAAAACTAGTTTTAACTGAACACTTTAGTAACTTTGTGACAAGTTAAGTACGCTTTTTGCGCCCTTAGAAAGCAGTAGGATAAATAGATTCATATGAATGATTTTAAACTCAATGGCCATTTAATTCTAAAATCATTTTATGACACCTAACTAACATACCTACTACTTTTTACCACGTTTTTATAAAGTCACTTTCTTGTTTATCTGTCGTTCCGGGAATCAAATCAAATTTTATAAAGTCACTTTCTTGTTTATCTGTCGTTCCGGGAATCAAATCAAATTTTATAAAGTCACTTTCTTGTTTATCTGTCGTTCCGGGAATCAAATCAAATTTCGACCACTTCACGATTAGCCATCCGGCAAAAACTTTCAGGGTAGCTCACAAATAGATGACAAAGCATTCCATTTCTTTTATTTAAATGAACTTCTTTTATATTAATTTTTTAATCAACATTTGTTGATTGTTGTGACTCACAAGCAGTTAGGTTGAACATGAATGATTTTAGATTAAAATGGCCATTGAAACCAAAATCATTCATATCAACCTAATTAACCTACTGTTTCGTCAAAACAGTTATAAGTGAGTAATTTAGTTTAAACGCGTTTTGATTACTTACAACCAGTTTTGACTGACTTGACCATCAACGCCTTCGTCTAAACTAGTTTTAACGAAGCGTTCTGTAAACAAGACAAGTTCAAAAACAAAAACCCCACTACGGTCGGATAAAAAAGAACATAGAACACTCTTGCGATGCAGACGAATCGATTGACGCCCCCGTTTGTCAAAATTGGACCGAGTTTTTAGTTTTTAAACATAACCCTTCCTTTGCTTCGCTGTAGTCGGTTAAAAAAATAGCCTATGACACTATAAATGAAGACGAATCGATTGACACCTCGTATGTCAAAATCGAACCAATAGGGGCGATGACGCCGTGGTGGAACATACCCACATACATAAATACATACATACATAGACTGTTAAACTCATTACCCTTCCCTTGCTTCGCCGCAGTGGGGTAAAATTAGTTTTAGCTAGTTTTTTTATAATTTTATTTTTAATTGCGGACTAGGCAATCGTCTAGCCGTGATCTCACCTGATGGAGAGCGATGATGCGGTCGAAGGTGTAGCACGCTTGCCTAGTAGATACCTATTCACTCTTGACTTGAATACATCTGGGTTATAATTTTACCGGAAACACTGTGAAGGGCAGGGCATTCCACTCCTTTGCAGTTCTTATAATAAATGAAGAAGCGTAACGCTTCGTTCTTGTGCGGGGTTACGCTTCTTTGGTCGGTCTTGTGCAACCATAAAAGGATGGCGGTTTGCTGATCTTCTAGTCGTACTGTGATGGAAAGGTGATGGGGAATCAGATTGTGCAGTTCTTGTGCACACTCTCCGTAGTGCAACCTGTAGAAAACGCTTTCTTACTAAAAACAGGTTTATAGTATACATCTACATCCACACCAATTTATAAAAGTGAAACGTTGTCTGTTTGTTTGTTTGTTTGGGGAGCTGTCACGCGATAATGGCTTTACGGATTTTAATGAAATTTGGAATGGAGATAGCTTATATCCTGGAATAAAACACAGAATACTTTTTATCCCGGAAATTGTAAATTTCCAAGGGAAAACTGGAAAATTTCGATTACTCGCTGTAAGGAACGTTTGCTATGGAAACGAAATAACAAGTCTGTCAAAAAACATCAAGAGCATTTATGCTATACTTTTGTACTTATTCGTTTTTAACATCAAAGAAAATAGGATGGTTTTTTCGCGATAAACAGTACTCGTAGTCCGCGCGGACGAAGTCGCGGGCGGAAAGCTAGTAGGTAATATAATACAGTCACGCTCTATGCAGTAATGTCGAGGATACACTGCACCGTGCGAGCCGGCGTGCGAGATACTCGCACTGTGCTACCACATTATACAAGTAATTGTCGTGAGTAGACATCAGATTATATGCATTTGCATGTGTGCGTATGCAAATGCGTGAAAGTAGATATATACAGCGTTTTTGCATAACTTTGAACTTTTTAGACAAACTTTTATGCAAACAATCTAGCGGTTCATGGTACTCGTAGCGCCATCTAGTTACCTTATTGTACAACTAACATTAATAACCAAGGTGCTCCATCAATCCCTACCTAGTAGGTAAAGGGCTGATTCCACTGGGAGAAACCTAAAAGTGAGAAATTTACTGCAGTTTGAGGAGCTATTCTGCTCATCACGCCGAATATTATGTCCTCATCAGATCTTCTCCAAATTTTTATGTCTAATTTAAAGTTACTACCTTTCAAATAAAAACATAACTATCGAAATCGGATTTAATAAGGCGAAAATATTCAGTAGCCCTCTTTTTACCCTTTTTTGGGGAAGTACACCCCAATCAAAAATCCCTGACGACTAAAAAAATCAAAAAAATTGTTTAACCTGTATACCATGTTATGTCTAGATCGGTTGAAAATTGCGCCCTGTAGAGGAGAACAGAGATCCGGACAGACGGACATCCGGACATACGAAAGCATTTTTGCCCAAGCTGAAACGGAGACGCTTCGCTCGCGCTTCGCGCTCGCTCGGTGAACTATCGTGCTTATTTCATACGAGTATACAGTAACAGTAGCTGTCTACTATCAGCTGACTCTATGTAATCAATGGCCCAAACCAAAAATTGAGAGTATTTCTTTATGTACGCCACCATATTTTTTTCTATACGATACGATACGATACGATACGAAATACTTTATTGTATACCAAAACAAAGAACAAACAATATCAAAACTTAAATAAGGTAATACAATTGGCGGTCTTATCGCTTAAAGCGATCTCTTCCAGACAACCTTTGGATGGACAGTATCAGAGGAAGCAGAAATAGACGGTGGTGTACAATTAAGAATAATTATGAATTACTTAAAAATACTTAATTATATAAAAAGTATATATGACATAAAATATATATATATATATATATATATATATATATATATATATATATGTAATTAATAAATATATACTACATAAAATAAATATATAATTATAATAAATAAATACATATCAACATAAATAGTTAAATGAAAAATTTTAAGCAGCTGTGTTGTCAGAGGTTAGACAAACAGTGATTTTTCACCATATTTTTGAAAATTGACAAGGATTTAGCGCGTCGGATATCTAGCGGCAATGCATTCCACAGTCGGACAGCTTGTATTGTGAAGGATTTGCTGTAGAACTGGGAAGTGTGGATAGGGATTTTAAGTTGAAGGGCTCTAGAAGAGCGCATGGAGTGTGAAGGTAGTAGGAACTCAAAGCGTTCTTTGAGGTAGGGTGGAGTGAAAGGAATAAACAGGATGCTATAGAGCAAAGATAGGATATGTGCATTCCGGCGAAAACGAATGGGCAACCATTTCAGCTTTTTGCGAAATTCAGAAATGTGGTCATATTTGCGTAGGCCATATATGAACCTAATACAAAAATTTTGTAGGCGTTCAACCTTATTAAGCTGTTCTTCGGTTAAATCTAGGTATGTGGCGTCTGCATAATCAAGTATAGGGAGTAAGAGTGATTGTGCAAGGGCGATTTTGGTGGTAATAAGCAGAAAATTACGCAACCGGTTGAGACAAGAAGCCGAAGCAAACATTTTGCGACTTGTCTCTGCCAATTGGGGTACCCATGAAAGTTGCTTATCAATAAATATCCCTAAACTCTTGACGGTATTGCTGATTGCAATGTTGGTTCCTTCAAATCTCTTATATTAATCTTTCTATGTACATTTATACAGGTTTTCCCCACGCAAACGTGATTTAAAATCATACATACATTTGAGATTGTCGTTTTACGAGCGATGGGACAGAGTTCTGATATTATGATGGATTTTTAACATTGTGACGGATTTTTGAAATATATTCATATCAAGTGACGGATTTCACATATTGTGCAAAACTGCCGTGGCGGGGCGGGTCGTAAAGAATACGTCGCAAATTGATATTGTTGTCAAAATCCCATGACTGCTGTTACATACATTATAGTGGGTAAATATTGGGATATTTTTAGAAATCTTAGCGAGTCAGCAGTGCGACCATGGATCTTATCAATCGATAAATTTACCGATTTTTTTTAATCAAGTTTGACTATAATATTCGATAATACGAGTTCGGTAGCACGGAACGTTCCGTGCTACCGAACTCGTATTTTACCGACATTATGTCGTTGTCGACTTTATCGACAACGACATAAATTCGATAAATCATATTTAATATATAGATTTATATCGACAAAAGGAAGCATGAATCTTAATTTTGATAATTGTTGTCGATATAATGTCGGTAATTTTACCGAATTTACCAAATTTTATCGGCTTTCCTAAGTTACACGACAAATTTTTTTTTTGTAAATTTCTTTTCGGATTATAAGCCAAAATGTGGAGGTGTCAGAACATCGTGAGGCAAGTTTCAGGGATGCCAATGATCCTTTCGATCTGAAAGAACAGCATTTTAAGATTATTTTTAGAATTTATAAGGAAATTGCCCTTGCCCTCATTCAAGATGTTGAGGGCGTTTGAGAAGGAGTCGATCTATTGGACTCCCTGCGCATATCTGCCTGTAGTATCTACTTTACATAACAATACTAAAATACTTAGTTACGTTTTTCCTATTTCCAGAAATTATCTTTTGTTGTGATTGTGTCTAATGCTCTAATTATTATGGTACCTAGTAGGTACTCAGTCTAAAAAACTACCTGTATAATCATTGTTGTAGGTTCTAACAGCTGTACGCTTTTTCACTGAGGGCAGTTGCACCAACGATGCATCGGCCAGGAATATAATATAGCACTAGGACAGCGCACTGTCAGACTTGCCAGGGAGGTGTCTCAAGCAATTGTGCAACGAGTTATGGTTAGTTATACTTTAGGTTAGGTTCAAGGAATATACTACTTTATGGTAGTTAGGTAGAATTCCAAATGACCGGAGTTTCTCCGTAACACCTCAAAATAATAAAAATCTGCCAAATTGAGTCAAAAAATATTTATTAGACTATTAGTCGTCTTTCTGATATATGGTATAATCCACGAGATGCCATTTTTTAAATCGATAAACTCACGACGTGTTATCGAATCAATAAAATTTACCGAGAGGCTAGATCCATGCTACCGCATTTTGATAAAATTGATAAAAAAAAACTGTTTTCCGATCGATAAATTTATCGAATTTTATCGATCGGTAAGATCCATGCTCGAACTGCAGACGTATTGCGTTCATAGCTGTAGAGGAAAAGTGCAGTTTGATAGTTTGACTATTATTTATCATAATTATTTATATTGAAATAATATATTTGCTATTATCTATGTGGAATATAAGTACACTTTTTAACATTTATACAGCGCGCGGCGGCGTTTCATTGCACGATTACTTTCACGTTCACTTTGACAAGTTAGTGGTAGTATACTTTGACGTATTCGATCATTTTCAAAATATTGTTACTCATTAGATAAATTTTCGTGAGAGCTTTATGATATCTTGCGATTTTTTTATTTTATTATTATAAAGAGACGGTATCTTGTGTGGACGTTAGCCTCGGAGGCTGTAGGAGCTGACCGTCGTGAAGGGGAGCGACAGGAGCTTGTACGTAGGCGGAGATTAATTACACCCAGCCGCATCTCTTACACTAACTTTGTGCAACGGTATCGGCTCACTAAAGAAGGTTTTGTCAATCACTGTAATACTCTGCGGGAAAATACAAATCTCAGGAACTCTCAAAGAATCTCAAGATATATGTCATGTGCGATACACTACCAATCATATTTCGCCAAATATGACTCAATTGATAAAATAAACTTATTCCAGGATTCCCAACTAGTAATTATCAAATATCAAGTATCACATCGAAGCTAGATGTCGTACTTGAGGCATAAAACTAGGTTTTGTTGGATTACTTTGGTCCGTAACTTCGTTAGTACTGAACGAAATTAAAGACCAAAGGTACTGGGAGAGTCAGAAAAATACGTCCTCAATTAAACGTAATTCGATAATATTTTTTCCCCAATAAAACCACAGATAAAAACGACATACGAAAAACAAAACGTCAAACACCAATACGGTGGACTAAATTGTGTCTCTTTTTTTTAATAAATAATATGCTTTGGGGAAGAGAGATAGAAATATGTAGTTCGTCCAAACGAGCTCTTCGATTTTTATTTATCGTTTAAACTTCATTTGAAAACATGAACTCGTCCTACCGATTACACCCAAAACTTTTAGTTTAGCGAGCTGACGAAATAAATGAGCGAGTTCACGAAAACATTTTCCCTTTTCTTATTGTGCAAACTCGTACTAGGCGTACTTACAATTCCATTTCAGACTGGCAGCTTTTTAACAACGCGATTTCAATGTTGGAGCCATTGAGGTAATCCTAAAAAATAAAAAAAAAGTTTTTCTTTTATAGACTATGTACTTATCGGACCACCCTCGTACCTCAATGGTTGTAACGCAGTTTGCGGTTCTGATGCGATTATGGCAGTTATATGCCGCTTTTTAACATAGGAACATTTGATATGATTTTTCTAATATTCTATCTTTGCATCGTAAAGATAAACACAGATTAGTAAAAATAAGCTATCGCGGGACGCCTGGCAGATGTGTAAACATCGAATATGGCCGAGCTGAGCCGGAAATAGCCGACGAGCCATGAGTCGGCGTTACCCCCGTACTGTGCCATTAGATGTTTACACATCAAAAAACTATTTACTTGTATCTATCATAGAATGGATCACCTGCATTAGTCCTCTGCTGGACATAGGCCTCCCCTACGCGCCACTGAGCCCGATCTTCGGTTCTTCTCATGTAATTGCTGCCAGCTACTTTGCGTAAATCGTCGCTCCTGGCCGGTGGGCGTCCTACAATGTATTGCCACAGATTTTTGATTTTTGTTTGATGATATAGTATGCTAATGAAATAAAAAACTACAGATATTTCTGAAAATATTTTCACAAACTTACTCTCTCCCTGTGTTGTTTGTTTAGGGATAGTATTTAAACCTCGGCGAGTTTCATTCAACCATAACAAATGTGCCTATGTGTGCGTTATAAAATGTAAATTTGTCATTTGCAGTTTAAGCAAAATGTAACTGAACATGAAGTTATAAAATATGAAGGTTTGAGTTACAACTAACAATATTTTTACTCACCCAATAACGTCCCGCTCTCTCGTCTAATAATATTCCGCCCAGTCGGCTATAACGGCCGCTGCGGTCGTTCATCTCGCGCATGCAGTTATAATAATAAATGCACTTTCTATTTTGTGAACATAAACATTGCCAAAGAAATGCAATGTTTATGTTCACAACAAAGTTCACAGAAAGTCTTCAATGCGTGCGTCCTACCAGTGCTGACATGCGGAGCTGAGATGTGGACACTTACGGTGGGACTGGTCCACAAGTTTAAGGTCACTCAGCGAGCTATGGAGAGAGCTATGCTTTGAGTTTCTCTGAAGGAACGAGAACGATCCGGAACGAGGAAATCCGACGGAGAACCAAAGTCACCGACATAGCTCAGAGGATTAGCAGGCTGAAGTGGCAGTGTGCTGGTCACATTTAGCGAAGAATGGACAACCACTGGGGTAAACGGGTTCTTGAGTGGAGACCACGGCTTGGCTAACGCAGTGTAGGACGCCCACCAGTCAGGTGGAGTGACGACCAACGAAAGGCGGCGGCAAAAACTGGATGAGAAGAGACGAAGACCGGGCTTTGTGGCGTTCATTGGGATAGGCCTTTGTCCAGCAGTGGATGGATGATGATGCTGATGATGATGATGACATATTAGAATGTATCTATAAGGCACCCTATCGCAGATAATCTCAAGCCAAGCCCCTTTCAGGGTGTTACAATAAAAAGATGCGTTTAGATATAATTTAATTTAAAAAAAAACATTGTTTCAGAAGAGATCTTGGACTCCCGCACTGCGCTGTGGATGTCTGCAGATGGACACATGGTGCTATACGCCACCTTCAATGACACCCTGGTACACGAGCAGAAGTATCCCTGGTATGGCGCCGCGCTTAACTCCGACGATCCTGCCAAGGTACGTCAGTATAAACATTGTTACAGAAGAGATCCTGGACTCCCGCACTGCGTTGTGGATGTCTGCAGATGAACACATGTTGCTGTACGCCACCTTCAACGACACCCTGTTGCACGGGCAGAAGTACCCCTTGTATGGCGCCGCACTTGACAGTGACGGTACAAATAGACAGTATAAATATTGTTACATAAGAGATCCTGGACTCCCGCACTGCGCTGTGGATGTTTGCAGATGCACCGCATTTTTTTTAAATTGTTTTTAGTACATTATCTTTTTTTAAATCATCATCATCATCATCATGTCAGCCTTTAGAAGTCCACTGCTGAACCTAGGCCTCCCCCAAAGAGCGCCATGACGAGCGATCTTGTGCCACCTCCATCCATCGACTTCCTGCGAGGGCTACAATGCCGTCGGTCCATCGTGAAGAGGGTCTCCTTACACTTCGCTTGCTTGTTCGTGGTCGCCATTCGATTCTCCAGCTGTGGTCGGTTCTGCGAACTATATGGCCTGCCCATTGCCACTTCAACTTGCAAATTCTGAGAGCTATGTCGATAACCTTGGTTCTTCTACGGATTTCCTCGTTACGTATCTTATCACGTAGTGAAACTCCAAGCATAGCTCTCTACATTGCACGCTGCGTGACTTTGAGCTTATGTATGAGACCAATAGTTAGCGACCACGTCCCAGTGCCGTGTGTCAACTGGCAACACGCACTGATTATAAACTTTTGTCTTGAGGCTCTGCGGTATCTGCGCTGAGAAGATATGGCGTAATTTCCCGAACGCTGCTCATCCGAGTTGGATTCGTCGGTTGACCTCTTTATCGAAGTTGAATCTACCCAGCTGGATCATCTGACCTAAGTAGACATAGTGATCTACAGCTTCGATAATATCTATCCCAACATAAACCTGCATGAGTGCGACATGGGCATTTGACATGATGTTCGTCTACCCATGTTCATTCTAAGCCCACCTGTTGGGAAACAATATTGAGGTCACTGAGCATTGTGCTTAGGTCTTCCAGGGTTTCTGCCATGATGGCTATAAAATAGAATCGTTTAACCTAAAATTTGTTTTTTATTCAGTTATTTCTAAAGTGTTTTCTTCTAGTTAAACCCTTTACACCCATATTGAAAACTATATGAAATCAGCCATTTTGTTGCGGCGGCCATCTTGGATTTGCAATGATACTGAATATTGTTGTTTGTTTGTTTGTCGTATGAGGTAGTGCTGGCCTCTGGTGTCAGAGTTTGTCAAGCCGCCCGAGGGCCTCTGACATGGCTTAACGACTGCTATTAATCAATAACAGTCGGGACCGACAGCTTAACGTGCCCTCCGAAGTACGGAGCGATGGAAAACCGCACATAACTCAGAAAAGTCATACTGAATATACACTGAATATACAATATATACTGAATATAAATATTTTGTCAGAAATCTTTATCCTGATCATCCTCTTAAATCATCCACCGAGGGTAGTAATTGTGTTATTTTCATTAACTGATTTAATTCGTATTATGGTAGGTATGTATATTATATTTAGTAAAGTATTAACACATTAGTAAACCAGCACATGTATAATTATTATTTTTTTTATTTAATATTACTTATTATTATTTTGTTTTTTATTTACTTTGTTTCTTTTGTATTTTTTGTTTAGTACCTACTTTGAGCTGCAGTCCCTACCATTATTTCTCTCACGACCTGGATGACTGGTAGATAATGCTGTTTAGCAATAAGTCGTTCCTTGTACACTATTTTTTTGTGCAAAACAATTAAATAAATAATATACCATGAATCTATAATACTTCGTAAACGAATATACATAATTGTATTGTCATCAAAACTAAAGGAGTGTACAAAATTTCAATTAGTCAACAGGCAGGGGGTAAAATTTCAATTACTAAATTTGACCCAAAATTTGATCCAAAATACGACAACAACAAACAGGGCAATCTAAATAAAATCGTTTAATAATAAAAACAAGTGGAAGTGCAATGTGTGCGGGTGACCTGTGCCACAGTTATGTACAGGAAATCATAAAGTGCAATGTGTGCGGGTGACCTGTGCTTTAGTTATGTACAGGAAATCATAATTTGCTTACAAATATTAAAACAAGTGGAAGTGCAATGTGTGCGGGTGACCTGTGCCACAGTTATGTACAGGAAATCATAAAGTGCAATGTGTGCGGATGACCTGTGCTTTAGTTATGTACAGGAAATCATAATTTGCTTACAAATATTAAAACAAGTGGAAGTGCAATGTGTGCGGGTGACCTGTGCCACAGTTATGTACAGGAAATCATAAAGTGCAATGTGTGCGGGTGACCTGTGCCACAGTTATGTACAGGAAATCATAATTTGCTTACAAATATTAAAACAAGTGGAAGTGCAATGTGTGCGGGTGACCTGTGCCACAGTTATGTACAGGAAATCATAAAGTGCAATGTGTGCGGGTGACCTGTGCCACAGTTATGTACAGGAAATCATAACTTGCGTACAAATATTTGTCACGAGGCGGTCCCAGGGTTTGGGTTGCTCCCACTAGCCCAGGGCCCAAACCTCAGTGACACAGAATTACAGGAACTATTGGAAGCACAGGAACAGGAGGAGATGATCAGACTTTTGTACTTTGACGATGCGGATTAAAATAACCTCTTATGTAGGTATTATCGTTTATATATTTACAAGTGTAATTCAACTGGTTATAAACTTGTTTATGTATGTTATATCATATTTCCCTTTTGCTCCAAAAATCAATGTAAAATATTACAGGATATTTGTATTTAGAATGAATAACGGCCAACTATCAAAATGAAAAGAAATGGATTATGAAAGAATTAAGAGATGAAAAGAGTATTATTATGAAAGAGGTTTTGACTTGGTCACATATTAAAACAAGTGGAAGTGCAATGTGTGCGGGTGACCTGTGCCACAGTTATGTACAGGAAATCATAACTTGCGTACAAATATTAAAACAAGTGGAAGTGCAATGTGTGCGGGTGACCTGTGCCCCAGTTATGTACAGGAAATTATAAAGTGCAATGTGTGCGGGTGACCTGTGCCACAGTTATGTACAGGAAATCATAACTTGCTTACAAATATTAAAACAAGTGGAAGTGCAATGTGTGCGGGCGACCTGTGCCACAGTTATGTACAGGAAATCATAACTTGCGTACAAACATTAAAACAAGTGGAAGTGCAATGTGTGCGGGTGACCTGTGCCACAGTTATGTACAGGAAATCATAACTTGCTTACAAATATTAAAACAAGTGGAAGTGCAATGTGTGCGGGTGACCTGTGCCACAGTTATGTACAGGAAATCATAACTTGCGTACAAATATTAAAACAAGTGGAAGTGCAATGCGTGCGGGTGACCAGTGCTACAGTTATGTACAGGAAATCATAACTTGCGTACAAATATTACAACAAGTGGAAGTGCAATGTGTGCGGGTGACCTGTGCCACAGTTATGTACAGGAAATCATAAAGTGCAATGTGTGCGGGTGACCTGTGCCACAGTAATGTACAAGAAATCATAAAGTGCAATGTGTGCGGGTGACCTGTGCCACAGTTATGTACAGGAAATCATAAAGTGCAATGTGTGCAGGTGACCTGTGCTCCAGTTATGTGCAGGAAATCATAAAGTGCAATGTGTGCGGGTGACCTGTGCCACAGTTATGTACAGGAATCATAACTTGCTTACAAATGTTAAAACAAGTGGAAGTGCAATGTGTGCGGGTGACCTGTGCCACAGTTATGTACAGGAAATCATAACTTGCTTACAAATATTAAAACAAGTGGAAGTGCAATGTGTGCGGGTTACCTGTGCCACAGTTATGTACAGGAAATCATAACTTGCGTACAAATATTAAAACAAGTGGAAGTGCAATGTGTGCGGGTGACCTGTGCCACAGTTATGTACAAGAAATCTTAACTTGCGTACAAATATTAAAACAAGTGGAAGTTCAATGTGTGCGGGTGACCTGTGCCACAGTTATGTACAGGAAATCAGAACTTGCGTACAAATATTAAAACAAGTGGAAGTGCAATGTGTGCGGGTGACCTGTGCCACAGTTATGTACAGGAAATCATAACTTGCTTACAAATATTAAAACAAGTGGAAGTGCAATGTGTGCGGGTGACCTGTGCCACAGTTATGTACAGGAAATCATAAAGTGCAATGTGTGCGGGTGACCTGTGCCACAGTTATGTACAGGAAATCATAACTTGCGTACAAATATTTGTCACGAGGCGGTCCCAGGGTTTGGGTTGCTCCCACTAGCCCAGGGCCCAAACCTCAGTGACACAGAATTACAGGAACTATTGGAAGCACAGGAACAGGAGGAGATGATCAGACTTTTGTACTTTGACGATGCGGATTAAAATAACCTCTTATGTAGGTATTATCGTTTATATATTTACAAGTGTAATTCAACTGGTTATAAACTTGTTTATGTATGTTATATCATATTTCCCTTTTGCTCCAAAAATCAATGTAAAATATTACAGGATATTTGTATTTAGAATGAATAACGGCCAACTATCAAAATGAAAAGAAATGGATTATGAAAGAATTAAGAGATGAAAAGAGTATTATTATGAAAGAGGTTTTGACTTGGTCACATATTAAAACAAGTGGAAGTGCAATGTGTGCGGGTGACCTGTGCCACAGTTATGTACAGGAAATCATAACTTGCGTACAAATATTAAAACAAGTGGAAGTGCAATGTGTGCGGGTGACCTGTGCCCCAGTTATGTACAGGAAATTATAAAGTGCAATGTGTGCGGGTGACCTGTGCCACAGTTATGTACAGGAAATCATAACTTGCTTACAAATATTAAAACAAGTGGAAGTGCAATGTGTGCGGGCGACCTGTGCCACAGTTATGTACAGGAAATCATAACTTGCGTACAAACATTAAAACAAGTGGAAGTGCAATGTGTGCGGGTGACCTGTGCCACAGTTATGTACAGGAAATCATAACTTGCTTACAAATATTAAAACAAGTGGAAGTGCAATGTGTGCGGGTGACCTGTGCCACAGTTATGTACAGGAAATCATAACTTGCGTACAAATATTAAAACAAGTGGAAGTGCAATGCGTGCGGGTGACCAGTGCTACAGTTATGTACAGGAAATCATAACTTGCGTACAAATATTACAACAAGTGGAAGTGCAATGTGTGCGGGTGACCTGTGCCACAGTTATGTACAGGAAATCATAAAGTGCAATGTGTGCGGGTGACCTGTGCCACAGTAATGTACAAGAAATCATAAAGTGCAATGTGTGCGGGTGACCTGTGCCACAGTTATGTACAGGAAATCATAAAGTGCAATGTGTGCAGGTGACCTGTGCTCCAGTTATGTGCAGGAAATCATAAAGTGCAATGTGTGCGGGTGACCTGTGCCACAGTTATGTACAGGAATCATAACTTGCTTACAAATGTTAAAACAAGTGGAAGTGCAATGTGTGCGGGTGACCTGTGCCACAGTTATGTACAGGAAATCATAACTTGCTTACAAATATTAAAACAAGTGGAAGTGCAATGTGTGCGGGTTACCTGTGCCACAGTTATGTACAGGAAATCATAACTTGCGTACAAATATTAAAACAAGTGGAAGTGCAATGTGTGCGGGTGACCTGTGCCACAGTTATGTACAAGAAATCTTAACTTGCGTACAAATATTAAAACAAGTGGAAGTTCAATGTGTGCGGGTGACCTGTGCCACAGTTATGTACAGGAAATCAGAACTTGCGTACAAATATTAAAACAAGTGGAAGTGCAATGTGTGCGGGTGACCTGTGCCACAGTTATGTACAGGAAATCATAACTTGCTTACAAATATTAAAACAAGTGGAAGTGCAATGTGTGCGGGTGACCTGTGCCACAGTTATGTACAGGAAATCATAACTTGCGTACAAATATTAAAACAAGTGGAAGTGCAATGTGTGCGGGTGACCTGTGCCACAGTTATGTACAGGAAATCATAAAGTGCAATGTGTGTGGGTGACCTGTGCCACAGTTATGTACAGGAAATCATAACTTGCGTACAAATATTTCATAGGTGAAAATAAAATGAGCTCTATGAAGCAGTCATTAACGCATTATTTTCAAAATTGATTAATAAGCTTAAATCATCACAATAATACACACCTTCGACTGCAAAGGTTTTATGCGCATGGGGTCCAAGAGTAACACCGAGTATCCTTGGGTCCCCCAGGGAGTCCAAATGTAATAGTGAGTATCTGTGAACCTCTCAGGGGTTTCAAAGGGGGGGGGGGGGGGGGGGTACAAATGGAAAGAAAGCTTCGGGCCATCTTTCCCTTTGCCGTGACTGGGCGCCGCGGGCAAATACTCCCTCAGGGAACGGTTCGAGCGCCGAATATCCTCTCTGCGCTATGCAGGCGGCCTCTCGGCGGCTCTGGGTGAGGTCACATGCTATTAGGTGCCATCTCGCCCCTCTTCGCTGTCATCCAAAGGGTTGACTTTGCGAGGGAGCGCGTGTCAAGACCAAAAACACTTTGACGACTGGTGGTGACAGGGGTGTTGTCCGTTGTCAGAAATTCGTACATATCGCGCGTCAAAACCATGAACTCCTACACCGTCTCCACCCATACGCACGAATCGTTTTGTTTCTCTCCTTGCTGGCGTCGCTCTTTCCCGTTAATTACATATAACCCTAACCTCTTCAAGTCTCGTTTGTAACTTCCACGTACAGTAGTCAAAACGGACCTTTGTGACTGAGAAGTTGTCTGCTAGTCGCTACGCAAGCTGCTATTTTTCAGGCGCAATCCCAATGTTGAAGGTGAAGACAGCATTGTATAACTGTCTCGTTCACTCGCTTACTTTATGCTGTTTTATCCTCCCACCCAACTGTACCTGCGCAATCGTTATACATTCGTACATAGATCCGCTGTGACTACACCATCGTAGACCCGAACATCACTTGACATCGGGTGAGATTCAAGTCTGTGTTCTCCTTTCCAGACTTATCCAGAAATCCGAAGCGTGAGGTATCCAAAGCCGGGCACGAATAACCCGGTGGTGGCGCTGACGGTGGCAGACATCGCTGACCCGAAGCACATCAGAACGAGGAGGCTAACACCACCGAAGGTTATTCTCGAGGAAGGGTAAGTTAAACTTCGCTAACTGCGCGGACTCTTTTCAGAACTAATAATATAAAAGATTTGATTTTATGTATGTTTGTGTGTAATGGATAAACTCAAAAAATACTTTACCAATTTTAAAAATGTTCACCTATAGAAAGCTACATTATCAGCGAGTAACATGAGTTGTATATATTTTTACTCAAACAATGTGGTCATTATTTCGACAACCTTCTTTGGGCAAAGTCGACCTTGTCGCGCTGCTTAAATAGGCGCCAGCAAAGTTGTCTGGAATTTCATTATTGTCATGTTTTGCGGCCAGCAATTTCCTTTGAAAATCCATTATTGTGGTCTTTTGTCGTAGCACTATTATTTATTCCGTGGGTTCGTTAACCCCGAACGCGAAAAGAGAGGCGTTGTAGCTCCCATACGAATGGACCGATTTTGATGTTTTTTTTTCTGTTTGAAAGCTGATGTGATCGTGATTGTTGTTGTTGTTTCTGTTTCTGTTTCTGTTTTGGTTTTGTTTCTGTTTCTGTTTTGGTTTCGGTTTCGGTTTCGGTTTCTGTTTCTGTTTCTGTTTCGGTTTCGGTTGCTGTCCGCGCTATAAAGGCCTCGGCCTATAATTGCATTTTTCATATGGATATATGAAAAATGCAATTGCATTGATTACATACCCAAGGTATCAAAAATTTGCCTACACCAGACATTATTTGGCGCACGCTGCAGAAACTATTGACGATACATAAAACTCTCGTGTTTTAATTCCTCTCAATATGCAACCATTTCATAAACTAAATTTTTTCTTATTAGCGACGTACCGTGCGTAAAGTATGTCATTATGCCACCATTTTTGAGGTTCATAATCCGGATTTTACGATATGAATGTAGATAAAAGATTTTATTTAACTGTTTCACTTGCATGTGTGTATCAATCTATGTACAATATTTCTGTCTGTCCTGGAATCTTGCAACTCAAATTTCGAGCACTTCCCGATACAGCTGAAACATTCAGGGTAGCTCACAAGTCGTCGAGAAAGCACTCTTTTTTTGTATTGTTCTTATTAATCGTATTTTCCAGTGACTACTACTTCACAAGTGCGCAGTGGGTGTCCCTCACCGAAGTGTGCGTGGTTTGGTTGACGAGGACGCAGAACCTGTCGGTGGTGTCCGTTTGCAAGAGTCCCATGTGGTTTTGTCAGGAGGTAAGACTCGATGGCTCTCCCTTGTTTGCTTGCATTCATCATTACTACATAGTATCTAGGAAGTTCCGGCACGCGTCGGTCTTCTGTATGTATGCGTAGGTTAATTATAATTTTATGAGTTTTGTGAAACCCACTTGATGATTTTGAGAAAAATCAACCATTTCGGAAGTGTTTTAGCGGGCGCTGCGTTATCCGTAAGAGCTGACAGTGATGTAGGACTTAATGTTTTTCTCAGTTCTGGTAGGTACATGAAATAAAATTACGGTTTGAGATGAATAAATTTCTCAAAAAGAACTTTCTATTTCACATAATGAGAAAAAAAAGATAAAAAAAACAGGTTAATTATACATGTATACATAATACATGTTATTCAAATATAAGCAATATCTTGTTCAGTTTCAGTCAGTATTAAAATCTCAATTACTTTTTAATACAATATTTTCAATTTAACAACATAATATCTATATTTTCAATTTAACAACATAATATCATCAACAGCATATACTTGTCCACTGCTGGAAGTAGGCTTCTAACGAATGCCACTGAGCTCACAAAAAATATGTAGGTACGCGAGGGATGAATGAACTGTTTTTAAATCTTTTCTCGACAACTTCTATTTTTTTAATGAAATAAATTTCAATAAACTTGCAGAAAAACACCTAAGATAAAAGTGCAATAACTGGTGTAAATTTTGATGAAATTTTTGCATGTAGTTAGATACTTTGTGTTGTGATGACTGGGGTTCCCGAATGACACGACGCAATAATCACAACAAAAATGTTGATTCATCAAACAACTTGGTCTATAATTAATAAGAGTCGATAAAACAGCACGACACATTACACTTTTTACTCTCAGAGCAAAATATCGGAAGCATTACCGCCAACAAATACTGTCGCACATGAGAAGGTTACACACCACTAAAAGACTCATAAAGCATGGAAAGAGTGCGTCGAATACAATGAAACATTGTTAATTTCCCACTTCGAGTGAATATGACTTCGGAAGTGGTGAAGATTGAGTTATGAGCGTAGGCTCTACCACCAGTGAAATTCACATAAGCTCTTAGAAGTAAGGTCGTTGACCAACAAGGGTGGTCTTAGCAGTAACTCGCTCTCGGAAACGGTTGTCGCACCTAAGTAGTAGAAGTAGTAGTACTATGAGGAAGGGCTGTATCCCTTATCGAATAGTATAGACAGCTCCGTCCAGCGATTACGCCTCCAAAAAAAAAAATATCTCCAAAGTACACAATTGGACCCGTTACAGTTTTATTATACATGAAGATTGAATAAGAAAAATATATAAAATTGATTCCAACACTGTACCGTGGTGACATCTAGCGAGTTCGCCACAAAACTAATCGCACCGAACCATTACAAGATTCTGGAACACACATACAATACTTTTCATCCAAGCGGGTGAAACCGCGGGGTGCAGCTAGTTCCACTTAGAAGCCATGGTCATCACCGACAAACTTCTATGTAATTTATTATTTTAGTTTAAATACTTGGCGGAAGTAAGCTATATATTTTCCCCTTGGACTTCCTAAACTTTCGCGAATTAAATTTATGTTTATAAGACGGGACTATTTGCGCACAAATTAATATCAAAATACCATTTTGACTAACGAAAACGTTTCGATCAAGTTGCATGACTGTGGTCGCGATTAGACTGGAGACGACGACGCTAACAATGAGTGTTAGCGTCGTTAACAGTGGCCGTTATTTACAACTACCCGCGTTTGGTTTTGTAAAACGAAGCTATCCTAATCGCTACACACAACACTCAGTATCAGCAGACACGCCTGAAGATAACTTTCTAATACTTTCTAACTACCGGATTTCTAATCAGAGATCCTATATCAATCATCCCGATTTAACTTTCTGATTTGGTTTCAAAGCAAATCCGCTTCACGAATATTTCTTGTATAGAAATGATGAAATAATTAAATCTATGGCGAAAAGGCCCGTTTTCTATCTATTCTATACTTTAAATAAAGCAATAGGAACGAAAAAGTCTGTACAAAGAAGATAATTTAAAAAATATGGTTTAGAGTACTAAACAAGAATATAACGTTTTTGAAAATCGTGTCTGTCTGTTTGTTAGTTTGTCTGTATGTTTGTTCGCGCATCGCGTAAAAACTACCCATTCCGATGTGGTTTTAACTGATAGCTCAGGGTTTGCCTTAAAAACTGGTGTACTTGGTATCTCAATCCGATCGATATAAGCCGAGCAATCGATAAAAACTTTTTGACGGCAGAATGTATATTGATCAAATGTTGGTATATTGGTATTTTATGTCTTGGAACAGCACATACTAGTACTTTTAACCTAGAGAAATGACCACGCGTGCGAAGCCGCGGGTTCAGCTAGTAGTCAAATAAACTAATATTTTCCCTGTTTAATTTTTATTTTTTACTTTTTAATTTGGCAATATTTAACACCAGGTTTGTTTTTTTTTATCCACCAGGTGTACAGAATAACATCAGGCTCGGAAAGTTGGGTGGAGACCGCGCCAGCGCCGCTGTGGTCGGCCGGCGGGGGCGCCCTGGTCACCCTGGCCCCGATCAGGGACGGACCGGCGGGTCTCTTCAGGCACGTTGTCAGGACCGAGCACAACGCACACGGACCTAGGGCTTTGCCCCTAACGCATGGGAGCTTCGACGTCGTGAAGCTGCTGGCTTGGGACCATGCGAATCAGCACATGTAAGAGAAACTTGTTTTTTCCTAGGTGTACCTAACCATGCCTGTACCTACTACTTTTTATTATTTTTATTACGGACTAGGCAATCGTTTGACCGCGATCTCACGTGATGGAAAGCGATGATGTGGTCGAAGGTGTAGCACGCTTGCCTTAGGTGCGATTTCTACAAGTACCCGCCCGGTTTTTGGAACGGAAATTAGCGAAAAAATTACCCAAAAGCCTGTTCATCTCGTTTGGTGGCCGTTATCCAACCGCGTGTTTCTACTAGTAGTCTCTTGTTAGACGCATTTTGGGTTGCTGAAAATCTCATTTGACAGTCGGTTAAAGCAAATGTCAAATCTCCAATTAAACGTCAATGAATAGGTATCTACTAGGCAAGCGTGCTACACCTTCGACCACATCATCGCTTTCCATCAGATGAGATTGTGGTCAAACGATTGCCTAGTCCGTAATAAAAAAATAAAATAAAAAATTATTACTACTAATTAAATAATTATTGTATTATTTATTTCATATGTATCTTCCAATATTTAAATGTATGTTTTATTTGAATATTTATTGTATAGTAGTTAATAAAATATATATATAATTATTATATATATATTTTATTAACTACTAATCAATTTTTCGTGATTGGTCCGTCTGGGCCGTGACTGAAAATCAGCGTCAAGTGTCGAAGACGCTTGGCATTATGCTGAGGCATGACCCTTTCAACACTTAGATTTAAATGTTTAATTAATATGTTAATTTTACTACTTTTTTATAATTGTTGAATAAACAATTTTTCTTTCTTTTTTCTTTAGATATTGGGTTTCCGGAAAGAGTTTTCGCATGTAATTTCGCATGTTTGACGGCTGGTTGGTCTAGTGGCTAGAGACCTTACTACGAAATCAAACGGTCGTGGGTCGAATCCCGCAAGGTGCAATCATTTGTGTGATGAGCAGATGATTGTTTACGAGTCATGGATGTAATATTCGTATCTATGTAATATGTTTATATTATAAAAGGATTGTTAACTTGCAATTTGTTAATTTCATATCTCTGACTAATTAACCTATTGTTAATATAATAATCTTGAATATCTACTAAGCTTTATAATATACCTAGGATTAATAAAACATCATATTTAAATCCTTCATCAACTCTTATAGAGCGATGGTGGCCTAACGGTTCTATAGTGCAATTTAGAATCCAACGATACCGGGTTCAAAACCTAGGCTCCGCACCAATGACTTTTCTGAGTTATGTGCGGTTTTCCATCGCTCCGTGCTTCGGAGAGCACGTTAAGCTGTCGGTCCCGGCTGTTATTGATTAATAGCAGTCGTTAAGTCATGTCAGAAGCTCTCGGGCGGCTTGATAAACTCTGACACCAGAGGCCAGCACTACCTCATACGACAAACAAACAAACAAATCAACTCTTTTTACATATATTTATTATATTAATGAACGTGGCGGTCTTAAGACTCTTCCCAATCCTCCCGTGGATGTCATAAGAAGCGACTAAGGGAAATATACACCGGAAGATGGGCAGCAGCGTCCTCCGAGTACTTATTTGTAACACTGCGGTCACCAAGCCGCCTGCTAAGCGTGGTGACTATGGTTCCGTCATCCTCGAGCGTACTACGCCAGAAGCGTGGCACAGGAGCGTAGTGGTGTTTTTCTTTACGAATGCACCCTCTTAAAGAATTATAGGCCCATTTCGCTGCTGAGTCACGTCTATAAGCTGTTTTTGAGAGTAGTTACAAACCGTCTCGCTCGTAGGTTTGACGACTTTCAGCCTCCCGAACAAGCTGGATTCCGGAAAGGCTTTAGCACCGTAGACCACATCCATACGCTCGGGCAGATTATACAGAAGACCGAAGAGTATAATCGGCCACTATGTCTAGCGTTTGTGGACTACGACAAAGCCTTTGATTTAGTCGAGACCTGGGCAGTGCTACAGTCATTACATCGATGGCAGATTGACTACCGGTACATCGAAGTATTGAAGTGTTTGTACAGCAAAGCCACCATGACTGTCCGTCTCCAGATCGGAGCACGAATTCTATCGAATTACAAAAAGGGGTGCGACAAGGAGACGTTATTTCTCTGAAACTGTTCACCTCTGCACTGGAAGATATATTCAAGCTTCTGAAATGGAACGGATATGGAGTTAACATCAATGGAGAATGCATGACTCACCTTCGATTTGCTGCTGATATAGTCATCATGGCAGAAACCCTGGAAGACCTAAGCACAATGCTCAGTGACCTCAATATTGTTTCCCAACAGGTGGGACTTAAAATGAAAATGGGTTAGACGAACATCATGTCAAATACCCATGTCGCACCCATGCAGGTTTATGTTGGGAACGATATTATCGAAGCCATTGATTACTATGTCTACTTAGATCAGACATTCCAATTGGGTAGATCCAACTTCGACAAAGAGGTCAACCGACGATTCCAACTCGGATGGGGAGCGTTCGGGTAATTACGCCATAACTTCTCGTCACAGATACCGTAGAGCTCAAAACAAAAATTATAATCAGTGATGACATACAGCACTGCGACGTGGTCGCTAACTATTGGTCTCATACACAAGCTCAAAGTCACGCAGCGTGCAATGGAGAGGACATATGCTCGGTGTTTCACTACGTGATAGAATCCGTAACGAGGAAATCCGTAGAAGAACCAAGGTTACCGACATAGCTCTCAGAGTTTGCAAGATGATGTGGCAATGTGCAAGCCATATAGTTCGCAGAACCGACAACCACTGGGGAATAAAGGTTCTTAAATGGCGACCAGGAACAAGCAAGCGAAGTGTAGGGAGACCACCCACACGATGGACCGACGTCATTGTAGCAAACGCAGGAATTCGGTGGATGGCGGTGGCACAAGATCGCTCGTCATGGCGTTCTTTGGGGGAGGCCTATGTTCAGCAGTGGACTTCTAAAGGCTGACATGATGATGATGATTATTATTATATTATTTACTTTATGTGGCACGCCTTTCAGAATCCGGCGGTACACGTTTGCTACAGTCAAACTCATTTGATTTATGTAATGTCAAAAACATAAATCAAAATCTCAATCATCTGAAAATTAGCTAAATAATTATTGATTGACAACAATTATTCAGCTAAATTTCAATTGAATTGCGTTTGGGGAATCCAAAGAGAGATAACAGATTGTTAAATGTGACGTCTTATAGACATTTCTTACTGTTGTTGAATGTGACAGCCTCTTGGCAGATTCTTGATGTGACACGCGTTTCTGAAACCGGGTGTAAGTGTCTTGTAGCGATTCTGTATAACCGATCTGTCTATTTTAAATAAAAACTACTTGTTGTCTGGAAGAGATCGCTTTTTAGCGATAAGACCGCCCATTGTTTAATAATATTTCTTAGTAATAGTTAATTTGTATTTGTAAAGTTTTGGTGTAAAATAAAGAGTTATCTATCTATCTATCTATCTATCAATCAATCACCGACACGATATGGATCACGTTCACGTAAACCAAGATTCACTGTCAAAACTTCATTGTAATGGCGCTGTCAAATTGATTTCTTTGATAGTTTGCGTAAAAGTTCAGAAGAGCAACGCCGAAATAAAATCTATGTATATATACTTATAATAAAGCAATAAAAACGAAAAAGTCTGTACAATGAAGATAATTTAAAAAAAATGGTCTATTGTACTTAAAATAAGCTCCTGAACAAATCGTGCCTGTCTGTTTGCTAGTTTTTTTGTCTGTAGATATGTTAGTTCGCGCATCACGTAAAAACTACTGGACCGATTGAGATGCGGTTTTAACTTTTGGATAGCTTACTTAAAAACTGGGGTACTTGGTATCTCAATCCTATAAATAGAAGCTGAGCTATCCATAAAAATAATTTTCGCGGCTGAAGGAATTTTGATCAATTGTTGGTGTATTGGTATTTTAGGTCCTGGAATAGCACAAAGGGTACTTTTAACCTAAAGAAATGACCACGCGTGCGAAGCCGCGGGCATCAACTAGTAATACATAAATAAACATTGTTTTGGTGCTGCTATATGTAGGAAATCCAATTTGTATTCAATAGACTCCAACACAGATATAACTGTAGGCTTCATAATGTGAAATCTCTCTCTCTCGAATGCATCTTGGGCGCCTTGGGCGGATAAAAGACTAGCATCACTATCTTCATCGCTATCTTCAAAAGCTAGAGCCAATGCTCTCTCCATCTTTCTTTTTAATCAATACACCAATATCAGCTAGGTACTATGAGATAAAAGTAGGTACTGATGCATGTCGCAATCGTTTAGCGTGGAGAAAGGAACATAATAGATACCTTTTTACAGAGTAATTTTGTTATTCAACATGTGCAGTACAGATGTGCCGCCTTATAAACGCGTAAAAAAGGGCTTAAACCTACCAAAATCGGGCGTCCAGAAATTAAACTCCCCTGCCACCTACCCTAAACTCAGTCGCCCGCTACCCGCAATAAGCACTGAAGTGCCTGCTTAACAAGGTTGAATATCGTGAGCGCTGTTTGAACACACAATTTAGCTCGGAGCTAAATGACGTATGTCTCAAAAGTTATTTATTTTATTGGCAGGCTAATAATTTAGGTAAATTTTGTCTAAGCATTAGATAATAAACTATATTTTCTTGCTGTGAGATTTATTTTAGAGGTAAAACTTAAGCCGTTGAGTAGAAAAATGTAAACATTACCGAAAATAACGTAATTTTTGATAAGAAAATGTATCGAATGAAATTCTGTTAATCATGTTTTTATCTTAGTCTTAGAGAGATCAAGATCTCAAAAACATATATGTTAAGTTTCACATTTATCAGGTTTGTGGTTGACGCAGCGTATTTATGGAAAAAACCTTTAAAAGCAGAGCCTGGTCTTAAGCCTTAACTGCGTTTAGTTTATGTTGTTGAAATCCAAATTGACGTTTTGAACTCAGCCACTTTAAACCAATTTAGCTTGCGTTGCTCGCGTTCATTTTTTGATGGTGAAATCGGCCCTAAGTACTTAAAGATACCCGAGGTCTTAGATGATTTAACACAAAGAGAAGAAAAAAAAAGTTACCCACTTCGGTGACTTAAAAATGTGCAATGTTAGGCATTACGTAGTATTTGTATACTCTTTGGTTAGGTACACGAAAAAATATCGTCGAACTTTTTCGTAACATACGTTTAAACCCTATTTTTTTATGATTGTTATCCAATGAAACACATATTTTCTTTAACCTGAATTACTGTGTTTAAGTTGATCTAGCTTAGGACAATTTGCAAAGCTAATTCGGGGTGGTGTTAGTTTCTTAACTAGCATGTATCAAGTCATCCCATAATTTACCAACACAAAATATCAATAGTAATGCCTAGAAGTGTCTGGAGTCTAGATAATGCCAAGCTTTACCCAAAGTTTGCCTAAATTACAGTTCATATATTTCCCTGATAGTCTAAGTTATTTCCCATAAATTCTGGCTTGGCATAAGGGATGTCCACCAGATGCTATTGGTAATAACGGAGCTGGCCACTTGCCAGTTTCTATTAATTTTTACCTACACTTTGCCATACTTTCTATGACGGTGCAATATGGCAATATTCGGCGCTATTGTGGTTCATGCCAACTATGTTGTTTACATGATAAACATATGGCTGGCAAAGTGCATGATGGGCTACGACTAGTTAAATTTCCGTGGTCTCTGTTTTTAAAAACTTTTATTTAAGGTGCATCGTTTCACTTGTGGCGTGGAATTCGAAAATTTGGTGTTTTTTACACGACTGCCCAAAAAAAGGAGTGTTATGTTTTTAACATTCATGTATGTATGTTTGCATGTCAGTTTCTTTATTCAACCATAACTTTGAAATGCCTGAACAGATTTAGACATATGGGGTATCGTTAGAATCCTTACATCCCCCGAGTAACATAGGCTATTTTTTTTTAAAACAATCAATGTGGCGGCAGTACGGCTCCATTTTCCAATTCGAAAAAAAAACTTCGAAATTTACAATATGGGTATCAAATTGAAGCACATTCCAACAGTATATCATTTATTGGCAAAAGCTCTTTTTTGGCAGGGCAGGTGTTTTTTTTAGCTTTTAAACTAGTTATTTTAGCTTTTAAGGTAGTTTATTTTAGCTTTTAAGCTAGTTTTTTTTTTAGCTTTTAAGCTAGTTTTTTTTAGCTTTTAAGCTATTTGCAATATTATGACGGTTCACTATGTCCAATGAAGTATAATTTATCACATTTTTGACATATCTCTACAGATATTACCTCGGCATACCGGAGGGCAAGCCAGGGCAGCAGCATCTATACAGGGTGTCTGCGGAAGCACCGCGCCCGGGCTCTCCACAGAAACTGCCTTATTGCGTCACTTGTAACTCACAGGTACATTTTTTTTTGATCGATTTCTATATTTTTTATTAAAAGTATAAGTAGCTTCGTGCACTTTAAGATGATACAGGTTTTTATTGTATTGCGTTAGATACGTTGTTATTGTATACTGCTACTAGCTGCATCCCTTGGTATTACCAGCGTGGACAATGATGATTGAGGATGCTGATGAAAAGTATCCTATCCACCTAGAAAATGGTATCTTGTAAATCGTGACTTTATTATTTGCAATCATTGATGTCACTTTGACACATGTTACTTTGACACCTGTTACTTTGACACCTGTCACTTTGTCACATGTTACTTTGACACATGTTACTTTGACTCCTGTCACTTTGACACATGTCACTTCTCTCAAAATTCATTTTAGCTGCGCCCCTTGGTTATAATGATGATGTGAAGTATCCTATGTCTTATTCCAAGACCTAATAAGTAAGAAACACAAACGCACACACGCACACACACACACCCTCTCATACACACACTGACTGACTCGCAAATTTTTGCCTTTATTATTTAGCACGATAAATAATCAAAGTTTAGCACATATTAGTGTAATCACAATATTGTTGTGTCCGCCAATGGCACGGCTATAATGTTTTTAACATGTTTTCTTGAGAATTTGCAATATATCTATTTCTAATAGGAAATAAATAAAATTCTCATCAAGACTTTATTTTTTTGTGTGTTTTTTTTGTCTTATCACCGGGTTTTTTAAGCGATTTGGGGTTATTTTTTACATGAAAGGGTAGACCTTCAGTGTGTACTTATATAAATTCCATCAAAATTAGTTCTGTGAATCCATTTGAAGTTTTTTTTATTCAAAGAACTAAGATGATTACTCTATCAACTACCACACAAAACATAAATATTTCTCACTTGCAAGTGCCAATGGGCTGGTCACATTTCTCGAAGAACTGGCAACGGTTGGGGTAAACGAGATCTAGAGCGGAGACCGCGTTTGGGCAAACGTAGTGTAGGGCGCCCGCCGTCCAGGGGAATGACGTTTGCAAAAAACAGCTGGCAGGAACTGGATAAGAAGAGCTGAGGGTTTGGCTCAGTGGCGTGCACTAGGAGAGGCCTACGTCCAGCAGTGGACGAATATACGCTGATGACAATGATGATGATCTACGAAGAATAGAAAAAAAAAACAAGAAATCAATTTCCATATTTTTTTGCTAGGCATTTTATAAAATCATTAGCTGCACCCTGTGGTTTCACCCGCGTGAAATGATGCTATGTGTATAATTTTAGATTTCTCCATACAAACTTTGCCACTTTGACACGCCATTTTGACAATTCCTCCAAAAGCCTTTTAACATTTCTTTGCTTTAGTTATTGGTCATATTTGATCAACAGATAAAAAAAGAAACGGCTTTTCTCAAATCCTAAGGCTTTGATGCTTTTGCAGCTTTTACTTTGACACCTGTCATTTTGACATATGTCACTTTGACAGCTGCCACATTAACACTTGTTACTTTGACAGTTGTCATTCTGCCACGTGTCACTTTGAAATACAAAAAAAAAACACGATAAAAACTTATTTTTTCCCCTAATTCGGGAAAAAAGGAGTTGTATGTGTTAATTTCATCCAAATCCGTTCAGCTTTTTGAGCGTAAAGGAGTAACGAACAAACACACATAAAAACTTTTAATATTATAATATTAGTGTGATGTAATCTGGTACAGCCATCCCCATCAATAAACCTGGAGTACTACGGCAACCTGGCCTCATCAGGCGACAGCACCTGGGACAGTGACTGGGATGAGGAGATGCCAGCTACTTCTCCCACACCCAGCAAGAAGAAGAAGAGGCGGCACCCAGGCAAGTAACTAGAACTGTAGAGCAGTTAAAAGCATCTGAAGTCTTTCTTATGCAGTTGCTAATTCTGATTCATAGACAACATGGTAGATTGGTAAGTGTTTTGTCGATATGTGAGCTTTAGAAAAGCTGTGACAAATCTGTATAATAAAAAACTGGCTACTTGTGTGCGAGTCGTGACATGCGCATTTATTTTTTCCTTTTTTACTTTATCGACCTTATTAAAATAGATCTAAGAGTCATTTCATTAACCGTGAAACAAATTTCTTGTCAAGAGGTCTCTCACATGATGTCGTTTAAGAGCTACAAGTCCATGAGAGATGGAGGGATAGGCAGTATACAGTGTTGCCACAGCAATAAGGTTCTGTTTGAACCTTCTGGGTACGGAACACCAAAAAGTGGCATAGCATCATCTGCCTAACGGCAAAGAGGCGATAGCGGGGGAAGTTGCTCGAAGCTCGGAGCAAAGTCTAACACAATCTTATTTGGCTCTAGAAGGGATGCCACAGAACTTGCCGTGCCTCTACCATGAAGCCCACTTCAGTCCTTCGTCAGCATACTTCGTGCTGGAGTGCCTGGGGCCAGGTGTACCCACCTTCAGCTTGTTCAAGATATCACTGCCGGAACCCAGACTTGTGCTGCATTTAGAGAATAACACTGCTGTGAAGGTAATGGACTGATGACAATTTGATTTGAATTCATGTTTGAGTGATTGGATTTTTGATGTCACTCGATTTTTCCCTCCAGGAAAGACTGTCGTCAATAGCTCTGCCGACACCACGGACGTTCTCCGTCCAGCTGTCCAGCGGACACACAGCCAGGGTCCGGCTTCTGTTACCGCCAGGGTTGAGAGAGGACGAGGTTACCAAGTATCCTCTGGTGCTTAAAGTGTGAGTAGTCGGACAATGTATTATTACCCGAGTACTGCGAAGCAAGGGAAGGGAATGAATTTAAGAGTGTAAGTATGTATGTATGTATGTATGTGGTTATGTGGATGTTCCACCATAGCGTCGTCTCTATTGGTCCGAATTTGTCAAGCGAGGTATCAACCCATTCGTCTTCATGTATAGAGTGTCATCCATACCAATATATAAAAGTGAAACGTTGTTTGTTTGTTTGGGGAGCTTTCACGCGATAACGGCTGGATGGATTTTCATGAAATTTGGAACGGAGATAGCTTATACTTTGGAGTGAAACATTGGATACTTTTTATCCCGGAAAATTGTAAGTTTCCACGGGAAATCTGGAAAATTTTGATTACTTACTGTAAGGAACAGTTGCCATCACAGAGTGGTCTGTGGTTGCCATGGAAACGAAATAAATAGTCTGTCAAAAAAACATCAAGAGCATTAGTGCTATACCTACTTTTGCATTGGTTTTTAATATCCTAGAAGAAAAATGATGCTTTTTTCGCGATAAACAGTAGTCCGCGCGGACGAAGTCTCGGGCGGGAAAACTAGTAGGTTATATTTTTCACCCGACTACTGAGATGCAAAGGAAAGGTTATGTGTTCAAACTAAAAATTTGCTCCTGATTTGACAAGTGAGATATCAATCGATTCGTTTTCATCGCAAGAATGTCATAGGCTATTTTTATACGCTTTATATTAGCTTCACTTGTATGTTTGTATGTTTGTAACCGACTCCTTTGGACGCTATTTTGACCCACTTTAAACGGTCAGATTTCATTCAAATTTTGCACACCTGTCAAAGACCGACGACAAAGCAATAATTCTAAAAAAAAAAAACTAAAGGGTACAAAATAAATAATAGTTTAAAAAAACTAAAAACACGCTTTATATAGAAAACTAAACTAAAAAATAGAAAATAAATTTTAATAGTGTAAATAAGAAAAAAATGTTTTATTTAAAAAAAAAAGCGTGGGTTGCTTTTTAAGATATTATCGAAATGATAATCCTTCTCATATCTGTCAATGAAATATTTATAACTATTGACCCATGCACCCCACGATCTTTTTTATTGTTTTAATTTTATTTGCATAGTTGTCGTTGTATGACGAAATAGAGTAAACTCAAGATGAGCAATCAGCTCTTCTTGAGTGATTGTATTATTGAGTTTTCTAGAAAAACATGATCATTACGACCTGACTTATGATAATATCTTGTTATATTAAACATGGTTTCTAAATAGGATGTCCCAGAAAGTAATGATAAGCGAAGGTCCTGAGAAAAAAATATATAAATCGCAACCTACCCATAATGCACGATTGACCACTTTTTTATAACGAACTGACCCCCACTATATAGGTAATATGAAAATGTTGACCTTTCCACCTTTGAAGTCACTTTATGCTGTGTTGCCATAAGTTTAGGCCAATTAAGTGTAGCGATATTTTATTGTCAGTGAATTGACGAAGTTTGTAAGAAAGGAACAAACAAGTTTTGCCCTATTTCTTTATGTTAAGGACGCCTTTTTTATTATTAAATACAGTACGAGTTTGGTGGCCTAAGAGGATTACTACTGAACTAATCAACTAAATACTAAGTTAGTTTGGTCAAAATTATGATTATTTCGTGTCGAAATTGGGAGCTTTGTGGAAAAAAACTATAATAGTATAACTCCGAAAATATGAAAAATTGCGGAACATACATGTGGGGTGCGCGTGCGCCTGGGAGTGCTCTACCTCGGAACATACATGTGGGGTGCGCGTGCGCCTGGGAGTGCTCTACCTCGGAACATACATGTGGGGTGCGCGTGCGCCTGGGAGTGCTCTACCTCGGAACACACATGTGGGGTGCGCGTGCGCCTGGGAGTGCTCTACCTCGGAACATACATGTGGGGTGCGCGTGCGCCTGGGAGTGCTCTACCTCGGAACATACATGTGGGGTGCGCGTGCGCCTGGGAGTGCTCTACCTCGGAACATACATGTGGGGTGCGCGTGCGCCTGGGAGTGCTCTACCTCGGAACATACATGTGGGGTGCGCGTGCGCCTGGGAGTGCTCTACCTCGGAACACACATGTGGGGTGCGCGTGCGCCTGGGAGTGCTCTACCTCGGAACATACATGTGGGGTGCGCGTGCGCCTGGGAGTGCTCTACCTCGGAACATACATGTGGGGTGCGCGTGCGCCTGGGAGTGCTCTACCTCGGAACACACATGTGGGGTGTGGGTGCGCATGGGAGTGCTCTACCTCGGAACATACATGTGGGGTGCGCGTGCGCCTGGGAGTGGTCTACCTCGGAACATACATGTGGGGTGCGCGTGCGCCTGGGAGTGCTCTACCTCGGAACATACATGTGGGGTGCGGGTGCACCTGGGAGTGCTCTACCTCGGAACATACATGTGGGGTGCGGGTGCGCCTGGGAGTGCTCTACCTCGGAACATACATGTGGGGTGCGCGTGCGCCTGGGAGTGCTCTACCTCGGAACATACATGTGGGGTGCGCGTGCGCCTGGGAGTGCTCTACCTCGGAACATACATGTGGGGTGTGGGTGCGCCTGGGAGTGCTCTACCTCGGAACATACATGTGGGGTGCGCGTGCGCCTGGGAGTGCTCTACCTCGGAACATACATGTGGGGTTTGGGTGCGCCTGGGAGTGCTCTACCTCGAAACATACATGTGGGGTGCGGGTGCGGCTGGGAGTGCTCTACCTCGGAACATACATGTGGGGTGCGCGTGCGCCTGGAAGTGCTCTACCTCGGAACATACATGTAGGGTGCGCGTGCGCCTGGGAGTGCTCTACCTCGGAACATACATGTGGGGTGCGCGTGCGCCTGGGAGTGCTCTACCTCGGAACATACATGTGGGGTGCGCGTGCGCCTGGGAGTGCTCTACCTCGGAACACACATGTGGGGTGTGGGTGCGCATGGGAGTGCTTTACCTCGGAACATACATGTGGGGTGCGCGTGCGCCTGGGAGTGGTCTACCTCGGAACATACATGTGGAGTGCGCGTGCGCCTGGGAGTGCTCTACCTCGGAACATACATGTGGGGTGCGGGTGCACCTGGGAGTGCTCTACCTCGGAACATACATGTGGGGTGCGGGTGCGCCTGGGAGTGCTCTACCTCGGAACATACATGTGGGGTGCGCGTGCGCCTGGGAGTGCTCTACCTCGGAACATACATGTGGGGTGCGCGTGCGCCTGGGAGTGCTCTACCTCGGAACATACATGTGGGGTGTGGGTGCGCCTGGGAGTGCTCTACCTCGGAACATACATGTGGGGTGCGCGTGCGCCTGGGAGTGCTCTACCTCGGAACATACATGTGGGGTTTGGGTGCGCCTGGGAGTGCTCTACCTCGAAACATACATGTGGGGTGCGGGTGCGGCTGGGAGTGCTCTACCTCGGAACATACATGTGGGGTGCGCGTGCGCCTGGGAGTGCTCTACCTCGGAACATACATGTGGGGTGCGGGTGCACCTGGGAGTGCTCTACCTCGGAACATACATGTGGGGTGCGGGTGCGCCTGGGAGTGCTCTACCTCGGAACACACATGTGGGGTGTGGGTGCGCATGGGAGTGCTTTACCTCGGAACATACATGTGGGGTGCGCGTGCGCCTGGGAGTGGTCTACCTCGGAACATACATGTGGGGTGCGCGTGCGCCTGGGAGTGCTCTACCTCGGAACATACATGTGGGGTGCGGGTGCACCTGGGAGTGCTCTACCTCGGAACATACATGTGGGGTGCGCGTGCGCCTGGGAGTGCTCTACCTCGGAACATACATGTGGGGTGTGGGTGCGCCTGGGAGTGCTCTACCTCGGAACATACATGTGGGGTGCGCGTGCGCCTGGGAGTGCTCTACCTCGGAACATACATGTGGGGTTTGGGTGCGCCTGGGAGTGCTCTACCTCGAAACATACATGTGGGGTGCGGGTGCGGCTGGGAGTGCTCTACCTCGGAACATACATGTGGGGTGCGCGTGCGCCTGGGAGTGCTCTACCTCGGAACATACATGTGGGGTGCGGGTGCACCTGGGAGTGCTCTACCTCGGAACATACATGTGGGGTGCGGGTGCGCCTGGGAGTGCTCTACCTCGGAACACACATGTGGGGTGTGGGTGCGCATGGGAGTGCTTTACCTCGGAACATACATGTGGGGTGCGCGTGCGCCTGGGAGTGGTCTACCTCGGAACATACATGTGGGGTGCGCGTGCGCCTGGGAGTGCTCTACCTCGGAACATACATGTGGGGTGCGGGTGCACCTGGGAGTGCTCTACCTCGGAACATACATGTGGGGTGCGGGTGCGCCTGGGAGTGCTCTACCTCGGAACATACATGTGGGGTGCGCGTGCGCCTGGGAGTGCTCTACCTCGGAACATACATGTGGGGTGCGCGTGCGCCTGGGAGTGCTCTACCTCGGAACATACATGTGGGGTGTGGGTGCGCCTGGGAGTGCTCTACCTCGGAACATACATGTGGGGTGCGGGTGCGCCTGGGAGTGCTCTACCTCGGAACATACATGTGGGATGCGCGTGCGCCTGGGAGTGCTCTACCTCGGAACATACATGTGGGGTGCGGGTGCGCCTGGCAGTGCTCTACCTTGGGACCTCCTTTTATCACTACTTCCTGTGACACTCTGTATAACAAAGTTATTCTACGATACTTCACTCCGCAAATCCCATTCCTCGTAAATGTTCATTCCACAGATGAAAATAATGTTCGTGAAACATAAAACTCTTCACTTTGCAAATTATGTAAAATGCAGAGTGAAGAGTGTAATATTGTAGAGTAGATTTAGATCTTTTGTGTTTCATTCTTCTCAATGCTTGTAGAAGATATTTGTCGCCTAGTGAAATTTCATTTCTTTGCATACAGACATGGAGCACCAGGCACTCAGCTGGTGACAGAGCAGTGGGTTTTGAACTGGGAGTCACTCGCGGCAGGCGCTGGGGCAGTTCTAGCTGCTGTCGACGCGCGGGGCGCTGGTGGAAGAGGGCTGGGAGCTCATCACGCTCTTCACAGAAGACTAGGGACGGTGGAACTGGCTGACCAGTTAGAAGTGGCTGAGTAAGTATTGTCACAGAGTACCAGGCACTCAGCAAGTGATTAGACTAGTCTTCACCTTGGAGTCGCTTGTGGCAGGCGCGGGGACGGTGGAGCTGCTTGACCAGCTACAGGAAGGTATACAGGCATAGAGTAGCTACCAGGAACTCAGCAAATGAAAGAGGCAGTATATTTGCAAGTGGGAGCCGCTCGCGGCTCATATATGCAGTGCCGGCACAGAGTGCCAGGCAATCAGTAGATGATAGAATAATGGGATCATTCTTGTAGTATTTTTAGAAGGCATTAAAACAAAGAAGTTTAATTTAAAAGAAAACATATATTTTTTGTTGCCTTGTAACTTTTTACGTATTAAAGTTCTTTATTTTTTCTTTTCTTTTTACCTTTTCACTTGCAATGTTTTTTTTTTGTTTTTCTTTTGATGCTTTGTCATCGGTTTGTGAGCTACCCTGAAAGTTTCAGCCGTATAGCTAATCGGCAAGTGCTTGAAATTTGAACTGCAAGATACAGACAAAATACATAGATATGTAGGTACATACATAGATACATACAAGTGAAGTTAAATAAAAGCTTTTAAAAATGGAATCATGTACATAAACACAAACTTGCCTAGGTATCTCCGTGACTCGCTGCACTTCATAGACGCGCGGCGCGTGGCAGTGTTCGGGCGCGCGCACGGCGGGTTCCTGGCCGCCCTGGCGCTGGCCAGCACGCCGGCGGGGCCCAGCGTCTTCCACTGCGGGATCGCCATCACACCAATCGTGCGCTGGCGGTACTATGGTAACACTTTGCGATCATTTTATAGGCTCACGTATATTGGTTGAATTATTCCAGCTATAGTTTCGACCCGTTTTTGCCTCTAAAATGTATAAAAACTACGTTAGTTTTTTTTAATATTACTTTGTGATCATGATAATATTACTTTGTGATCATTATAATATTACTTTGTGATCATTATAATATTACTTTGTGATCATTATAATATTACTTTGTGATCATTATAATATTACTTTGTGATCATTATAATATTACTTTGTGATCATTATAATCTTGTCTTGTATTTTTGTGACTTTAAATTGAAGTTTTGTGTGACTTTATTTTCCTGAAATAATTATATGTCTTAACATTATGCCAAACATTACACATTCTTTTGTTTGTTGGCTTTTGAAGTTCGCTATTATTATTAGGGTTCCGTAGTCAAACAAGGTACCCTATTATACGTCGTTGTAGTGTCCGCCTGTCTGCCCGTCTGTCTCATCTGTCTGTATGTCACAGCCAGACATTATTATCATTAGAAGGTTGAAATTTTGAATGACAAACCTGATAATAAACATAATGCAAAGAAGATGATTAATTAATAACCGTCCTTCTATCAATCATTATTATATATATATATATATATATATTGTCATGTAGTTTTTTAATTTGTTTTTTGTCATCTCATAATTATATTTAGATATTTATGTATTCTATAATATAAATATTTGAAATATATTTATGTATGTATATTATAATATATTAATAATCATAAAATAGTTTCATTGGTCAACTGTGAATCAACAATCTGATCTATACTTACTTTTCGGCCTAATACCATAAGTCTGGTTGGTGCAAAGCTAGACCGTTCGACCGCCGGTCTGTAGTACCGGAGTTCAATTCCCAACTTAAATGTTTACATTTTGCGCATTAAAAAAATATGTGATGGCTTATAACTTGAATAAGGTCGAGCTGAGGCGGAAAGAGCCGACAAGCCATGAGCGGTGCGTCGCCAGACGCGTCAAGAGTCGTTGTTACCCCCGCACCGTGCCATTAGATGTTTACACATAAAAAATTGGCTTAAGCGCATAATACGAATTTACAAACAAAATAATCACGGCTATCTCTGGTTTACTAATTTAAGAAGTTCAGTAAGTATAGGTAAAAAATAATAGACTGATTGCAACGTGATTTTGGGTAGCTTAGGATCTTGACTACGGAACACTATGTCTATACGTGTCCGACACGTACTTACGTCCTTTTTATTTTTTGAGATCCTGTTGGCTTTCCATAGTCCAAGTGTTTTTCTTCATTAGCGTCAGCGTACGCAGAGCGGTACATGGGTTTCCCGAACGCCACCGGAAATTACCGAGGCTACGCAGACGCTGACGTCACGAAGAAGGCTGCAGCCCTTCATGACAAAATGCTGCTCCTGGTACATGGCACCGCTGATGACAACGTGCACGTGCAGCAGACTATGGCGCTGGCTAAGAGTTTGGCGGACCAGGGGAGCATGTTCAGACAACAGGTAATCAATACCAAATATGTTTTTTCTCGTAAAGACCTCATAACTATGTATTGCTTAGTCAAAATCAATATATTTTCTACTCCACCTTTTGTAGGGCCAAACTGCCAGCTTACTTGGCTAATTAGAGAAATACAAGATAATTATCCCGTTACTATTACTAATACTAGTTAGTGACAATGACAGTTTAAAATCTTCCATATAAATTTCATCAAAATTGGTTCAGTAGTTTAAATTTAATCCATTTGTTTTTATCCCAATTTTTTTTTAGATATACCCTGACGAAGACCACTCTCTCGCGGGGGTGCGGCGGCACATGTACCGCACCATGTCGTCATTCCTGGACGAGTGCTTCCGCAAGCAGGTCCCGCCAGAGACCAAGGCAGGGCTGCGGAACGGGGGCAACCTTGACTGAGACACGTGGCGAGACGAGGAGCTCTACAGATGGTGAGGAGACTTATCGCAGTTCCTTAAATGGCTCCAAAAAGTCATTTCAGTACATTTTCAGTAAAGTAAAAGCATATAAGTCATTATAATCAACTAGCTGTACCCGCGGCTTCGCTCGCGTGGTCATTTTTGTAGGTTAAAAGTACTCTATGTACTATTCCATGGCTAAAATACCAATATACCAACATTTGATAAAAATTTCTTAAAAGAGTTTTTATCGATTGCTCGGCTTCTACTCATCGGATTGAGATACCAGGTCCACCAATTTTTAAGTCAAACCCTAAGCTTTCCAACAATGAAAACCACATTGCAATCGGTCAAGTAGTTTTTACGTGATGCGCGAACAAACATACAGACAAACAGATAAACAAAAAAAACGAAAGACTGACACGAATTTAATAATGTTATATTCTTGTTCATAAGCTTATTTTAAGTACTCTAGATATTTTTTTAAATCTTCATTGTACAGACATTTTCGTTAATATTGCTCTATTATAAGTATAGAAGATAGATAACTATAAAACAGTACCGTGTGATACCGACTGACTGACTGACCGACAGACAGACAACGCACAGCCTAAACCGGTGGACCTAGGGATTTGAAATGTGGAGGAATTGTTCCTTGAGTAATTTGGGGTGCATGAAAGAAACAGTTTTTAAATTCAATCCCTAATTTCGTGAATGTGGATAACAAAGTATGGATGCCGGCCAAGCTGCGGGGTGCATCTAGTAATTATCATGGAAGACTTTATGCTAGTAAGCATTTTCACCAGTTATCTTGGTCGTGCAAGAAAAAAGTAGGGTGCGGAAAATTGTGAGAGCTATGGAATTCATTATAAGTTCAATTAATCAATATTTGAAATATGTTTGATATCTGGTAAAGAGTGTAATGATTTTCAGAATACTACTACCAATCCTGGTTAAATAAATCTAGGAAATGTCCAAACATTTTGAGGTTTTCAATAAATACGAGATCCGGTTAGTTTTGTACTTGTGAATGTTTATCTTTTGTTTCAGGTAGTTAATAACTCCACGGCCACTGATTGATGAGAAACTATTACTCAGACCTTTAAACCTTTAGTACAAGTGTTTCCATATCTGCATCGTTAACTGCCATTCGATGATGGATTGCTTTTGATAAAACTTTTAGAGATTCCTCGTCTTTTTGCGTAATCATTCGAGTGATTGGCGCGAAGTCAAATATCAGTGATGAAATCTTGTGATCTTAAATAATGAATATTGTCGAAGTTATCGTAAATAGTTTTAAATTAAACAACTTTCGAAAGGTAGAAGGGAAAGGAGGAGGTGTTCAGAAACAACATACAAAACTGTTCAAAAATTGTCTTGATAAAATAAGTTTAAAATTGAACCACGGCTTAAACAAAGCTTTTTTTTAACATCAATCATAATTCTAAAGTAAAATTACCAGCCAATTCTCACTCTACATATGCAGATCAGGCAGTGGCAACCCTTTGATCATCTGTATACTTAATCCTTTGTAGAAATAATACCTTCGGATACTTTCGCAACAAAACTTTGGTAATTTTGGTAAACACTTTTGGGCTCCTTTTGCTTGCCTTCATGCTCTACCTTTTTGTGTCGCCAGCACCTGTGACTTCAATTTACTGGTATTATTGAATTGTAATTTTCACTGCGAGTAAGATCATTTGGCGAAGTTTAAAACAATACTAAAACTAAATCAGATTGACGGAAATCCGCAGATAGAGAAAAACTTTCGGGTACGTCATCTTGAACTTTATAATTAAAAAAGATTACGTTCATTGTACGGGCCGATTGAATATCTTCGATTAATGAAGAATTAAGGAATTGATAAACTAGTTATCTAGTCAATGAGTTTGTGATCTTAGTAAATAGCGACATACCTAGTTAAATTATTTAGATTTAATGATACCATGGAACTCTTAAGATTAACCAAGCACAATGTCGCAAGTTTATAAGGTGGAGACACCTTGATATCTAGCAAAATAAAACGAATGTTTTTCTATTTCACGTTGCATAAAAATTAATGTTATCATTCATTATTTTAGCCAATATCTCCTAGTTTAAGTGAATCGTATATTTTATATTGAAAAATATTGTTAGTTTTGTTTCATGAACAATTTTGATGTAAACGGTAAAGTGTAACTTCTAAATGACAAATAATTGTACAGTTTTAGGGTAATTTTTTCTTTTTATTATAATTAAGAATTACATTTTCAATTAAAGTAATTTTGCATGAATAAGTGACAAAAGGACTTTTGTAAAAATAATTAAAGCGAAGTGGTATGGTATCGAAGAAATTTCTTTCGAAGCCTTAAAAATTACTGTATCGCGTGTTTGCACCTGTGAATGTCAAATGATGTAGAGCTGACCTCTCGTGTCCGCCCTCCCAAGGGCTCTGACGTGGCTTAACGACTGCCATCAATTATTTGCGTAAATATACAGAAATCGTTTAAAAATATTGATCATGAGAAAAGACTTAGGCTGAGCTCGCACTGGTAAGGCAACTGCGACGCGATAAAACAGGTGTCCGCCCTGCAGTGTCGACAAACCAGCGAAACGAAATTATGATTAATGGGTGGCAGCATCTGTTAGAACGGGCGATGTTCTAGTAGCGATTCCTCTGACACCCCGTCAGAGATATAGACACAAACAATGACTTCTTTGCGGATTATTCTCGAAGGTTGTATTCCGAATCGGTTATCAAGTTAATTAATAAAAGGGCTCCTAGCCATTTAACTTTGGCGTACGTCTTTTCGTCACACATTGCGGCGGAGCGCTCTAGTGCCCGCCCCCGAGTCCGGTGAAGCTGTAGAGACCGGCCAACAGCAATTATACATTAAAAAAACATACACTGCGGTGAAAGGCTGCGGTGACAAGCATTGAGCCTTAGGGTCGGGACCCGTGCAGTCGAGTTTGTGTTGCGATTAGAAGTTGACGTCGCTTATAAATTTTACGTACGTTATGGACGTTCTGGGTTTTTCCTACTCATGATATATATTTTACTCAGAGAATTGTTTCATTAAACTAAAAAGAGCTAGCTTGAATAGAAGATGAATTCAACACGATCAAGCGAGAAAATCAAACTAATTTGCTTACATCGTGTGACGTCGCTGTCGCAACTCGTCGCACAAAGCATTTAACTAACGCGTTTGCACCCAATCAAGTGCCAGTGCTGCTGCTGCAACGTATTTCTATAGACTTGATTGTAAATCAAATTTCATCGCTGGTCACCGAATTATTTGGCAGCGCGGAAACTCTCGTTGGTCTTAGTACATTTGAGAACAACGAGCAATTTAAACAAATGAATCGCGCGTCGCCTGGGCGGTGGGGTAACCGCCATATGTTTATAGGGGTTTTTTTTAAGGAAATTGCTGTCGTGTTACCGTCGACTTACCGGTGCGACCTCAGCCTTAAGAGCGTTACGATAACAACATACTAACTAATATATCACAACTAATGTATCACAGGTACTTAAATAAGAAAAGTGAATCAGCAGCCCGATTCCATAACTTGGCTACAATCGGATTATCACTTTTTTTCATAGCAAATTCGACTCTATCGCAAGGCATTAGTGGCTGCGATACTGAGAATTCGATTGAAGCCAAGTTATGGAATCGGGCTGCTGTACCTAGTCATCGTGCATGTCGGCTATTTAAAGTTATATAAGTATATTAAGAGTGCTTAGGGCATGCGATTAACGCCTGGCGCTTGATAAAGGTTGTGTGGACGTATTCAAAGATATTTGCGTTCAATGCACCATATTTAAATCGTTTAAATTTAGAAGTCTTCGTTTCATAAAAAAAGAGTTTATAAGGAAAGAATCGGACATTATTCAGTCTGAAAAACTGAATTTGGAGTTATGTTGGTAATTCTCATAAGTATACTACAAGTATATAATAAATCCGTAGTAAATATAGTTATGTAAGACACGAAACTAGTATGAAGTTCATTTAAATCTAGTTCAAAATTATTGATTAAATCAGTATTATTAAAAATAATAAGATTGCTCATTCTCATTTTAGACTTTCGACTGTTCTTCCTAGTCATTTCATAATCATTATTAAATAAATAATTTAAAGACCAATACCTAGTACTAACTGTTGAAATATTTTATTAAAATTTTAATCTTAATAGTAAAAATTTGAATTTAGTAAGATCTAGAGTGATAGCATTTTGAAATCATAAAAAATTGTTTAATTCATAATAGCAATAAAATATTTGTAACTAATTCTATTGCGTGAGCACTCTTCCATTGCACAGGTATTAAGAAAATATAAAAAAAGTCTTTGAGATTTATAAAAATACTAATAAAATTGCTTTCAAATAACAAGACAGAAGATTTAATTTTAAGGCATTAGTATTATTTCTGTAGAGGACATTAAAAGAAACACGTTAGTATTTATTATTATTTTTCTTTTTATATTAGTCAGTGTATCGTTAAATTTTGTAAACATATCATTTCAAAAAATGCAGTTATTTAAAATTATAGCTCAAACATTTTTCAATATCATTTAAACTCAGACTAAATATTACCAAAGTAAATATTTAGTCCGAGCATTTAAAGTATTAGAAGTAAGTGCCAAACGCTCGTCACTCATATAGGTATATACTTAAGTTAAATTAATGATAATATTGTATTCAAATTGACCAAAAAGCATACACCAGAACAATAGTTTCACTTTAAAATGTTGGGTTTAGATAGCTAAATCCGAAATTATGTCGAACACAACCCAATTTTAAACTGTTCGAAAACTTATTATTTGCCTTGCAATAATCGCATACCAATACAATACTATACAGTACAGTGCAGTGCAGTGCAATGCAATGCAATACAATACAATACAATACTATACAATACAATACAATACAATACAATACAATACAATACAATACAATAACACTTTATTGATACACAATTCAAAACAAATTACAAAAATAGAAATAGCATATACAATAGGTACAATGGGCGGTCTTATCGCTCATAGCGATCTCTCCCAGACAACCTTAGGATGGAAAGAAGATAATTGCTAAAAAAGGACATAAAACACTTGCATATCTATGCAAAATTTTATAAAAACTGAGTTATAAGTTATTTGCTCTTGTGTAACCTACCATGCAATAATTTGGAGAAAATATATATACCTTCTACAATTTTAATATTGCTTCTATTTATTGCATTCGCATAACAGTACACGTTAAATTAAACGTGTCAGGTGTCTGCTAGTGGAAAGTAGGTGACTGCTGTAGGACATTTTCCACTGAGGTACAGCAATCCATTGCCCTAAATTGGACAGAGCGAGCGTGGATACATAATTTATTGCTCTAGCCCACTTCGATCAACTTATATACTTATTATAGGAAGCAGTACCTACGAGTGGCACACGTAGTGGATGAATCCATATAAACGGGATCATGAACAAGAAAAATGATCAAAGGATAATAAAAAAAAACAATGACATGGTCCGGAGATTTCGTATCTAAGCCCAACTCAATAACGTTTGTGCTTAAAACCTTGTAAGTAGTTGTATCTTAAAAATACAGGCTGGTCCTGTGAGTACACTCAAATATAAAAATAGAATTATCTACTCGTATGATATAACGAGGCATTATAACGGGAGTGACAATTAGTCCTAATTTGTGGCACTGCTAGTTTGCACTTGTTATTTTTATTAGATATGCAATTTATTTAAATATAATAATTATTAAAATTCTGCTTTCAATACGATGTTTATACTAATTTATAGGTGCAATGTAGTTTTGTGCGCGCATCGCTGGACCTCTGCGTTCATCGGCACATCGCCGATTGTAGAAGTATCTGGTCACGATGTACATAGAATTTCGTACAGTCAGCGACAAAAGTCGCTGACCATGCCCACTTTTTCAAAACGCCTGAACAGCTATTTGTTCAAAAGTCGTTGATTTAGCATTACAACAGGATTCAATGAGCATCGTTTTTTATAAAAATCGGTGAACTTCATTGATACAAAATAACTTGAACACATTTTGAAACAAAATTCGGTGAGCATTTATAAATTGAGAATTGAGAAAGAGTTCATGTATTTATAAGTTATCACACAAAAACACACATACACATAAAATTTGTTATATTTTATTTGTAATCACCGCCAAAACTTAAGATATAGTTAATTTGAAAAATATAATAAGTATATGAATTTTATATAAAATATAACCTCAACATTGATTCCAACCAAATAATAGTGAAACATAATTAAAGAGGATATGTTTTTTGCGATACATAAAAAAATTTAGATAAGAAAATACTCCAAACAAAGACCCACCTGCGTGCAAATCTATATTGGCAAAACTCAATGAGCAATAAATATACTTTTTGCCATAAATCCATGAACACTTACTATCTTCTCAATTTATAAATGTTCAATGAATTTTGTTTCAAAATGTGTTCAAATAATTTTGTGTCAATAATGTTCACCGATTTTTGTAAAAGAAACGATGCTCATTGAATTGTTGTAATAGTAAATCAGCTACTTTTGAACAAATTGCATGGATTTATGGCAAAAAGTATATATATTGCTCATTGAGTTTTGCCAAAATAGATTTGAAAAAATGGGCATGGTCAGCGACTTTTGTCGCTGACTTTACAATAACCCTTCATTACTTATCTCTATCGCTGGTGTACAAATGTGAAATAAATGTATTGAAAATGTGTATATGTGCGCGAGCTACAGAGATAAGTCATTAGGTCATTGTACGAAATTCTCTGTACATCGTGACCTTTCCAACAAACTATGTTTTCGATTAACGCACAAACCAACATTTAACGTTATTAATTTCTCGAAAATATAATAATGTATACATAATACTGACACGAGTTGTATTGTTACGATAATATGTTATAAAATAAACGCACAGATTGTGATTTTTGCCTTATTGGTGTTCTGGATGTTGTTTTGTTTGTAAGCAATGTTTTGGTTCATTTTTATTGCTAGATATTTACTTGCAGTAAGGAAAAACATTTTACTAAATAGAAGGATTCTATACAAGACTCTCACAAAAGTACTAAGTAAGGGAAGTAATGCGAAATCACTGATGTCCCTGTACTTACAAAAGTGACAGTCTGCCGAGCTAAAGTGATAAACACTCTGGTCTAACATTCTGTAGCTAATAGAGGTATAGCTCGCGAGGCGTAAGCTGAGCTTTGCATTTGTGTGAGTGTACATAGATAGTGTAGGTCTGATAACCGGCCTGAGGCGCGGTGCGTCCCTCGCGCGACTTAAGTACTGTATACTCACACAAATGCAAAGCTCAGCTTAGGCCAAGCGAGCTATAACAGTCTATATATTATGAAACAGTTACAGCTAGAAACAGGCTATATATTATGTATAATTGCCGCAATTAACAATAAACGGAAAATAAAAGATTCATTTGATCTTAAGGATTCCGAATATCTGTTAATCTTAATACATTAATAATTAAAAACATTTTATAAAATATAAAAAATAAAGTATCTATTTGACATTTAATTAAAACACTGCGCAGTAGATACGCATGACGTCATCCTTCCTAAATTCGCGGTTGGCAGCTTGCGTTTTTGTCTTCTTTTTGTAAATAGTGACGTCATACGGCGGCCACAACAGCAACGGTCTGTTTGGTGCGATTCAATACAATTTAACGATCCTCAAAAGTGCAAAAACATAATTATTTTTGACCGTTTATTTTTTCATAAATTATGTCTTATTATCCGACTACGGCTAAGCAGTGAAGGGTAATGATTTTAACAGTCTATGTAGATGTTCCAATATATTAACTCTCTCTTCGCACTGTATAGATTTTCGACTGTCGCCCCTATTGATCAGATTTTGACAAGCGAGGTATCAATCGATTCCTCGATTTGTCTTTAGGTATACAGTGTCACAGGTTTTTTTTTTACGTGACTGTGGCGAATCGTATGAAGGGTTATGTTTTTAAACTATAAACTTGGTCCTATTTTGACAAGCGAGGTATTAACTGATTTATTATTTTTACCCGACCGTAGTAGAGTTTTAGATACTGAAGTTATGTCATGTTTGCTAATGTAGAAGCTTCTGGAGCCCACTTAACGAAAAATAGTTAACTACCGAATTGTACACTAGAAAAACCTATTGCAATATGGGGTAAACTCAACATAACTTATACATTATTGCGGCAAAATTTCCATCCAAAAAACGATCTAGTGTTTGTGGACCAGCAAAAATTGAGTTAATCAAGAATCCTATATTTCTGTTTAGCAATAAAAATGATACAAAATCAAAAGTGGACAAAGAGGCAATGGTGCATTCGCTTCGTGATTTCAACGTTGTAAATAGATATAAGCTGTTTTCTTCAAAAAGTGAGTGAGGACGACAAACTGTCGAATTTGTTTGTCCTAGAGTGTTAGGTAGGTACTGTATAATAATGACATTTCGGAGTAGAAAGTCTATAAAAGGGTAGAACTATACTTATTATTTTACGTAGGTCTTCACTGTGCTACTTATATTTGTTGAAGCAGAGAACTCTTAACTTTATTACTTACTCTCCGAAGGGTCATATTTGTATATTGTTTAACTTTAGAAGCGCCTGCAAAAGTCGAGTAAAAAGTGCTATAACTAAACTTGGGCAAAGAATAGCTGGGATAAAAGTAATGTTTTTTTATTAACAGCATAATTACTTTAAACATAATAATTAAGTACATAATAAACCGTCATTATTAGTTTCATAGATAGATAGATGAATTGAAACAACACAATATAGAAACATGCTATTAAAAAACTAAGTCTACGCGTTACTATTGGCGGTCTTATTGCTTTAAGAGATCTCTTCCAGACAACCGTGTCATTATCATCATCATCATCAGCTGATAAATGTGCACGACCTCCCCATAGGACGCAGAAATACACGCTTATCTTAATTAATGAGGGATAAACCCCTGGCATAAACCATGACCACCACGTCATGGCAGGCATCTTCCTTCCTAGGGTGGACCTATTATTTATGCCAGGCACCACGCGGCTTTTTGCCCGCCTGATCGGAGGTATTGTGTTTATCAGCCTATGTTCCTTTGTGGCAAAATATAGACCAAACGCGAGTTCCGATTTTGATGATTCTTACGTCAATCGATTTGTCTTAATTTTGCGAGTTCTACTAAAGACATGACAGTAATCAAAATTCAATATGGCGAAAACCAGACGCCATATTATAAAAAGAAAGTGTTGAAAGTCAATGAACTATGTTAAGTGGGGTATCATTGAATAGGTATTTGAAATCCTCTTGTTTTTTTAAAAGTTGGTTAGCAACCATGCTCAGTCGCGTTTTTAAAGTTGGTTAGCAACCATGCTCAGTCGCATTTTTTAAGTTGGTTAGAACCATGCTCAGTCGCGTTTTTAAAGTTGGTTAGAAACCATGCTCAGTCGCGTTTTAAAAGTTGATTAGCAACCAAGCTCAGTCGCGTTTTTAAAGTTGGTTAGCAACCAGGCTCAGTCGCGTTTTTCCTTATGTACGTATATGTAGGTACTTACCTGAAATTATTAAGAGAATCAAAATAAATGAAGTAAAAGATGAAAACGCCATTTCCAAGGTGTTTTTTCATTGTGACCGTTGAGAAACGTACGTTTCACTCATACATGTGGATTTCAACCATTTTGAGTCGAGCCCTGGCTAACATTCATATACATATGTATGTTAGTAGTTTTTTTTAAATCTAATTCTGCTGGGACTCGCACTAAAAATGAAAACAAGGCAAGCGTGGAAAGTGACGACAATAATTAATTATCCATTAACGATCCGCATTGAATCCGTGTTTGTTTCGCTGCTTTTGCATTCGGCAAAAGCACCATCGACTAGCTTAGAAGATAAAAAAAAAACACGCCTGCCCTGCCAAAAAAGAGCTTTTGCCAAAAAAATAATATTGTTGGAATGGGCTTATCAAGGCCTTCAATTTGATACCCATATTGTAAATTTCGAAGTTTTTTTTTTTGGTTTTTGTAAATGGTGCCATACTGTCGCCATATTGAATGTTTTCAAGAAAAACTATAGCCTATGTTACTCGGGGGGATGTAAGGATTCCGACGATACCCCATACATCTAAATCTGTTCAGGCATTTAAAATTTATGGTGGAATAAAGAAACTCACATACAAGCATACAAACATACATGAATGCTAAAAACATAACACTCCTATTTTTGGACAGTCGTGTAATAATAAAGACTTTACTTGACAAGCCCAAAAAAACAACATAAGGCCTATACCACTGAACAACTCTGCAACATTTTGAACCCCAAATCTTTCAAACCTTTTTTCATTTTAAATCCGGACAAGTGCGATTAGAACTCGCGCACCGAGGGTTCCGTAAAAACTAGTAGGTATGTAAATAGTGTGTGATACACATAAACATTTGTAGTTACAACAAATGTTTATGTTATGTTTTTAGTATTCATGTATGTATGTTTGTATGTATGTATGTGAGTTTCTTTATTCCACCATAACTTTTAAATACCTGCACAGATTTAGACGTATGGGGTGTCGTTAGAATTCTTACATCTCCTCGAGTAACATATGCTATATATTTTTTTGAAAACATTCATTGTGGCGGCAGAACGGCACCATTTTCAAACTTGAAAAAAATTATTCGTAATTTACAATATGGGTATCAAATTGAAGGTCTTGAGCACATTCCAACAGTATGTAATTTATTGGCAAAAGCTCTTTTTTGGCAGGGCAGGCGTTTTTTTTTAGCTTTTAACCTAGTTCCCTTTACTATTAGACATTGCTTCTTGCCAAATTTCATGATTCTGGATCATCGAGAACCTTGAGGTCTTGATTCCCAAGCGAGTGTCAAAGTATGCAGCATAAACGGCCGTATCTTTTAATTGCGTTGAGGTAGAAGTTTTTTTTTTCACACGCTCCAAGGGATTGCAGATTTGAGTATTTGATATTAATTTGAATTGATACCACTACGCGTTCGTGAGAAAAGGGGTCTTTACAGACAAATGTAACTCAGAAACCAGGTTATAACCCCGGTATGTTCAAGTCAAGAGTGATAATAGATATCTCCTAGGCAAGCGTGCTACACCTTCGACCACATCATCGCTTTACATCAGGTGAGATCATAGTCAAACTATTGCCTAATAAATAAATAAAAAAACAGACAACAGACAGATGGACACGAAATGATCCAATACGGGTTCCTCTTATCCTTTTGAGGTAGGGAACCCTAAAAATGAACTCTTCAACTAAACATTTTCATTTCGCAAATTGGTTAAGTGACATATAGAGTGAAAATTTGAAGTAGAAGAGTTGCTTCGTGGAATAGCCCCTAAATCTTGCCCCCAATTTTAGTGAAGGTACTTTTTTGTCGACGCTACACAAAGTTGATTCTAAGCTACGTTTATCTTTAGAATTGTTATTTGAAAATATAGGGACCTAGTTAGAACTTTCTTTAGGATGTAAATCATGTGAGACATTATGAAAGGGTTGTTACTTAAATATGAATAATCATTATCCTCGTTTCACTTTGCTGTAGAAATGTACATAATTTCTCACGCAGGGATGGGCATAGGTATATCAAATTAATTGTTTGCGCTCCGGACACGAGGCCAGCTGGCGAGTCAGTTCAGTCACTGGCCTTTCACTGAGTGTAGTTACTGTCTTCAAATGTATTCGTACACGAGGCCAGTAAAAAACCAGTGAATGAGCTGACTCACTGAACTGGCTCGCAAACTGGCCTCGTGTCAGGCGGGCATGTCTTTGTTAAGGGCAACTTTGAATAAAGAATAAGTTGTTTTGAATTTTCGAATCATTAGGTAGGTATAGGTACCTATCTATCTATTTAAATTTGATATGCATATGCCTATTTATTACCTATTACAATTAATGTATCTGCATGACATTATATAGTACGTTTTTATCTTCTATTTATATTAAAACAAAACTTGTGACTATTAAATCAATTACCGGGGACGCTATTGTAAAATGCGCTTTATTTTCGTCAATTTGTAGTTAGGAGATTGTGTTACTTTATTCCTTTTCTAATATGAGCTTTATTCTAATGAATAAGAGAACTGCTATCTATTCCCTAAGTCCCATGTGCCAGAGTTTAGTAACTAATCAGCTACGAAATAATAATGCATTGTTCCAATTTGAAACCAAGTTACGTATTGGAAATTATTTTGTAACAACAGTTTTCTTGTTGATAATCAGTTCTACGTGAATTTTGGTTTGTTTAAGAGCTGAATGCGTGAAAGAGATTTTATAAGTTTCCTGCTCAAGTTTAAATGTTATCTACTACAATATAAATAAACTAGGTAATATGATTTATAAGTCCCTGTTATTGCTGCAATATTATTTGATTACAATAAGCTTGTTATTACTACGAATTTCATACCTCCATTGAGATCAAAAGTATTATGAAATCAATAAATAGATATCTTGAATTAGTTTTTTTAATTAAACAGACTGCAAATTCCTTAAAATAGTTCCCTGGGGATCTGTTCTACAGGGCGGGCGGTACTGAGACTTCCCGTATGGGGTATTGTGTGTTTCCCCCAGCCAAAGAGTTCCTTCTATAGGTACAAGGTGGGGCAAAAGTCCCTTAATGAAAGACCCTATAACTTTTACAAATGGCGGCAAATGACAATTCTGTTTTGACATTTGTGAAGTAAACAGATGCAGAATACACGTCAATAATCCAGGACGCTATACACTTCATGAACGCGGAATAAATGGAAGGAACGGAAAAAACGTGTCGTCTAATTTTAGCGATTTGCACTGGCCGCTTTGACCGCTCCAGACTTTTTTTTGTGGGGTTGCTTGAAGTCCCGGGTTATGTGAACAAGCCTCAGACACTTGAAGCCCTTAAAGAGAATATCCGACAGGAATGACCTATCGCCGGAAGTACTGACACAAGTGACGGAAAATGCTATAAAACGAGCGACGGCTGCCGTCGGACACTTGACCGACATCATTTTCTCGAATTGAAGGAAAAAACAATAAAAAACACAAGAAGAACGAATATTTTTCATAACTATTTTTTTTTACAGCTAATCAACATCGGGTGATTATTTTTGCCCCACCTAGTATATAGATAGGGAAGTCTTCGCTGCCAGCCTCTACCCGACCCATCCCAACTGCCAGCCTCTACCCGACCCATCCCAACTGCCAGCCTCTACCCGACCCATCCCAACTCCTTTATGTAGCGAAGGGTCAGACTAACTTAGTACTATTATTCTATGTCGCTGGTACGGCTGCTTCATTGGCATTGCAATGAAAAAGTCGGAGGTGGTGAAACATGGGTATCTTCTGCGGAAGAGAATTTATAAAGCTTACTGTATTAATATAGGTACTCACTTACAATGTGTATTATCCTCATTCCCACTTATATATAAAAGTGAAACGTCTGTTTGTTTGGGGCGTTTTCACACGAAAACGGCTGGACTGATTTTGAAGAATATTTGTATGTATGTATACAACAGAAACCAACGTAGGATACATTTTATCCCGGAATAAAGAAAATTGCCTGAGGAAAAGGGAAAAATGTCGATTACCTGTTTTCACACATAAACAGCTATAATGAATATATAAATATATGTAGGCAGTACTCTAGGATAGTACAATACCAATGCAGAGATCAATTTAAGATACATTTATCTCGGAAAATTTAATGTTTACACGGGAAATCAGGAAAAAAATTGTAGATTGGTTGTACTCGCTTTCACATTAACATGAAATTTTAAAAACAGTTTTACAATACAGGCTGTTTAACTCTGTATTCTCTGGCTTCAGCACCGTAGACCACATCCATACGCTCCAGCAGCCGAACAGTATACTATGCACTAAGAAGACACTGTATACTGCAGAAGACCGAAGAGTATACTATGTCTAGCGTTTGTGGAGTACGAGAAAGCCTTTGATTCAGTAGAGACCTGGGTAGTGCTACAGTCATTACAGCGGTGCCAGATTGATTACCGGTACATCGAAGTGTTTGTACAGTGTTTGTACAGCACGGCCACCATGACAGTCCGTCTTCAGGATCAGTGCACGAATTCTATCCAGTTGCAAAAAGGGGTGAGACAGGGAGACGTTATTTCTCCGAAACTGTTCACGTCTGCACTGGAAGATATATTCAAGCTTCTGAACTGGAACGGATATGGTGTTAACATCAATGGCGAATACATCACTCACCTTTGATTTGCTGATGATATAGTCATCATGGCAGATACCCTGGAAGACCTGAGCACAATGCTCAGTGACCTCAATATTGTTTCCCAAAAGGTGGGTCTTAAAATGAACGTGGGTTTGGTGCCGTATCCTCCCCGAAACCCGGCATGCTCTGTTGGCTGGAATTCGGCGAATCTTGTGCCAAACAATTCGTGATGACTCTCGAAAACAGCTTGTAGTGAAATGTGAATGGCTCAGGAGGGAAATGGGCCGATAGTTTTTCAAAAGGGTATTGGCACCCTTTTTGAAAAACAGGATGACCACACTCTTGTTCCAGCCTTTGGAGTTCTGCCAGAAAAGAGGACAGAACTAAACATACGCTGGAGCTCTTTAAGCGTGGGAGTGCCTTTAGGAGCTCCGTAGTAATTCCGTCCTCAACCGGGGCTTTTCCATTTTGAGCTGTTTCAGAGCTATCTCCATTTCATCAAGGCTGATTTCTTCGGTGTAGTAGCGAGTTAGAGTGGCCTCGCGAGTCCTCGATATCGAGTTCGGGTTGCGACGCGTGTGACACGTACAGTCGGCCATAGAAATCTTCAACTTCCGCGAGAATCTCATGAGAAATGACAACTGTCCTGTTTGATGTGGTTAACTTCGTCAGATGGCTTTGACCAAGCTGTTGTGCGAAGACTTTTGACCCCCAATTTCACTTTATCGTTTCTTCTATAGCGCTTGTATTGGAGCGTCGGAGGTCTTACCTGCTACAGTAATTACAGCGTGCCAGATTGATTACCGGTACATCGAAGTGTTGAGGTGTTTGTACAGCAAGGCCACCATGACAGTCCGTCTTCAGGATCAGTCACGAATTCTATCCAGTTGCAAAAAGGGGTGAGACAAGGAGACGTTATTTCTCCGAAACTGTTCACCTCTGCACTGGAAGATATATTCAAGCTTCTGAACTGGAACGGATTTGGTGTTAACATCAATGGCGAATACATCACTCACCTTCAATTTGCTGATGATATAGTCATCATGGCTGAAACCCTGGAAGACCTAAGCAATATGCTCAGTGACCTCAATATTGTTTCTCAACAGGTGGGTCTTAAAATGAACATGGGCAAGACGAACATCATGTCCCCTGTCGTAACCTATGCCGGTTTATGTTGGGAACGATATTATCAGACGATCCAACTGGGTAGATCCAATTTCGACAAAGAGTTCAACCGACGAATCCAACTCGAATGGGCAGCGTTCGGGAAATTACGCCATATCTTCTCGTCGCAGATACCGCAGAGCCTCAAGACGAAAGTTTATAATCAGTGAGATGTAGTCGCTAACTATTGGTCTCATACACAAGCTCAGAGTTGCGCAGCGTGCAATGGAGAGAGCTATGCTCAGAGTTTCACTACGTGATAAGATCCGTAACGAGGAAATCCGTAAAAGAATCTCAGAATTTGCAAATTGAAGTGGCAATGGGCAGGCCATATAGTTCGCAGAGCCGACAACCGCTGGGGAATAAAGTTACTCGAATGGCGACCACGAACAAGCAAGCGAAGTGTAGGGAGACCCCCCACACGATGGACGGTCAACATTGTATCCATCGCAGGGAGTCGGTGGATGGAGGCGGCACAAGACCTTTCGTCGTGGCGCTGTTAGGGGGATGCCTATGTTCAGCTGTGGACTGCTAAAGGCTGAAATGATGATGATGATGATGATTATGACGGCACCAAAGACCTAATCCATACAGTGCGGCAGATTATACAAAAGACAGAAGAATATCATCAGCCCCTGTGCCTGGCGTTTGTGGACTGTGAGAAAGCCTTTGACTCTATCAAGACTTGGCCTGTTTTGGAGTCCCCGCAACGATGCCAAGTCGACTGGTGGTATATCCAAGTGTTGAGATGTCTATGTGACACCACAACAATGACCGTCCAAGTACAGAACCAGCAGACTAAGCATATCCCCCTGTATCGAGGTGTCAAGGGGACGTTATTTCTCCGAAATTGTTCTCAAATGCATTGGAAGATATGTTTAAGACTCTGGAGTGGAAAGGCATTAATATTAACGGTGAGTACATCTCACACTTGAGATTCGCGGATAACATCGTCATTGGGACAGAAACGTTGCAGGACTTGCAACAGATGTTGGACAGCCTAGCTGATTCGTCTCAACGCATTAGTGTCCAGATGAACTTGGACAAAACAAAGGTTATGTTCAACGAACATGTTATTCCGAAACCAATTGCTGTCAACGGAACTGCTCTCGAAGTTGTTCAGGAGTATGTTTATCTGGGGCAAACATTGCAACTAGATAAAACCAACTTTGAAAAAGAGACCTGCAGAAGAATAAAGCTGGGCTGGGCAGCATTTGAGAAACTTCGTCAAGTTTTCTCGTTGCCAATACCGCAAAGTTTGAAGACAGTATGTCCTACCTTTTATGACATACGGAGCCGAGTCAAGGACACTCAAGGTATTGTCCTCCAATATAAGGTCGCTCAGCGGGCTATGGAAAGAGCTGTGCCTGGAGTTTCTCTGAAAGATCTTATCCGGAACCGGAATGAGGTGATCAGGCAGAGAACCAAAATTGTCGACATAGACCTTAGAATAAGTAAACTAAAGTGGCAGTGGGCTGGACATATCTGTCGAAGGACCAATAAACGTTGGGGTAGATGTGTTCTTGAGTGGATACAGTGACTCGATAAACGTAGTGTAAGGCGCCCTCCAGCTAGGTGGAGCAACGATATACGCAAAGTGGCTGGCAGCGGTTGGAAGAGAGGAGCCGAAGATCGGGCTCAGCGGCGTGCTTTGGGAGAGACCTATGTCCAGCTGTAGACTGACACGGGCTGACTATGATGATGATGAAGGAATAAGGTAGGTGAAAGAGAAATATCAGGAAATTTTTGGTAGATCGGTTGTACTCCCTAACACATCAAAACATAATTAAATAACAAAACAGGATATATTTTATCATTGAATACCTACGCGGGCAAAATCGCGTGCATAGCTAGTTTACCATTTGCTGAGTAATATACGATTGAATTAATGATTCTAGGTAGGAAGATAGATATATCGCACGCCACGATACATTGAATAAGTAATGTAAGTAGGCAAAACTAGGTATTTCCGGTATGTAAATAAAAATAATTTCAATTAGTTTTACTAAAATGCTACTAAACTAATAAGTATGACATTTATATCTAAGGGACCTCAGTGGAAATGCCGGAGAGATGAATGAACGTAAACATCTGGCGCAGCGACGTGTCGTCTCAATCCTGTCGGTATTCTACAGATTGCATTCCACTATGGAGTGTCTATCACAATCTGATTCCCGCATCACAGTACGACTACACCTGTCACTTTGACACGTGCCAGGAGATACCGCGAGGCATAACTAGTATTAACATATAATGTAGCTTGGTTGTGATTGTAGAGAAGACTGTATGTGACCTATCGATCTAACCACGGATACCTTTTGCCGTGGTCGTAGCTCCACTGGGGAGACAAGGAGATTTTGCGTGTGGTCTTGTAACAAAATAATCGTGGACTTGGTTACCCCGGTGTCACCACTGGAGGAGACAATGAAATTTTGCTTGTGGCCTGGATGGGGGAGGCAAAGCCATAAAAATTTCGTAATTTTGAAAGTGTTCTTTAAGTGTTCTCGTCAATAATCTTCTATCATTATTAAGTCAATTAAATAATTGTAGCCAAAAACTACATTGTTATAGCATTGACTATACCAATATTTAGTAGCAGTCAAGCTATGAAATGATGTGATGTTCCGCAGCAGCAACAGCATAATTGACAGGGAAAAAGCGGAAATTAATGTATTATTACGTAAGCTGATAATTATTGTACCTACGTATACGGTATAATAGCAAACAAGATAATAAACATTCCACTGTGGCGCTGCTGAGGAGTCTACCTGCTCCCCACCACCACTAAGAATTCATATTAGGCAATAATATCAAAAACTATTTACGAATTAAAATGTATGTACGAATGCAGCTTATTCTTTTTGAATCAAAGTAAAGAAATAAAAGAACGCCTTCAAAATTACAGAAAATAAATGGAACGTTGTCTCTCCTTCTCCAGGGGCCCAAGACCACAAGCAAAACTCCTTGTCTCCCCCAGTGGAGTCACTGGGGTAGCCAAGTCCACGATTATTTTGTTACAAGACTACTAAATCACCTTGTCTCCCCCAAGGGAGACATGAGGGGAGCCAAGACCACGTAGCTGAATATCCTGGGCAGCGCACATTTTGGGGGAGCATCTGCAACGAATACTTCCCCGCGGGCGTGTCGTATTAGGTCGTGTTAAACTGAGACTATTACAGAGTTCGTTACTTATTCTGTGACAAAAAGCCTACGCGAACCAAAATAACAGCTGAACTAATTTTGATGAAATTTGGTATTATATATCTATGGTCTTAGAATACACATATATACTTTTATCCCAGAAAACTATCCACGTGGGCTTAGGTTTTGATTTTTGATGGTAGATATTAGATACCCATCACTGACAGTCGGGTAAACCGGCTATAATGACCTGACCTAACATTGTAAGTATTGGAACAAACGTGATATAGAGACATACACATTTGACAACGTATCATGTTTAGTGTATTGAAAACTCGTAAAACCTGAGCACGCTGGGACAAAATTTAATAGCATATAAAATAAATATAAACTCCGCCAGCAGATTGTATATAAAATCAAATGATAGATACTAGCATTTTGTAAATATGTATAGACCTCTCATTTCTGCGGTATTTATTCTGTGGTACCGCACAGAATAAATAATAGTACAAGGCGGTACTTCCAATTTTCCGCGGGTAATATATTGTTACACCGGTCGTTTCTTAGAATAACAGTAGGTAACAAAATGTTCGGGAAGCGTGGCTGAATGACGCAATACCTACATTTAAAGGAACATTCTGGAACACACCAGGAGCGTAGGTATCTACGGAAATTTCCAGAGCGCGCGGTAGGTATATACCTACGGGCGCGGCAACATCAACGGCGCCGCCGGCCTTAGGTAATTACGGTGCGGCGCGGCGCTGCAACTTCAAAGGCACCGCCGACCTTGAAAGTTCAAATACCTACCGACTACTGCTAGTACATACGAGAAACTTCTGGTAACTTCCGTCGCGGTATAAATAGCGCGCGCATCGGCTACCTGACACTGTATTGACTTGGCATTCGGAACGAAACGATCAAAGTGATTTGAAGCGAGTATTCAGTGATAACTGATAAGAGTGTACAGTCAAGTTAAAGAGTGTTCGAGTGTTTCTTGTCGGTTTAATTTATTTTTGTTGTTTTTCGAATAAAGGTGTTAATTTTTGGTGTAATAAACGTACATTAATTTTATCCGAACCCCAGCTCGTAACATTTATTTTCACACACGTATTTTCATGCATGAAAGGACATTTTTGAACTCAGGTTTTTTAAGTAGTTCCTTTGCCCTGTTTCGGGATACAACGGGCTTGTTTTCGACGGAGCGAGCGCGAAGCGTCTCCGTTTCAGCTTGGGCACAAATGCTTTCGTATGTCCGGCTACTGTTCTCCTCTACACTTCGCATCTTTCAACTGATGCTTGTGATTTTTTGTGAACATGATCAATAATTATATGTCTTTTTGTCGATTCAGGTTTTCGTTTTTTTTTTATATTATGTATTTGAATTACTCCAACGACTCGAAAACAAAAAGGAAAAAAAGAAAAGTATTCCTTACATGACTCCCCCTAGTAATGTAAGGAATATAAAACTGTTGTTCATATTCCTATTCAAAACAGCAGCAGCTTATTTAAACTCAACAAAAAAATGCACCTTGTGAAATTCGAACCCGCGACCGTCGGCTTTTAAGTCCTCCAGGTCACTAACCATTCACCTACCGATCGTTTTAAGTATATCTATTCAGTTTTAAGCTATGGAAAGACAGACTCACGAGGTCTACAGCTCACAGAGCCACTAGTTTTCTTTACAAAGTTTCACCCAAATTGTTTCAGCTATTCCAGCTTGATTGAGGAACAAGCATGTTTATCCTTGAGTAAATATTATTAACTGTGGCATTACGTACCTTATCCTATATCTATGGGAATTGTAGAGTTCGTGTGTTTAAACAAGACCACACACGTAGTACGAAACGATGAAGTATTCGGAGCAGTTTAACTATAAGTCTTACAGTAGGCGGTCTTATCGCTCAGAGCGATCTCTTCCAGACAACCGTGCACGGAGAGGTAAAACCGAGGTATAGGGATTAATCGTATATTAATTAAATTGTAAATTAATCGGAAGTAGGTCACTTAAGTACCAACTGAGGTTATTTAATCATTTCATAATGTCACACTGCTCGCTAACTATTAATCGGAAGTAGGTCACTTAAGTACCAACTGAGGTTATTTAATCATTTCATAATGTCACACTGCTCGCTAACTATTAATCGGAAGTAGGTCACTTAAGTACCAACTGAGGTTATTTAATCATTTCATAATGTCACACTGCTCGCTAACTATAAGACTGCTGTAACTATAATGTCACACTGCTCGCTAACTATAAGACTGCTGTAACTATAATGTCACACTGCTCGCTAACTATAAGACTGCTGTAACTATAATGTCACACTGCTCGCTAACTATAAGACTGCTGTAACTATAAAACTACACATTACTTTAGTCTACGTTTTCTTTTGCTCTTTAAACTTTCACATTTTCGCTAAGTAGGAACAATTTTAGCTTTTAAATTTTTGGTTGCACATATATATCTATACTTATAAATAGCTGCACCCCGCGGCTTCACCCGCGTGAGGGATGATGATGAAAAGTATCATATGTGTTATTCCAGGGTATAAGCTATCTTCATTCCAAGTTTCATCAAAATCCGTTCAGCCGTTTGAGAGTGATGTATGATGATGATGAAAAGTATCTTATGTGTTATTCCAGTGTATAAGCTATCTCCATTCCAAATTTTATCTAAATCCGTCCAGCCGTTATCGCGTGAAAGCTACCCAAACAAACAAACAAACGAACAGATAACGTTTCACTTATATATATATTGGTATGGATTTTATCTCAGTACTTCATTTAGTACATACTCGTATTATTGCAATAAAAAAATGAGCCGCTGTGGGACGCCTGGCAGATGTGTAAACATAAAAAAACAAGTAACGTTTTGCGCCGCGCGCTCTCATTGGTCAACTGTGTATCAGCAACTCTTCATCTGATCTATACTTAGTTTTCGGCCTAATACCAAAAGTCTGGTTGGCGCAACGGGCAACCGTTTGGCTGCCTGTCTGTAATACCGGAGTTCAATTCCCAACTGGAGTCTTTACATTTTGCACAAAACATGTATATTATGGCTTATAACTTGAATATGGCCGAGCTGAAGCGAAAAGAGCAAACAAGCCACGAGCGGCGTGGTGACGCGTCGCCGCGCCTCTTGATTGCCACGCCAAGAGTCGGCGTTACCCCCGTACTGCGCCCTTGGATGTTACACATCAATAACAGGTATACACATTACCATTACACATCAGTACGCCTAGTACAAGTTTGCATATTATGAAAACGGAAAAAAGTTTCGTGAGCTCGCTAAACTAACAGTTTTGGGTTTAATCGGTAGGACGAGTTCATATTTTCAAATGAAGTTTACACGATACATTTTTTCGAAGAGCTCGACTGAACGAACTTCACGCTACATATTTCTATCTCTCTTCCCCACAAGCAAAAAAAAGAGACAAAAATTTGTCCACCGTATTGGTGTTTGATGTTTTTTTTCGTATGTCGTTTTTATCTGTGGTTTTGGGAATAAAATGATTATCGATTTACGTTTAATTGATGTGATAAATGGAAAGAACGTATTTTTCTGATTCATCTGATACCTTTGCTCTTTAATTTCGTTTAGTGCTAACGAAGTTACGGTCCAAAGTAATCCAACAAAACCTAGTTATTTTACATCGACCATAAACAAAGGAGGACTAGGGACCAACTATTCAGCATGGACCGCGTATATTAGGTGCAACGCCACAGAATAAATAATGCAACGCACACAATTGGCCTCAGTCGTGATCGGAGTTACGTTGGTGTAACACGTGCGTGTACTTTACCACATATTATTAAATGCCTTCCTGTTCTTTTATAAGGTGCACAAATAGCTCAAGAACCAAAAATAAGTTGCACTGCATTACTTTTCACTCGTAAGTAGGTACTATAATCATAATTTTCTTTAAAATTCCACTGATTGATATTGTTTGAAAATCGCCATTTGCAGAAAGGGACAGAAATATACGATTCGTAAGAGTGCGACAAGACAACGGCGTATAAAAGTTTGATCAAGGCCCTATTTCCTAAAACTATAGTACACTGTCAAATTAATGTCAATCAAACCGACAATTGTCAGTCAAACTATAGAAATGTCGTACATTTTTGTTATATGAAACGCAGGTTTTGCGTATTCGACTGACATTTGTAGGTTTATTATGATTTGTCGCTTTATGAAATAAGGCCCTGATCGCTTTGTACCGTCAGGAAGAAAAAAAATACATAGATATTAGAATTGATTTTATTCACTTAAAAATTGCATATTTTATTTTAATCTACCTACCTTTAGGTATTTGCCCCTTGTTTATACTACAAGCGTCAACATAATAGATACTTTCTAACATGTTCCTGATATTTCTTCACATGTTTATGTTGTCTACTCTACACCCACTGATATGTTAATTGTTAATAATAGGTTTCCTAAAGATGTTCATCTTTAGGAAACCTATTATTAACAATTAACATATCAGTGGGTGTAGAGTGGACACATAAGTGGCTACAGATTGTCAGAAGACAGAGGGAAGAGTACTGATCTCTATGGATAGGCTCTGTACGAAGTCTCTCTAACGAAAGTACGTCGTTTGTGCCGATTCATTGCGCCCCACTGAGCGTACTATAGAAAAAGTGGCGATAATCAAATGAGCTCATTGCGACGTTCGTCAGTAGTCTGTCTAGAGTACTAGTAATATGCAGTTGTCTATGGGAAGAGCCAGATTGGCTACCCAAAAATAACAGTTGATTATATTCATACACTTCAAATCAGAACATATGTGTACAACTCACAAAGAATATAGGAAGATATTAAAAAGCGCAGGTCCATATTGGCATACCTAAAGAGCAGCGAATTTGAAGAAAAAAACTATTTCTAGACCATTAATGAGTTCGTGTCAATCGACTGGAAAAAATATAATAATCATAAAGTGTATTAATAAACTGCCTAAGTGATATATTTTCCGAGATATTTGGGTATACAATATTTTTTCGTGTTTTACACGCGTTAGGAACATAAAGTTGCAATAATGATTTTAAGTCTTTGTCAGGAAGGGATGAGGGGGAATTAAAGATCTGATGAAATGAAAGTCACAAACAACTAATCTAAAATGCGATTTTTCGTCGATTTCAGGTAAATTTTAGTTCTAGCGAGCCAAGTATCGCCATCTAGCAACATTTTTTAAAACTACTGTGAGTAGAGTAAGGAGATAGCTATCTTTCCTTTCGATTATTTTTGCTACTACAAAAAAATACCAAACTTAACAAATTTTTTTGACATTGGTGTTCAAAACCGCGGTAGAAGCTAATATTATATTATTTCATTGAAATTTATTTGCTGACGGTTCCTTACATTACTTTATGTTTACGGACTAAGACGAACTTACCCGATACCCGAATCGTATTTGGTTCGAGAATTAATGTTGTTATCTCTTTTGCGCTTGTATCTGCGTATGTCTCTCTATCTTTGTTGTTGGTGCATGAAGTGTACGACAGTGCAAATTTAGCGTGGGTGTGTTTTCCTGTAGTTGTATCTAGTCCGAGTGTAGTTTACATGAAGCTCTAGGTTGCCCCGTCCTTCTTTGTTGAATAGGGTAAATGTTATTTTATCTTGATTTTATGCCTCAAGTACGACATCTAGCTTCGATGTAATACTTGATTTTTGATAATTAGTAGTTGGGAATCCTGGACTACGTGTTTTTGTATCAATTGAGTCATATTTGGCGAAATAGAAATCGATGTGACGTCATCACGACATTGAAATTGTAAAGTAGGTAGATTGGTAGTTTTTCGCACTACAATTCATGTAATTTTTTGGAAGTATTTTTGTAGATACATAAGTGCTACAAACATACAAAATACAAGTTCAAAATATAATAAAGTAGGTATTTATAGGTATGAGTACTTAGGTACCTAATAGTTAGGCTTAATTAACTTACCTTGGTCTCTAGAGAGATTCTTTGAGAGTTCCTGAGATTTGTATTTTCCCGCAGAAGAGATAAAACGTTCTTTAGTGATCCCTTAGCCGAAACCGTTGCACAAAGTTAGTGTAAGAGATGCGGCTGGGTGTAATTAATCTCCGCCTACGTACAAGCTCCTGTCGCTCCCCTTCACGACGGTCAGCTCCTACAGCCTCCGACGCTAACCTCCACGCAAGATACCGTCTCCTTATCATTATAAAATTAAAAATCGTAAGATCTCATAAAGCTCTCACGAAAATTTATTTAGCGAGTAACAATACTTTGAAAATGATTGAATTCGTCAAAGTTTACGTCCTCTGACTTGTCAAAGTGGCAACTCGTAGTGCTAAAATGCAAGGAATACTCGAAATCTTTTATCGAATTCGAATACCTATTACCATTTGATAAAACGCGTCCTACCGATTTCAGTTCCTGCAAGTTTCCGCTCGAGGCGCTGCCAGTAAATGTATGGAACTAAACGAAGCCACAGAATAAATAATATGACGAAATTACATTTCGTTTACAAAAACTATAAAAACTCGTACTAGGGGTAAAGGTATATTATTATGTACCTACTAGCGAACGCTACTGTAGATTGTAAGCGTTTTACACAGATTCTTTTTTTTCTGGGTCTGTGGCGTTGTCATAGAATTAAATATCGAACGAAGTAATTATTATTAATATTAATTAGTATTATAGGTCTAATTGTCTATGGGCGGTGTATTATATTTAACGAATAAATTGAAATGTGGCTAGCATTGGCTCCTTAATTTTAGCTTTTTCTAATTTCTAGTTCTTTAACTATTGCAAAATAATATAAGTATATACAATTATTATTTTGGTCCATACGATTCAAGACTTTCAAAAATCAAAATAAATTAACAATGATATGAAATAAACATGTTATGTAGTGCCATCTGTTAATAATTTGTGACTTGATTTGTATGGCGACATCTATGGGTGAGTAGCAGCATTCGAATTGTTGTCGCCATCTATTGACAAGTAGTCTATAGTCAGTGTAAAAGTTGCCAGTTAATAATATTTTTCAATAAATTCAGAGCGAAGCCCTACGGTTGAAGAGTTGTTTGTTTATGATGTATTTATTTATTTTATTAAATAATAATAAAAGTAATCCACCAAACATTATTTAAATAATACTAAAGTGTGTATCACAAAGTAAAAGCAAACGTTTCTTATATGAATCGTGATTATGACCATAAATGAAGTCGTTGAAAGTAGTGCCATCTGAACAACTTTTTCTACACTGCAGCGTTGCCAGAATGTTACTATTGTAAGATTTTACGTTACTTTTGACCTTCTCATGTTACTTTCATGTACATGAGAGGGTCAAATGTAAATACACGACTATAATTAATGTTACTTTTACGAATCTTTTACAACTAAAAAAATATATTCAAATTTTATCCAGCAATAAAAAAAAACGTGAAATGGAACGCTCCAAGGGAAGTTTTCTTTCGTCGTATTGGTGCACTTAATTTTGAGCCATCTTCATCTCGAATCAGACGAAACGCGAAATGGACCAATCGCGAATAAGTTGAATTGCTGATGAAGCGTAGCTAGGTAGACTTTTTGGCCGAGTGAGCGCGAAGCGCCTCCGTTTCAGCTTGGGCAAAAATGCTTTCGTTTCCAACTGCCCGGCTGTTCTCTACAGATTGCATCTCTCAACCTATCTAGACGAAACTTGGTATTATATACCTACAGGTTTAACAAACTTTTAGTTTGGGGGTTACTTCCTCCATAAAAGGGCTAAACGGGGGCTGAAAAATATCTGATTTAAATGGTTCTTTATTTATTTGAAAGATAGCAACTATGATCTCATAAAAATTTGGCGCCCTGTAGAGGAGAACAGCCGGACAAGCGGACGGCGCGCGGACCGCTGGACATACGAAAGCATTTTTGCCCAAGCTGATACGGAGACGCTTTGCGCTCGTCAGGTCAATAAGTCATCCGTCGGGCTTTTACCACAGCCAACTGTGCTGCTATTTTAGAACCTAATGGCCTCATACGCGACGGTGTAAAAGACCTGACGGAATGACTCTTATTCAATGTAAGATGGGACGGCCTTTGGTGTGGAACGCTACTTGTGTAGACACCGTTGCGTCGTCTCATCTTCAAGGAACTCAAAATAGGGCTGGAGCGGTGGCTGAATCAGCTGAGAGCCTCAAAAGGCGCAAATATAATACCCTCGACAGCGGATATATATTTGAGTCTTTTGGGGTAGAGACACTAGGGCCGTGGGGACCGGGAGCTCATCAAATATACAAAGATCTATCGGTGCGTCTGGTCGAAGCAACACGTGACCAAAATGCTGGCCTTTACTTTGCCCAAAGACTAAGCATTGCCATACAACGTGGCAATGCTGCCAGCATTTTGGGAACGTTGCCCACTGGTAGCGGATTGTAAGTTTTAGTAGGTATTCATTTGTTTTAGGTTAGTATAGTATTTTTTTTTTAAGTCCTTTTGTTTTTTTATAAAGTGCCATATTACAATAATAGAGTCGTTTTATACGTAATATAAGATCATTACTTTTCTCGAGAAAAAAATATTTTTTGAGCTGTCTCTTGTTACTTTTGACTATCGGCCACTGGCAACACTGCACCAATGTCGCCATCATTTCCGCTACAACATTTTGCCCTCCATCGGCTCCATCCATTTTGTTTGTGTCTTTTTCTTGTCTATAATTTTCAGATTGAAAAGCTTTATGGTATATGCCGTAGATAATTTTCTCTTTGGATAACTATTGTATTGTGGTCTTTGAAGATTGAGAAACAACTGTCAGAACAATGGACCTAAAAGATAATTGTATTAATAATTTCAGGATTTCGAAGCGGCATAAATATGTGCATTTGGTCAGATGGAGACTTGGACAGACCTTTGCCGATGCTGCTTGTCCGCCAATTCAAATGTGTCACTTTTGGACAGTGAACAAAATATCACACAGAAGTTTCTTGAAATTACCACTATCGAGGTATGTATTATCTTCTAAATTCATCTATTTTACGGTTCATTGACCTTATAAAGCCCAGTTTTTACCTAGCAGGCTACATGACTAAAATAAGTTTACATGTTGACAACATAACCTATTTACTTTAATAATAATAATAATATATTCGGGACAATTCCACACCAATTACCTAGCCCCAAACTAGGATACCCTGTAATATGGGCACTAGATAACGGATAAACCCGCGACCGTTTGATTTCGTTCCTAGGGTCACTAGCCACTAGACCAACCGGCCGTCACCGGTTTTGACACTATTAAATGTGTTAAGAGACCTATTGGTCTCTTAACACATTTAACCACTAACCTACTGTTTCATGTAGTACAGTAGATGCAGCAGAAGTATGTGTCTTGGAAGTTATCTGCTAGTTGCTGCGCAAACTGCAATCCAAATGTTGAAGGTGAAGACCGCATTGTATAACTGCCACACTCACTCGCTTACGTTTTTTGCATATGCTATCTCGCTCTTAATTTATGCTGTTTTATCCCCACAGCAGTACCTGCGCAATCGTTCATAGAGCCTAACTTCACAAACATATATTATATATTGGCTGTGACTACTGTACCTAGTTAGCTAGCTTTATTTTGTAGTAGTTGTTAGTTACTAAAGGCACATAGTCTGTTAATAAAAACATAATTATAACTAAATGACCTATAGAATGACCAGACAGCGATGAGCTATATTACGTAAAACTGATCTAGTTGGTAACCTCTTAGTTTATATGTGAACACCTCCAAAACTGAACACTCGCTTGTTTTGATAAGTATTATCATCTTTGTATCTTTTCAGGTGAAAATCGATGACGGTTTGCCCCATAAACTCTGCGAAGACTGCTGCTCTATTATGAATTCGGCATACCAGTTCCGTAAACAGTGCATCAAGATGGATACGGAGTTAAAAGTTCAGCTGATAAATGTGCTCAGCCAATGTGATGAAAATAATTTTCATAACTTTGAAAAAGCAGTTGAAGCAGCTAAAGAAAAAAAACTTAATGTAGAGTTTGCTAACGATCCTATGAAACAGTTGGAGGCTGTTATAAAAAAAGAGCCAATGGACAGCGATGATGATTACTATTACGTTCTAGTCATAGACAACCCCAAAGACAAGGAAAATGCTGATGAGAAATGTAACACCAAAATTAAATCGGAAAGAAACTCACAGATGAAGACCATTAAGATTGAAGACCATGAAAACTCCAGGGACAGCACTGGTTTACAGATCACTGACATATATGAAGATACTGAAGTAATTTGTCCCGATCTGAATGACAATCAAGAAACAGAGGAGCATCAATCTGATCATGACGAATTTGAAGACACTGTGGACTCATATCTGATGCGAAACAACATTCCTGTAAATGTACCGGCAACAATTTTAGAAAACGAAGAGGAAAGCCAAGATGAAAATATTGAAGCAATGAATGAAGATGAAACCCGAGACAGTATGTCTCAAGATGCAATATTTCAGACAGTTGAGAATTCACAAGACCAAAATATGCCAGAGATTACAGATCAGAATTTGATAAAAATATTGACAAATACACATGAAGACGGCACCATCGTTCTGAAGAGTGACGCAATGGTGCAATACTTGACAGATGGTGGGCAGTTAGTGATGAACGATGAAGATGGGGACCAGATGTCACAAGAAGTAATTTTGTGTGAAGGTGATGAATCACAGTTTCAAATTGTGAAGTATGATGGATCCGAATTAGTGATAGAATATGCGGATGATGGAAGCATTTGCACTGTATTGCAAGAGCCAGAAGATGCGTATTTGTGTGATTGCGGAGAACAGTTCCAAGATCTCGACGAGTATGAACAACATCAGCATAAACATAACCCAGCGGGAGAGCACCTATGTACTCTATGTGGGAAGGGATTTGAATCAGAAGAGATACTAACGGGCCATATGCTTCTGCATAATGCATCAGGTATGCTACTTAAGTGTCCATTTTGCGACCAAGTAATGAAGAGAAGTGTTTTAACACAGCATATTAAGTACGGACACAATAACATCAAACCTCAATGTGAAGTTTGCAACAAAACATTTGCTAACCCTAATAATCTGAAACGTCACATGATGATACACACGGGAATCAAAGAATTTGCATGTGACATCTGCTTTAAACGGTTCCACCAAAAAATAACCATGCAGACTCACAGGCTTACCCATATAAACCCGTTAAATTGCTTTCAATGCGATACGGTATTTAAAACCAAGGAATTGCTCGATCAGCATAAAGAAAGCGGCCTTTGCCCAAAGAACAAAGCAAGAGAGGAGCTGATGAAGACGGTTAAACAAGAGGTCACAACAAGCCTCGGAAAGTTATTAGGTTATGCCTGTTCGCTTTGTAAGAAGATGTTCTCAATAGAAGCAGCGTTGGAGCGCCACATTGAATCCACACACATTCTCGATCCTGCAGAACTGCTGTGCTCGGAATGTGGTGAAGTGCTAGCGTCGAAGAGAGAAATGCAGACTCATATCATGACTCATGATAGACGTAAACACATCAAGCGTTTCGAATGTGGCACATGTGGTAAGGGATGTACCAGCCAAGCAATGTTGATAATGCATGAAAGAGTTCACACAAACGAGAGACCGTACTCATGTCAGCTTTGTCCACTCAAATTTAAGACTAAAACACACTTACGCACTCACCAACTCACGCACACAAGGGAGAAGAAGTTTGGTTGCTCTGTTTGTATGAAATTCTTTGCTCTGAAAGGCAATTTGGTTGTCCACTTACGTACACATACAGGTGAAAGGCCGTACGTATGTTCAATATGTAACGAAGCGTTCATTGATTCCAAATACTTGAAGAAACACAAGTCGAAGAAACATTCAATGGATTCTAACGTTCCTTGGAATCAGTATTTAGAAATCAAGTACGAGGAAACTGAAAATTAGCTCTAGTGAGATAAATTGCAAAGAAATTTAAAAAAAGCATTTTTGTTTATTAATCTTTCTTGTGTTTTTAATGTGGTGACCCCAATGTTTCCATAGATCTAGTTAAATTTAATTATCTATGGGTATTCCACAAATACTTAGTTATTTTATTATTAATCCTTCATGTAACATTTTATTTTTCCTAAGTAATTTAGCTTAAAAAGTATATAAATTACTTGATACTTATTTATTAATCTTTGGGTAGGTTTAGAATTTGTCTAAAACGCTTGACTATAATTATTTTAATAATAATCTTTCGAGAAGAATCTGTTATTTTTAAGTTTAGAACTGAGCTTGTTGTTAATTTTAATCACCCTAAGTTATGTAGTAAAACTTTTGTTTCTTAAATAATAGGTGCATCATCAATTTATTTTTAGCCTTAGTAATAGTAATTATAAGTTTTTTATTGTATGTATAGCAGTGTTTCCAAAAATAAAGGTAAAAGTGTAGTGGGTTGTTTTATTTTTACGTTACGTTATACTTTCTGCTTGCTTGTCGTATGTAGTGCTGGGCCTCTGGTGTCAGAGTTTGTCAAGGTCCTCTGGCATGGCTTGAGGATAGGGAACCAACCTGGCTTCTATAGGTTTTGCCTTAGATTTGCGTTTTGGTAGAAAACGTTTCTACCATACCATGTACGTTTTTTGTTATTTATCTATGACCATACTAAACCATAACCAAATCCAATAATTCTGGTATTTTTTTATTAATCACAGAATAAGCTACGTATAAAGCTTTTTATTTTTATCATAATTTGTAAAGAATTTGAATGAATGAGTGTTTAAGTACCGATATTTTTTCGTAACAAGTTCAAAATCGTGTACTGTAATGTAAATTAATAAATTAAGAAAAGCTATAAAATAATTATTAATTGGCACAATTATAGCTGATGTACTGGATTAACATTTAGGATACTTTTTATCCCGAAAAAATCAACGGTTCCCGCAGGATAGGGGTAGAAAGTTATTTAAAATAACACGTATCAAGCTAAAACTACTGGACGGATTTTGATGTAACTTGGCACAGTCAAAGTTTATATAATGTGTTAAAATGTTGAATACTTTTTATCCCGAAAAATTAAAAGGTTCCTGCAGCCTATGGGTCCAAAGTTGTGTTAAATTTAAAGTGATCATACGAAGTGGATCGAAGTCACCCGCCGTAATAATGTTTTGCTCCATGATTAAAAGATTTTACATTATTTATGCGTTATTTTTTACATTTTCCTTGATATATACTATAATAAAACTGTAACTGGGCTAAATCTGTACATTAAATATTTTTTGAAAATTTTAATTGAGATGAACTTCAAACTCGATTGTTTCTTCTATTGAGATATTATAATGTACTACCTACGTACCTACATAATTATATAGTTATATCAGAGGTTTCTTCATAATGTCTTACTGGCAAAATGGTTAGTTGTCGGTATTGAAATGTGTACATACAGAGGTAGGTACATGTATTGCTCTTCACAGAGAAAGTATAGAAAACTTTTATTTTTTCAAATCAATCCTCATATCGTGTTGAAAAAGCTCAAAAAGTAGGTAGGTAGGGTAAGTAATTATTAAGAGCGAGTTAAAGTGTCAGTAAGTACGTCGTTCTGTGAAACATCATAAAAAATAATTTGTACTAAGAAAACAAAGTTTCGTTGCATTAAAATTTGTTCGTATGGACCTCATAATAATGACCTACCCTTGAATCCCCATCCAATTTACCTCACCACCTTAATTACTCTCTAATCTGTGCCACCTTACCTTTGGAGATAATTTTCTCTACTCAATAACAAGACGTTCATGATAACAAGTTACTTCGTTTAAACTAGATGGCGTTGTCTACCCTTAAAACACGCAAGCGGTTTGTTACGAAGTGGTTTGAACGTTGAATGAACTCGAACAACACGTTTTCTTATTTTTTTTACTTAATGGTCCCTAAAGGCTCTTAAAACGTATTTAGTTTTTTTTGTGTTTTTTGATAGAATAAGTCGACTTCAGTTGTAAAACGCGCAGCGAAATTAAGCGAATTATTTATAGTCAAATAGTAATTTATTAATTAAAAAAATAAATTTAACTCATTCATGTCATGAATCTTTCATTATAAAAACCAGGGTTCAAAATACTTTCAAGTGCTTTGTAAACCGAAGCCTTGAAAGTAGAAAATACTTGCATAGGAAATTGATAATCGTGTCCATATAAATAAAGAGCACAATCGTGTTTGCGAAAAAAGTACTTGGAAGCGTGGAATTGAAAGTAAAAAATACTTGCATAGGAAATTGACCCGTGCGCTTATGTAAATAAAGAGCACAATTGCGTTTGCTTAAAAAAACTTCGAAGCCTTGCAAGTTTTTTGAGCGATGTATCGGCCACCTAGCTTCTTGTGACCCGGCTGGCAAAGTGCGGCCGAACTCAGCCGAGGCCATGCCGAACCCGCCACCGAGTATGTACATGTAGGTGCGGACGGGGCGAAAGAGCGTAAAATACTTTGAAAGTCTTGCAAGTATTGCGGGTCCGCACCGGGGCGGCGTACTTACAAGCTAAAACCTGGTTGCGTAAATACCTACCTTCCCTAATTCCACGCAGGTGGCGTGGAATTGGCGTGAGTGGTCATACAGAATCCAGGCCCTACGCTCAAGCCCTTGCGACTGATTTAAAAACTGGGGTAACCTTGCAGTGGAACGCGGTGCGTTTATTCTAGCGTTTATTTCACATTGTATTATATGCGTTTATTTCATATTTTATTATATGCATTCATTTCATTGCAATACGTGCACTTCTATGAAGTGTCATAGAAGTGCAAGTGTGTTATACACGCATATTCTGTGAAGTACGGAGTGCCGTACTTCACAGAATATGCGTTATAAAAAGGCAAGGCAGTGCCTTATTCCGATGATTAGATGCCGAGCAATCGATAAAAAACTATTTGACGGCTGAACGAATTTTGAAGAAATGTAGTATAATATTGTACTTTGTAGGTTTGGTCCTGGTACTCTGGACCAAACCTACAACTGGTCTGGTGGTGGTTTGGCTTTTGGTCCTGGAATAAAACGTGTGGGCTACTTTTAAATGAAATGACCACGCGGGCAAAGCCGCGGGCACAGCTAGTTTTAAAATAAGTTCTGATGTCTCCCCGATGGGGGCCATTAGAGGAGACACGAGTCCGTCACGATAAACGTAGCTTATTCAGTGATTATTAAAAAAAAAGAGTGCCGCTACCAGGGCCCTATTTCATAAAACTATAGTAGACTGACAAATGTCAGTCAAACTACATACCGAAATGCGTTTCTTAAAAACCCGACAATTCATTCAATGAATTGTCAAAATATTACTTAATGGGCCTGTTCACATAAACGTTCGAGGACGCACGGATCACCCGAGCGTACACTCGAAATCGTTCACGGCGTCGTCCGGGCGTTCGCCTGGGTCATCCGAAAAATAGTAGTGGAGGGGAGGAATAGTATGAAACTGACACTTGACAGTTGTCAGTTGTATGTGGACGTCCAAAGTCGTTCACGATCTCCGGATGATCGAGCGATAATCGCACGGAAGATTCGAGCGTGTAAGTGAACACAGCCATTGTGTTTCATAAAACAATAGTAGTGACCGGCAGTTAACTGACAATCACACCACATCATCGCTTTCCATCAGGTGATATCGTGGTCAAACGATTGCCTAGTCAGTAATAACAAAATTACATGAGAAAAACTTTTTATGAAACAGCGGTTGGTTACAAATTACCACGATTTGTAGAATTGTCGTGACAAATGTGACAGCCGAAGCTCTACCCATCACTGGTCGGTTAATCAAAATAGTGAAGGTTTTTTTACTATGACTGTGGCATGACTGGCATTGTGAAATGCAATATCACTGACAATAATCAGTCACGTCGTGATTGTTTGATATATGAAACGCAGGTTTGGCGTATTCTTGTAGTTTTATTATGATTTGTCGCTTTATGAAATAGGGCCCAGCTTATTTCTGTAGCTTTTTCAAACAAAAAAGCGTGTATCCAAAATTGCACTTAGATGCCGTGTAATATAGATGATACTGCTTTGTTCTAATGCAAACAGTTGCAATTATAATTTCGTTATTCAGCGCATAGTAATATTAACTCTAGTGCGCGGCATTTAAGTGAAATTTAGCATACATGCTTATTTGTTTTATTGCTACAGAAATTAGCATGTAGGGGCACAGAATTAAATATTGGATTTGTGTATGGTTTAGTGGTAGGAACGATTTCTCCCAAAACGCAACTTTAATGAAAAAATAATGCAAAACTGGGCCCAATTACAGAACTTGGTTACAATCGGATTATCACTTTTTTCATAGCAATTTCGACTTTATCGCAAGGCATTAATGGTTGCGATATTGAGAATTCGATTGAAGCCAAGTTATAAGTAGTCGGGCCGCTGCAGTGCTATTACGCAGTGTTGATCATATCAGTCGTCGAGTCGAAATTGCTATGAAAAAAGTGTCAATCTGATTGAAGCCAAGTTCTGTGGTCGTGCCCCTGTAGAAGCCGCATTGGATCCCTATCCGAATGCAATTACCCAATAACAGCCGGGACATGCCCTCCGAAGCACGGAGCGATGGAAAATGTTTGTTTTTGGACTAAAGTACGCTAGTGTTTCTTGTAGTCATTCTGTGAAGAAAGTGAAGTTGCGCGCGCAATACAATGGGACCACGAGGAATAATGGGAAATAGAAAAGTTGTCAGTTGTTTTAAAATCTATACTTATAATAAAATAATAAAAACGAAAAAGTCTAAAAAATATATATATATAAAAAAAATATGGTAGGTAAAATAAGCTACTGAACAAGAGACGTGTCTGTCTGTATGTTTGTTCGCGCATCACGTAAAAACTACTGGACCGATTGCGATGCGGTGTTCACTGTTGGATAGCTTAGTATTTGACTTAAAAACTGGGGTACTTGATACATTAATCCGACGATTAGATGCCGAGCAATCGGTAAAAATATTTTTGAAGGCTGAAGGAATTTTGTTCAAATGTTGGTAGTTTAGGTCCTGGAATAGAACGTAGAGTACCTAACCTAGAGAAATGACCACGCGTGCGAAGCCGCGGGCACAGCTAGTAGTGCTAGTACATACTATTATAAATTGTTTATCAGTGTCAGAGAATAATGATAGTATTACAAGCACAGATTTGAGTAATTACAAGCCATGTTCATGTATAGTGTGTTCGGATAGGGATGTTAGCCGTTTTTGTCAGTCAGCCACAAAGATGCTTCCTAAACCCAAAAAAAAGGTAAAATGGCATTTCCGATGTTATTAATAACTGTTTTAATTTTTAACATGCCATACGAACGGCGATCGAAAAAATATATATCGCCCACAAAATTCAAAGCGAACACGAAAGGTATAAAACATAGCGTTTACCTATAACCATTTGGCCCGAAATAATGCCCTTTAATGTGCATAGCGTTTTTAACCATTTGGCCCGAAATACACTGCACTACACGAAGGTAGAGAAATAAGAAAAAAAGTACATAAATAAGTATAAGTTGTTTATCTACTTATTATTTATTCTGTGCTTTTGGCACAGATTATTAAAGTATTTGGTATTATCAATAATATTTCACATGTTTGTTGGTTTCAAGTTGGTTTACGTCATAGCTTAATATCATGTAGGTATCTAATATTTTAACGGTGGATTGGTACAAGTAAGTACAATAGGGACAATGCCAAAGATATTAGAACAATGTTGATAACACTGCCATCTGGTGAGCTTTCGGAAGGCTGTTAATAAATGGTTACTTGTCCAGGAGGCGCTACACCTGCATCCAAGCTTCTATTTGGCGGCAGATGGATTTAATACTTTATTGCTCAAATAATAGAGGGCACATCAGTACAGAATAACTGCAAAGAGGTTGAATTAAGCTTATAGAATAAACTAAGTACACTGTACAGTCACTGATTAATAGGTATGCATAGAATTACAATTCTGTGTAGGTAGGTATGTATTTTATAAGAAGTCAGTAGTGCTAATACCGATCTTGGTTGCAATCAGATTGTCACTATCACTTGCACATAATACAGCGATTTGCTATGATAATCTGTTTGCAACAAAGATCGGTAATAGTATTACAGAATGTATTACTTTTGCGGCCCGATTACAGAACTTGGTTACAATCGGATTATCACTTTTTTCATAGCAATTTCGACTCTATCGCAAGGCATTAGTGATATCGATACTGACAATCCGATTGAAGCTAAGTTATGTAATCGGGCCACTGGATGTGTGACACAGGTTTGCCATACACAAAATCTGTATTTGAGGATAGTAAATCATAACAAACGCCAGTAAGTGTAATTCAAAATCTTTGAGTTAAATGAATCAATTTTTATTTTATTTTATTATTTTCCCGCCCGCGACTTGTAATTGAAATGTATATTTCAAACACTACACGGCCGCGGCGCTGGTTCTCCGCCAGGCGCGCGAACGTCACTTATTGGTTCATGTCGCAGGGGTAACAAGTTTGAATATTGACTAATTTAGTAATGCCTAGTTTTATGTTTTACTAGTTTTCCCGCCCGTGACTTCATACGCGCGGACTACTGTTTATCGCGAAAAAAGCGTCCTATTTTCTTCTAGGATATTAAAAACCAATGCAAAAGTAGGTATAGCACTTCTTGTTGTTGTTTGACAGATGTGGTTTTGTTTCCATGGCAACCACACACCATTCTGTGATGATAACCGTTCCGTACAGTGAGTAATCAACATTTTTAATTTTTCCCGAGAAAACTTACAATTTTCCGGGATAATAAGTATCCTATGTTTTATTCCAGGGTATAAGCTATCTCCATTCTAAATTTCATCAAAATCCATCCAGCCGTTATCGCGTGAAAGCTGCCCAAGCAACGTTTCACTTTTATATATTGGTATGGATTATTATTTTGCATTTGCGAAAATAGTCGCATTTAGCCCGTACGGGCACAGAATAAATAATAGTACAAGTACGGGCTACCGATAGCCGAGGCGTTGTACAAGGTTTCCAAACTTGCGCACAAGTACCAGGTTGACAAATCAAAAGCATCCGTCCGCAAGCATCAATCCGTTTGGTCGAATCGTACACATATTTTTATGACGAGCTAAATTCGACTCAAGGATGTTATATATTATTATATTAATTATTTATGATATCATAAATTGCCAACGTTTGTACAATAATTTTGTCTTCATCTTCTCAGTATTTTCCGGTCTCTCAATACAAAATACAATTCAGCTTTAGTCAACAAGAAGGCGTTATTATATATTCTACATAAAACCACAAATTAACCAATGATGTTATTATATCTCTTTGAAATTAACTAGTAGTTTATTCTGTGATACTGTGCTAGGATAGAATAAACTACCTACTAGTTAAATTGTGGTTTTATGTTATGTTTTAATAAAAACTACTCGCAGTATATTTTATTCGTCTTTACCACAGAATAAATAATAGTACTACTTTGGTTTGCACATTGATTTCAGCATGACTGCCGCACTCAATCGTCAACTAACGTCTACTCGTTTTTTATGGATTTTGACAACTTAATTATTGACTAGCGTTAATTGTCAATTATTACTGCGGGACTTACTCAAATTAACAGTAGGTAGGTATCTAAACATCGAAAGGAAAGAAACAAAGCAAGGAGTAAATTTTACTACCTATTATATATTTATTGAAGATACATTGTCCACACAGTCCATGGTTTATTGTTTATTGAGAAAAGATTAATAAAAATATCTCAAGAGTAAAAATTCCAAAACCCCTTTGCTGTTTCTTTTCACCCCATTGCTCTCAGTTCATCCGAGTACACGGCTATCATAACGTTAGAAGAGCAAATAATTTATTGTGTTACCGTCGACGCCGACGCGCACACAAGAAGCCGCTGCATCGCTCGCTGCTCGCTGGCCCTATTCACCCCGTAACATAATGCTCTCAGTTCATCTGAGTACTAGGGTCGCATGATGTGTATGGATGTTTGATTTCATTCAAGTAACTGATGTGACGTCATTGGACGGATGTTGTATACTATTACTTATTACTAGGTGGTTTCGCATGGTGCAAAAAATATTGTGTAATCACACTAATAATAATATTATAAACTAGTGACTCGCCCGGCTTCGCACGGGTAGCGCTCACCCACATTTTTCTTACTATCAGCGTATTTATACCCGCCGTAACTTCTAAAAATAATACGCCAACAAGCGTAATTCAAATTTTTTGGCAGCTACGGTCGTGGTGTTTTTTTACCATAGATAACTGAATTTTTAACCCCCGAAAGAAATAAGTGGTTGGTCAGTTAAGGGTGTGGTTATCAGTTAAGGGTGTGTATCACCAAAGAGAATATAATCACTACGTATACTAGGTTTTAAGAGCCGGGACCTCCCTACTAGCCAATGACTTTGGCAGAAATTTATTGGCATTAAAGCATTACTAACATTAAAGGTCAGACGTTAGTCTATCTCGGCAATGCTACCAACCTAACAACATAACGGATAGAGTAGTGCTTGCTTGTATTCTTGGTTTTATCGATATCGATAAAACATGCATACCCGAGGCATCGTCGAGGTTTCATATTAACGAAAGACGGTTCCGATAAGCTAAACGTTGTTTTCTTACAATGCAACAGCGTTGGGCTTATTGGATACCCATTGCAACAGGTAAATGTGGGGCCATGTAATAACACTTTGAAATAAAACACTTTTGAACAATGGAACAATCTATTTATAATACTTTTTACAATGTAAATACGAAAACGGATTTTGCAAACATAGGTAAGCTTACCTAGTGCTTCACTCTGAATTGAGACTATGCAATGTACCTACTCTACCTTTATCTCACGCACTCACGTTCATAAATGTATGTTACGACTGGTCTCTATAGGAATATATGCAGGGGTGCGATTTTTGAGTATCACCGAGTGATTAAATATCACTGAAATGATAAAAAGTCACCGATTTCCCAAAAGTCGTATTTTTTAATTTCACTGGGTGATAAAAAATATCATACGTATGATTTCGTTTACGAGTGCCTCCCCCACTTGTTTGAAATCACCCGGTGATATTTTTGCAATTTCGTTCATAGTTTCTTATATTCAACTACTTTTCGTGTGTTGTTTTTCCTAAAATACGAACAACGAATGAGATAATACTAGCACCAAGCCTAGTAGCAATACTAAAGATGACTCGTCAGATTAAGATGCTGGGACTAAAGTTATGCTATGCATGAAGAGGCATTCTCAATGTCCGCTAAGACATAGCCTCTCAAATCTACTAGCTTTCGAGGATGTGAGGCTTTTTTTCCGTGATAATAGGACAAGCGGCTTCCCTTCTCTATATAAACAAAGGTAAGTCAATGTTTTATTGTCTTCTCCTGTTAGCTAGCACTAGCAGCCAACACCCAGTTGATTCGTACCTGTAGACACAGATTCCCATAAATACTTACCTAGGTAGGTATCTTCTTTTTTACTAGGTTAGGTGGTATCAGTACCCACAATACAGGGGTAGCCTATATGTAACATGTAACCCTATTTTGTTACTTTAGCGCTCAGGCTAATCTAAGGTCTAGCACATGTACCTACTTATTTAACTATTCATTTATATTTTTTTCAGATGAGTGGATAATTATAAAGCCTTGGTAACAAGTGCTAATTCCTGTGCCTTAAAGTCATTCCGAAGAAAAAGTATGTCTTCAAAAGTGTACATGCAATACAATATTGTCAAGGATAGTTCCGGAGTGCTCTAATTGAGGAGAATGCATATATAAATAAAGTTGTTATGCTTCATAACATTAAAAAGAATGTATATCACATCCAGTGGTGGTTGTTTTAGAAGGGGTGGTTGGGAATCTATAGGTAATCTGAGGACTGATGTTCTATACGAGTTGATTTTAGCCTCTATGATGTGTCCCTGTGTGTGGAAGACCAAGAGTCAGTGACTTACCTATCTGCAATCTCTTTGTGCATTGATTTTTGAAATTACAATAAAGAAATAAAACATCATTTGATTTTTAATTTTAATAGTAGATACTTTGTAGAAACGTAGAATCATATTTATGTCACAATTTACAAAATAATTGCCATGTGGGCAGCTTCATAATAGGTGCACTCATTTTAACCCCGTCGGTGCTGTGAGTGCATAGGGAATTCAGGAAATGGGCAACAGCATTTTTCTGTAAGTATCAATGTACTGCGGTCACCGCGCTGCCTCCAAATGTGGTGATTATGGTAAATAGCCCCTATCATCGGGGAGGCCCATGTTCTGCAGTGGATTGTAGTCAGGTGCATTGGTGAATTATTGCTGGTTGCTGGATTTGGTCATCTTCAACTAAAACAACAACACTGGGTTTCATCCATGTTAAGTGATCATTTGCCATCAATGCATGCTTCAGAGGGAATGTTAAGCCGTTGTTGGAACTGATCAAGCGCCATTACAGACCAAAATATTATACAACAACGATGGGCTATAATGTATTTCTACCCTATCTTGCAGTGATGGAGATATTATGACTTCAGAATCTGTCCCTCTACTCCGACAAACTGAAATAACCAACTAGTTATGTAGAATGGAACGCGATGAAGCATTTACTGATGTAGTTGACATCCGCTTGTTTTGGAAGATATACATGTCCAAATGTGCTTGGTAGCAACGATTAGCTAAGTCAAAGGACTATCTGACTAGATAAATATAATGGTAAAACAATTGTTACAAATTTACATAATTGGTAGGTAGTAAAAATGATAATTACCTCCTCTCCTTTTAATCTTGCTCGCAATTTGTAATGTTCCTTGACTTTGTATACATGCTTTCTTGGTGCCCAGAATGGCATTCAGACGGCTGGCAAATTCCTTCGTTGTGAATGTTGCAGTAAACTGTATTTCTTATAATTTATTCTGACTGAGATCCAAAAATGACTAATGTAGCAATGTCTTTTTGGCCAGAATATGGGCCCCAACCTTTCTTTATGGTATTGTAGCCATCATGTAGCGTTTTATTCTCTTTGTTATACTAATTATTCACTTCTCTATCACGTCCGTCGTAATAAAAGTAAAACTAACATAATTTTTCGAAGAAACGAAAACTCGACTTCAATCAGCTGATTTAGACCACAGATTAGACCATATGTAGTTTTAGGATTTGGCAGAAACGTTACGTTTTACTGTCAATTCGTATGAAAAATAAAACCCGGGACCTAGTGCCGATAAAAATATTTGCTGCGTATTTGTAACGTAATCATACGATTGTCTATTAGCAAAGCTGAGCAGTATTTATATGTTGGTAGACAGGGTATGATATTCAAAAATACCACTTTTGAGAAAAGCTGATTTCGAAATCACCGGTGACACTCAAAAATCGCACCCCAGATCCTCATTTTCTGCATCTGGAAATAAACATGTTGATTAATGATAAGGAAATACGTTATAGGCAGCCTGACCCAGCCTACGATAGCTTTATCGATAGTTAATAGTTCTTTGACCTTGCGTATCCCTAGTGTTAAAACAATCTAATTTAAAGTTACTACATTTCAAATAAAAAAAGAACCATCGAAATCGGATTTAATAAGGCGGAGATATTCAGTAGCCCCCTTTTTACCCTTTTTTGGGAGAAGTACTAATCAAAAATCCCCGAAGATTAAAAAATTCGCTTATCCTGTATACCAAATAACGTCTAGATCGGTTTAGAAATGCGACCTGTAGAGGAGAACAGAGATCCGGACATTCGGAAGGAATTCGGAAGGACATACGAAAGCATTTTTGCCAATTTTTGCCCAAGCTGAAACGGAGACGCTTCGCTCGTGCTTCGCACTCGCTCGGTCAATTAACTAGCTGCACCCTGCGGCTTCACCCGCGTGGACAACGATAAACAATCATTTTCCTAAACCACCCATGAAGCTTTGAAGCCAACATAACAAAAAAAAAGGTCGAGTTATTTTTGAGTTTTTGCGAGAATATACGTGAATTGATTGATATATTATATTAAATAGAACAGATAGAAGGTAGAAGAATATAGAAGAAGAAGATGTTGAGGATCGTGGAAGGTATTACATATTATTTGAGTTGATAAATATCAAACGCCAATATGTTCTTTGATAAGTGAAGAGGCAATAATATAGTATTTTCATTTACATGACGTGTTGACGACGGTTTTCCTAGGCGTATAGTAGGTACCTTTTTTCCCTATGTATTGGTAATTAATTCTCCATGGCAACATTTAAATTGTATCGATTTACTATTTAATCCCGCGAAAACATATTGGATTTTGAAATAAACTAAACCAATGGACATAATGAATTTTGAAAAAAAAATATGGCTGGACATATTTGAATTTGATAAAAATTAATCACGGCATTTGAATCACGCGCCAAATCATAGTACAGCCCTACGCTCAACGAAAGTTTTAGCTTCACGGTAGCAACAAAGGAAACTTACACTCTGCTTCCTTTCCGCTTTCTTTTGCCTGGTTTTTAAGTCTGTTTGTTTCCTGGCTTTTTCAGTTTGTCAATTTTGATATTTGAATCCATTTTCAGTAAATTAATCCAATTAAATTGAATTAAAACTGCAGTACGACATCAAATTATGATCAGTTTTGAAAATACAATGGCCGCCATACTGGCAGATTGACTGATCTGATTGGTTGGTTTGGACGTATTGGATTTTGATGTAAAGGTTCCTCGGGACTTACTAGCTATTAACAGTTTTTAAGCAAGATTTTCGTATTAAAACGTGGAATCTACGTTTTTTTTTTCTTTTAAACTCTTTTTTTTTTGGTGGATCAATATGTACCACACACAAGTGTTTGATATTTATCAGCACATTTAAAATATTCCACATTTCCTTACATTGTAACTCAAGCAAAACCATGGGAAATAGTTAACATATAGTATGGTATGGTATAGGTAGGTCTGTTAGGTACAAGGATGTTATAATGTACTTACGTACAGCTGGAACGATCTCTTCAAAGAAAAAGCGGGGTATCGATTAGTTGACCTTGAAAACGATTTAAAAATAAAAAAAATACAAGGACGTGAGCGGAAGCCCTTGTTCTCTTTCTTATTTATAGTGCCAATCTCAGATAACAGCAAATACTTCGAAAAACAAACAGGACAAGAACTTCTTTAATTTCCAGAATAGTATATAAAATCTCATCTGACACCAAAGAGGATGTACCATGTAAATATATTAAATAGGTGACCTCTTTGGTACAGTTGTCTTTGTAATGATCTTTTCGCATGGTAGCGTTAAACGTTTAACGCAACCTTATTGGAAGTCGCAAAAGAAGTTTCACTTCAAAATTGCTCCATTCGTTTGGTAGCTACGATTCTCATCCTCCCCCCTCCCCTCCTTCCCCCCTTTATAGCTAAGAACCATCACGTTTCCCCAGCTTTCAAACAGAAAAAAAACGCATCAAAATCGGTCCATGCGTTTGGGAGTTACGATGCCACAGATAGACACCCTCAGACACAGTGATACACAGTCCGACGCAACCACAAAGAAATTCTCAAATTTGGCTCATATGTATGGAATTTGGCAGAACAGTGACGTTCATTTGTTTTTCAGATCCCAATGAACGAACCAAAAAGAACGGAATATAGAGTCCAATCATGATAATTGTACTCTTTGGTCCAATCTCTTTGTGGTACTGGCATCCCACTAGCACAGCATGCTTTCTCTTTCTCGCACGTGGATTCTGAAGATATATTCTTTGTTTGAAATATTTCAAGAAAAATCTAAAATTTAGGTTAGTGTTCTGCAAATTTTAAATTATATTCATATTATTGTTAATAACGTGCTGTTTTGTGTTTTTTTTAAGAACCATATAATTATATAGCGTTAAACCGGTTTATATGATAATTTTAAAACGCCACCAACTTTAAAAAGCTACAAAAGATGTGTTTTATATGGAGTTCCGCCAGTTACGAAAACCAGAACAAAAAGGAAATTTATGGCATGACTTCCTATTGATCAGCCCCCGTAAGCATTAATTTTGATATTGCTTAGTGCCACCTCCCATTAACGTGACCATAAATGATAATTTACATGATTTTTATTTTGTATTTTCATACATAAAAATTTGGTGAAGATCTGATGAGGATCTTCGGCGTGATGAGCAGAATAGCTCCTCAAAATGAAGTAAATATCTCACTTTTAGGTTTCTACCAGTGGAAACCCTTACCCTATACCTATTAGGTAGGGATTGATGGAGCACCTTGGTTATTGATGTTAGTTTTACAATAAGGTAACTAGATGGCGCTACTGTGCAGCGCTAAATAATTTGCAAAAAAAAAAAAACAATAGCCCTCTTTTCACCCTGTTTTGAGGAAGTACCCCCCCTTCAAAAATCTCCGAAGACTAAAAAATTCTAAAAATTCGCTTATCCTGTGTACCAAGTTTTGTCTATATCAGTTGAGAAATGCGACCTGTAGGGGAGAACAGCCGGACAAATATCCGGAAAGATATCCGGACATACGAAATATTTTTTGCCGAAGCTGATACCGAGACGCTTCGCTCGCGCTTCGCACTTGCTAGTTCAATAACTTCTAAACCTGCTTCTCAAGTTCTCAGCATGAAGCCATCCGGGATAAACACTTACCTAATCTAGCTGTTAACGTAGAGCTCCGTGTGCCGTGTTATCTACCGCATGCCACACCTCTCTATACTGTGTGTATACGCTCAGTGCGAAGCCATACGTATATCTACCGTAATATAAACGTAGATTCACATCACAACGTGTGAAGCCGTACATTATGCCGTAAGCGTAAGTACAGTAGAGAAACTTCATTGATTTCGTGCTGACTTTTTATTAGGAGACAGGCAAGAAGGGAGTCTAAACCACCGCCAAATTGAGAGTGAAGGACCCAAGATATGCCGATCCGCTCATACGCACACACTTACACCATGTTATGCCGATCATCCGCCACATCGCTGGAAGATCTTGACTTTGATAGTCGTGTTAATTTTGTCAATGTTTCACAAACATGCACAAATAAAAAATATATATAACCCCCGAACCCCCACCCCCTATTATAGCTAAGAACCATCTCGTTAACATCAGCTTTCAACCATAAAAAACTGCATCAAAATCGGTCCATTCGTTTGGGAGCTACGATGCCACACACACACACACAAAACTTATAACATCCGTCTCTTTATTCGGGGATAAAAAATGATAAACAATGTTTTGTGATGAAAAAGTGTATCAACTCTAAATTACACATCACGCACTCACACACAGAAGTTTTTGGTGATAAGTATGTTATGTACAACTAAATAATCACTAAATAATGCATTGATCAAAAATAAACACCTTCAATATAACGAAAATGATATACATCATCATCATCATTCATCATCATACAGTATAACAATACCTACCTACTACCCGTATCACTGAATGAATAATAGTCTCGTATCTAGAATGTAAGATATATCTCTAGTTATGATCTAGAATCATCATCAACCTATTACGTTCCTAGTGGGCACAAAGACCCTGACATCAGCTTTATGCGCATGCGTGGCCGCCATGTTGAATTCAATTGTTTCAAAAAAAACTAGTTTATTTACGAACCGGGAATCTGTCTAAAGAAATCGAACATTTGATATATTTTTGTACTAATTAGATAGATAAACTATTTAACTAATAAAAATAATTAAACATACAACAAAATAATTATTAAATAGAGAATCTTTACTGTAAGTTGCTCGAAGCTATGTAAGTATGGACGTGCGTGCATGCGTGATCGGGCGCTGCGGAAATAGAAAGCTCTACTTATTACAATAACGTTGGTGTAACTTTAATATTTTAAGGATTTTTTTTGGTATTTAAATAGTTTATCCATCTAATTACTACGAAAAATATTGCAAAGCAGCGATTACATTCAACAGATTTCCAGTTCGTAAATGTACTAGTTACTTTGAAAAATGTCGGCACTGTTAAAAAACTTTCTTCCTAATAGAAGAAAAACATGTCTTGTCAACACTCTTCTTCTGCCGATTATTGACTATTATGCTGATGTTTGTTTTATTGACCTTAACGCTGAGCTTGTCAATAAACTCGACCGCCTCCATAATACACGTATAAGATTGGTCTCCGGAAAAACGTCAAAATTTCTGCGATTCGAGCAAAGCTCAAATGGCTCCAAATTCGAGAGCGAAAAGGTGTCAGGATCCTTTGTTTTCTTTACTCAAAATTAAACATTCCTAACACCCCCATGTATCTCAAGGATTCGTTCGAATACCTCACATGTACAATTTTTTTGTGATAACGAATCACACTAATATTATAAAGTGTTACCACAGAAGTGTCGTAAACAGGCCAATCAGAGCTTAGAGTTTTAAAACTGAATAAGAGTTCTAATGTAGGTATGGCGTTCTGCATCGAGCATACGAAGTTTTCCGCTCGATAAGAATCGAGCGGAAAACTTCGTATGCTCGATGCAGAACGCCATACATTAGAACTGACAGTGCATACAAAACGTCATTAAGGCGGGGTCAGTCCAAAAATTAGCAAAAAGTCGAATAGCCAAACGTCGAGAACGACGTAATGAAGCAACTTTATGCGAACCAAAAAATTCTGTAGATAGAAAAGTATAAGTAGTAAAAGTACAAATAATTTTCAGAAATGCCTTGGTATCCTTAAAAATGCCTTGGTATCCTTAAAAATGCCTTGGTATCCTTGAAAATGCCTTGGTATCCTTGAAAAAAAAACCACAAACTACCGCATGAAAATAACTTGTTTCATCGCTGTTCGCGCTATTTTTTAGCAACAGCAACATTTTTTAATAAATAATTATGTATTTATTAAACTAGACAAATAACCGTTCACCTTTTTTATTTGAGTTTTATATATCGAGACATCGACAGAAAAGCACAAAATTTAACTAAAATCGACTCCCGAGCTGCATCACCTCTCCCGCTCACACTGCACCTGGACGATCAGGACAAACATTCGAGCAGGGTAGGCCTGCCTTAAATGCATAAAAATCGAATAGCGCCACCTATATATAGAAGTGTGTGTTGTTACTCCTTCACGCTTAAATGGCTGAACGGATTTGGATAAAATTTGGTACCAGGATAGTTTATATCCTGGATTAACGCATAGACTACTTTTCATCATAATCCGTGCGGGTGTAACCGCCGGGCGCAGCTAGTAAATAAATAAGTAAACATTTGAATTTAGAATAGTTATGTCACTAATCGGAAATGAAAAGGTCTATACATAAAGGCACAGAATAAATCATAGATACATGCCTCCTTTCAGATACAGAGGATGGACCTTAAATCTACGGACCACAAATCCACATGGGCCAGTGAGGGTTAATGGATGTCACATCTCACATAATATTTTTTATTGTTGACTTTCTTGGTCACCACCGAGTTTGTAGAATAAAGAGGCATCATGTCCTACTAGGTGCAAGTTCTACTGTGGCTTACCTACAGAACAGACATACGTGTTCACATATCGCAGCTGTACAGTTCTATGTGTAGGTAGATAGATACACGGCCCGCTCGTCGGCGGCACTCGGCGGGACGGCCGCGCCTCGGGTGAATCATTGGGTAATGTACCCGTACTAAGACCGAGAAGTCTTGGTATTTGAAATTGTATACGATGAGAGGAGTCGCGATGCCACCGCCCGGCGACGTAAAGCTAGTTCGCTTGATGGTACCCACCATGCACGCTACAAAACAAAATTTATAGTACGATCCCATGCTACGATGATAGGTCCTTGTTTGCATCGCGCATCATTGAATTTTTGTTTCGTAAAGACAGAGCTGTGGCGAAGTTAAACCTACGTCTCAATATTAATGTGTGCCTAGTTTCAAATATAGGTTATACTACACACCACAAATATAATCACAATGAGAATTATTGAGAGGATAGAGAACATGAATTTTCTTTTAGTCTTATATTATCTCTATATTAATAAGAGCTGAGTCTGATACCATGGGATCACCCGGGAGCCACGAACCGGTGAATCCATTATCAACTTCAGAGTCACTTCTCAACAATTAATTGTTAATTGGTTAATTAATTGGGAACAAAATCCCCTGAACGTCTTTCTACTCCTCTTTATTTCATCTCAGTAAGACTCGGAATAGTATGAAGTCAGTTCAGTTGATATTTTGTGGGTTTCCACTCAGTAGCCTCCAACTTCCCCTATAGCCACCCCATGCCTCCAGAATCTTATTTAGCATTCACTATTGCTATAAATATTATGGAACGGACTCACCAGATTCAGCGCTGATTATATGTTTATTTTTGACCTCGGAAAGTATCTCGCACCAGCCATCTCTTTCGTGTATTTTGTGTGGCGCCAAAGTTCTCTCCCTGGTGCCTTAGTAAGCTCCTTTACTCTTCTTTGCCGGTAATTACACTGCACATAATCACTTCATTACACTGAACACTTTATCTCACGGTACACCTTATACCTTTACATATAATGTCTCAAGTCCAAAAACAATATTAATTAATAATAAAACATAATAATAAATAAGTTATGTTCGGATTTGCCATCGCCTCCTTGCTTCGGAAGGCATTGGCCGTTGCATCGGTCCCATTTGCTTATGTTTGAACGCAGTTACAGAGCCACATCAGAGACCTTTGGGCACCCTGACAAACTGACACCATAGGTTGGCTAGTGCCTCATCCTACCATACATACATACAAATAGAAATAGATATACATATAATTATTAAACTAAAATAATCTAAGTATCAAGTAATGACGAGCGCTGTATTGGCGGCGCGGAGTGGCGCTCGGCTGCTTTGTTCCCGGCTGCAACCGACGCGCCGCCCGCGCTTTCCTCTATTATACTCAGGGTTGGCACTAAATATTTAATTTATTCACACTAATTTTATAATGGTGAAAGTTTTATATGTATTTGTGTGTGTGTGTGTGTGTGTGTGTGTGTGTGTGTGTGTGTGTGTGTGTGTGTGTGTGTGGTGTGTGTGTGTGTATTGTGTGTGTATGTTTATTACTCCTTCATGCTCAAACGGCTGAACGGATTTAGAAGAAATTTGGTACCAGGATAGCTTATATCCTTATATCCTGGATTAACACATTTCATCATCATCATCATCATCGCGGGTGAAACCGCGGGTGAAGTATTTCATTAAAATTGATTTTAACCAAAATCAATTTTAATGAAATACTCCCATCCCTCCTCCCCGCGATATCTTATGGAACGTTTTAATTTCCTGTCTGATTCTAACAAGTTGTCACTCAGGTCATCAGAAAATTTAGCTTTGTTGATCCCTCTACATAGAAGCTCTTTTTATGGCAGTTCATTTACCATCCAAGCAGTTCGCCTATGGAACGCTCTGCCAGTTACTATAAGGCGAGCCCAGTCACTCCCTGTTTTTAAACTTCAAGTAAAGAAGTTTTATCTCTCTAATTAATATCACTTCTTGCTATTTTGTTGTTATTCTGTTGTGGTTTCACTGTATATTATTTTTATTATGTTTGTATATATTTTGTAAATGTATATGTAGTAAATGTAATTTATTATAATGTATATACTATGTATATGGATATATGTTTATATATGTATATATATATATATATATATATATATATATATTGTACTATATATTTACATATTTATGTGTAGGTATATTGGAATATATGTGTATATATGTCTATTCATTGTATTCAGTTTTTATTATTTATTTGTTAGATTATAATGCACCACCGTCTTTGCCGTATATTAATTCCTTTCCATCCAAAGGTTGTCTGGAAGAGATCGCTTTTTAGCGATAAGACCGCCCATTGTCCCATTTATTTTGTATAAATGTTTTAGTTATTATTGTATTTTTTGTTCTATGTGGTGTACAATAAAGAGTTATCTATCTATCTATCTATCTTGTCACAATCAGGTGAGATCGTGGTCAAACGCTTGCCATAAAAAAACCTTGACCAAAGCTGAATATCTTGAGAAAAGTTGCACCGTATTTCTTCCAAATAACTCAAAGTATTCTGACAATTCCAGCTTTAAAATTAAAATTTGGGTTGTTTGTTTTTCGTGTAAGGTAGTGCTGGCCTCTAATGTCAGAGTTTGTCAAGCCGCCCGAGGAGAGCCTCTGACATGACTTAACGACAATTTGGATGCTACGCTACGTTACCACAAACAGATACAGTACAGACAAAGGTTTCAACATACTTATAACATCTCGTATATTGCGTTGGGGATTATAAAAATAATTAATCGCATATACACATTTCTAAGTGAGAGAATACTCGTATTACCCTATCACAACTTTAAAATTTAAATTGCCAGTTGTAGCTCCAAAACTCAATAAGTAAAAAAAATATTGTTTGTTCATTTTCATCATCAGATTACTTTTAAAGGAAAAAATAAAGTAATGTAAAAACATTTATTCTTATATTATAATAAATAGTAAATAAAGATAACTTAATAAGATAAATGAGTAAGTTTATGTAAAATCTACTACTAGGTCTACTACATATACAAGTACTACTATAATGTATTCTGTGCTTATAGTGCATGCAAAGTAATCAATGGTTTTCATTATGTTTCTGTTTCGTTGGAACATACGATGTCTATTTTAGCTTTATCATAGAACATCATCATACAATGTCATTTTCAGCAGGCATTCCATGTAAACTAATAAATCAATATAATTTTCAAATGCCACCCAAATAGTAAAATGATTAACCATTATAAAAAAACAGATTTTGAATAATTCCTGGCAGCCCTACACAAAACCCGGGGCGAGCCGATAACAATATCGCTGAGTGCGCGCGTCGGGCGTCGCGCTCGGCTCGCGTGTCCGCCGCCTAATTTCCCCGCGCCGCGCTCTCGCGTGTTCTGGCGCCCTGGTACTTACTTATGCGGGAGACCACGCTTTTTGGGCAGGTTTTCGCGCAACTCGAGCGCAAAGCGGCTTTCTACTCTCTCTATGAGTATTCTGTGCTTTTGGGTTGTTTACATACTATTATCAAGACTGTGGTCACACCAAAGAGGTTTACGCTTACTGGCTATAGAGCATAAACTAAACAACTGGTAAAGGAGATTCCCAGTAGGACAGACTAGCACACACAGAATAAGTGGTGAAAGTGGTGCCCGTAAGTACTTCTGAGTTCAGTCAGTCTCAGTACAGTCACTTAGCTAGCACTTGTGAGCGTAATTTCGAGAATCCCCACCGGTTTCAGGATTCTAGTGAGGTTTGATATCTGTCTTATTTCTTCTAATCTGAGTTTGCAATGGTGAGGATCCCCGGATCCAATAGAATCAAATGGGACTAATTATTGATTTTTGGAACCGGAATGGATGTAATGAGGGGGACTTTGCCACACACCCAACAGGACAGTAAAAGCATTTAATAACTAAAATAATGCTAATGTTAACAGTAAAAGTGTAATTTTAACAATTAATTTCAGATTAGCGACCCGCCCCGGCTTCGCTAGTGCTAAGGGTTTCTCTAACTGTTTCTTTTTACCTACAAAATGTTATAGTGACCACCCGCACCACAGTCCGCACGGCCGCGACTTTACTTGAACTTTTTTTTAATTACTTTTAAATGATTATTTTGAACTTTCTGTACATGTAAAGCACAATCATCGCAATGTTTTAATTGAAAGATCAGGTTCAAATTTTTACCTCTCATCATTTTAATTTTCAATTTTGGCTGAAACTATCAATACTCGCATGTGTTGTTATATTATGATGTAACTACCATAAAATATTTAATAGTACACTAGTTTTCGTACGCGCGGACTACTGTTTATCGCGAAAAAAGCATCTTATTTTCTTGATATTCAAAACCAAAGCAAAAGTAGGTATAGCACCACTCTTGATGTTTTTGACATGCTTGTTATTTCGTTTCCATGGCAACCACAGATCATTCTGTGATGGCAACCATTACTTACAGTGAGTAATCAACTTTTTCCAGTTTTCCCGTGGAAACTTATAATTTTCCGGGATAAAAAGTACCTATCCTATGTTTTATTCCAGGGTATATGCTATCTCCATTCCAAATTTCATCTAAATACGTTCAGCCTTTATCGCGTGAAAGCTCCCCAAACAAACAAACAAACAAACAAAAAAATTGACAACGTTTTACTTATATATATTGGTATGGATTATACTAGTATTTGCTATTTAACAAAATATTAATACACAAAACACAAAAATACATACAGTACAGTATTGTTTTTTTGTTAAAAATCATTTTTGTTTTATTTATCTTATTCTATTATTTTACTAAAACGTTGCCTACCCCACAACTACCTTCTATTGTCCCAATCCAATCTACGGTTGCCTGGAAGAGATCGCTGCTCAGCGATAAGTCCGCCGATTGTACTAATTTTTAAGTTTATTTTTTGTTTGTGTTTATTTTTGTGCAATAAAGTAGTTCTTTCCTTTATATAAAACCTGTTTTTCAGCGCACGGCTTGTTTTTCTGCCTTGGATCAGAAATATTGTGATTTCTTATTGTTAACATGTCAGAGGCCCTCGGGCGGCCTGACAGACTCTGACACCAGAGGCCAGCACTACCTCATACGACAAACAAAAACATTGTAAACTTCTCTATTGATTTTCACTCTAGTATCTTAACTTATCTTTTGACTTAAAATCTTTAGAACTCTGTATCTCATCTGATAGATAGAAGCCGAGTAATTGATAGCATTACTTTTTGATGGTTGAACGAATTTTGATGAAATGTTAGTATATTGGTCATATAGTTTGCAGAGCCGACAACCGCTGGGGAATAAAGGTTCTCGAATGGCGACCACGAACAAGCAAGCGAAGTGTGGGGAGACCCCCCACACGATGGACCGACGACATTGTAGCCATCGCAGGAAGTCGGTGGATGGAGGTGGCACAAGTTCGCTCGTCATGGCGCTCTTTGGGGGAGGCCTATTTTCAGCAGTGAACTTCTAAAGGCTGACATAATAAAGTATATTGTACTTTAGAAGTGCTTTTGGCTCTGGAATAAATTTTAACCCAGAGAAATGACCACATAGGCAAAGTCGCGGGGACAGTTTGCACAGATTAAATAGTAGTACAAATTAAATAGTAGTACTACCTTGTACTACTATTTATTCTGTGGTACTACGCAGCTGATACCAACTACTATTTATTCTGTGCTAGTACATTACATAATTCGGTACATGCCATTAGGATCAATGGTACAGGCCAATAACATCTTCATAGTGTACAGGTACACGGTACAGGCCAATAACATCTTCATAATATACATTCTGTACAATTACAATTTCTTGTTATTATTATTATTATTTATTATACAGGTACACGGTACAGGCGAATAACTTCTTCATATAAAATACAGGTACATGATACACGTACAGATACAAAATAAGTTAACTTTCCTTGAAATCCTGAACAATTTACAAAATCTGTCGTCAGAATGTCAATTTTTGTTACCCGACTGCGGATATTTATGTATTTGGGTACAATCTTGATCGATGATAAATATCATCATTAAATATTATCACTGGATTCGTCTTAATCACGAGAGTGCTATAGGATATTTGAAGTGTCATTAAAACTAACATGGCGGATAATAGCTGCCATATTGTATTTCTGACGGGACAAAAACTTAACAAAACCTATCGAGTGAGGTATCAAAATAAATGTATAATTCGTTTTCCTAGGCAGTAGCAAATTGTCTTTATGATATTTTGATTTTTATTTTTAATTTAATATTTTGTAAGAAGCTTTTCTGACAATATCTTAAATTTTAAATTATTCAAGTTATCATCATCGTATATTTCAAATCAAGAATCTAAAGCTTGTTGTATTACATGAAGGGTTACCATCCGTCCGGATTTATCCGGACATGTCAGGACTTTTTGTCAGGACTTTGTCCGGCTTTTTGATTTGTCCGGATTTTTCGGCCTAGATGGAATACGAGTAATACAACTTACATAAGTTATATCAATGATGTTATATATAAACTGAATACGTTGTACCCCGCTCTGCGTGGCGAAGTAAACGCAAGCTAATCAGCCTGTGTCGACTTGTCCCAAAGAGCAACACGTTAATAGACGCGACTTTCGAAAATTAATAAAAAATACCATCTTTTGTGTTTAGAAAGCGCACTACATACACTGGGACTACTGTGAAAGGCAGGAAGGATGTGTTTTTCATTTTTAGGTACTGTTTACGATATTGAAAATGGAAAATAATAAATTTCATTTTACTCTAAATCAACTGTTGCGATGTTGCCGCTTCGCCAACTACACGAACGAGACAATTAGCGGGTTACGTGTAAGAGCGACAGAGAGAACGCGATAATGGCGCGTAGCGTTGTAGTTCATATTCTAGGGGATGTTGGGGCTTACCAACGGCTGGCGAACGTCAGTCTGCGCTCCGACCCGTAAAGGCCACGGGTGACGATCTTCAGACGGGAAGTCTAGCGGAGTTGCAACCCTATTTGTATTGGATTAGGATAGAGTATTGTATTAGTGGTACACATATTTGAAAACAACTTGAAATGAGCGATTTTATTGGATAATAAAGTGGTTCGGTCCCAATCGTTTTTTTTTTGTGAGTTCAGGTTGTCCTAGCGAATTCATCGACCGCGTAGTGATTTGTTTTTGTTGTTTCACTCACTACGCGGTCGATGAATTCGCTAGGACAACCTGAACTCACAAAAAAAAAACGATTGGGACCGAACCACTTTATTATCCAATAAAATCGCTCATTTCAAGTTGTTTTCAAATATGTGTACCACTAATACAATACTCTATCCTAATCCAATACAAATAGGGTTGCAACTCCGCTAGACTTCGCGGGCGCGGTTTGATCGCACCCTCCCCGCCCGCTCCACCCGCCTGCCACCCGGGCCGCTTATCTGAAGCGGGGACCTAGATATATTTCAAGAAGGACTTACCACAGGATAAATAATAGTATACGTAAGCAATGAAGTATATCTACGGACTACTAGACGCCTTTTCTGCAGTTGTTTCCACAGCGGCTGAACTTGCTTAGCGTTTTATGGAGTATGGCATAAAGAAAAGATACTTAACTTTCACAATTACAACTATTTATTCCATCAACCAGGTAAACCTTTGAATTACAGTACAACACCAGTTATCGTTGCAAATTCCCTGTTTTCTTTTAAATCAACCCAAATCCATTCTTATCCAGCCTTTATTTAGCATCGGCCACCAGTGTTATGCTGGCCACACACGAACGATATACTGGCGCAAGTTTAGACTTCCACAAATATACGAAATTTCTGAAGTTACCACAGACGGCTCAAGTACGCTTGAACGATATCATTTCTGTGAAAGTCACTGTCCCGGGCCCCGATTCTGTTAGCTATTGAACCGCGATAACGCAAGTCGATCGTTAGAAAATGTTTGCCAAATTTTCTCATTTATCACTTAAAAGTGCTAGGAGAAAAACTTTTGGAAAATTTTCAAAGGATAAAAACAAAACAAAAATAGTAAAAATTTCCTTTCCATCACTTCTAAGTGGTAAATAAGAAAATTCCACAAAAAAAATCGAGCGATCGACTTGCGTTATCGCGGTTCAATAGCTAACTTGGCTTCAATCGGATTGTCAATATCGCTATCACTAATGCCTTGCGATAGAGTCGAAATTGCTATGAAAAAAGTGATAATCCGATTGTAACCAAGTTCTGTAATAGGGCCACTGATGTGTTGTGTTTGTGTTGCGTTGCACGGTAATGGCATTCTTTGATGACGCTTTGGCAATTAGTTGGCTTTATATATTTGCCACAATAAATCAGAAAAGACGTAATACCAAACTACATGGTGTAAAGACTGGTTAATATAAAGGAAGCATTATTATACGTAGGCCATTTTTATAACTTAATTTCACGGTTGACGCTAGTTTTCTTATTATTGATCGTTTAATTAATTATAATCAGCTCTTTTTATCCCTATTGTAATAGTCTTTATTCTTTATTTTCCAAATACATGGCTAATTTCTATAAATATTGATTATTTCCTCCTAATTCTCTCGAACTCCACACTCTCGAACTTCGTCTCTCGTTACTCGAAGTTTTGGCGCGAAACCGACCGCAGGACGCGCATACAATCAGTTGGTTGAGACACTACTGAAGTTGAATGCAAAAATGCCACACACGCTTTGGTAAACTGTCGCAAACGCAAATTAGCACAAGTTCGGAATCGAAAATTGGACAAGTATAGAAACGTGATCAATTAACTAAACTTGCGCAATGATCTTCCAACACACGTTATTGTATACTAGCGCAAGTCTAAACTTGCGCCAGTATATCGTAAAGTGTGTGCCTACCATTATTATATTGACATTCGACAGTTCAAAAGCGCGGCAAAATCCAAATCTTTGTCAAAGACTCACAGAGTAATGAGATCGTATAGATTTCCATTAATAAAAAGTACGAATAAAAATTATTCGTAGATTTAAAAGGTTAAATTGCTAACAGTACGCTACATACAATTGAACAAACACATGATGGTATATATTGATTAGACACCCATTTAGATTAACATTTATTATGAATATTACGCATTTTCAACAATATTACATACGTATGTATGTAACATTGTTGAAAATGCGAAAACATCAACATGAGAAACTTTATTTTTTAAAGTCGTTTTAATAAGTCTGAGATTACGAGCATCGAGATCGAGGCACAAATTAAATAATAGTCAAGTTTCTAGTTTTTCTCGGATTTGCCACGGCCCACGTCCACGCCTTCCGACTGCGGCCGCACATTCGCGTTTTGCAGGTTGATGAGGAGGTCTTACTACCAGGATCTCATGGAATGTAAGAGCACAACTCTAGTCCAATCCCGCCATTTACTTGTAGGCACACTATTATTTATTCTGTGCTATTATTTATTCTGTGGCACTATTTTGGTGGCTAAGTGCACAGCCACCAAAATAGTGCCATAATACGAGTGTAGTGATAGTTCACAAAATACCAATTCTGTGTTGCGCAGCCGGGTCACCTCATTGACGGCGAAAAATGGACACCGTCACCCTGAACCTATCGGCTATCGGTATCCCGTACGGGATATATGAGGTTACTTTTGCAATAAAAAAGTAAGAATAAGTAAAAATATATAAAAAAAACTCTCATTTTGGTTCGTTTACCTTCCTCAAAAACAGATTTTGTGCATGGCAAATCTTTTAATCATTCTTTATTTAAAAATATAGCCCAAGAACTCCAAATACGCACTCGTCCACAGGGAGCCATCGCCAGTGTTCCACCACCCGCACCAGCCTGCGTGTCGGCTGCGATCCAGCTTAAGTACCAGGATCTCATATATACAGGAAAAATGTATGCTACCCAGCAAAACCAGTCCGGGCCGAGCCGCGTTAAACGTAGTGATTATATTCTCTTTGCCGCGTTGGTGCCGCGTCACCGGGCGACGGCGTCGTCGCGCTGCTCCTCAATCAAACTCGTTTTCACTTTGAAAAGATAGAATGGATACCAGGATAACATAGAATGTAACAGTTGCAGAGTAGTGTGAATTTACTTATTTCCTTTTCAAAAACTTCGTAATAAAGGTGAAGGGCCCGGCCCTCTCACAATTCAAGTTCGCGCGGTACTAACTGTGAACTAAGCTGTGCTCTTTTCGCGTTTTTTATATTTAGTTTATGATCTATTCTTTGATTATTACTTACCATATTTTAATTTAATCGTGATGGCAAAAGTTTGAACTTTAATGTAGTATAATTCTGGTATTAAAATTTTATTTTATTTAGAAGCAAATTGACATAATATGTAGTTTTAGCACGATTTTGGTTAGAAAATGAGTGTAAAAAGGGTAATTTATCCCGAATTTTAAGTTTTTTTTTAAAATAAATCCGCTCTATTCTATACAAATACATAAAAATAAAATATAAAAACTTAGATTTTCATGTTTGTAATTTAGCGTAAAATGACCTCAAAGTTTTCCGGCCGAGCGTTTCACGTAAAACTACTTTTGGAGATTGAATGTAATTAGTTGGTATTTTGAGTTTTGCCATTATTTGAAGCCGCTATCTGGAATACAAAATACCAATGTATGTAATTCCGTAATTTAAATTCTATAAATTCTTCTATTTCTTAGAATATGACCGCCAAAAATCTCCATCTAATTCCTTTTTTCGTCAAAAAATTTAGTAGGCCATTTAACCATTAGAGAAAGGAAAGCTTTCCTGTGGAAAGAGGAGATGCCGTAAGATTGTTGTCTATGCTATGACGCCGGCCACGTGACTAATTACTAATAACCCCATAAAATATTTACACTGCCAGTGTTAATATTCTAAGAATAACCCACAGATTTCTAATCTCTACCACCACTAAAAATCTTTGTTTACTTTCAATGTTTGTGACGTTTAAGCTTTATTCGACAAAATTTTGAGGCTTTGAGACATATTGCGGTGTTTTGTGTAAATATTTAGCGAAAATAATAAACTACAACATGGCAAAAGATAGTAGGTAAGAAACGCCGCGAAATATCATTTCACGTGCGAGTGACTGTTTTCATGTTTTCGACCAACTTGGCGTACAATGCGTTTCTAGAATAGGATTCAAAATCCGCCAATTTGAACCTCTTTGGTCAACAACTTCAGATTATTAGTACAGCGCGCAAAAAAAAGCAACGATGTAGAAACCAAAATTTCATTTTCTCGTATTTAGGTAAGTAGGTAAGTACAATTTTTCAAGTCCACTTAAACTAATGTATTTCTTCTTATAAATTTACAAACTCAATTCTATTCTTCAAAATTCTGTCAGCCGTCTAAAAGTTTCTTGTGATTGCTCCTATTCATAGAATTGAAATACCAAGTACCCCAGTTTTTAATTCAAACCCTAAGCTTATCCTAAAACCGCATCGCAATCGGTGCAGTAGTTTTTACGTGATGCGCGAACAAACATACAACACACAGACAGACACGATTTAAAAAAATGATATATTCTTGTTCAATATCTTATTTTAAGTACCTTAGTTTTTTTATTATTTTCATTATACAGACATTTTGGTACTAGTAAGTACCAAAATGCTTATTATATGTATGTAAATAGATAATATTATTTTTTGGAATTTGTGTTAACGCTACTTTTATTTATTTGTCAGTATGAAGTTAGTCACGAATACAGTCCAATTCTTATTTGAATTGCATTAGGTATATGTTGACTAGCTGTGCCGCGGCTTTGCCCGCGTGGTAATTTCTATGGGTTAAAAGTTACTTAGGTGCTATCCCAGAACCAAAATTACGTATAAACTACAATAAGTTAATTAATCTTTCCAGGGCATTTTTATAACAATAGAATAACAATTTAATAAATCTGACGTTAGTCAGTCGCGGTACGCAACAGGGTAAAACAAAAATTTAAATATTATGCTAATTGAAAAACCGTTTAAAAAAAGTAGAAAATAAATAATAGTTTAAAAAAACTAATAAACACTCTTTATATAGAAAACTAAACTAAAAAATAGAAAATAAATGTTAATAGTGTAAATAAGAAAAAAATGTTTTATTTCAAAAAAAAACGTGGGGTGCATGGGTCAATAGTTACAAATATTTCATTGACAGATATGAGAAGAAGGATTATCATTTCGATAATATCTTAAAAAGCACCCCACGCTTTTTTAAATAAAACATTTTTTTCTGTTATTTTTTAAAACTATTATTTATTATCTAATTTTTTTTTCGAATTATTGCATTGTCATCGGTCTTTGACAGGTGTGCAAAATTTGAATGAAATCTGACCGTTTAAAGTGGGTCGAAATAGCGTCCAAAGGAGTCAGTTACAAACATACAAACATACAAGTGAAGCTAATATAAAGCGTATAAAAAGGGTACTTCCTCCAAAAAGGGGGGAAAAGGGGGCTACCGAATGTCTCCGCCTTATTATATCAGATTTCGATGTTTTTTTATTTGAAAGGTAGTGACTTAAAGTTGGTCTCATAAAAATTTGGTAAAGATCTGATGATCATCGGCGTGCCGCCCTTCAGCCCTTTACCTACTAGGTAGTGATTGATGGAGCACCTTGGCTATTAATGTTAGTTTTACAATAAGGTAACTAGATGGCACTACTGTGCACCGCTAGATTGTTTGCAAAAAAGTTTGTACCCGCGAGGTCTACAGCTCACAGAGCCACTGGTATTAGTGTGATTACACAATATTTCTTGCGTCCTTATCGTCATGATAACCTTTAACCCAAAAAATATAAACTGTGGAAACTGAGCTGCCGAAGATAAGCCAAAATAATACTGGCTCTTCCACCGACTTCCCTCGCGTGGACTTCTAAAATCTTAGAAGTAGTTCCCGGACCACAGTTCATGAGCGTTGTACAGTTATCGCCCAGAATAAATAATACTACAAGTTGTATCCATACCAATATATAAAAGTGAAACGTTGTCTGTTTGTTTGTTTGGGGAGCTTTCACGCGATAACGGCTGGACGGATTATGATGAAATTTGGAATGGAGATACCTTATACCCTGGAATAAAAGATATAATACTCTTTATCTCGGAAAATTGAAAGTTTCCACGGGAAAACTGGAAAATGTTTATTACTCACTGTAAGGAACAGCTGCCATTACAGAATGGTATGTGGTTGCCATGGGAATGAAATAACAAGTCTGTCAAATAACATCAAGAGTGGTGCTATACCTACTTTTGCATTTTTAATATCCTAGAAGAACATAGGATGCCTTTTTCGCGAATAATAGTAGTCCACGCGGACGAAGTCGCGGGCGGGAAAGCTAGAAGGTTAAAAAGCTACTCTTTTAGAGTGATGGTAGCCTAGCGGTATACTATTGCGATTTTAACGATATAGGGTTCGGCCTAGGCTTCACCGCACCAATCACTTTACTAAGTTACGTCATAGGTTATGTGCCGATTTCCATCGCATCGCGCACGTTATGCTGTCGGTCCCGACTGCTATTGTTTCATAGCAGTTGTTAAACCATGTCAGAGGCCTTCAGACGGCCTGACAGAGGACAGCACTACCTCATACGACGAGCAAGCAAGCAATCAACATTGTTGAACATTTACTGTAGGTATAAACAGTTAACACTTAGGTAGCCGTCAAAACATAGTTTCTTTTTCAACTGAAACATAGGTTGCCAAGCGATGGGAACTACAACAATATTCTATTTCAGGTAACAAACAATAAGGACCTTAATATTACTAAGTACTTTAAGTATATTTCTTGTATAGACCATTAACTTATCGATTCCAATTAGTTTTTCTAAAACATCTACCATGTAACCCCACTATAAAACGTAACTCTACCATTATGGCGAAGCCCCACTATTATGGCAAAACCCCTCTACTATGGCGAAACCCCATTATTATGTTGAAACCCTTTTATTATGGCTAAGCCCCACTATTATGGCGAAGCCCACTAATATGGCGAAATGACATTATTATGGCAAACCCCTACTATTATGGCAAAACCCCACTATTATGGCAAACCCCTCTATTATGGCGAAGCCCCACTATTATGGCAAAACCCCACTATTATGGCAAAATTCCACTATTATAGGGGAGGCCCATGTGTACTATTATTTATTCTGTGCATTAGCAGCGGTCTCCGGGCTGATGATGTGATGTGATGATGTAAAGACAGACATGGTTATTTTTTTATATGTAGACTTAACAAACTGTTGCTAGATAAGGTATATATAAGGTATATATAACTACGAACATGATATAAGAGTATATTAATATTACAATAGTATAGCAGAGTAAATATATTATAACTTTATTATTCTGAAACATTTCATTGCATCCTGTCGACATGATTACTAAACGATGTATTATTGTAACAATAAGTTTAATTAATTGTGTAGTCGGTACAATAAATGTTAATAATTTCAATACAACCGAAGCAGAGAGTAAAATAGCAGATTTAGAAGTGAAAATCAATCAAACATTGAACAAATATGTAAATAACATATTGGACAGTTTTCTCACATACATAGATGATAAAACGGATGCTTTAAGCCAGAAAATACCCGAGTTAGAACAGAAAATAACCCAGCAATTGAATGCAACAAACAAGAATATAGAACAGAACATAGAACTGAAAATAAATCAAACATTAAACGCATCGAACAAACAAACAGAAGAAAACTTATTCGAGAAAATAACTCAAATGCTGAACGCATCCAACACGAAAATATTTGACGCAGAAGAGAAAATAACTCAAATGCTGAACGCATCCAACACGAAAATATTTGACGCAGAAGAGAAAATAACTCAAATGCTGAACGCATCCAACACGAAAATACTTGACGCAGAAGAGAAAATAACTCAATCTATAATTGCATCAAACACGAAAGTGGACCTGAAACTAGAAGAGATTAAGAAGGAATTGCTCGAAAACAAACGAATAATGTCAGCTCGTAAGTTTAACTATTTAGTAATAACAAAACACGCCTGCTTTGCCAAAAAATAACTTATGCAAATAAGTAATATACTGTTGGAATGTACTGCCTTCAATTTGATACCCATATTGTAAAATTCGATGTTATTTTCTCATTTGGATATGGAGCCATTTCGCAGCCAAAATGGATTTTTAGAAAAAAAAAATAGCCTTGTACCCGGAGGGATGTAAGAATTCTAACGATACCCCACTCGTCTATGTCTGTTCAGACATTTAAAAATATGGTGAAATAAAGAAACTCACATACATACATACATACTCGTACATACAAGCAAACAAACGTACATTTTTATGTTTTTTTATTGACATATTTCATGGTTAGCTTTAAGGCCACTATTATATGATGAAGCGGTCGAAGGCGGTAAACATGGGCCTGGAACGGCACTGCCCTCCAGGGCTGATACCGTAACACCAGGAAAGAGCTGGCGACAGACTGTCTGCCTAAGGGTACGAGTAGTAATAGTTTCCTTAGCATCCACATGCTGACGGCTATTTTTAACCACCGACCGCAAAAAGAGAGGAGTGCTATAAGTTTAACCTATGTGTCTCTCTGTGTCTGTCTGTGGCATCGTAGCTCCCAAACGAATGGACCGTTTTTTATGCGGTTTTTTTCTGTTTGAAAGCTGATGTCATCGAGATGGTTATTAACTATAATTAATGTTTCGGGGGCTATTACAAATTTTAATTTCGCTTGTCTCTTTTTGTGTTCATCGGTATACCTGTTTTACTTCGATATTACTTCGGATTTACAATAAAGAGTTGGTACAATAAGATTAAGGTATTTCTTCAAAATTCTTTCGGTTGCTTAGTCAAAAAAGTTCAATCCCCTTTTTGAGAAAGGTAGTCTGGAAGTGATCGCTTTTAGCGATAAGACCACCCACAGTGCCAGTTTTTTTTTAAAATAAATTCTTATATGTTTTGTCCCTTAATTCTGGTGCAATAAAGTGTTCATTATTATTATTACCCCTTTTAAATAAAATATGTATACTTTGAAAATCTTGCAAGTTTTTTTTCTCAAACTGTGTTGATACGCCATATCTAATGAAACTTATTTCATCCCCATTATTTTTTAATAACAAAATATATTTTGTTTTTATGTTTATTGTCATTTTCGTTAATTTTCACAGTCCAAAAGCCGTCAAAAAAAGTTAGTTCGTTCTCCCAAAAACTCCATAAGCACTTTTTCCGATTACATTACTATAGTCATCAAACGCTTTGTTTCCAGAATTGCCTTGCAAGGAGCTGTCCTTTGTCCATGACGGCGTAAGTCAGTACTACTCGATAGACAGCGACACCCTCAACCATGTGACACTGAAGAGGAACTCCTCCGGTCACCTCCAGTACTTCGAGATGCACCTCGCTATAGAAGCAGACGGGTGGGTGGAGATCCTGCTGTCGCAAAACAAAAGTTCCTCGGACGTGAATCGTTATGAACTAAGTAGGTACTAGGTACATACATAATACACTCGCGAGCAATAAAATCGACTCAGCTCCTGCGCGCGCAATCAATGGTATTGTTTTTCTATGTTATTATTATTTAATTTAAAAAATATTTAAATATACGTATGTATAAAATATTTAAATTTAAATATTTTCATGCTAATTCTAACTGTACCTACGTATTTTCAGTAATTAGTGTCAGATTGTTACGATTATTATTTCATGAAGACCTCAGTTACTGAAGATATTTATTGCTCTCCTTGATAAGGCAAGTTTCGCGCCGCGGATGTCTACCGAATCTCCGAAACGGATCGTATGACATTAAATATTATTTTAAAAATAATATATTTCTTTAATGGTTTTTCCCGATAGTTTGCTTTCAAACGTGTACAAAATCTCATAATTTCATTTAATCATATCTCATATCGATTTCGTTGCTCGCGAGTGTACTATGTAGAATTAGGTCAACAACCAAAAGTTTGTATTAACACGGAATCTTTTATAGTGCATACTAGCTTTCACCGCCCGCGACTTCATCCGCGAAAAAGCTTCCTATGTTCTTCTAGGATATTAAAAACCAATGCAAATGTAATAAGAGTAGGTTACTCTTAAAGTTTTTTGACAGACTTGTTATTTCGTTTCCATGGTAACCGTTCCTTACAGCGAGTAACCAACATTTTACAGTTTCACGCGGAAACTTACAATTTTCCGGGATAAAAAGTATCCTATGTTTTATTCTAGGATATAAGCTATCTCCATACCAAATATCATCAAAATCAAAGCCGTATAAGACTGGAATAGGAACTTAAATAAATATTTAAAAAAAAATAACGATCCACTAATAAAGGGATCAGACTGGAATAAAACATAAATATTTAATAAACCTGATCCATCACTGGATCTTTTCAGTGGATCGGACCGGAATAGACCTAAATTCACTCGGTCAATTAGGATTTTAATTAATTGTGTTCTGATTATTTTCAACAGCTATTGGATGGTTGAATAACCAATAAACGAGGTTGGTATATATTGCGCCAGGACACTATGGATCTGCGCCCTATTCCACACCCAACATACTTTCCTGAGACTTTTATATTCAAATAGATCGTGGTAAGTTGCACCTATAGTAATTTTTTGAATTGTTAAATCTTTCAAATATTTTTCCCGGGATTTAGTTGGTCATAGATTCTGTATCACATTTATTGCGTAGTATATTCAGGTGTAAGTAGGTAGTACTTTATAATACTTTAGCTACACTTGCATTTTCGTGTAATTATTTAGTTTTTGCACTGTTAATATTCCTTGTCTCCGTGACGATGATATCGTAGATCGCGAGCTCCTAATTTTTTACTCTTCTCCGTACATTTAGATGATTCTTTTCTTAAATACAGACAGTGCGCCACGCGACCTAATGAACAAAAAAAAATAAGCCGCCGCGGGACGCCTAGCAGATGTGTAAACATAAAAAACAACCGTTTTCCACCGCGCGCTCTCGTTGGTCAACTGTGAATCAGCAACCCTTCATCTGATCTATAAGTACTAACTTTTCGGCCTAACACCATAAGTCTGGATGGCTCAAAAGAGACATCGTTCGACTTCCGATCTTTAGTACCGGAGTTCAATTCCCAACTGGAGTGTTAATTTGAACATAATACAAAATATGTGATGGCTTATAACTTGAATATGGCCGAGCTGAGGGGAAAGAGCCGACGAGCCACGAGCGCTCGCGTCGTGGAACCAATCGATCGCTACGCCAACATTCGATATTACCCCCGTACCGCGCATTAGACATCAAAAATTCACGTTCAAGCCTTCTCTGAAAGTCTTACCTAGAAAAGACCTACTTTGCTCCCACTTTTCGAGGAACCAATCAGTGTTTTTGAATAGACGGGAAGTAAAAAAAAAACTCCTGTTGTAATTATCGTGCGTACTGGCGACAAACATTAACAAATCCCATTAGAAAGAGTTTTTTTTGGAATGTAATTTTTTCGAATATTATTAGTTTTAATGTAATTATTGCTTAATATTGCGTTATTTTTTTCCAACTTTTGAATTTGAGTTTTATATAAATTTTTGCCTTGATTGCCTTATTTGTAGTGTTAATTGTTACTGCAAAAACACTGAGCCACTCATGTTACATTAATTGAAACCGGGCAACCCCACAAACGTGTGGTCCTAAAAAAAAAAGTACAAAAAATAAATAAAAAAAACTGTGGTACTCCAAGTTGCCATGACCGGACAGTATAAGAAACACGCAGGACAGCGTCGTAAACGAAAACTGGCAAACTGGCTAGAAATTACCGGTTCATCGTTACCAGCGTGCTCGGAAACCGGTTCTTTTGATGTCAGAAAGAAGCTCCAAGGAGTTCGAGGGGTTACAGTAAGTACAAAAACTATGAGAAGACTGTAGTCGGCCGGAATCACAATTGCCTCCCATAGATATTCTTGCCACATGTCATCGAATAGCTCGAGTTAATTTTGCTCGCAATTACCAAACTTGGAATGAAGAAGCCTGGAGTCATGTTCTATTCACAGTTGAGTCCACAATTTGCCTGAAGTCAGATGATGGAAGGTGTGCACGCCCGGGAGAGGTACGCTCAGTGCAACATCATTGGTATAGAGGCATACGGTGGATTGTACGGGGAGGTATTTGTACGCGTACGGAACTAAGCTTAATTAAAAAATATATGAATGAATGCTATTGGGTGGGCAGCGTGCTCGCTCGACTTAAACCCCATAGAACATGTATGGGATAAGCTTGGAAGACAAATTAAGTAAATCTATTAGGCAAGTAAGTTTGACCAATTCAGGTATTGACTCATCTCTAATTTGGCAAATTAAAATTTTGTCTTTTGTAGGATTTGACCAACCCTAATACTTGACAAGTCTCTGCGAAAACCCTACAATCATTAATTGTTATTCAGGAAATCTGGAGTTCGGAAAGGAAGGTGACGTCAGTTCAATTGTATCGACCGAGACAGAAGGCATCGGTTTTGTCAACTACTTCCGGTTCAAGCTGAACGGTTCAGCAGCGAAGGTCCGGTACGACTGCCCTGCTCCTATTAGAGGTAATCTAACCATAGTCCAGTTACCTATTGAAAATTTGCAACAACAACAATAGCCAATCACAGGCCGAGTTTTGTACTATTGCGTCAATCCAATGAGGAAGAATGGAATTAGAGAACGACGGGACAAAAACATTTCGCGGCATTTAAGCGCAGCGTCGTCACGTGGTTGGGCGCGTTTGCATACCCAGACCTTCGATGAAAAAAACAAAAATGGATTCACTAAGTTCGGCCGATTCGTGTTCCACCAAAACTCCGCGCATGGCCCGCTTATAGTGGAGACGGCTTCTTTAATTCGCAAATAGGTAACTTAATCATCATAAAAAGTAAAAAGCCGCTATCCATAGTTTTGAGCCAGGGCAGCACACATAACTAATCGTCTAAAGTGCGCTGACACGCGCTTGTGTGCGTAACACGTAAATGTTTGCGTGGAGCGAACAAGCAAACGATACGGGTTAATGCGTGTGGAAAGAGGATGGTACAATATCGCTTGCGATCTTTTGATGACGAACTGTGACGTACGGTTTCGTACCACGCGACACGCACACCACAAATAGTCGCGTGATTGCAATTTGAATAATATTAGATATTCAGTGCTTGATATTATTATTTTTCTTTCATCGAAGACTGTGACAGACTTTGACATAAGGTTCAAAATGGATTATCCAGATAGGAAAACAAGAAATTAAATTAATCTGCCATTTGTTACCAGGGTTGCCTTTGCCTTGCAAGGAGATGTCAGTTGTCTATAACGACATTGGCGGCAGTACTCGGTACTACTCGATGGGCAGTGACATTCTCCACCATGTGACGCTGAAGAGGAACTCCACCGGGCACCTCGCGCACTTTGAGATGCACTTCGCTATAAAAGGCGACAAACAAGTGGTAATCAGTCTGCAAGATGAGCTGCAGTCGGACTATAATGAAAACAACCGGGACCCTCTTCAATTTCAACTATGTAGGTATATTATATCATTATCAGGCTGTATCAGTCAAATGCTGGACGCCCATAGCACGCCACTGAGCCCGAACATATATTATTTTCCATTAAAGCATTGCTTTGGCTCCGTGAAACACCTCGTTATTTGGCAATTTATTATCTATGGCATCCTGTGTAAGAACGTATGCGCAAGAATTGGCGGTGGACTGGGCTTTGGTGCCATAATTTACTTTACATTAGCCAATTTAACCTAACCTAGCCAATTTAATGTCTTATGTGTATTTGTTGATCAAACGTTTTATCCAGATTAAAAATGACCGACAGCAGCGTTAGTGAGGATAGTTTGACTCCACCTGAGAGCACTGAAACAGCAACGAACATGAAAAAAGAAAGAAATAAAAACGGCTTTATTTTTCATTCTACAGTAATTTCCTATTGCATGAATATAGATAAAGTAGTGTATGAAATGGCACATAGCTAGGTATTAAACCGCTCGAGTGATAATATTAAAAAACTCGCCCGCGGCTCGTTTTTAAACTCACTCTCGTGTTTAAAATACCCTCGTTATGCAACCGTTTCATAAACTATTATAATACCTTTTAAAAAAGATATTAATTGCTTAAAATACTCGTAGGTGTTTTATCAGTGCGCATAGGAGTACTGTTTTCATTGTTTGTGACGCTCGTGCAAGGGTTGTACAAGAATAGCTCCGAATGTACATTATTAAAACTATAAATGGAGTGCAGTCAGGTAGAACAGATCAAAAGCTATAATATTAGCACACAATAATTTTGTGTTTACGGTTTCGTTTATGCAGTAGAGTAGAAAAACTGTCTAACAGTGACATAGACAGGCTACGTATACCTAGGAACGTATCTATATCTTCCAAGGAAGTTATAGGAAGTTATATGTACTTACGTACAACTGGAATGCTATCTCTATAGTACAAAAGTGGTCGTACGGAAACGTTCACGAAAGCGGGAAGTCACGTACAACGTTTCACATTTTTCGCACAGACTATAAAATAAACTTGCTGTCACTTGAGATTGGCACTATAAATAAGAAAGAGACAATAACGGCTTCCGTTAACTTCCTTGTCTCTTTTTCTTTTTAATTCTGTTTCAAGGTCAAATAATCGATACCCGTTTTTACTTTGAAGAAATCGTTTCAGTTGTACGCAAGTACATAGTACTTCCTTGATATCTTCACACTCACGACGGTTGAAGTGGAATGTGTTTTAGCGGGATAAAATGATATGACAATAGTGTGAAATTTTATCTAATCCTATATTGTGACAACATTTTTATTCTTTGTAGTGGTACAAAATTCAGAGTAGATTTTTATAAATAAAACAGTAATGAGTCATATGAAAAAATCTGACGAAAAATTCAATTTTACTAAAAAAATAGTGCCATTTAGTAAAACAGAACAAAACATGACTATCCAACAACGACATATAAGATAAGATTATTACATGACTGCCTAAAAAAGAAGTGTAATATTTTCAGGGTTCATGTATGTATGTAAGTTTCTTTGATCCACCATAACGTTTAAATGTCTCAATAGATTTGGATGTACGGTTTGCATCCTTACATCATCAATTGATATAGGCTATAATTTTTTCAAACTTCGTTTTTGAGATGGTTGTCCTGTCTTTTTCTCTTACTTTTATGATTTACTTGTTTATAATTTTTAGTGATAACTAATTACGTACTTTTCGTTTATATACCACAAATATTTTCAAAAAATCTCACCGTAATATATATGATAAACAAATAAAATATCAAAATAGATTACATACCGGTCATAGTGGCGACTCAAATACTATTTCCTAATGTCAATGGTAATAAGTTATTATACGTGTCAGATTTTTAGAGAGTTTTAAAAAACACATAATGATTACCAGTATGTGTTTTTGATTGGTAATCAGTATGTGTTTTTTAAAATTCTCTAAAAATCTGACTGGTATAATAACTTATTAGACAGACTCTAATAACACTATTGATGTGCTATTACTAGAAACATCAGTTGTAATAGGAGCACTATTATTTATTCTGTAACAGTAGCACAGACAATGGGTGCATTCCGATTCACGATAATATCGATGTGAGCGATCACAGTGCTAATTTTCGTTCCGATTCAGATATCGCGCTCTTGACAGTTGAGTGCTGCAGTTGATTCGGAACGCTCGTAAGCGTGATCTTACAAGATCACAACAACATAACCTCAAAATTTGCTCAAAATACAACTTATTACTCGTGGGGAAAGTCGTATATCTTAAAAATTGGTCAATTGTCAGTAGTAATATTTGGTAAACTGAACGAAAATCACACATAACTGAATTCAAACAACAGTTTTCTTTACAAACAACCGTCAGTCTGTCACTTTAACAGTAGCGCTAATGGTGATTTCAGTTTGTGGCATGGTCGGTGTAATCTCAAAACGGCGGCAATGTAATGACATAATCCGTGTCGTCACAAGGGATAAGATTGTCGCGCTCACGGTGACTCGGTACGCGTGTTAGCGTGATAATATCGATTTTATCGTGTCTCGGATGCATCCAATAAATTATACTAGTAGTTAGAATTTGATTTGAAGGCAATCGTGTTTATAGACTACTCTTTAATTATTTTTTGTATATGTTTTTGAAGTACATATACAATAGTTTTAGTCTTTCATTTCATATTGTTTGTGTCAGAATCTTTCACGCAAGCGTCAATAACAACTGTACCAAGTCATAGATTCAACTCAGTTGGATGAACGATGCGCACACGCATAGAAGACCAACAAACGGACGGACAGCCAAACATTACATAATAACTTTCTAAACGAAAAATTTGGATCACGGACGGGACTGGAGAGAACAATTTGGATGGCGGCATAGGTTATAGCCGAAATGGTTAAAAAATGTGACGCGCAGAGGCGCAGGAATGGTGAGGGTTCGCGTCCCGTCCGTTTTATTAAGAATGTTTAATAAAAGGCTAGCTCCACGCCGCCAAATATAAAAAATTGAAGCACCCATAACATGCTGATTACAGATGTACAGCTTGTTATGCCAATCGGCCGCCACATCGCAGTAAGATCTGGAGTTTGTTAGTTGTATTAAGTCTGTCAAGTTCTCCTTCTCACAGCAAAATCAATGCAGTCTTTGAAATTGTGTATCAACCACAAATTATACACTCACGCACATAATTATACGCAGCCGCCATTTGCTATGCTTCACTCGTTTATTTGGTGGTGTAAACTTCGCCTCTTTTTAAAACCTTCTGAGTCAAAAAAAACTTTTTTTTCGTAGAAAATGAAATATCGTAGAATATAAGTTAATTTTAATAGCTTATAATTATAATGATTATTTTCAACAGGGATTGGATACGAGAGTTCAAAGAGTACCACAACATTGAAGTTAGACTATAGTTTAGTTAAACAAGTCCGCACTGCCAACAACTTACTTTCCTCAACGCAATTCAGGCTCTTTTATATAAAAATAGATAATGGTAAGAAGCACACGCAGCTGATTTAAAAAAAAAATTGAGCCGCTTAAGCTTGCATGCATTCGCATTTATGAAGTGCTTGCTCACTCTCTACTCACACTGAAGAGGTATGCATTAAATAGGTATTTGGTTGACTTAGCGTGAGAGTAATGTAAATAATGTTTCGTAATTTATTATTTTCTTCATGCGCGGATCCAGGGGGGGGTCTGGCCCCCCTGGGCCTATGTCAATCAGTTTGTTAATGTCCATTTGTTTTTTTTTTTTTTTTGTTATCATATTTACACTGTATACTGAAAAAATAATCTCAAAATTTCCGCGCTCGCTGCGGTCGCGTTTTTGGTGGTCTATTTTAGTTTTTGGTCAATTTCAAATTATCTTTTAGTTTTGCTTTGCCCTGTGGAAATGCTTTGAAGGGCACGTTAAGCTATCGGTCCCGACTTTTATTGATTAATGGCCTTCGTTAAGCCACAGAGGCCGTCGGGTGGCCTGACAAACTCAGTCACCATAGGCCAGCATTACCTCGTACGACAAACCAACTAAGTATAGAAAAAGCCAAGAATGTTTGCGCTCGCTTCGGTCGCGCTCTTTATGGGATAATGCAAGATATTAATTATTTTAATATGATTTGGAATTATGTTTCCTTTTAACATTGATAGAAATGTCTATTACGTCAAGATTTTCGCGCTTTCTTATAGTGCAACATTTTTATGTGATACGGAATACCTAACTATATAGAAAAAAAACGCACTCGCTTCTTTCGCGCTTCTTGATTTGCAATTTAATATCATATCTACTCGCACAATGTCCACATACATACTGCAAATAATCATCCTGGAATTATGGAAAATTATCTTGTATAGAAAACCTTAAAAATTTTGCCCCGCTTCGCTCGCGCTTCTTTGAATAATTTGCAGTGATGTTTTTGTGAGCACATTCGATAATTATATGTTTTTTTGTCTATTCAGTTTTTCGAAACCTTTCAAAATAGCGAAGATATGGGAATTGCAAACATAAAATTCTTTAATAACATAAAATTAAACAGCTCAGAACTTTCGAGTTTACTCTCGTTGTATTTTGATCATTTCAATGCATAAGTTAATATTGATTAAGAATTATGTTTGAATCGTGTTGTTAGTATTGAGTTAAAGAAAAGGGTCAAAAAAATTGCGCTCGATCCGCCCGCGCTGTTTAGTTCTTGCAATGTTTCTTTTTATATGATTTGGAAAATATTATTTAACTTCTACACCGATCGAAATAGCTCAATTTTTTTACAATTGCTCCGTTCGCACTTATTTTTGTTTTTTTTTTCATATTTTGGATGATTGTTTTTTTTTCCTTTTTTATTGATAGATTAAATTTCATAAATTTAATATTTTCATTATTTTCACAATCTCTACTTTGGTAACTTTTAATCATGTCAAAGCATATTTTTACATGTTTGGAATGATAAGATAATATGTTTAATTTAATAGTGTATTAACTCAGATAGTTCAAAAATTTCGAGCTCGCTACGCTCTCGCTTTTGGTGTATTACGGTGTAAGCGGTATGCTTATTTGATAAGATTTTGAGTTTCATTTTAATACCCACACTGATAGAAATAACTCAAACTTTTCGAGCTCGCTGTAATGTTCTGTTTTTTTCTGATAAAAATAGCTCCATATTTTTGCGCGTCTGTCCTTTGATGTATTTCTTTCTCTGGTGGGCCTCTTGCACTTGGGGGAGCGGGATGGTTTTTTTCTCCCTGGCGCCGCATGACGACTATCAATTATTGTTATAGCAATATGGATCGACACTTCTTAATATGCCATCCGAAGCACAGAGTGATATCAAATATACATAAACACACATAGGTAATTTGCCCCTCCTTGATAAGTTCTGGAACTGCCCTTGGTCATAGGCTACGCGAGTGAAACCGCGGGGAACAACTTGTATTGTATAATTTTGGACCCCATCCAGGCTGGATATAAGTGTGTGACCCCCCCCTCCCTGACTGAAAGGCTGGATCCGCCCTTGATCACGTGCACATAATGCAGCGCGTTAGAGTCGAAATTGCTATGAAAATATGAAAATCAGTTTGCAACAAAAATCGGTAATAGCACTGCTGTTAATTTGACACCGGTTATTTCTCCCAACATTAATTCTAGCTGCACCCTGCGATGTTGATTATGATGCTGCAAAGTATCTAGATAGGTAACAACCAGATTTCCTCAAAATCCGTTGAGCCGTTTCAGCGTGAAGACCAGACATACATAAACACACTCACAAACTTTCGCATTTATAATAATAGCATACCAGTACTATTATTGGATTGAGATGTGTGGGAGCGAAGAACGATCTCAATGCTCCAAGCCAACCTCACCTGCACGCGGTCATCCTGCTGGATAACGAACGAGGCTCTGGTGACCGACAGATGGCGGTATAACCATCCCAAAAATAAGCGTAGCCAAATTACACAGGCCGGTGGCGGGCCGTAGCGTCACCGGTGCGGGAAGCTACGCCCTGCGATCGCCAACCGGCATGCCCAGCGTGGCGATTATGGGCAAACCCTCCTTATGAACGGCACAAACAAGAAATGGCTACCAGTTTCCGGTCGCCCTGCTAGTACTGACCGAGGTGGTGGTCAAGGAAATGGCGGTGCGAAGAATCCCCGGGCTACCGTAGGCCAGCCTAAACAAAAACAAATGACCCTGGCTACGTACAACGGACATATGGCGCAACTGGAGACGGAGCTTAATAAGATCAGGTGGCATATTCTGGGGTTGAATGAAGTCTGGATCGGGCCACCTGTTCTACTTCTGAGAGAGCGATCAGCAGTCTTAGGGTGGCGTGGGGTTCTTCGTTATTAAGGTCCTCATTGATAATGTTGTAGAAGTATCCAGGCTGTCGACCAGGGTAGCGTACCTGGTCGTCTCTAAGCCGGAGCCGATTCTATGGCCGATTGTACGACTCGCATACTTCTAGACCCAAACCCAGCACAGAGGATTCCCGCGCAATACTGACCCGCCACTTCACTGACGAACTGCCCGACGTCAGCCTAGACGAGATTGAGATGGCGCTCATACAACTTAAGAGCCTTCTTGAGCCACGTCTATAAGTTGTTTTTGAGGGTCATGTCAAATCGTCTCGCAAGAAGACTTGATCAATTCCAGCCTCCTGAACAGGCCGAGTTTCGTGGAGGATTTACCACCATAGACCACACACACAGACATATACACACAGTAAGGCAGGTTATACAGAAGTCTGAAGAGTATAAATAACCAGCTCCTATGTCTTGCTTTTGTGGACTATGAGAAGGCGTTTGACTCCGTTGAAACCTGGGCGGTTCTGGAGTCTTTGCAGCGTTGTCAAGTGGACTGGCGATACATTGAAGTGCTGAGGTTTCTGTATGACGCCGCGACTATGAGTGTCCAAGTAAAAAACCAGCAGTCTAAACTGGATATGTTTACTGGATATACTGCACAGGGGAGTGAGACAGGGGGATGTATATCCCCGAAACTATTCGCTAATGCCCTGGAAGATTCGTTTAAGATATAAATGGCGAGAACATCTCACACTTACGATTTGCCAGTGACGTAGCCCTTATGGTGAAGTCGCTGCAAGACTTGCAAATAATACTGACCAACCTAGTTGATGCTTTTCGTCGCATCGGTCTCAGAATGAACATAGATAAGATCATGATCATGTTCAACGATCTTATTGACCCGGAACCGATTGCAGTCAATGGTGCACCTCTTGAAGTTGTCCAAAAATATGTTTACCTTGGGCAAATATTGCAATTAGGAAAGAACAACTTTCTGAAGGAAGCAGCAGAAGAATTCAGCTGAGTTGGGCAACATGCGACTAGTTTCGTCAATTCTTCTCGTCGTCCACACCGCAGTGCCTGAAGACAAAAGTCTTCAATCAGTGCGTCCTACCAGTCATGACCTACGGAGCCGAAACGTGGACACTCACGGTCTAACTAGCCACAAATTTAAAGTCGCTCAGTAAGTAAAGTATTTTCTCTGAAGGACAGGATTCGCAATGAAGATATCCGACAGAGAACCAAGGTAACCGGAATAGCTCAAAGGATAAGCAAGCTAAAGTGGCAGTGGGCTGGACATTTCCCGAAGAACCGATAACCGTTGGGGTAGACGAGTTCTCAAGTGGAGACCACATTAAGGCAAACGTAGTGTAGGACGCCCTGTGGCCAGGTGGAGTGACGACCGAGCTCAGTGGCGTGCATTAGGAGAGTTCTTGGTTCTCTGTCGGATATCGGATATCTACGTCCAGCAGTGCACAGATAAAGTTTGATGTTGACGATGATATTATCATTTATTCTGTGAATATAGTGTGATTTAATAAAAATGAATTCATGAGACGAATGTCTTCTAGCTTTGCTCAGCTGCTACTCATAGAAATCAGGATATTTGTGAAAAAATACTAAAATGGAAATAACTCTGACACTATAAAAAACACGGAACATACATGGTGTGGTAGACCTCGGGGTCCCCTACCTCTCAATATTTCTTGGGACACCTGTACTATACCTATATTGTATACACCTGTGACATCTATAAGACACCTGTGTAAGGAGAAGGGAGAATTTCCCGCTGCTCTAATGACCTACAAATTAATTATTCAGGAAATCTGCAGTTTGGCAAGGAAGGTGACAGCAGTCCACTGCTGTCGCACGACGACGCACGCCTCGGGTTAGTCAACTTCTTCAAACTCAATATGCACCGCGGACCGGGGACGATCCGTTACGACTGCCCCGCTCCTGTCGCAGGTAAACCTAGTGTACGTCAGTCTGTTCGTACCACAACCACACCATACACTTGTAAACCTGCTATTTAGTTTTTATCTTTACTTATAATATATACTTATAATATATACTTATAATATATACTTATAATATATACTTATAATATATACTTATAATATATACTTATAATCTATAATCTATACTTATAATAAAGCAATAGGAAAGAAATAATCTGTACAAAGAAGATAATTAAAAAAGGGGTTGACTTAAAAACTGGGGTACTTGGTATCTTAATCCAATCATTAGATGCCGAGCCGCCGAGCCGAGCCATCGATAAAAAGCTATTTGACGTCTGAACGAGTTTTGAAGAAAAGTAGTACCCATAATGTACTTTTTAGGTACTTTTGGTACAAGAATAACAAGTATGGGCTACTTTTAAATGAAATGACTACGCGGGCAAAGCCGCGGGATCAGCTTTTATAATCGTTTAAAAGTAGCCCATACGTGTTATTCCAGGACCAAAAGTACCTATAAAGTACAATATACTACATTTCTTTGAATTCGTTCAGCCGTCAAATAGTTTTTATCGAGTACTCGGTATCTAATCATCGGATTAAAATACCAGGTTTAGTTTACCCCAGTTTTTAAGTCAAACCCTAAGCTATCCAAAAGTGAAAACCGCATTGCAATCGGTCCAGTAGTTTTTACGTGATTCGCGAACAAACATACAGACAAACTAACAAACAAACAGACAGCCACGAATTTTAAAAATGTTCTATTCTTGTTCACTAGCTTATTTGAAGTACCCTTGACCCGTTTTTTTCTTAATTATCTTCATTGTACAGACTTATTCGTTCTTATTGATTTATTATAATTATAGATAGACTAGCTGTTCCCGCGGCTTCGCACGCGTGGTCATTTATCGAGGTTAAAAGTACTCTATATGCTATTCCAGGACCTAAAATAGCAATTTACCAACATTTGATCAAAAATCGTTCAGCAGTCAAAAGTTTTTTATCGATTGCTCGGCTTCTGCTCACCGTATTGAGATACGAATATCATGGACACCAGTTTTTAAGTCAAACCCTACGCTATCCAACAGTGAAAACCGCATCGCAATCGGTTCAGCAGTATTTACGTGATGCGCGAACAAACATACATACAAACTAACAAACAAACAGACAAACAGACAGACACGAATTTTCAAAATGTTCTATTCTTGTTTAGTAGCTTATTTAAAGGACCCTAGACCATTATTTTCTTTATTTTCTTCTTTGTACAGACTATTTTGTTCCTATTGCTTCATTATAAGTATAGATAGATAGATTAGATAGATAGATATAGATTGAAAAGCTGTGTATAGCGTAATTTCAAAAGTTGTGGTCCGTTGTATCTTTGTAGGTTCTTTGAAATTTATTTCATTACTCTAGAAATTGTGACTGATGCACATACCGACGGAAATGATCATAGAAAAGTCCCTACAGCTCCCCAAAAACATGCGCTCTCAAAATTTTTGCTTTCTTTCAGATACTGCAACCGTGAACGATCTTGAACCATGATAGAATTGTCCACATAACGTCATCCATCATCTGTCATGTCGTGCCCGAATTATCTCCGACTCCGACGAACTCATCGTGCAGCACATAACTATCTCATCGTGCAGCACAGAACTTATTCATCGTGCAGCACAGAACTAACTCATCGTGCAGAACAGAACTAACTCATCGTGCAGCACAGAACTAACTCATCGTGCAGAACAGAACTAACTCATCGTGCAGCACAGAACTAACTCATCGTGCAGAACAGAACTAACTCATCGTGCAGCACAGAACTAACTCATCGTGCAGCACAGAACTAACTCATCGTGCAACAGTTGCTGCAGTTATTGACATAGGTACCTACATGGCGTGTGGGACGACTATAATAAAATTCTTGGAATATGTAATCTTAAACTTCATTACATTCAATATGTGATGAAATCAATAAAGCCTCCCTCATTATCAAAAAGGTTTCTTTTTTTTGTACCCCCAGCCAAAAATAATTATCCTTCCCTACTTTTTTTAACGTGACTACGAAAAAAGTAGGTAGGGAAACCGGTTACCAATGGTTTAAAACAAGTATTGGTGACCGGTATAGCTATGAAGTACGTACTGGGTTAAAGACTCGTTTTCAGGCATTGGGGAATTGGTGACGAAAAGTATCTACGAAGCTTACCAAATGCTGCCCAGCCCAGCTGTACTCTTCTACAGACCTCTCTCTCAAAGTTGTTTTTTTCCCAACTTTAGTTTTTGCCCAAGGTAAATGCTCAGAATTACTTTTTCGGAGGAGTGGACTGTATTACAATTTTATCGCGTATTCACTTTTTCGCTCATAGGTCGCCGGTTTAACTAACAGCAATAACTTATTCGTGGTTCAGGAGCTTCGAGGATTCAATGAATGAAACTACTACGACGGGTACAACAAACTGACTGACTGTTTTTATTTACATAAATGCTCTTATACAATACAATTTAGGTAACGGTACCTACCTGGTCACAGGGAGAGGTCGGGAGCAAGGGTAATTACAACGGTTCTTGTATTTTTTGGCAACAACTAACTGGCATCGTTCGTTAATTGTTTTACTACTTACGGCCTTTACTTTGCCGGCGCATTGCGCGTGTTACTATTCTAAAGATCGTGGGAATGTAGCTGTATTTAGTCTAACGGCAACTACCCTACCTGCGCTAAGGGCTCCGGTAATAAACACATTGCGCATTGCATTGTCTAACAAGCTTAAATCATAAACATTTGGCGCGTTCATCTATTTCTAACCTAACGGAGGTTTTTTTCTCTAACGGAAATTACACGTTAAATCTACCTACTTACTCTAGGTGTACTATTTTTTAAACTTATTCTAGTTTTATACAAAATAACTGACCTATGATCGCGGGGTCACGCGGGATCTGGGAGGCGGACAGGCTCGCTATCCTCAACAGTAAACATACTCTTGAACAACTTCAATAGGAGATCCGAGATCATCAATCGATTCCGGAAAGACATGTTCATTGAACGTAATCTTTGTTTTATCCAAATTCACCCGGAGAGTGATGCGTTGAGATGAATCAGCTAGGCCGTTCCGCAACTGATATATGTCTTGCAACGATTCTGCCATAATAACGATGTCATCCGCAAATTTCAAGTGTGAGATGTACTCGCCATTTATGTTTATGGCACATCCTTTTCAGTCCAGGGTCTTAAACATATCCTCCAATGCATTTGTGAACAATTTCGTGGAAAAAACGTCCCTTTGTCTCACTCCTCTATGCAGGAGGATTTGCTTAGCTGTGCACACCAACACATTCACAATATTATACAATTGTTAATAAAAAGTTACAAATTAAAAATGGGATTAAATTTTTAAAACATAAATAAAATTCAAAAAATTATATACATTAAGAAGTCAGATAGTCAAAGTCTTTTTAAAACCGTGAATTTTGTCAACGAATATGTCGACAACCTTAGATTTAGAAATAAATCTAATAAATGTTATAATCAACGTCATTCTTTGTCGTACAACACAAGTTTAATTTGATGTCCTTGTCATTACATAATTTACATAGGTACCTATAATGGTTCAGAGACATGTACTACTACTACGACTTGACACTAACACAAGGCATTCACTCAAAAATTCTGTTGAAATCGATAACAGATTAATCTTCGAACAAAATCGATTTATTTTCATAATAAAAAATACGTAACATCTCTATTTTCATCCAAGTTTTTCTAATTGAGAAAATATTTGAATTTAAAACGCGTTTCAGTTTGTTTATACTAGAAACTATTTTTATAAAATTTGAACAATTCCCTAAGTTGAAGGATACTGAAACTGATACAATAAAATAATTATTGCAATCGTACTTATAGTTTTATGGACAAACGTGGATAAATACGTAAACAAACATACATACATACATGTACATTTATTGGCAAAATTTGGTATTTGTTCTGACACTCATATATACTACTTTTCAACAATATTACATAGTTACATACACTTCAACTCGAGAACCTACTTTTTTTTAAGTTAGAAATAAATCTAGTGGTCAAACGCCACATGACAAAACAATTTATACTATACAATGTATTCAATATATTTTTATACTATCTAGGTACTAATAACGGACTTCACAAACAAAGTCGCCGGCAAACATATCACACCTATAAATATGTACTAAAGAGTTTTTAATTTCGTTCAGTAAATAGTTCTGTTAAAACATTGTAACAAAGATTAAAAAAATAAAAACTTTTAGGCTTTTTGCCTACTAAGGCTCCCTCCACACAACAATAAAATTGTTATGATTGTTACGTTTTGCCTTTACTAGGGAAAGTTCAAACAAGCGTCTGAATGCAAGCGCGCGGTGGCCTCGACTGATTAGTTACACGCGCGGTGTCGCACTCTGTAGGTGATTAACTTGCTTAAGTAGGTAGAGTGCGACTTTGCTTCTGAAGTCCGTTATTAGTACCTAGATAGTATAAAAATATATTGAATACATTGTATAGTCAGGGCGGTCGCACTCCGCAACAAGTACAAATAAATTCGGGGACCCAATATTCGGGTCCGTTCAGTCGAGTGTCAAGCGTGTGCTCGATGAGTCGCGCGCCTTGTACTTAGCGATAGAGCACCTACTTACGTAAAGTTATTGACAAACTTTATTCGTGTTTTAATTATGAGTACCAAGAAGAAAGCTAGAAAGAAATTTGAATAGTGATCTTGGGCTGTGGACGACCAGTAGCCAATGAAGGTGTCTAGTTCGTCCCGCCATCTCCTGCGTGGCCTCCTGCGTCGCCGCCTCGCTGTATTGGGACGCCACATGGTGCCTATCTTGGGCCACAGCTCTTACGGCATGCGGCAGACATGACTAGCCCAGCTGACTTACTTTCGAACACCATTCCGATTCAATCACGATCTCAACAGTGCGATTCAGCTGAAAAAACTAAATTCACCTAATGCACTCACATGTCGTGTGGGAAGGTTTGAGGAAGTGAAGTGAGGGAAGGTGGGGAATGTGAGGGGAGGGTAGGAGGAAGTTGGCGAATGGTGGGGGATGTCAAGGAAGGGTGCGGGAAGTGGGGAAAGAATGAGGAGAATTGGAAGAAGGTAGGGGAGAAATAAGGGAAGGGTAGGAAGAAAAGGGGAATGATGGGAGGAAGTGGGAGAAAGGGGCAAGTTACTACACTACGGGTGCAAGTTACTACAGCCCACGTTGGTTATGCTATCCCAGTCAAAGATGGAAGAACTTCATTCAAAAACCTTGTCTGCTGTAAGTTTATCATTTGTGGTGGGTGGTCAAGTACCTGTTAAATAAGGTTGTAGATACTAACATAGAATTAATAAGAGTACTACGTGGCTCTGTGAGGGAACAGACGAACATTCTTATCATACATACATACGTTGCTAAAATCATGTGTTTCCATTTATATTTGGTAAGGGGATAAAATAAAAATACATAAATTGTGAGAGCTTTTATTGAATTATCAAGGTCGTGTATTGAAGTTTAACATTGTCATACCAAACGACGCTGCGATGAGTTCTGGACAGTTACCTCTTGGGTCGGAGATAGTTCCGGCACGATGGATGGGATGGCGTTATGGGACAGCATTGTTTATGAAGACCCTGAAAAAATGCAACCATTTTGACACTAAGCCGTGCGCGAGATTTTAGGGTTCCATTTTTAGTTCAAACGCACAATACATTAAAAAAATGCCACCTGAAAAGGAAATGAAAAAAAAAACTCGCTTGTCAAAATCGGACCAATAGCGGCGATACCGCATTCGCAATTAGCATTTAGTGCGCCCGGTGTGAGTTGCTATATATATTTTCTAATCATAACCGGTTCTGGCAATATAATGGATTCTGCGCCCTGTGCCTGGGCACCGCTGCCACCGCCCTGGTTACGGCACTGGGCGACACTATGGTGGATCATCCACATTCCCACATACATACTTTTACATACATACATACATACATACATACATAAACTGTTAAACTCATTACCCTTCACTTGCTTCGACGTACCAGGTAACAACTAGTGGCTCTGTGAGCTGTAGACCTCGCGCGTACAAACTTTTTTTGTAAACAATCTAGCGGTGCACAGTAGCGCCATCTAGTTACCTTATTGTTAAACTAACATTAATAACCAAGGTGCTTCATCAATCCCTACCTAGTAGGTTAAGGGCTGATTCCACTGGTAGAAACCTAAAAGTGAGAAATTTGCTTCATATTGAGGAGCTATGCTGCTCATCACGCCGAAGATCCTTATCAGATCTTCACCAAACTTTTATGAGACTAATTAAAATTTACTATCTTTCAAACGAAAAAAACCCCATCAGAATCTGATTTAATATGGCGGAGATGATCAGTAGCCCCCTTTTTACCCTTTTTTGGGGGAAGTATTATCCCCATTCACATTCAAAAATCCGCGTCTACTGAAAAATTCTAAAAAATTGCTTAGTCTGTATACCAAATTTCGTCTAGATCGGTTGAGAACTGCGACCGGTAGAGTAGAACAGCCGGAAATCCAGACAGACATCCAGACAGACATACTTATGAAATATTTTTTGCCGAATCTGAAACAGAGACGCTTCGCTCGCGCTTCGCGCTTGCTCGGTGAACGAAAAAACTGGTGCAATACCATATCTCACCTCAAGGCGATCCACATTTTATGATGTAAACAATAACATACACTAAGTATATACATTCTATGTTACCGTTAACAGGAGCGGGGCAGTCGTAAAGGATCTTCCCGGATCCATTCCACATGTTCAGTTGGAAGAAGTTGAGTAAGCCGAGGCGCGCGTCGTCGTGCGACAACAGCGGGCTGCTGTCACCTTCCTTGCCAAACTGCAGATTTCCTGAATAATTATTTGTAGACCATTAGACCAAGACCGACATCTAAAGTAATTAGATAGGGTCTGTGCCGTTTACTTAGGTAGGTAAGCACCTACCTACTTACAGTAGTCGCAGCGGAAGTATATCTCGGAAGTTGTCTGCTAGTCGCTGCGCAAACTGCTATTTTTCAGTCGCAATCCCAATGTTGAAGGTGAAGACAGCTTTGTATAACTGCCTCACTCACTCGCTTAAGTTTTTCGCATATTCTATCTCGCTCTTACTTAATGCTGTTTTATCCCCACAGCAGTACCTGCGCAATCGTTCACAGAGCCTAACTTCACAAACATACAGCTGCGACTACTGCGAGTACCTACATGTTTTCTACCTACAAGTCCTTCTTTCAGTCATTATATTCTCTGTGCTTTCAGTTTACTATTTGAAGTAGGTTTATCTCTGTTACATTTTTATTTATTTTAAACTTATTAGTTCCGCTAATTTAGTTCGTTAAGAAGATATACTGGAAACAGTTTTAAGACCTGGGGTGCGATTTTTGAATATCGCCGATTGATTAAATATCAGCGAAATGACCAAAAGTCACCGATTTCCCAAAAGTCGTATTTTTGAATGTCACTGGGTGATAAAAATATCCCAAGGATCATTTCGTTTACGAGTGCCACTCGTTTTGAAATCACCCGGTGATATTTTTGATATTTCGTTCATAGTTTCATTCATATTATTAGCTTCTATCCAAAGTTTCTTGTGTTGTTTTCATAAAATATGTACCTAGCAATAAGTTATTACATAGTAAAAGCCGGTTAATGTGTTCTGTGCTAGCAGCAAGCCTTGAGGAGCCTAGTAATTATTGACATCTACGATATTAAAGATGTCTCGTCAGATGAAGATACTGGGACTAAAGTTATGATATGCATGAAGAATTCTTAATGTCCGTCAAGTGCTCATAGGACAAGCGACTGGCCTTCAATATAGAAATAAAGGTTGTGACGATGTCAAACCTCTTTCATCATAATCGTACCCATTTGATAGTTTGTCTATATTAATTCTAAATTCAAATAACCTGTCATTCCTACATTGTGATGGATTGTCTCATCTCCATGGCTACGAGAAAAGTTTGCAAGAGTTTAATTATATTTTGACTTGTTTCATCTCTCCTTGTCGATTTATAAGTTTAATATGCATCTCACTAAGTATTGCAACGTGTTTGCTACTAATACTTAAACATATCGATGTAGATACCAGTAAAAAAATGAGTTAACATAAACCTCACTAAGTATCTCTAATCTGTGACTTCTTTCTTCACTTCTTCAAATATATAAAAAAAAAACTTAAAAAAAAATATATAAAACAAACACTTTATTATTTTTAATAAATATTCTTTCAAAAATATAAATATATCTTCAAGCAACTTCAGCCGCGAGCCTATTATCTTCTATGAGAGGGAATATACTATCCAACAGTTCTATCCAAAACTAAAAGGATGGCTCGCACCACTAAGTTTCTTCTGCACCTACTGTATCTTATTGTGAGCTGCTTAAATTAGCAGGTACATGCGCTAGAAATTCGGATTAATCTAATCTGAGCGCTAGACAGACAAAATAGGGTTACCTACATACAGACTACCCCTGTATTATGGGCACCTACTGATACCACTTAATCTAGTGAAAAAGTAGGTAGGTAAGTATTTCTAGTAAGTAATCTACGCGTAAGAATCAGACCCTGGATACCACATAACACCAGATAACTCAAACCGAATGAGTCCAAACTCGAAGGGGTTCCATCATTTTGTTGTTGAGTACCTGGGACTATCTTCCGGCTCCATCATCAGACCCTTGATACCACATGAAACCAGACATGATCTCATCAAGACAAACCAAATGAGCCCAAACTTGAGGGGATTCCATCATCCGATTGTGTAGTTCCTTTGACTACTACTACTACTGTAGTTTTTAAAAGAGTCATCAGAACTACACCCATGTGCAAAACTTCAGCATCTTTGGACGTCCTTAAATTGTTCAAAATTGACTTGCAATCCAGTCCACATTATAACACAAAGAATTAAATTAAAGCTTGTATAAAAACTAATAAACCAATTTTGATGAAATTTATACAGTACCACACTCGTCTTCTTACTTAAGTAAAAACAATCATCTAACTCCGTTCAGAAATCCCAAGATATTAGAGAACATAAACTATAAAACAAATTGATTTTATTATAAAACTACTGAACCAATTTTGATGAAATTTGTTAGGGACTACACGAAAAGTTTACACTTTTGAATAAAAAAACAACTATCTAAATCTGTTTAGAAATCTCAGAGATAAACACAAAATAAAGGCAATATAAACACAAAATCGGATGGATTTACTCAACAAAACTATTTATTCTCGAAAAACTGCTAAATCAATTTTGATACAATTTATATGGGACCATTTGGAAAGTATACCCTTTCAAACAAAAAAAGAATTTTTAAAATCGGTTCACAATCGTCGGAGATATCGACCGACATACATAAAAAATAACATACATACATCCGAACATATAACCGTCTTCTTTTGTGAAGTCGATTAAAAACTGTATGGATTCGTAATTAATATATCCAACAGAGAACCAAGGCAACTGACATAGCCCTAAGATAAGCAAGCTGAAGTGGCAGTGGGCTGGTCACATTTCTCGAAGAACTGATAACCGTTGGGGTAGACGAGTTCTCGAGTGGAGACCACGTCTAGGCAAACGTAGTGTAGGACGCCCTGAGACCAGGTAGAGCCAGACCTGCGAAAAGCAGTTCGAAGAAGATGGATAAGGAGAGCTGAAGGCCGAGCTCAGTGGCGTGCTTTAGGAGAGACGTACGTCCAGCAGTGGACAGATATAGGCTGATGATGATCAAGATGAAAAATCTATGTAAAGAAGATAGATTAAAAAAGTTTAAGGTGTTTAAAACTGAACAAATTTTTTTTAAAGCGTGTCTTTCTGTTTGACTGTATATTTCTTTGCGCATCACGTGAAAACTACTGGTCTGATTGCGATGCGGTGTTCACTGTTGGATAGCTTATAGAGTTTAATTTAAAAACTGGGATTCTTGGTATCTTAGATGCCGAACAATATCGAACGAATTTTGAAGAAATGTAGTATATTGTACTTTATGGGTACGTTCGGTCCTGGAATAGCACGTATGGGCTACTTTTAAATGAACTGGCCACGCGGGCAAAGCCGTGGGCGTAGCTAGTACTTCATAAATTCATGCGGCTCTAGTTTAGATTTGTATTATTAGAAAACAAAAATATGCTTTGAGAAACAGCAACTTACCATTGTCTATTTTTATATAAAACGCCCTCGACTGTGTTGAGGAAATTATGTTGTTGGCAGTGCGGACTTGTTTAACTGGTTTAAAGTTATACTTCAGTATCACGGTACTCTTGTTATCCTCGTCTCCAAGCCCTGTGAAAAATAATATATAACATTATATATTGTAAGGAAAATCACGCCAGAAGGCGGAGTCTAGAGACGGAGCCGGAACCTAACAGCTGGTGCTGACTTGTTTCCGCAAGACTTGTTGGGACCAGTTGCAGCTGGGCAGACCACTCGTCGGCGAGGCAGCGGAAGCGACGACTCACTCAATAGGTTTTGTTCATTTGTCGTCCTGCCGGAAATACAATATGGCAGCTATATGCCGCCATATTATTTTTCTTGACATCTAAATATCTTTAGATGTCAAGAAAAATAATGACACTCTCGTGATTAAGATGAATCTATTGATGAAAGCATCCAATCAAACCGTTTAGGCTGTAGGACCCGCCACAGGAACATACATACAGCCCAAAAACATAACCCTCATTCGGGTAAAACACAAGGTTTTTTCTCATACATACATAAGGTAAATTTACTAGCGTCCCAATAGTTGTCACGGTCCGACAGCAGCTCGATTACGGCGTGTCCATTCCCGTTTATAACGAAGTGCATCTCAAAGTACGCGAGGTGCCCGAAGGAGTTCCTCTTCAGCGTCACATGGTTGAGAATATCACTGTCCATCGAGTAGTACCGAGTACTGCCGCCATCAACCACTGAGACCTCCTTGCAAGGCAAAGGCAACTCTGGAAACAAATGGCAGAATTATTTAATTTCTTCCTATTACTTGTGTCTTATACCAAATGTTCTTGTTGCAAATTATCAATAGTAGCTGGACTGTGGTTACCTCTAATAGGAGCAGGGCAGTCGTACCGGACCTTCGCTGCTGAACCGTTCAACTTGAATCGGAAATAGTTGACAAAGGCGAGGCAGGCATCATGATTCGATACAAGTGAACTGACGTCACCTTCCTTTCCGAACTCCAGATTTCCTGAATAATCATTAATCATTTGTAGGCAATTAGAGTAGGATAAACAGGGGCACAATATTCCCCCAATATACAGAGTGGAATTTGTAGGCAATTAGAGTAGGACATACAGGGGTACAATATTCCTCCAATATACAGAGTGGAATTTGTAGGAAATTAGAGTAGGATATACAGTGGTACAATATTCTCCCAATATACAGAGTGGAATTTGTAGGCAATTAAAGTAGGATATACAGTGGTACAATATTCCCCCAATATAAAGAGTGGAATTTGTAGGCAATTAGAGTAGGATATACTGGGGTACAATATTCCTCCAATATACAGAGTGGAATTTGTAGGCAATTAGAGTAGGATATACAGTGGTACAATATTCCCCCAATATACAGAGTGGAATTTGTAGGCAATTAGAGTAGGGTATACAGTGGTACAATATTCCCCCAATATAAGGAGTGGAATTTTGAGGCAATTAGAGTAGGATATACAGTGGTACAATATTCCCCCAATATAAAGAGTGGAAATTTTAGGCAATTAGACTAGGATAAACAGGGGCACAATATTCCCTCAATATATAGAGTGGAATTTGTACGCAATTAGAGTAGGATAAACAGTGGCGCAATATTCTCCCAATATAAAAAGTACAATTTGTAGGCGATTAGAGTAGGATAAACAGAGGCACAATATTCCCCCAATATACACAGTGGAATTTGTAGGCAATTAGAGTAGGATAAACAGGGGCACAATATTCCCCCAATATACAGAGTGGAATTTGTACGCAATTAGAGTAGGATAAACAGTGGCTCAATTTTCCCCCAATATAAAAAGTACAATTTGTAGGCAATTAGAGTAGAATAAACAGGGGCACAATATTCCCCCAATATACAGAGTGGATTTTTTAAGCAATTAGAGTAGGATATACAGTGGTACAATATTCCCCCAATATAAAGAGTGGAATTTGTAGGCAATTAGAGTAGGATAAACTGTGGCGCAATATTCATAGTTTTAAATATGGTCACCCATATCTCCGAAATGACTGAGCCAACAATTTTGAAAATATACTTTCCATAGTTATTTACTGATAGATTACTAGCTCACCCGCCCGCGACTTCGTCCGCGCGGACTACAGTTTATCGCGATAAAAACATCCTACGTTTTTCTAGGATGATAAAAACCAATGCAAAAGTAGACTTAGACTGCTTGGCCTCTGTGGCTTGTTGTTGGTATAGCATCCACTACTTAATCTGTGGCACCAAAGCTCTTGATGATTTTTGACAGACTTGTTATTTCGTTTCCATGGCAACCGTTCCTTAGAGCGAGTATTCAACATGTTGCAGTTTTCCCGTGGAAACTTCCACCGAATTCGTGGAATTTTCCGGGATAAAAGTATCCTATGTTTTATTCTAGGGTATAAGCTATCTCCATTCCAAATTTCATCAAAATGCGTCCAGCGGTTATCGCGTTAAAGCTCCCCAAACAAACAGACAACGTTTCACTTTTATATATTGGTATGGATAGGAAAACCTATAAGAAGTTTATGTCTACTATTATTATCTCAATGATGTGAGTAAATAATATTCATCGTACGGAACCCTTTCCACGCGAGTCCATCTCGCACTTGTCCAGTTTATAAATAAATTTAAAAAGAAACTTGACCTGCACTTAAAATCGTTAAAGTTAAAAGTTTGTATAGTTATGATGTTTGTGCTATTTCATATGCATGCAAGCTTCAGCGGCGTTAGTATATACTATTTCATATGCATGCAAGCTTCAGCGGCGTTAGTATATACTATTTCATATGCATGCAAGCTTCAGCGGCGTTAGTATATACTATTTCATATGCATGCAAGCTTCAGCGGCGTTAGTATATACTATTTCATATGCATGCAAGCTTCAGCGGCGTAAGTATATATGATTGAACACAAAAGTAACAAAGAGGTGCCACTTACCAGGATCTATTATAATATAAAAGTCTCTGAACCGAGTAGAGGAGAGTATGGAGGGAGTGGGAGTGTGCCCAACTCCACCACCTCTTCTCGAAGAATATTCCAATCTCGTGTATCGGTTACTGTCGTAACCAACAGCTGTTGAAAAATCACAAGCTATTATTTTTTTATCTTATCTGACCGAGCGAAATCAACACAAACGAACTATCAAATAAAACATAATAAAAATATTATAAAAAAACAGATTGCGAACGAAACTAAAAAGAGCCTTTAAGATTCTTGATGCAGTCGGAGGCATGAGGAGTAGCTCGCAAGGTTCCATCTAGCTGATCCCGTCAATGCATGATGCCTCCGACTGTACCTTAGCTTTCAAAATCAAGAATCTAAATCTTGTACGCCTCTTTTTAGTTATGTTCGCAGTAGTTTTTCTTGATTTATTTTTTATTTTTTAGTTTTTCCTAAATAATTTTGGAAGATCTTTTTAAAAACCTTCATTTTGATATCTCACTCGATAGTGTTTGGTATTTTTTTGTTCTGTCGGAAATACAAGTTAGTTTTCTTAATATTCTATAGCATTGTCGTGGCTAAGACGAAGCCAATGATACCTCATTTATCAAAATCCATGAAGCCTTTTGGCTGTAGGACGCGCCAATGGAACTTGCAACATAACAGCCCAAACACGTAACCCTCCGCATTCGCGTAACATCAGCGACATGTTGCAGTAATATAACCAAAAGAACTGAGAGGCAAGGTACATTTTGTGTAATTCGTTTTGGGAACAGAGATGCATTTTATGTACCTACTTTCATTCGTAGATGACCTATGGAATGTCAGTTGGTGGAGTGGACAAAGTTTCATACACCACCATGTGTGCTGTCCGGTATAGAGAGTGGATTTTTGAAACGGGACAGTAAGGGCAGGGACCCTAACCGTTATAATTACAGGAAAACGTTCCTAAGAGACATGCCATAACTTTTTAAGATATTCTGAACTACATTCACAGATTTTGGAAAAAATGTACAGTCAGCAAGATAATGGTCACTTTACACAAAAACTTTTTTTGATACCAATCGATCCTGTTTCCTATAAGGATTAAAAGTTACGGGGCCGACTGAGGTTTGAATACTAGAAATGTAAAAAAATACGAAAAACTTTTTCCATATATTTCTTAGGAAATCACCTTGACCGTATTAACTAAGGAAATGGAAAATGTTCTTAGGGATCTGTCCTCTACTTTTGGAGATAATTTGACCTGCATTCACAGATTTTGTTAAAAATGTTCAGTCATCGAGAAAATAGGCAAATTTACACAAACTTTTTTTTTGATGGCAATCAATCCCACTAGATCAACTGAGGTTAGATTACAAGAAAAGTCAGATTTCACAAAAAAAACTTTTTCCATACATTTTTTAAGAAATATATAATGTAAAATTCTAACATCGTTCGAATCCATTTCCATTTTTTAAATACTGGTTGATCCGATAGACTGTTGATCCTAATAAGAAACATGATCGAATAGCAAATATATTTTTTATGAAATTCCCCTTTTCTTGATGAATGTACATTTTTTCCAAAGTCTGTGAATAAAAGTCAAAATATCTCCAAAAGTTAAGGAGAGTCTTCTAAGAACGTTTTCCTGTACCTACAACGGAAAATTCGTACAAAAGTTATTCACAATTTCTGAAATTTCTGGTACTCTAACCTCAGTCGGTCCGGTAGAGGTATTTGATCCTTTTAAAAAACAGGATCGATTGGCATCAAATTTTATTTTTTATGAAATTACCATTTTCTTGCTAACGGTACATTTTATCCAAAATCTGTAAATGCAGTTCAGAATATCTCAAAAAGTTATGGACGGTCTCCTAGGAACGTTTTCCTGTAACTATAACGGTTAAGGTACCTGCCCTTACTGTCCCGTCTCAAAAATCCACCCTTTTATAAATCAACTACATGGAGAGAATTTTGCATTATAAAAGCTTAGGGACGTTAGTTTAAGACGATGGTAGGGGAATTTATATACCAGAATATTTTATATGTAAGTACACAGAATCCGAAATGAGGAAATCCGTAGAAGAACCAAGGTTACCGACATAGCTCTCAGAGTTTGCACGTTGAAGTGGCAATGGGCATATAGTTCGCAGAATCGACAACCGCTGGGAATAAAGGTTCTCGAATGGCGGCCACGAACAAGCAAGCGAAGTGTGGGGAGACCCCCCACACAAGATCGTTCGTCATGGCGCTCTTTGGGGGAGGCCTATGTTCAGCAGTGGACTTCTAAGGGCTGACATGATGATGATGATGATGTACACAGAATAAATAGTAGTATAAGATTATGGGTCATCTAATAAGCATTGCAATTCATCGGGGCAATGCCGTCAGCTGGTTGGGTAAGCTGCCAACGAGTAGCGGGCTCCACTTGGACTTACCTCGTAGCACAGAATAAGTAATGGCTTGTAGGGTATCAGGTGTCCAAATGTTTTATGCAGTAAGTCGTTGGTTGGATTTTGTAATAATTAGTCAATACAGGACTTGCCCGTTTAAACAAATATGACATATCTTTGAAGATATATAAACTATTTAAAAAAATGATTTTAAGTTAAATAGTTTTATTCAAGATGTCCGCCACCACAAAATGGCTGATTACATCTTTTTCAATCTCCTCAATATGGGTATCTAATGCAAGGGCTCAAGAAGTAGAACACTGTGTTAGAAATAAGTAAATATAAAACTAAATGTTAAAAAATAAAATAAAATCATGGAGCGTGTCGATGTAATCCGCCATTTTGTGGGGGCGGCCATCTTGGATTCGGAATTTTCATGGTGTACTGTATAGTAGGAACCAATCTTAATGGCGGCTGTGAACCGCGCTGCTAGTGTGACTTCGCGTTGGTACAGTAAGGTTCGCAATTATTAGAGTATTTTTTTTACTACCTACTTGTAGAACATGCTAATAATAACAAACAATTTATTACACCAGAATTATGGAACAAATATACAAGAATTTAATATAAAAATAGGCAAAACGTGTGGTCTTATCGCTAAAAGCGATCTTTTCTAGACAACCTTTGGATGGACAGAAATTACGAATTAAAAAAGGACGGTGGTGCAAAACAATACAATAAATCATGCAAAATAAAAATGAATATACCTACATAACAAACAATTTATTACACCAGAATTATGGAACAAATATACAAGAATTTAATATAAAAATAGGCAAAACGTGTGGTCTTATCGCTAAAAGCGATCTTTTCTAGACAACCTTTGGATGGACAGAAATTACGAATTAAAAAAGGACGGTGGTGCAAAACAATACAATAAATCATGCAAAATAAAAATGAATATACCTACATACATATTTAATAAACTACTTAAACCATACTAACTTACATGTGACATGCAAATAATGTAATGGCTTTATCGGGACTTGGCCAGGCGATTGGTGGAGGCGTGGGGTGTCCAGAATGCTCGCTTTTATTTCGCACAGAAATTGAGCATTGCCATTCAACGTGGCAATGCCGCCCCAGCATTCTGGGGACCTTTCCCTCCACTAATGGTCTTTTAGTTTAAGTTTTTATAAAGTTATTTTAAGTTTTAGTTATAATTTTTAGTCAGTATTTTAAGTTTTCGTTAATTTCTGTTTTATAAGTTGTGTGTAAATAAATGCCAGTATGTGTTATGTGTTATGTGTTGTGTATGTGTTATGTGTAAGACATACAAATAATGGAATGATAAAAATATATATACCTATAGCTTTGTTTCTAGTAGCTAAATTAGCGTCGACACTTAACGCTTTAACCTATTCATTATTTTTTAACCAATCATGAAATTATGTTAACATACGTCAACACAATAATATTAATATCGGAATATATGCTGATATCGTGTTAGTGGATTGTATTGGTTGGTAACAAACAACTTTAAAATAACTAACTAGACTGTACTTGAACAGAATCGCATGCATGTGTGCAGCTTACGGATGTAGCGTGCACACAAGCACAACCGCGGCAGGCGCGGTTTGCGGCGGGATAGCGGGAGGGTGTGCCCCGGCCCCTCACCTCTCCAAAGCCCGCTTACACCTAAAATTAGCCATTGCGCAGCGCCTTGCGCCTAACTTCTCAGCCGCCATAAAGATTGGTTCCTACTCTATTATACTAGTTAAGCCCTTTCATTTGATACCTATAATTGAAAATAGCACAACATTTCTTCAAAATTCGTTCAGCCATCTAAGTAATAGTTTTTGTCGATTGATTTGCATCTTATCATCGGATTGAGATACCAAGTACCCCAGTTTTTAAGTCAAACCCTAAGCTATCCAACAGTAAAAAGCGCATCGCAATCAGTGCAATAGTTTTTAAGTGATGCGCAAACAAACATACAGACAAACTAGCAAACAATCAGACAGACATGATTTTTAAAAATGTTATGTTCTCGTTCAGTAGCTTATTTTAAGTACCCTAGACCATTTTTTTAAATTATCTTCTTTGTACAGTCTTTTTCGTTCTTGCTTTATTATAAGAAAAAAAAAAAAAAAAAAAAGTGTAGATAAATAGATAGATAGATAATTAGAAGATACCCGTAGTACTATTACTTATTCAGTGGTATACCTACATCTATAGCTTCTATCTATACTTATAATAAAGCAATAGGAACGAAAAAGTCTGTACAAAGAAGATAATTAAAATTAAAAAAAAATGGTTCATGAAATAAGCTACTGAACAAGAATTATAACATTTTGAAAATTCATGTCTGTCTGTTTGTCTGTCTGTATGATTGTTCGCGCATCACGTAAAAACTACTGGACCGATTGCGATGCGGTTTTCGTTGTTGGATAGCTTAGGGTTTGACTTAAAAACTGGTGTACTTGGTATCTCAATCCGATGAGTAGCAGCCGAGCAATCGATAAAAACTTTTTGACGGCTGAAGTAATTTTGATCAAATGTTGGTATATTGGTATATACCAACATTTGATTGAAATGTTGGTATATTGGTATATACCAACATTTGATTGGTATAACATAAATATATATTATTTTTTTACTTCTACGAGGCACATAGCAAGATCTTCAAGCCACTTCAGCTGCGAGCCTTTATCTTCTATGAGCAGGAAAGCTAAAAAGATGGCTCGCACTACGAAGTTTCCTCTACACCTGTTACTTTTATTGAGAGTTAGGAGTCCCTTTGAGCTGGTAGACACCCTCGGGGGGGCTCCGGCCACAACCTTATACACTTGTACTTTTTGCTTTATTATAGGTATATATACCTACATAGTTTATAACGACTCGCGTCCGTGGAACTTTCGTTTTGCGACAGCAGGATCTCCACCCACCCGTCCGCTTCTATAGCGAAGTGCATCTCGAAGTACTGGAGGTGACCGGTGGAGTTCCTCTTCAGCGTCACATGGTTGAGGGTGTCGCTGTCTATCGAGTAGTACTGACTTACGCCGTCGTGGACGAAGGACAGCTCCTTGCAAGGCAATTCTGAAAACAAAACGTAATCGAAATAAGTTCTTTCGGGGTTTTTGGTAGATCGACCCAACTTTTTTTGACGGGGTTTGGATTGTGAAAATTAATAACTAGTGGCTCTGTGAAATATAGACATCGCGCGTACAAACTTTTTTGCAAACAGCGGTGCACAGTAGAGCCATCTAGTTACCTTATTGTACAACTAACATTAATAACCAATGTGCTCCATCAATCCTTACCTAGTAGGTAAAGGGCTGATTCCACTGGTAGAAACTTAGAAAGTTAGAAGTGATAAATTTACTGCATTTTGAGGAGCTATTCTGCTCATCACGCCGAAGATCCTCATCAGATCTTCACCAAATTTTTATGAGACAAATTTAAAGTTTCAAAAAAAAAGAATCATTGAAATCGGATGTATTAGGGCGGATGTATTAAGTAGCCCCTGTTTTACTCATTTTTGGGGGAATTACCCTCCCAACCATAAATCCCCGAAGACAAAAAAAAATAAAAATTCGCTTAACCTGTATACCAAGTTTCGTTTAGATCGGTTGAGAAATGCGACCTGTAGAGGAGAACAGAAATCCGGACAGACGGACATCCCGACATACGAAAGCATTTTTGCCCAAGCTGAAACGGAGGCGCTTCGCGCTCACTCGGTCAATTATTTGTTTATCAAAAACAGCCCTAAATGGGATAAAATATGTTTCATATGATCAGAAAAAACTTCACAAGTTGAGTGAAAACTTCCAACGATTTAAAAAAAGTTTGGGGTAAAAATGGGGCTTGAACGTTTTTCACTGAGTCACTATTATTTATTCTGTGACTGAGTGTAGAGACTTCAGTAGAGACACAGTTCATATATAGTTCGTAAGGACTATATATGTACTGTGGTAGTGATGCCAAAATATGGTAGAGATGGTTTATTTATCACGAAAAACATTAAACATTATACCAACTCCTCATTAGATTACCGGGTTTTTAGAAAAATAACCCAGGAGGGTGAAAAAACATTGAAGTTTGCTCGCTGCGTTTTTAGGTTTATGTAAAACTAGCTTCCCGCCCATGCTATTTTAAAAACATGCTATTTTCTTCTATAAAAACCAAAAAAAATTAAAAACCAAATAATATAAATTATTATTTTTTAGATATTAAAAACCAAAGCAAAAGGAGGTATAACACCATTATAGCACCAATACTCTTGATGTTTTTTGACAGACTTGTTATTTCGTTTCCATGGCAAACACGGACCATTCTGTGATGGCAACCGTTCCTTACCTTATCAACATTTTCCAGATTTCCCGTGGAAACTTACAATTTTCAGGGATAAAAAGTATCCTATTTTTTATTCCAGGGTACAAGCTATTTCCCTTCTAAATTTCATCAAAATCCGTCCGGCCATTATCGCGTGAAAGCTCCCCAACAAGCAAACACGCAACGTTTCACTTCTAATATTTGTTCGCGTTAGTGTATATATTCTGTGATATTGGTATGGATTGTGAACTATGTTTCGGCCACATCTAATGGAACATGCGTCAAGCGTATTGTGAAATCTACCGCTCAGTACGCGCGACGCACTAACGGATCATCGATCAAGTCTGTCCGGTTGGACGTTTTACTATTTATTTTACTGTTCTGGCGTTACGAGTCCGACGATACGCGACGCACCTTCCGTCAGATGTTGCACGACCGTTTGTAAAACGCTTTTTTCGTTGATGTTTAGCAACATCTAATGGCGCGGTGCGGTATTAACGCCGACTTTTAGCGCCCGCGCCGCTCGTGTTTTGTCGGCTCTATCCATCTCAGCTCGGCCATATTAGATGTTTACACATCTACCAGGTGACCCGCGACGGCTCATTTTTATAACAGCTTTTTTATAATTTGCAATGTTTATATGTATCTATGTTGCATGTATGTCTGCTGTATGTTTGTCAAATCTTGCAAGCTGGATTAGAACCAGTTCCTCTTATCCTACGGAATTGAATTTTTACATGTTGGTTCAGTTCCGATGACAATGCATTTTTATGGTAAGTATGACCTGAATCGACATCCAGGAACAGCTCCAGATGAAGGAACTCTTCAACGGTCAACAGCATTATCACTTTTTTTTTGTCAATATGGTTTGAAGTTTTACAATGATATAGTTGCTGACCTCCAGGTTGGCTCCTGATGAGAGAAATGACTGAGAATGGAGTGACGACCTGCAAAAAGCGGCTGGAAGAAAATGGATGAGGAGAGCTGAATACCAAGCTCAGTGGCGTGCATTAGGAGAGGCCTACGTCCAGCAGTGGACAGATACAGGCTGCTGATGATGAGGTCTTGGAATAGCACATAGAATACGTTTATCCTGGAGAAATAACCACGCGTGCGAATCTGCGGGCACAGCTAGTAAGGCAATAAGTATTCAAAATTATGCTGCGGGTGGTAAGATAACTACTACCACCAGAAAAATCTATCGCCAGCCCCTTGTGTGCCGGCATCAACCCTAGAGAGCAGTCCCGTTCCAGGCCCTTCGTTACCGCCTTCAGCAACAGGTGAGATAGTAGTCTTAAGGCTAGACATCAATTCTGTCAATAAATAAAAATCCATATTTTTACTTAATAAATAGTTAAACTTACGAGCTGACGCAATTCGTTTGTTTTCGAGCAATTCCCTCTTAATCTCTTCTAGTTTCAGGTCCACTTTCGTGTTTGATGCAATTATAGATTGAGTTATTTTCTCTTCTGCGTCAAGTATTTTCGTGTTGGATGCGTTCAGCATTTGAGTTATTTTCTCGAATAAGTTTTCTTCTGTTTGCTTGGTCGATGCGTTTAATGTTTGATTTATTTTCAGTTCTATGTTCTGTTCTATATTCTTGTTTGTTGCATTCAATTGCTGGGTTATTTTCTGTTCTAACTCCGGTATTTTCTGGCTTAAAGCATCCGTTTTGTCATCTATGTATGTGAGAAAACTGTCCAATATGTTACTTACATATTCGTTCAATGTTTTATTGATTTTAACTTCTAAATCTATTAAATTACTCTCTGCTACGGTTGTATTCACATTATTAACATTTATTATACCGACCACACAATTAATTAAACAAAATTTTATAATTATACACCGTTTAGTAATCATGTCGATAGGAAATGTTTCAAAAACTGAAATTAAATGAAACGTTTCAGAAATGAAATGTTTCAGAATAATAAAGTTATAAATATTAACTACGGACTCTGCTGTACAAATAACTGTAATATTATTATGCTCTATATTATGCCCGTATATATTTACCTTATCTAGCTACAGTTTGATAAGTGCTCTTCATAATATTACTACATAATATATACAATTGTTGTAACTGAACCAAGTCTGTCTATACATCATCAGTCCGAAGACCGCTGCTGAACATGGGCCTCATCCATAATAGGGGGGAAGGGGGTGGGGCTGTCTATACGCAGCACGCTTGGCAGGCAGCTTGATGGTCGTAGTTACATGTCACACACATATATATACTGTAGCCCATATCCTACATCGACACCAGTATATAAAAGTGAAACGTTTGTTGGTTTGTTTTGGGAGCATTCACGCGATAACGGCGGGACGGATTTTAATGAAGTTTGCAATGGAGATAGCTTATACCCTAGAATATAACATAGAATACTTTTTATCCCGGAAAATTATAAGTTTTTACGGCAAAACTGGAAAATGTTGATCACTCGCTGTAAGGAACGGTTGCCATGGAAAGGAATTAATAACAAGTCTGTCAAAAAACACCAAGAGCGTTGGTGCTATACTTTTGCATTGATATTTATTTTAATGTATTAGAAGAACATATGATATTTTTTTCGCGATAAATTGAAGTCCGCGCGGACGAAGTCGCGGGCGAAAACTAGTAGAAGATAATTTTGAAAAAAAAATGGACCCTCTAGTTTAGTGAGTAAATAAGAATATACTTATAGTACTTAGTAATATAACTAATAATATAAAGAAATATAATATTATTGTTCAGCAGTTAGTATAATATAAAGAAATATAATATTATTGTTCAGCAGTTAGTATAATATAAAGAAATATAATATTATTGTTCAGCAGTTAGTATAATATAAAGAAATATAATATTATTGTTCAGCAGTTAGTATAATATAAAGAAACATGTATATAAACATCTAAAACCATTATAATTATGGTTTTTCGATTGTTCACCTGTTTCTTTATTTGTTTGTTACCTGAAATGGATGGATATTGTTGTAGTTCCCAGCGTTGGCACCCTAGGTTTCAGTTCAACTATGTTCTGACGTCGAAGTGTTAAATGTTTATACCTACTGTTGTTCAACAATGTTATATAAAAGACTAGCTTTCCCGCCCGCGACTTCGTCCGCGCGGACTACAGTTTATCGCGAAAAAAAGACTTCCTATGTTCTTCTATGATATTTAAAACCAATGCAAAAGTAGGTATAGTAACAATGCTGTTTTTTGACATACTTGTTATTTCGTTTCCATTGCAACCGTTTCTTACTGCGAGTAATCAATTTTTCTACAGTTAATCCAGTTTTCCCGTGAAATCTTACAATTATCCGGTATAAAAAGGACCCTATGTTTGATTCCAAGATATAAGCTATCTCTATTCCAAATTTTATCAAAATCCGTCCAGCCGTTATCGCGTGAAAGCTCCCCAAATAAACAAACAAACAGACAACGTTTCACTTTTATATATTGGTATGCATTAGTATCCTCATCATCATCATCATCATGCCAGCCTTTAGAAGTCCACTGCTGAACATAGGCCTCCCCCAAAGAGCGCCATGACGAGCGATATTGTGCCACCTCTATCCACCAACTTCCTGCGATGGCTACAATGTCGTCAGTCCATCGTGTGGGGGGTCTCCCCACAATTCGCTTGCTTGTTCGTGGTCGCCATTCGAGAACCTTTATTCCCCAGCGGTTGTCGGTTCTGCGAACTATATGGCCTGCCCGTTGCCACTTCAACTTGCAAGCTCTGAGAGCTATGTCGGTAACCTTCGTTCTTCTACGGATTTCCTCATTTCTGATTCTATCACGTAGTGAAACACCGAGCATCGGATTCGTCGGTTGACCTCTTTGTCGAAGTTGGATCTACCCAGTTGGATAGTCTGACCCAAGTAGACATAGTGATCAACAGCTTCGATAAAATCGTTCCCAACATAAACCGGCATGGGTACGACATGGGCATTTGACATGATGTTCGTCTTGCCCATGTTCATTTTAAGACCCACCTGTTGGGAAACAATATTGAGGTCACTGAGCATTGTGCTTAGGTCTTCCAGGGTTTCAGCCATGATGACTATATCATCAGCAAATCGAAGGTGAGTGATGTATTCGCCATTGATGTTAACACCAAATCCGTTCCAGTTCAGAAGCCAATGGATTAGTATAGGTGCCTTTAATATTGTTACGAGCTGGGGTTCGGATAAAATTAATGTACGCTAATAACACCAAAAATTAACACCTTTATTCGAAAAACCACAAAAAGAAATTAATCCAACAAATAATACTCAAACACTCTTTAACTTGACTGTACACTCTTATCAATTATCACTGAATACTCGCTTCGAATCACTTTGATCGTTTCGTTTCGTCAGCCAAATCACTAATGTCGCAGGCAGTCGATGTGCGCTCTATTTATACCGCGACGTAAGTTTCCAGAATGTACTCACAACTACTCGTATGTACTAGTGGTAGTCGGTAGGTCTTTGAACTTTCAAGGTCGGCGGCGCCTTTGAGTTGCCGCGTCGCGCCGCGCCTGTAGGTACTTAAGGCCGGCGGCACCTTTGAAGTCGCCGCGCCCGTAGGTATATAGCTACCGCGCGCTCTGGAAACTTCTGTAGGTACCTACGCTCTACTAGTGTGTTCCAGAATGTTCCTTTAAATGTAGGTATTGAATCATTTTAGTACCTACTGTTTTTCTAAGAATCGACCGGCGTAACAATATAATTACTTAAAACGTGAAGGAACGATGGTCCGCGAACCATTTCTATGTTTTTTGAAGTCCACGCGAACGAAATCGTAGGAAGAGCTAGTTTTATTTGGGTTTATCTTCCGCAGCAAAGTTTTTCATAGTTGACGATTGTGGGTTAAAGGTGCTGTTGGTTATCACAACGATAAGAAAGCAAAAAATAATAATTATATAATCATAGCTTGAAATTTTACATGGTAAGGTTAATGAAAAATGATTTTATAATCTAAAAAAGTACATGACGTATGAAGAAAATAATTAAACATACAGTAATTAATGTTAAAATTCTTGATTTAATACTTGCTTGACTATTTATGATTAAATTTGACATTAACTTTAATATGACATTACCAATATATAAAAGTGAAACGTTGTCTGTTTGTTTGTTTGTGGAGCTTTCAGGCGATAACGGCTGGAAGGATTTTGATGAAATTTGGAATTGAGATAACTTATACCCTAGAAAAAAACATAGGATACTCGTACTTTTTTACCGAAACATTGTAATTTTCCACGGGAAAACTGAAAAATGTTGATTACATGCTGTAAGGAACGGTTGCCATGGAAACGAAATAACAAGTCTGTCAAAAAACTTCAAGAGCATTGGTATTTAATATCCTAAGAGAACATAGCATGCTTTCTGAATGCGCGATAAACGTAGTCCGCGCGGACGAAGTCGCGGGCGGGAAAGCTAGTTAAATAAGAGACCCTATATTTTACTATTGCATTTTGTTTATTATCGTTATATTATCGTTGTACTATCGTTGTATTATCGTTGTATTTCCTTGTATAGATATGTTTGCACAATATTGTTATGGTAGGGTGTACTGGACTTTTATAATTATTATTACTACGAGTATCTACTAAATTACTACAGTCTTGTGAATAAATAATTCTGTTTCTGAATGTTTGAATTCAAATCAAATTTCACAATTAATATACAAGAACAAAAACAGAGTAAAAATAACTAGTTTAATTGCCTGCTCTGCCAAAAAAGAGCTTTTGCCAATAAATTATATACTGTTGGAATGTGCTTATCTAAGCCTTCAATTTGATACCTATATTGTAAATTTTGAAGAGAAATATATTTTTTCGAGTTTGTAAATAGTGCCATACTGCCGCCTATTGAAAGTTTTCAAAAAATAATATTGCCTATGTTACTCGGGGGAATGTAAGGATTCTAACGATACTCCATACGTCTAAATCTGTTCAGGCATTTAAAAATTATGGTGGAATAAAGAAATTCACACACAAACATACAGTACATTATACATACATGAATGCTAAAAACAATACACTCCCTTTTCTCGGCAGTCCTATAATAAACTAGTACAGTACCCGGCGATAAATAATGCCTTTGGAAAGAGACAATTGGCTGTTTACGACGATTTCCGAACACTGACGACCGTCCATTAATCACCGTATTTATTAAGTGTCATTTCATATCATATAAATACTGCACTTTATGGAATTTATTAGTTTAAGTCAAATCGATGACATGAAAACTTTAAATATCTATAGAGAGCTGTTGCAACTACTCGAAAAAGGACAGTATAGTACATTGTATTACTAGGGAGCAAAATAATATTTTGACGAAGATAGCGCTATTTTGAATCCAGAGCGGAGTGAAGGATTCTTAAGTAGAATCCAAGTATTCAATATAATTTTGAATTTTATTTATTTTTCAATACAAATAGTGAAAATAATTGTGTCCGAGTGATACACTCTACTTTTCATGAGAAAAATAAATAAAAGGTGCTGTTAGATACTGTACTACTCATTTTAGTTATTTAAAAGGATATTAAATAGATTAAAAATAAACAACATAAAATAAACTAGGTAATGCGCTTAACAATCTCTTCAGATATTGTGATCAAAATTTTGTGTAAATCTCGATTTGAAAGTCATTAAAATGAAAAAATATGTAAATATAAAAATATGGACGAAATATATACGAATGCTCATTCTGCAGCGTGTTTGTATAAATATTATATTATAAGTGTTTGTTCATGCCTAAAAGCCTTGTCTTGCATTTCATTTATATTTTACAATAGTTCAATTTGGGTAGGGTTTGTTAAGTGTGGGGTTTTATTTTATTGTTATATTTTAATTTTACCATTTATCATTTTTCTGACTTACAGTTTTGGCGGAAGTAAGCTACATAATTTTATTTTGTTCATTTTAAATATGGCTTTCCGCAAAGTAACGCCTGAATCCATCAACTATTTGAAAGTCATTACTGATACTGGCCACCAACGTGTGAAGGTTGCGTACATTTGGGTAATTCTTGAATATAGGTACAGGTTTCCGAAAAACACTTCGCTTTTTTGCATTTTCCCACTCGTTAAAATTGTTACCTATAAGCTTTCAAATATTTTATCCTGCTCTCCGTACATTATTGATCTCTATGGATAGGCTCTATTGTCTACGCCGTACATTCACAAGATTCTTTTTTCAAATACAGACAGCGCGCCACGCGACCCAATGAACAAAATTCCATTGTACGTAGGAAATGTCTTAGCAAAATTCATGTTCCAAATTCAAAACTCATTAATGCCCTCTCCGAAAGTCTTGAACAGAAAAGACCTACTTTGCTCCCATTTTTCGAGAAACCAAAAATTAATAGATTTAATGTTGGGGGATTTAAACAACTCTACATTATATATTTTCAGCTAAATGCGACCGTACTCTATAGCACCTGTATAACGGCTGACAAACAAAGAATATAACTGACAAACGTCACACAGGTAGGGTGCGACAACGCTCTACGAAGCCGAAATTAGCCGAGTCTCTTTCCAAAGACCGATGTGCATTATTTATCGCCGGGTACTGTACAAGTTGAGTAAACATTTCAAAATTACTATAGATACTCAGCTTTTAAAGGCTTGTAAGGTACTCATAATAATAATGACTTGCATAACCTACACTAACAAAATAATTATTGTATCGTAGGTGTCAGCCTACCCTTCCATAGCCAGTTTTTTTTCACTTGAAATTTTGCAGGCTAACGTTACAGTAAGCACGGTAATAGTTACCGTGCAGTAAGTTGTTTGTTTGTCTTATGAAGTAGTGCTGGCCCCTGTTGTCAGTTTGTCAGGCCACCCGAGGGCCTCTGACATGGCTTAATACAAATAGGTATAAGTTTGATAGACCAAGGCATAATAAAACATGAAAAGTAACGAACTTCTCGAAGCGAACACAAATAATTGTTTGTACAGAAATTACATCGGTCCTATCTTTCTGTGGTACTAATCAAAACAATGTGATATGTTCTCAGATTAGAAGTGGTTATTTTATTAAATTAACGGTTTACACGACGCAAGACATGTAACTCAAGATAATAATCTATACCTATAACGGTTATAATAAAAACTCCGATTATGGACTTACAAACACTTCAATTTATTTCACATGGGCACTGTACAAGTGTACACTCTCTGGGGCGGTGTTTGGATTGTATGTTTTAATTGTTTTGATCTGACGCCAAATTTGTTTATATAAATATGCACTATCCACAGATCGCAGTTGTTATTACTTTTTAGTAATTAATTAACGCGCACTCACTTGTTGTTTTCATGCATCCGTAGCATGTGCGGGAATCCCCGCGATGACAGCTGTCAGTCAGCCGTCCAAGTTAGTGATGTGAAAATATTAGTGGTGCGCCGAAACAGGTACCTTAATTCTAGACTTAAATCTCTAACCTCCTTCGAACGCGCTCCCAATCAAGTTACCCACACTTGTTTTTATCTCCAAGCCTCCATGCTTTTTGCCTTCTACCAGATCAGTGACACTGACAGTCCCATCAAATCTAGTACCTTCAACGTCAAAGTATTTGTATGAAACACTAGCTGTGCCCGCGGCTTTGCACGCGTGATCATTTCTCTAGGTTAAAAGTAAGTCTATGTACCATTCCAATACCTAAAATACCAATATACCTAAAATACCAATATACCAACATTTGATCAAAATTCCTTCAGCTGTCAAAAAGCTTTTTACCGATTGCTTGGCTTCTACTGATGGAGATACAAAGTACCGCAGTTTTTAAGTCAAACCCAAAGCTATCCAACAATGAAAACCGCATCGCAATCGGTCCAGTAGTTTTTACGTGATGCGCGAACAAACATACAGACAAAAAGAAAGACGCGATTTAAAAAAATGTTCTATTCTTGTTCAGTGACTTATTGTAAGTACCATAGACCATTTTTTTTTAAATTATCTTCTTTGTACAGACTTTTTCGTTCTTATTGCTTTTCTAGCTGTGTCCGCGGCTTTGTCCGTTTGATAATTTCTCTGGGTTAAAAGTTCTTCTTCTTAAGAGCTCAGCTCTTGTCAATGGAGTAATTTCCAGCGTTCCCTATCTTTGGCCAAATCCTTGAGTTCCCTATACGAGATGACATTTATCTTCTCCTTTATCTGAATTGTAAATTTCCTTATAGGTTTGCCTCTTCCCTTCTACGATGGTTTTTACGAAGTTGTCATTTCGTACCATCATTCTTCTTCTCCTTGCAATGGTCGCTATTAAGTTTCGTTTTTCTCAAAAGTTACCTTTGTATTATTCCCGGACCAAAAGTAACTGTAGAATACAGAATACTAAATTTCATTCAGCTGTCAAATTGTTTTTTATCGATGGCTCGGCTTCTACTCATCGAATTGAGATACCAAGTACCCCAGTTTTTATGTCAAACCCTAAGCTAAGTTTTTACGTTATGCAAGAACAAACAGACAGACACAATTATTAAAAAGTAACTGTGCCCGCTGCTTTGCCCACGTTGTTATTGATCGAGCGAGCGAACCGCGAGCGAAGCGTCTCTGTTTCAGCTTCGACAAAAATTATTTCGTATATCCGGATGTCTGTCCGGATTTCCGTTTGTTCTCCTCTACAGGTCGCCTTTCTCAACCGATTTAGAAGAAAATTGGCAAATTCTATGTTTTTTTTAGAATTTTTGATTGGGGGGTACTTCTGCAAAAGAGGGTAAAGAGGTGGCTACTGAATATCTCCGCCATATTAAATCCGATTTCAATGGTTTTTCTTTAATTTGAAAGGTAGTAACTTTAAGATAGTCTTATAAAAATTTGGTGAAGATCTGATGAGCATCTTCGGCGTGATGAACAGAATAGCTCCTCAAAGCGCAGTAAATTTCTCACTTTTAGGTTTCTACCAGTGGATTCAGCCCTTTACCTACTACGTAGGGATTGATGGAGCACCTTGGTTATTAATGTTAGTGTTAGAATAAGGTAACTAGATGGCGCTACTGTGCACCGCTAGATTGTTTGCTAAAAAGTTTGTACGCGCGAGGTCTACAGCTCACAGAGCCACTAGTTTAACTGGGCAAATAGTTACCTGTGTTATTCCAGTACCTAAAGTGCCTATAAAGTACAATATGTACTACATTTCATCAAAACTTGTTCATCCTTCAAATAGTTTTTTTCGATTGATCGGCTTCTATTCGTATATTCTTGAGATACCAAGTACCTACATACGTCAGTAATTGAGACATAACCTAGGTTTTACAAGATGCGAGAACAAACACACGATTAAAAAAAAACTTGTTTAGAAGCTTATTTGAAGTACCCTAGACCATTAATTTTTAATTATCTTCTTTGTACAGACTTTTTGTTACTTACTCCTTTAATGTAAGTATTTAAATAAATACATGCCCGGACAGTTTGAAAAATGCCTAATATGACAGGGCAATATGATAATACGAGTTACTATTGAAAATAATAACAGACCGTGACATACCTACTGTATTACTGACTAACTGACTGACAGACAACGCACAGCCTAAACTGGTGGACCTCGGGATTTGAAATTTGGAAGAATATTCCATAAGTATCCATAAGTAGTGAGTGCACTACGGAAGTAACTATAAACCGGAAAACTTGAATACCAACTCCAAATAAAAAGCTCCTATCCTGCGCGAACCATTTAACTTATTGGGATGAAAAGTATCCAATGTCCTAACCTCGTTGTATGAACTCAAATCATGCCAAATTTCATTTGAATTCATTCAGTAGTTTCGGCGTGATGCGCGGCCAAGATACAGACAGAAACAAAAAACAGAAAAAAATATACAGTTTTGCTTCAGTATTGAACAGCCACCAAAAAAACACCTCAATATCTTAAATGTACAGAATTCGGACCCATATCCCCCAGGAACCCTTTATTTATTCGGGATAAAAAGTATCCTCAATTTTTATCCATCATTTAAAATGGCTGTGCCAAGTTGCATCAAAATCCGTCTAGTAGTTTCAGCGTTAAACATGTTCTTTTAAATAACGTCAACCCCTAACCTGCGGAAACCTTTTAATTTTTCAGGATGAAATGTAGGTATCCAGTGTCTTACCTCGTAGTATGAACTCAAATCATGCCAAGTTTCATTTGAATTAATTTAGTAGTTTCGGCGTGATGCGCGGACAAGATATAGACAGACAAATAACTAGCTTAAAAGCTAGTAAAACACGCCTGCCCTGCCAAAAAAGAACTTGTGCCAATGAATTATATACTGTTGGAATGTGCTTGTCAAGGCCTTCAATTTGAAACCCATATTGTAAAATTTGAAGTTTTTTTCGTCTTTTCAAATGGAACCACACTGCCGCAATATTGTATTTTTTTTTTTTTCAAAAAAAAAATTACCTATGTTACTCGGGGGAATGTAAGGATTCTAATAATACCCCAAACGTCTAAATCTGTTCAGGCAAAAGTTGTGGTCTAATAAAGAAGAAACAAAGAAAGTCACATACATACAAAGTACAGACATACATACATGAATACAAACTTAACACTCTCTTTTTTGGGCAGTCGTGTAAAAACATCAAAAAATCACTCGCTTCAAAAGTGCCAAGAACCTGCTTCATAATTTGAAATGGGCTTAGTATTCAAATTAGGCCTCCGGAAACAGTGTGTATCCAACCTCCTTGGACGACAATTATTGATATCAAGCAGTAGTAGATTTATAAACAAAAAAACAGTTTTTTTAATGATTTTGTTTTTTACATGCTTTGTCTTCGAGTTGTGAGCTATCCTGAAAGTTTCAGCCGGATAGCTAATGGAAGGGAAGTGCTCGTGAGGTGCAAGATTCCACCTGGAACGACGGACAAACAAGAAACGTGTTAAAATTAGAAACGAATAAGTCAGAGGAAGTTTAGAAGTAGTGAGTTACTGAATGGACACTATACATGTTAGGTATGCGGAGAGAGGAATGTCATGCAACGAGGAGAGTGTTGCAAGTTAGAAATAAATACAAATGGTAACAAACTGAGTTTCGACATGACATTCACGTAAAAAACGAACGGGAATATCGGATACTACTTCCCCATATATTTTTTCTACACCGTCTACACGTCTACATCCCGTTGGGTGGCATATTTCTTAGCCAGGTCAGTTATGTTTTCCTAGTCACAGACTCAAAAGAGCGTAGGTAATATCTTCCGTGCTGCGGCCAATGGCAATGCAGAAACAAACGGCAAGCTGCCACAGCGGTTATGTTTCCCTAGTCACAGAGGAACAGAACATTTCGAAAACCTCGTATCTCCCATGCGCTCGCTCGTAAGCCAAAGGGAAACCCGCTAGTTTAATTCATTGTCAACGGAACGATTCAAAGACTTCGTATGCCCATGCATGCCGCATGCGGATTCTGTCAATACTTGTATCAATTATTATTCCATAAAGTTAGGGTTTCGCTTCTATGATTTATATATTATTCGGTGGTGCCAGTGAGCTCGCTTGCTGCACAGTTTGTGAGACAGTACAGTCTAGTTTTCTCATTGAGGAACTGGACTTTATAGCATACTAGACATTTTAGGACACTAGACAATGTGAGCCTGAACGGATCAATCCGTTCAGGCTCACATTATGGTAGAAACAAGACCATGACAGTACCACAGAATAAATAATAGTACAACAGTACATTGTAATTTGTACCACAACCACATAATAACTAATAGTCACTTAATAAAAATAATAATGCCACAACTACTGAATATTAGAAGTCTGTGACCACAACCATAGGGATATTATGTGTGCTTTTTACATTATAATTCCAGTGACCAAAATGTGTATCGTCACTTCCGACACAGAATAAATAGTAAAGTTGTGATTAGTGCTTGCTGACGCTTTTCTGGCAGGCGTTGACCCGTTGTTGGTTATGCTACCCTAGTCACAGAATGAAAGGACGTAATTCTAATACCAGGGCTGTGTTCACTTACACGCTCGAATCATCCGTGCGATTATCGCTCGATCATCCGGAGATAGTGAACGACTTTGGACGTTCACATACAACTGACAACTGTCAAGTGTCAGTTTCATACTATTCCTCCCCTCCACTACTATTTTTCGGATGACCCAGGCGAACGCCCGGACGACGCCGTGAACGATTTCGAATGTACGTACGCGCGGGTGATCCGTGCGTCCTCGAACGTTTATGTGAACGGGCCCCTTGTCTAGCAGCTGGTGCGTTTGTTTATTGTGGTGGCCGTACCTGGCCGTATGGGTACTGTCAAAGAAGTTGGACGTAATATTTTTATTCTATTTGGATGGAAGAAGATACCAAAAAGAATACGAATACTACGTAGATACTAAAAACAGCTAAAGCTGCATCTCATAGCGTATTTGCTTGTGATGCAGACCCCAGCCAGTAAGCGTAATTCAAAATCTTTGGGTGCAGTAATGTCATAGAGAAATGTCCTTGGTGCGATGCCAAGGAATAAATAATAGTACCACGTAGGTAGGCCAAGCTTTGGCCAAGTATTCAAGCTTTGATTATATAATCAAAGTATTCAAGTATTATTAATTCGGTGGTAAAGTAATAATGATATTGTGCGCGAAGTTACCACAGCTTAACAGTTATGTTTCCCTAGTCACTGAGGAACAGAACTTTTTGCATCTTCCGTAAACTAGCAAGCAAAGCTGGCCCATTAGAATTATTATAGTTTGGTAGGTATTTGGTGTTATGATTTCCTAATCACCGACGAATGAACATAATTCCAGAACCTCCTACCTATCTCCCGTACGCGCTCGCTTGTTCTGAGTAGAGCAGGATATACTCTTTGCTGCTGTCGCGTACCTACCTAGTGATTTGTAGGACAGATAAAGTTTTTTTTTCATAGTAGACATTTCTTACGTCATTGAGGTGTATAGGTATACTAAGGTCACAGAATAAATAATAGTACAAATACTTAGGAAGAACAATTTCATTATTGTTGAATACTCTCCTCCCTCCCTACTCTCTTCCTCTTCTCTTCTCTGTTCTCTTAGTACTGTCTGAGACGTACAAAACAAGTCGTTAGCGATTAAAACAACTAATGAGTTCAATAATAAAATAATTATTTATTTATTATTATTTATTTATTTAGTACACAAAGTTATAAAAGTTATAAAGATTACATTGCTTAAAGATAACAAGTAATAGTTGTAAAACAAAGTATAAACCAAAAAGAAAAAAATGCGTCACTAGATCCTGCTCTAGGAAAACCTGTGTCGCAGGAATCTAGTAGTACATAAGAACATAATATACATAATCATATTATTTATGAGAGCGTGTCAAATGAACGAAGAATGATGAATGAAATGATGATGCATGAGTGTGTACGATGAGTGTAGTATATATTAGGATGTGTTCGTGTGTGTGTGTGTGTCTGTGTGTGTGTGTGTGTGTGTGTATATCAAGAGATAAGTTTGTGCATGCTTGTGTTTATGGACATGTACAAGAGTTATGCCAAATATAAAGTCCATTTGTGATTACTGTTGCTCATTCGTACTGTAACTGGGTGTTTGCGAAACCTGCTTCGAAGATACAGGAAATCATAGCTAGAATGGAATCGAGTAAATCTACGCTAAGAGGGAAGTTGAACTATGCTTTAGGAATTCAAAAGTTAAGTCAAATGTCTATAGGTTAAGTTAGTATATTGATTAAATAGGTTGTGGTATATCACAATATTTTGGGAATGAAAGAAATTTGGGCCTGTTTCTCTCCATACAACCGGCAGGAATGTACTTTTTATGCCTAGAATTCCCAGGGTGAAATTATTTATAAATTATTCATAATTAACGCCATTTATTTTATGAAATTTCACACAACAAAACCAAAGCTCTAGAGAAATTAATATATGTACATACATATACGTAGTACTATTATTGACTAGTGGCTCTGTGAGCTGTAGACCTCGCGCGTACAAACTTTTTTGCAAACAATCTAGCGGTGCACAGTAGCGCCAACTAATTACCTTATTGTACAACTAACATTAATAACCAAGGTGCTCCATCAATCCCTAGTAGGTAAAGGGCTGATTCCACTTGTAGAAACCTAACAGTAAGAAATTTACTGCATTTTGAGGAGCTATTCTGCTCATCACGCCGAAGATCCTCATCAGATCTTCACCAAATTGTTATGAAACCAATTTAAAGTTACAACCTTTGAAATAAAAAATATATTTCATATCGTATCTGATAAGGCGGAGATATTCAGTAGCCCCCCAAATCGACTACTACGGTGAGGTCGAAGTCGAGTTTGTACTAGGATAATACTAGTGGCTCCGTGAGCTGTAGAACTCGCGCGTTCAAACTTTTTTGCAAGCAATCTAGCGGTCACCGCTAGATTGCTTGCAAAAAAGTTTGTAGTAGTGCCATCTAGTCACCTTATTGTAAAACTAACATTAATAACCAAGGTGCTCCATCAATCCCTACCTAGTAGGTAAACGGTGATTCCACTGGTAGAAACCTAAAAGTGACAAATTTACTGCATTTTGAGGAGCCATCATGCCGAAGATCCTCATCAGATCTTCACCAAATTCTTATGAGACTAACTTAAAGTTACCACCTTTCAAATGAAAAAATAACCATCGAAATCGAATTTAATACGGCGGAGATATTCAGTAGCCCCCTTTTTACCCTTTTTTGGGGGAAGTATCCCCCCCCCCCCTTCCCCCAAATCAAAAATCCCCGAAGAATAAAAAGTTCAAAAAATTTGTTTAACCTGTATACCAAGTTTCGTCTAGATCGGTTGAGAAATGCGACCTGTAGAGGAGAACAGCCGGACAGACAACCGCCGGATTGATTCGCTCGCGCATCGCGCTCGCTCGGTCAATTACTTACTTTTCATACCACCTGCTCGAAAACGTCCAATTGCATATCATAAAATCTCAACGTACAGTACGTACATCACATTATATCCCAAGGGATATAATGTGATTAGATTTGGAACGCTAAAATTCGTATGACTCTTGTACAGAGTAATGTGCAGTTGTCTATGATCTTACGGGCAAAATAAGGTTTATTCAAAAATCGAACTGGCCGCCAAAGGCAGAAAAGAAAAAAAATGGCGTGATTGTAAATAAATGTGAAAGAGACGGTTTTTAGTGTTAATTTAACATTTCCGTATTAAAAATGTCGTCGAGCGATAGTGATTTGACTCCGTAGTTTAAATCAGATGCTTTAGAGATTATTATTAATCTACTACCGGAAAAATCAAAACATAAATACGAAAAAGCCTGCGCATAAAGATATTAATCAATGGAGAACAACAAAAGGAATCCGAAACCGTCCTTTTTTGTTTATTTAAAACACTTAGCATCAACTCGAAAGCCACGCATCCTAATTTATTGGTTTTTATTGTCTCGCAGCAGGCTTGAAAAGTAGAGTATTCACCTCGGGGATAAAGCCTGCCTTTTGTCACGGGCGGCATATTGGACCTATCGCTTCAAACGGGATCTACTCCCAAAAAGTAGTAAAGTTCTACTTTATCATTATTACTTTACAAGTCAAGGGAAACATACAAGGAATCTTTGGAGTGGATAATGGAGAATAGAGTAATTTTCAGAAAACATGATGCTTGCCTACATTCTGCATCTAAAAGACAAGCTTAGGGCTTCTTCTATGTGAAATACTCAAAATTATGATATAGCGCTTGGTACAATACGCATTTCGTCCAAATCGCAGTCCACACGCTTTTTTCAAATATGCAGATAGTCCAATGTTCATGGATAATGAGTTGTCACACACAAAAATAGTTAATTATTTGCAACGATTAATTAAATAAATAAAATTATAGAAGTGTATGCAACTGCATATAATTAGGTACACACTCGCGTTTTAATAACGCCAATTATATGACAGTTGCATACACTACTATTACTACATTCATAATAAAAATATATACAGGTTAGAAAAGAAAAACTTAAAGTAAATTAGCTATATTACATGAGTATTACAGATTATACAGATTCATTTTTTCCTAGCCAATGTAGTAAAATCCTAATCTATTTGAAGCACATGAAAAATACTGAGAGGAATCATGAGCTCACTTTTAAAGAAAATAATTTGTCAGTATTTCTTAAATGCATTTTTAGAAATATGCATATATTTTTTCGCGAACTAGTTATTCTACTTCATAAAGAGAATGAAAAGGTTTTTTTTCTTGATAAGTACCTCTCCCATCTCCATCCAAGCTTTCCTATAAACGCAGGTAGAAGCGCACTCGCAATAAATAATAGCACCTTAGTTAAGACAGATTAACTGTTTAAACTTATGACTAAAATCATTCCGAAACGCGCGCGCAAATTAACGTGTAACACCTTCATTCAAATATGTACTCCTAGTACAAAGAAAACGGATGATATGCGAAAACCGCGTATCTCCACGGGCCAGCCCGTGTTGCTGCAGAAATTTAATTTATTTTAACGCCATCTATGAAAACGGGCAAAAAGTTTTAATGTACAATGAAAAATAAATGCACAAGCCGCAAGCGCAATCAACGCACAGCAAAGTCACATAATAAATAATAGTGCAACATGTGTCACACGTGGTATCATACACAGACAGAATTAGCACAACACAAATATATTAGAACAAGCTTACTCTGCGATTTTAGACTTGTTTCCATGTTTCTGGTATGGACATTTTGAAATCATTATCAAATCAGTACTGGTCATTTTTTTTTTGTAATATTCTTGACCCACACCGAGTAGTTCGCACCGAGAGTTTCGCTAAGCCTTAAAATTAATGTAGGTAGAATAAATTTTGCTTATGGGCATGACTAAACCAGACAAACAAAGCAGCAATCGTCTTTGCTCTCAGCTGTTATGTTTTCCTGGTATAAATTCGTTCAAAATATCGATCCGTCTGTGATGATGATTCGATTTTCAAGGTTCGCCACTTACGTGCTTGCCTTGTGCTTACATAGTTGCAGCAGCACATTGAACCTTGTCATCAATCGATTACTAGATAATAAATAATAGTTGGTCGGCTCATCACATAGAGTTAGCATTTCGTTTACTGAGTTCGTCATCTCGGATGATCTTACTTCAAAGTCATGGTTAACATATTCCTCCACTTCCCAGGGTCGCATAGACGCGAAGAAATGATCAATTTTCTAATAAATTTCGTAACCCAAAATCACAGGTTAATTAATATTACTACCACAGAATAAATAATAGTACTAATACTACCAAAAACCGACCCACTTTTTATACATACGATTAAGGCTCCATCCCAAAACATTTTTTATATCATTGGTGTTAGGGTTTAAAGTAACGTTAAAAGCTACACTTAAGTGCTAATAATTTAAAAAACCAGCAGTGCGAGCATGGATCTTATCGATCGATAAATTTACCGTTTTTTTTAAACAAGTTTAACGTTAATATTCGATAATACGAGTTCAGTAGCACGGAACGTACTTTATCGACAACGACATTATATCGATAAATCATTTTTAATATATAGATTTATATCGACAAAAGGAAGCATGAATCTTATTTTTGACAATTGTTGTCGATATAATGTCGGTAATTTTAGCAAATTTATCGAATATCGGCAAATTTATCGAATATCGGCTTTCCAAAGTTACACGATAAACTTTTTTTTTTGTAAATTCTTTTTCGGAATATAAGCCAAAACGTGGAGGTGTCAGAACATCGTGAGGCAAGTTTCAGGGATGCCAATGATTTTAAAATTCTTTTTAGAATTTATAAGGAAATTGCCCTCGTCCTCATTCAAGATGTCGAGGGCGTTTGAGAAGGAGTCAATCTTATGGACTGCCTGCGCATATTGTAGTATCTACTTTACATAATAATACCAAAATACTTAGTTACGTTTTTCCTATTTCCAGAAATTATCTTTTGTTGTGATTGTGCATTAGATGCTCTAATTATTATGGTACCTAGTAGGTACTCAGTCTAAAAAACTACCTGTATAATCATTGTTGTAGGTTCTAACAGCTGTACGCTTTTTCACCGAGGGCAGTTGCACCAACGATGCATCGGCCAGGAATACTAAACTAAGGAATAATATAGCACTAGGACAGCGCACTGTCAGACTTGTCAGGGAGGTGTCTCAAGCAATTGTGCAACGAGTTATGGCTAGTTATACTTTAGGTTAGGTTCAAGGAATATACTACTTTATGGTAGTTAGATGAATTCCAAATGACAGAAGTTCCTCCGTAACAACTCAAAATAATAAAAATCTGCCAAATTGTGTCAAAACAATATTTTTTAGACTATTAGTCGTCTATCTGATATATGGTATTTTTATTTTATTTTATTTATTTATGGCTTACCAACAACTATTACACTAATACATTCACAAAATATTATAGAATAAGGTTAAGTTTTAAAACTAAGCGCACAGTTCTTTATAGGCAAACACATCATGCATAATATAAACACATAAATACATAAAAGCGGACATAGTCCGTAAACAAAATCTATCGTGGAGAAGACGTACTTTTATTAATTATATTGAAATAGTCCGACGATTTCCTGCGAAACCCGCCCAGTGAGACCATAAAAATGACAGTTACACTACCACATTCATTCAAAAGCTTACCAAGTCTTGGAACCACTGAGTTTTTACCCAGGGCAGTTCTCCGAAATGGCGTTACAAATAAATTAATGGTACTACGAGGGTATCTCCGAGGAACTTTGAAATGAAATCGATTCAGCAAATCTGGGCAGTCTAATTGATTCCTAAAGAGCTTATAGGAAAACATTACATCTAAAAAAAAAACTTCGAAGAAGACCTACTGAAATATTTTAGCCTACCATCATAAGACTTGATTTTATTTTTTATACCAGCACTGTAGGACAAGTGCCAAAGAAACCTTTTTTGAATCCTCTCAAGCCTTAGCATATGTGTCGCAAAGTGTGGTCTCCAAATCAAATATATATAGGTGGTATAGTCCACGAGTTGCCATATTTTAAATCGATAAACTCACGACGTGTTATCGAATCAATAAAATTTACCGAGAGGCTAGATCCAAGCTACCGCATTTTGATAAAATTGATAAAAAAAGAACTGTTTATCGATCGATAAATTAATCGAATTTTATCGCTCGGTAAGATCCATGCTCGCACTGCAGTCATGTCTTGATTTTATCGATAGACAATCAATTTTGAACGTTGAGACTCACGAAATAAATATCAAAGTCGCATGGGTATTGTAGACAGGGCCAATGAAATGGAAGCGCCTGCGACGCGCCGCGTCACGCCCCCATCTTCTTCGGTGACGCATTCAGTCTGACGACTCGCGCGCACGTGAACTCCTACAATCTTATGTGCTCCTGGTAACATGCGCACATTTCGCGCAAGAGTTGCGCGTTCATGCGCACCAGTTTCGTGCGCGCCGCGCGCGCGCACGTCTTTCTTTCACGACGATATGTACTAATTACCATTTTTGTACGACCATTTTTTAGCCCTAACTGAATGGAATATAGTCGGATTTCGCACGGGGACAGTCATGTTGATAGGCTGTCAAACTTTCAGTTGATAAATGTTTGCGCCTGCGCGATGCGATTCCACCGACTGCCTGCGCGTGCGCTGCTATGCTAGGTAGTATATTTCAATGCGCGCCGCGCCGCCCGCCGCGCCCGCGCCGTCCGGTCTTGCTTGTGTTGGTTCAATACAAACAGCGACACCACGCCACACGCGGTACGGTGAGCGACCGCACTGCCTTGGTACCTGTGCCATGTATTAAAATTTATTCAGTTCTAGATCTAGACTACAAAATAACATCAACTGCCGGGCCAGAGCCACAGAATAAATAATAGTACTTATACCCGAGCCACCGGGTTGAATAGCGCTAGCGCAGACGTGGCGCGGCCGCGGGCGACTCGCTCGTAGTTGTCCGCCAAATTGATATTGTTCAAATTGACAGGTTTTCATATTTCATAAGGCGACGCTGATCATTATTCTTATTTTTATTAACCAAAAAAAATTCAGTAGGTAACTATTATGAAATTAATTAATTAATAACTCTCAAGTTGAGAGTCTCAACCAAGCAGAGTTCGGTGGAATAATAAAAATTCAGTTGCCTGTTTCCCGCTCCCGGGAGGCGCTTACATTATGAGATACTAGCTATGACCGCGGCTTTGCCCGCGTAGTTATTTCATTTAAAAGAAGCCCATATGTGTTATTCCAGGAACAAAAACTTAATTTATTTAAAATACGTTCCGCCGTCAAATAGTTTTGAAACGATTGCTCGGCATCTAATCATCGGATTAAGATACCAAGTACCCCAGTTTTTAAGTGTTAAACCCTAAGCTATCCAACAATAAAAATCGAATTGCAATGGTGTCAGTTTACGTGATGCGCGAACAAACATACATACAAATAGACAAAAACAGACGATTTAAAGAAATTTTATATATTCTTGTTCAGTAGCTTATTTTAATAGGTACCCTAGACCATTTATTTTTATTATATTCTTTGTATAGACTTTTTCGTTCTTATTGCTTTATTATATATAGATTTCAGTACTAAGTTTATTAAAAAAATTGTAAATTGACTCTGGATGAACGATGTGTGGTCAATAATCTAATCTAACCTAATCTTTGGGGCAATACATAACATAATATACTCCATGACGGGGTGGGGGGGGGGGGGGTTTGGGGGCGGCGGCATACTTCTTTGATTACCAGTAGTTTGCCTTCCCCCCCCCTTCTCCCTCCCCCCCAAAGATAATGGGACAACCTTACCAAATTATTAAATTGTATAGTCATCTGTCCTTGATAAGTGTGCAAAGTTTCAGTTCAATCTGCAGTTTTGAAGTGGGTGAAAATCACTTTAAAAAATCCGGTACAAACAAACATACATACAGTTAGAACTAATAAAAGCGTGATAAAAAATATACTTATGCTCTGCTCTCTCTGGCAATTTTTCTCACCTACAAGCGCTTTTTCACTTTAGAAAAACAAAGCTCTGTGAAGGATAGCACAGACAAACCATCACCAGGTAGTAGTAAAATTGGAGTGGGCGCCGCACCCCCACTTTTGATTTTAGGGGGGGGCATTCTGCACCCCTTCCGCGGTCCCTGACATCAAACAATCAAACATTTTTTTCGTATGACAATCAAACTGGCGACGCGCCGTTCTATATCACGAAATAAAAAAAAAGTCTCCTGCAAATTGTGTTTCGTTTTTACACATAAATACGATTTAAAAAAATACTACTCTTCTCCGCGGGAAGGGAGGGGCAAACGGATAAAGTGTTTATTAAACTGCCCCAGTTTATTAAACACTTAATCCATTTGCTGGTTTGCTTGGCTTGTTGAAGTGTGAAGTCAAAATCCGTTCGCTTGACTGCAGTCTCTTCTTATCAGTCACTTCTGCGTTTCGTATTGTACTATTATTTATTATGTGGTTTCGTAGCGTATGAGGGCGCGTAGATAGGTAGATTCAATGATGTTATATATAAACTAGGGTAGATTAGATATTGTAGTTATGTAAGTATTATTTGTTGTAAAGATATTAGATTCAAATGGTGACCGACTTCAAAAACTCTTATTATCTTATATTGTATTTTTGTATAGGTATTACATTTTTAATTATTGACGTAGGTTTAGAAAAGATGCCAGGGAAAAAACAGACCGTGTCACTAAGTTTACAAGGTTTAATTACATTTGAAGAAATTAAGTCTAGTTTAGTTTACGTGATATGATGATATGATTACGACCAAATAGCTGCCATTGTTCTGGTTCAATTGTAATTATTTTATTATTTATAGGGTTTGTTTACAAAATAACATGCGTCGCCTCGCCGCTGTTTCCGCGTCAGCTTGGCCATATTCGATGTTTACACATCTGCCAGGCGTCCCGTGACGGCAAATTTTATTTTTTGATATATTTTTTAGGACATTATGTGTACTGTTAAACTAAAAAGGCACTTATGTCTATATCCTTCCCAATCCCAAGCACAAGATCCATTCCACTCCACAGCAAATTGGTCAGAAGTAACAACAGCACGTTTATAACTTCACTATCAGGACTGGAGTTATCGCTGACCGCTGTGTCAGTAACGTGAACATAACGCGCGATAGAACAGTCGTAATAAGCTTCTACTATGGAAGAGTCCCCGTAGGTAGACATTCCACGGGCCCAGCGCGCGCGATCGTCGATTGTTTCGCGGCCAATTAGCGGGCACGTGCCGCCGCGCCAGTCGCCCCGCGCCGACCCGACCGTGCCACCACCACGCGCCGCTATACAACAGTACATAAGGTTTGACCATTCCTATGGTAGCATTCATGCCACGAATAAAATCCCATAGATGCTACGACTCACGCGGTGACCGCGGCGAGATGACCGACGGTGCGACGCGACGACAGCGCAGCCGTCGGTCGCTGTTTCGATGCGAAAGCGATTTCATATAGATAGGTAATGAACGTTAGTAGTTAGTTCCTCCTATTTTTACTAAATTTGATGTGCCCGACAGTAATTATAAAGGTTTATGTTGTGGAATGCAAATAAAAACATGAATATTGGACTTCTTTTGTGTTACTGGCTCTAGAATAAGTTTTAAGAAAAATGAGTACCTACTTTGTAAAAATAAGTATAGGTAATATGGAAGAAGGTTTAAAAAAATACAAAGTCTACAGCGCCGTACAAACGAGTGCAGCCTAGTTAATAACAGCTGCGTGTGTGTGCGTGACTGGATAATTTGTGTCTGATACACAATTTAATTACAAAAGACTGCATTGTTTTTCATTTTCCGTGAGAACTTGTCAGAATTAGCACGACTTGATAGTCGTGCTAATTCTCGATATATCTAAATCGAGATATTGCTGCGGTGTGGTGGCCGATCGGCATAATAATGTGTATACCTAGCGGCACGTAAGTACAAACAGTGCCAGGAATAACGGAGCCGCCGGGGAATAGTGGCCATATTTGTGGTGGTGTTTTTGTTTTGTGTCTAAATTTTTTTCTTAGATGTTGTAAAATAGTTTTTTATAATATACTTTCTGAGAGTTCCTATTGCGGTTTTAGAATATATATTTTTATTCAATAAAATATTTTCTAAAGAAAAAAAATAGACTTCATAGTAAAAATGTTATTTTGTAAACAACCACTAAAAAGAATAAAATAATTACAATTGAGCCAGAACAGTATCACTTTTTCGAAATCACCAACTAATAATGCATAAATACAACATAAGATAAGAAAGAGTTTTTTGAAGGCGGTGCCAAGCCGAGCCATAATTATTTATATGGTTGAGCTAAGTTTTTGTTTTTGTATTTGAATAATCAAAAAGATAATGTCTTAAAAGGCTTGACGTGCTGTATAAAATAATAAGCTTTTAAAGTAATTATCTACAAAAACTTTATCGTTTACTAGATTGCTGTATTCGTGTCAATCGGTTTGTAAACGTGTGAAAGTCAAAATCTGCTCGTGTGAGTCTCTTGTTTTGTCACATCTGCGTTTCGTGTTTTGTACGAGGGTGCATCATAGATAACTGCATATTACTTCGTACGTAGATAGGTATGCATTAATTTTGTAAAGATATTAGATTTAAATAAACTCTTTCTTATCTTATGTTGTAAATATGCATTATTATGACGTTGGTGATTTCGAAAAAGTGATACTGTTCTGGCTCAATTGTAATTATTTTATTCTTTTTAGTGGTTATTTACAAAATAACATTTTTATTATGAAGTCAATTTAATTTTTTTGGAAAAATAATTTTATTTTTTATTTTTAGTGGCATATGCAAACATCGAAAAGAATATATGCCAAAGAAAATAGTAGACACTTACTCACTATAGTGAATAAAACCTACATATATAACAACTGAATTAGTTTTGTCAATTTTCCAACATTTTGTTGTTGCGTTCCTGTGACTACCTTCTGGCTCCATCATCAGACCCTGAAAACCACATAGGCCATAAGGCGGGAATCTTGGCACAGTCAAAGTTTATATAATGTGTTAAAATGTTGAATACTTTTTATCCCGAAAACTGACTGTGACAAGATCCCCGCCACATTTCGTTCACCGCTAGACTTACGTGCCGCTAGCTATAGGTATTCGGCTTTCGATTTGGCGGTGTAGGCTGTTATTTATTCTGTGGCAGAGGCGGCAAATTTTAGAACGGTTTAAAGATTTGAATTCTATGAAAAACAATAACATTCGCGTAAATAAAACACAACAATACAATACAATACAACAGACTTTATTTGTTGTATTGTATTGTGTATTGTTTTTGTATGCACCAAGCAAAAACAAACGAAAGAAACTTAAAAACTAAAATGAACAATCGGCGGCCTTATTGCTAAATAGCAATTTCTTCCAGGCAACCTCAAAACTTTTGATCTAAACTACAAACGATGCCTCTCTCTACACCAAACTCCAGTACTGTAATCCAAGTCTACGCACCGAAGTGGCGCGCAGAATACACATCAGTTGCATATATTCACAGAATAAATAATAGTGTGTAATGCTTGACTCGAAGTAGCAGCAACTATGCCGTAACTGCGGGCGCCGACACGGAGGCGTGGTGACTATGAACCTATCTAGAGCGGCTCCGACGGGACAGGCCCGTCCGCCCGTCCCGTCCCGCAAGTCAGCGCCAGTGCACCGCGCGCGATCCACGCGAGCGGCCGCGGAGCGTCCCGTATCGTTCGCGGGACGAATTGCGCACGGTCCCGGGACGCGCGACTTACGTACTCTGGTACTTTTTCTTCTTAATTTTTCCGGGATGCGACTTGCAATTGCTTTTCGAATATATGGTGTGTAGTTAGGGTTGTTTTCGATTCTATAGATGTTTGCTATGGGTTACGGTATTTTATTATGGTTTATTTTTATTGTTACGTTGGGTATTGATTGAATTTGCTGTTGGTTTCGATTTATTAGATATTTTATGTTTGACTCCCTTTTTATTGATCACAGATAGGTTTGCACCAAATTCAAACGTAGGTCTGTCTGTACACAAGCGATTTTAACTTGTTAAAAGTAAACCAGCACTTCTCTTTACACTTGTCCGAATATTAAAAAATAGCGCATCTGTTCTGAATTAATAAGTAAAAAGTTAACAACCAAGATAGTCTTATTTTGGGCACCACAAGAACATCCCGGCATACAATTAAGCAAAACCAGTCATCCAAAAGAGGCTGCAATTTAATGAGAATGAATGAAGTAAAAGGCGAGCGACATCCTTCATTCGCATCAACTCCGCCGCCGGGAAAAGTTTCCTCCTCTCTAGATAGATATAAACTCCTTTAGGTTGGAACTTGAGAAAAGTTCGCGATGGCCAAGTTCTAAGCGCGAGTTCAAGTTTCCAGTTCGACAACTTTGCACAAAAACCATTCTCAGGAAATTCCGGCCGCTTTTTGTACAAGAGTACCAGTGTAACTCTCAGCTCCGTAGTTTAACGAAGTTTATATTCTAGTCTAGGAACTTGCAAAGTTAGTGCAGTGAAGAAAATGGCTGCGGCAATGATCTCTGACCGTGGACTTCGAAAGAAATTGACTCAAGAGGCGATACCGGAAAAGACTCCCCGGAAGCCTTCCAAGCGCAAATCGGCGGCGAGCACGTCGAAGGCGGACAAGAAGAACGAGCAGAACAACAACAAACGACCTAAAGTACAGACAGGGGACCCCAAATTAGACTTGTTCACGACGTACCAGCCGTGGGTGATCCAAACGTACGGGGATTCCGCAAAAACAAAGACAATAACTTTGAAAAAGTACGCGAGGATTCTGCGTACGCTGCGGGGGGAGGAGTGTAATAGTTCGGACAGTTCTAAGTTCCGTTTCTGGGTGAAGGCGAAGGGTTTCCACGTGGGGAAGCCTCCGGGATATGACGCGAAGCCTGCCGATGGTATCGTGTGCCGGTACAGCGTGTCAGATGCAGAAGGCTGCGCTAGAGGACCTGATGGACAGGAAGTCTATACCGGCTCACAGAACGACCCACCGTTGTACATCCCGACGCCACCTGTTAAGGTAAGGAAAGAATTTAAACAAACTTTTAAAGGAGATAAACGAATAAACACCTGTTGCCAGCGATTGCGGACCAACTGTTATGGAAAACTCGCTTCGCTTTGTGTGCTTTTTAATGCTTACTTTAACCTGTTTTTTTTAGGACTTGACTTAAAAATCATCTTAATTCATAACATGACCCACTTTTGTGTACCTTCAGCTTTGATTATCACTGAATAGTTTCTCTCTCAAAACCTGTGTGATTTTGATTTGGCACCTTTTCCAGAGTTTATCCCTCACGCGTCACTTAAACAAGTTTTGTTCTCAAACATGAATGCTGTCTGGAAGAGATCGCTTTAAGCAATAAGACCGCCAATTGTATTACCTTATTTAAGTTTTGATATTGTTTGTTCTTTGTTTTGGTATACAATAAAGTATTTCGTATCGTATCGTATCGTATGAATGAAGTGTCCGCGTTACTTGTGAGGCTAATTCTTCATCTATCAGAAGGAAGGTAGGTTATGTTGCACCTAGGTATTTACATTTTTTTCTTGCCTTACCGCATATCATGCGCGTAGTCAATAATAAATATATTATTAATATTCGGGACAATTCCACACCAATTACCTAGCCCCAAACTAGGATACCCTGTACTATGGGTACTAGATAACGGATAAACATACATAGATACAAATATCAACATCCATGACTCCGAAACAAACATTTCTGCTCATCACACAAATGATTGCACCTTGCAGGATTCGAACCCGCGACCGTTTGATTTCGTTCCTAGGGTTACTAGCCACTAGACCAACCGGCCGTCAAATGTTTTTTTAAAGTTATTTTTGTCGCGCTAATTGTCGTTTCATTTTTTTGATATTTTGTCGGAATTCATACTAAATTAACTAGTGGCTCTGTGAGCTATAGACCTCGCGAGTCTTTTTTTTGCACTTTAATAAATGTTCACATTAAAAAAAAGATAACAGAAAAAATTTGAGCTTTCTCACAAAATTTCACGAGAATCGGTTGAGAAATGCGACCTGTGTTTTTTCACGACTCCAACCCCCAAATCGCGGCCATTTTCAAAATTTCGAAAATTGAATCGACATAAAAACCTATAATTAACGAACCTGCTCACACAATTTCACGAGAATCGGTTGATAAAGCGACCTGTAGAGGAGAACAGCAGGACATACGGACATTCTCCGGATATGCGAAAGCATTTTTGCGCAAGCTGAAGCGGAAACTACGCTCGCGCTTGGCGCTCGCTCGATCAATTAAACCATTGATTCGTAATGGTGGTGGTAGTGTTCTCCAGTACAGTGCGAGAAATAAACGTGATAATAAAATCCATCAATAAATCAAATGAGAACCACTACGCGAACTTCAGTGGATGCTCGAAGCATCACTGGCTTTCCAAACTTAGTACCACACATGTAAAAGTAATATAGTTTTTATTAAATTGCTTGACTCATCGGATTGAGATACCATGTGTACCAGTTCTTAAGTCAAAACCTAAGCTATCCAACAGTGAAAATTGCATCGCAATAGGTCCAGTAGTTTTATTCAAAACTTAGTTTAAAATTAATAGATTGAGTTGTTTTAATAAATTACTTGGCTCCTACTCATCGGATTGAGATACCAAGTACACAACTTTTTAAGTCAAAACCTAAGCTATCCAACAGTGAAAATTGCATCGCAATAGGTCCAGTAGTTTTATTCAAAACTTAGTTTAAAATTAATAGATTGAGTTGTTTTAATAAATTACTTGGCTCCTACTCATCGGATTGAGATACCAAGTACACAACTTTTTAAGTCAAAACCTAAGCTATCCAACAGTGAAAATCGCATCGCAATCGATACGGTAGTTTTAAAGTAATGCGCGAACAAACAGACATTCGAAGTGCTACTAAGTTTTGAAGGCCAGTTTAGTATCAGCGCGGGATCCACGCTGTCGCTGCGTAACTCGTATTCTCGTATTCTGTAAAGTCGTCTCCACGACGACCCCGACGGTGAGGTCGAAGTCGAGTTTGTACTAGGATAATACTAGTGGCTCCGTGAGCTGTAGAACTCGCGCGTTCAAACTTTTTTGCAAGCAATCTAGCGGTCACCGCTAGATTGCTTGCAAAAAGTTTGTAGTAGTGCCATCTAGTTACCTTAATGTAAAACTAACATCGATAACAAAGGTGCTCCATCAATCCCTACCTAGTGGGCAAAGGCCTGATTCCACTGGTAGAAACCTAAAAGTGAGAAAATTTCTGCATTTTGAGGAGCTATTCTGCTCATCACGCTGAAAATCCTCATAAGATCTTCACCAAATTTTTATGAGACCAATTTAAAGTTACTTCCTTCCTATAAAAAAGAACCATCGAAATCGGATCTAATAAGGCAGAGATATTCAGTAGCCCCCTTTTTGCCCCTTTTTGTGATGGCATCCGTTCCTTACAGTGAGTAATCAACATTTTCCAGTTTTCCCGTGTAATCTTACAATTTTCCGGGATAAAAAGCATCCCATGTTTTATTCCAGGGTTCAAGCTATCTCCATTCTAAATTTCATTAAAATCCGTCCAGCCGTTATCGCGTGAAAGCTCCCCCAAACAAATAAACAGACAACGTTGCACTTTTATATATTAGTATGGATATAAAGAATATATTAATCTTCATGGCACAGTTCTGTGGTCACCTCTGTGTTCTGTCGGTATACATAACAATTATAATGGACGCGGGCGGCGATGATAGTAGCGGAGCGGCGCGCGGCGTGAAAGCACTTTCGCCAGGCGGCCGCGCGACCCATCCCATCTCGTCGGATTCCTTTTACGTCCTAAGTCTGTCTGTGAGCCTGTGCTACCAGATGAGTGAGTCATAAAAACCCACTCTAAATTCTAGATCCACAATTGTTCATGTACATATAATATACAATACTAGCTGTACCCGCAGCTTCGCACGCGTGGTCTTTTCTTTAGGTTCAAAGTACCTTATTGTGCTATTCCAGGACCAATATACCAACATTTGATCAAAACTTCTTTAGCCGTCAAAAATACTTTTATCCACTGCTCGGCTTCTAACTCACCAGATTGAGATACCAAATACACCAGTTTTTAAATCAATCCCTAAGCTATCTAACAATGAAAACCGCATTGCAATCGGTCCAATAGTTTTTACGTGATGCGTGAACAAACAAACATACAGACAAACAGACAGAGCGACACGATTAATTATTTTGTTATATTCGTGTCCTTTTTAAGCACTCAAGAGCATTTTTTTATTTATCTTCTTTTTACAGCCTTTTTCGTTTTTTTTAGCTTTATTATAAGTATAGATATATAACTGTGTCAATTTGCATCCAAAAAATCCGTTTAGTAGTTTCAGCGTGATACGTGTTCTTTTTAATAACTTCAACCCCTATATTGCGGAAACCCTTTAATTTTTCGGGATGAAAAGTATCCAATGTCCTACCTCGTGATATGAACTCAAATCATACCAAGTATAATTTGAATTAATTCAGTAGTTTCTGTGCGATGCGCGGTCAAGATACAGACAATCCCTTCCGCAGGACCCTTTATTTTTTCGGGACATAAAGTATCCATAATTTTCACCCATTTTATAAACTTTGTATGTGCCAAGTTGCATCAATATCCGTCCAATAGTCTCAGCGTGCTACGTGTTCTTTTTAATATTTTTCCACCACTATCCTCTTTAATTTTTCGGGATGAAAAGTATCTAATGTCCTACCTCAAAGTTTGAACTCAAATCATACCAAATTTCATTTGAATTCAGTGAGTATTTTCGGCGTGTTGCGCTGCCAAGATACAAACAGACAGACGGACACACAGACACAGTCAAAAATTACAAAATACAGTTTTGACTTTAGTATTGAATATAGAACGGCCTCCAGTTAAATTTACACAATATCTTCAATTTACAGAATTTGGGACATTATCCCGCAGGAACTCTTTATTTTTTCGGGATAAAAAATATCCTCAACTTTTACCCATTATATTAACTATGACTGTGCCAAGTTGCAACAAAATCCGTCCAGCAGTTTCAGCGTGAAACGTGTTCTTTTAAATAACTTTCAACGCCTCGTACTCGTACCTCGTAGTATAAACTCAAATCATACCAAGTTTCATTTAAATTCATTCAGTAGTTTCGGCGTGATGCCTAGCTAAGATACAGACAGACAGACAGACAAAAATGAAAATAAATACAGTTTTGGCTTCAGTATCGAATATAGAGTATCCTCCAAAAGAAAATTTCAAAATATCTTCAATGTACAGAATTGGACCCGTTACAGTTTTATTATAAGTATAGATTTCTTTAAAGGTAAAATGTTTACAATTTAATATAAAATTGTAAAAATAATTGTTACTCGAACTTATTTTACACATTTGGTATGACTAACATAAATTGTTTTAGTGTATTTGGCCTAATAGTGTAATACGCCGAAATAGCAAGAACCAGAAAAAAATACATTTTTGGAATCTAGCATTGGGCAACACTGCGCAGCCATCTATACTCTCTATACATACATACATAACAGCTTTTTACACGTAGTATTTACATTCTCTTTGCTTTTTACTAAATGCATATGAAAGTATATACGGAACTTATAAAACAAAATCCATTTTTTAAATTTTTGTATGTCTGTGTGTTTGTTTAGGCTAATCTCCAAAACGGCTGGACCGATTTTGACGGGACTTTTACTGGCAGATAGGCACGAGACTGTACAGCTATTAGCCCAGTAAGTGTAATTCAAAATCTTTGGGCCCGGCAAAGCCAAGAAACCTGCTCTATTGGTTATTCATGTATATGTTAATGAAGTCTAGAACTAACTAATTGTCTTTGGGCTCATAAGTTACGCCTTAAGCAATCCTGTCAAATACTTGAGCATTTGTGGTAGGTACCTAATTAAAAAAATAGCAAGTGTTTTGTTAACTGCATTAGAGATGAATTATTTTCACTTTTATGGTTCTGAATTACTGGTCTGTATGGATTACCTGTGCCTTACTTTCGTTTGTGCTGATGATTCAAAGCGCCCCCACCGAGGGTCCATGGAACTAAAATTGACACTGTCTCTTCTCCTGACGTTAGTCACAGAATAAATAACAGTACAATAAGTTAGTTCCGTGGACGCTTACTACTGCCAAACTACTGCTATCAGCGCCAAAATGGCGATAACCAAATGCTCTCCTTGCGACGTTCGTCAAAAGACTGTCCAGAATACGGACTAAAACGAAAAAAGAAGAAGTTTATTTGTGACTTAGACATGACAAAACAACACAAAGGAAAATAAAAATTTGCATGAGTATGTATGTCACAAATAGGCCCCAACTCAGCATAATGCTGGCTGTTAACCAGCGCTGGTCTTCCGTTGGAGCCGTTTGGTGATGTCGCGGTACACAGTACAGTTGCATAGAAAAGAAAGAAAAAAAAATGACAAAAACCAAACTTCAGCACAACCAATCAATCAGCAATACCAATAAATAAAAGTGAAACGTTGTCTGTTTGTTTTGGGAACTTTCACGCTATAACGGCTGGACGGATTTTGATGAAATTTGGAATGGAGATAGGTTATACCCTAGAATAAAACATAGGATACTTTGTTTTTTAAATTGTAAGTTTTCACGGGAAAACTGGAAAATGTTTATTACTCGCTGTACGGAACGGTTGCCATGGTAACGAAAAGTCTGTCAAAAAACTTCAAGAGCATTGGTGATATACCTACTTTTGCATTGGTTTTTAATATCCTAGAAGGACATAGGATGCCTTTTTTCGCGATAAACAGTAGTCCGCGCGGACAAAGTCGCGGGCGGGAAAGCTAGTACTTATAATAAAGCAGAAGGAACGAAAAAGTCTGTACAAAGAAGATATTAATCAAAAATAAATGGTCTAGGATACTTCAAATAAGCTGCTAAACAAGAATATAACATTTTTTTTAATCGTTTTTGTCTGATTGTTTGTATTTCTGTCTGTATGTTTGTTCGCACATCACTTAAACCTACTAGACCGATTGCGATGCGGTTTTCACTGTTGGATAGCTTAGGTTTTGAATTAAAATTATTGTTATTATTGTTTAATAGGGTCGATGTATACTTGGTATCTTAATCCGATGATTACGAGTAAATGCCGAGCAATCGATAAAAATCTATATGACGGCTCAACGAATTTTAAAGAAATGTAGGTTTTGGTCCTGAAATAACACGTATGAGCTAATTTTAAATGAAATAACCACGCGGGCAAAGCCGCGGGCACTGCTAGTCTACTATAAATTAATAAGGTCTAAATTACACATTATTAAATATTATAAATTTATACAAAACTAGCTAGTTAAAGAAGTCAGAAGTTAAGACAAAATATATGCAACATTTGTCAATATTATTGATTTATTTATTTTTATATGCAGTTGTCTATGTTCTGAATGTTACTGGTTGGGTTTCCATTGACTAGGTAATTTATGAAAGATAAATTAATTAATAAAAAAAAAAAAAACTTATAATTAATTAACCTAAATTATCATCATCAAATTTTGAGGTGGTCTACACCTCCAAATTTGGTTCATTCATTTAGTAGTGCATCAAGTTGAAATGAAACACCAGACATGATCAATCTCAAACCTTTTAGGGTTAGTTTCGTAAATTTAACGTTATGATCTCCTTTTTAAAAGCTTTTAGGGTTAGTTTTCGTAAGTTTAACGGTATTATCACCTTTTTAAAAGCTTTTATTTAACCTGCAATGTTTGTATGTATGTATTTGTTTAGGTGGAATCATGCAAGCTGAATTAGAATAACTTCCTCTTATTCTACGGAATTGAATTTTTACACGTTGGTTCAGTTCAAATGACAACGCATTTTTATGGTAAGCATGACCTGAATCTACATCCAGGATTAGCTCCAGATAAAGGAACTCTTCAACGGTCAACAGCACAGACACGAGATTTTGTAGGTACGCATTTTATTATGATAGCCGGTTTTAAGTTTTAGCATGACATGGTTGATGCACTCAGGGTTGGGTCCTGACTAGAGAACTCATCAACAGTTAACAGTCGAGACACAAAATGTTGTATATTGTATTTTGAAAGCCCGTTCTGAGTTTTACCATGACATGGCTACTGTATAAAACCTTTTTATGTATTTTGATTAACTTATTTATTTCCCGACAAATACATCCTGGAGATTTCAAGTCTAGAGTGATCATGTATCTTCTAGATGTAACTAGTATGCATCATATTTAGCAGCATCGTCACTCAAATCATACCAAGTCATTCATTTGAATTCATTCAGTAGTTTCGGCGTGATGCGCGGCCAAGTTACAGACAGACCGACAGACAGACAAAATGAAAAAAAAATACAGTTTGGCTTCAATATAGAATATAGAGAACTATGCAATATATTTTTTCTAAATATCTTCAATGTACAGAGCATCTCGCTTCGCTAGTCGCTAATACATACGAAATTTAGAATGAAGTTATTGCGAAGGTCTATTCCTCGAAGTCTACTCATCGAATGCTTAAATCCTCCTACAAGGATGGTCTATTCCTTATTCTATGAGATAAATAATAGATATTCATCTTTATACGTAGTTACAAAAGTACCAGGCTAGCATATATTGATAGCAGGAGTCGACGATTTTTCAAGTCAGTACTCATTTGGTGGCAATAGAATCAAAGGATTTCAGTAGGTTGTAGTGCTGTATTATGCGGTCTACGTACAATAAAAACTTAAAACTTAAATCAACGCAACATACTAATCTAACAGTTATTCACGGCCGTCTTCAGTATTTCCACAAGTCATTTTGCAACCCAATTTAGTCTAACAAGCTCAACAGCGGCGTGCGTCATTAACGCGACTACCGAATGCCTCGAGTTCGAACGAAATATTAATAATAGCGGACCGCAGTGCCCAGGTGATGCCAGGATAGCCGCCCTTTAATAAACATGAGGCGGCCCCGTACCGTAGCTTATGAAGGCAGTACTTAAACTACTTAACCTTGGAATGTCGGGTCGACTTCACCGACGAACGATACCGCTGTTTAATTCTCAATCTTACTTTTTGCTCACTTTAGGGGCAAAATTAGAAAATTCAATAAAAACTGTACCGTAACTGTATATATTTAAATGAAAGGGCTTGTGAGTTTTTTTATAATAATGAAAATTGACCATTCTCCTCAGTATAACATTAAATACGAAATTTAGGAGCAAATTAGAAAATTCAATAAAAACTGTACCGTAACTGTATATATTTAAATGAAAGGGCTTGTGAGTTTTTTTTATAATAATGAGAATTGACCATTCTCCTCAGTATAACATTAAATACGAAATTACTGAGCATACAACAGTAATGCAAATATGATTGATTCAAATACACATAAAAAAATATATTTTAAATAAATAGATTGAAGAAAAATTAAGATGAAAATTAGAGTATATGTTTTAGTAAAATCTCTGAGAGTATAACTCTGGAGACAGTCTTATCATTGAGCTAATTTGTACTTAACATTCAACTTCAGTAGGTTAATGAGTCGCCTAACTTCAAACTCAGTTAACTCCACTATGATGTATGTGAAGATAACCTAATTTGAAGTTAAGCGACATAAATTATCCATTGACCTTATCACTAAACAATCTCTCCGACAAAAAGAAATGGACTTATTATTTCATACATTCATGTTGGAAAGAGTTACCTGTGGCCTAAGTAGACAGCCCAGTCCTACTTCGATACACAGATCAAACCAGGTGAGCTTCGGTACTGGGCGCATTAATAAACATGAGGTGGCGCGGGCTGGCCGGTAATAATAAACGAGAGCGCGCGCCGGCCGTTGTTCCGCCCGGCCCGTGCCGTGGGCAGCGCGCAGCAGTAATCCGGTCGCCCTCGCGCGTCTAGCGATCATTTTATCAAAGAAACAACAATTGAACGTTGTAAACAACACGCGCGTCGGGTTTAAGGATATGGATTCCGTGTCCCATATCCATAACAAAGACGACAGTTACAGATATGAATCTATACTTATAATAACGCTGTAAGTACCAAAAAGGGTACTTTAAATAAGCTCAACAATATATATTTTTTAAATCGTTTGTGTCTGTCTGTTTGTTCATGCGTCATGTGAAAACTACTGGGCTGGTAGAAGCCGAGCAATCGATCAAAAACTATTTGACGGCTGAACGTAATTTGGTATTTTGTATTTTATAGGTATAAGGTTGCTAAAGCGGCAACAGTGCATAACGGGAAAAAGCTCATACATACATACAACACTATCTACAGATAGAGTGCTATAGAGAGATGCAATGATGCATGACAATATTGACAATACACGCCGCGGTGTGAAATTTAAATAAACGTACGTCCATTGAATTTATTTATACCTACCGGGCCGCAAAAATCGGGGGACGGACGAGGCCAGTTTGTCACCCATACTTCGCCTGTACCAGGCTACCAGACCTGCAGAGGCACTGCAGGTCACAAACCATGCAAATACAAATGTAAACCTCTCATCACTGAATCAAAGCATAGACAGACCAGGGCTATTGTTAAGCATTCTGTTATGTTCTGTTTATTTAACATCATTAGCATAAATTTGTTTAGATATAATTACAAATAAACAGTTCTATTTCATTCCTATCCGATCGTATTCCATTTCATTTCCCTAACTCATCTCGCATAAGGTCACATTACGAATAAATTATGCACGTCTTGTAGCGCCTTGCTAAAGTTAATGTACTGATTAGTATTCTACTGTGCATCTGTGCCTGTGACTAGGGCCCCACGTAGCGGCCACGGCTTCTCTCTATAGCTACTAGGGCCACACGCATACGCGACTAGGCCGCCGTCTAGGACCACCGGATTCATTCTGTGCCACCGGCCGGCGCGGCATCGGCAACGCACTGCAGCGAGTTTCTGGTAACGCTATTATTAATTCTGTGGAAAACTCAAGCGAGCCTTCGCCCTTACCTTACTTCTACGCTGTACCTACTATTATTTATTCTGTGATTTTAATCTTCAATTGTTTTCAACATAGTTTATTGGGATTACTAATTAGTATAACGGGATTACGCAACTTCAAGAAGTTTTTTTTATTACCTTTGGTGGTCTTGCTGGGTTATTCCCTTTATCCCCACCAGCTTTGTCCCACTAGTGGTGAGAAAGAGAAAAATAAAAAATGTATGTATGGCCTTTCGGCCCAGTATGGAATATATTATTTGACAGTGGGGAGAAAGGTAATAATCGAAAAAATCTCTTGCTCCCCACTCCGTAATCCTTGATATCCTTGATATCTCCATAATTGCCCTTACTGAAAATAATGTTTGCTTCATATCAAGTCTAGTGGGACATTATACTATAGTAAATTTGGGTATTCGCTTTCTCCCCACTACTATGATAGGTATATTTTTTGATTCCATAGTGGGGACAAAGAGAATACTTTTTCGATTATTACCTTTCTCCCCACTGTCAAATAATATATTCCATAGTGGGGAGAAAGGCCATACATTTTTTATTTTTCCCTTTCTCCTCACCAGCTTTGTCCCACTAGACAAAGACCCGACCCGTCTTGCTCGCCCCACTTTCATGACTTTTCAATCGATAACAGTTAGCAATTTAAAGTCGTCACTTACCGATTAAGAAAATATATTAAACTAGTTTTCCCGCCCGCGACTTCGTACGCGCAGACTACTGTTTATCGCGAAAAAAGCATCCTGTTTTGTTCTAGGATCTCAAAAACCAATGCAAAAGTAGGTATAGCTATGCTCTTAATGTTTTTTGACAGACTTGTTATTTCGTTTCCATGGCAACCACAGACAATTCTGTGATGGCAACCGTTCCTTACAAACACCATTAGTAATCAACGTTTTCCAGTTTTCCCGTGGAATCTTACAATTTTCCGGGATAAAAAGCATCATATGTTTATTTCAAAATCCGTCCAGCCGTTAAGCTCCCCAAACAAATTAACAAACAAACAGACAACGTTTCACTTTTATATATTGGTATGGATTAAAATCTAATAGCAATCGATAGCATCAGAACTTCCGTAATACCGATGCTGATCAAGTCCGAGCGATGAAGCGACACCTCCTTTTGAGATATGTTGCCCTTATCACTTGTGTCTAATATCGATATAGCTATCGAATCACTCGATATCGACAGGTATGGTAGAGTAGAGCGTGTTGTGTGCCTCTGTGGTATGGAGCCATAGACAATTATACTCAATCCACGCGCCACGGGCGGCGACACGCGCTTTGTAGATATTTTCTTTGTCAAAGGGAAGGCGGGCCGCGGGCAGTTTTTTGGCTGTAGTTCGGATTTCGGAGGCGGGCAGATTCACGATTTTTAAACGAACTAATCATAACCGGTCCGGCTTATAATAATAGACCGCTAACTTCACATGTTCATATTTAATTAAATGCCCTGGGCGTGCCCTACACAATATTTGTGTGACGATCATCATCAGCAAAATTATTCTATTCTATTCTATTCTATCTGTCCACGTTTCGGCTCCGTAGGTCATGACTGACAGGACACACTGATTGAAGACTTTTGTCTTCAGATACGGTGGAATGGAAGATGAAAAATGTATGCACGGCCGCGATAGACGAAGAAATTCGTTCTCTATCGCTCGCGCATACATGTGTAATGCCGTCTCGCTCGCACATATGTAGAAGCGTGACAGCAATACACATTTTTGCGCGTGCGACAGACATAAGTAGTGAGGGGTCAATGTACGAATTTCTTCCTGTATCGCGGCTGTGCTATAGTAGTGAATGTTCACACAGAAATAATGCACAGCACACAGAACAGAATAGATAATAGTACTACGCCTCCAGCCTGATATGATAATTAGGGACTGAGTAACTGGGGGTGTCAACTGTCAGCATAAATTTGATGATTCGTCCTCACGAATATTTAAATTGTAAATAGTAACTAAAATCGGCTCCCGAGATGCATCACCTTTCCTGTTTTACCCTGCACCATGACGAGCAGAACAAACATTTGAAGCCCATAGCGCCTTAACAACAAAACCGCCCAGAGGATCTGGATATTTCATCAACAACATCGGACGAAGCGCGCGGCGGTGACACCCTTTATTAAAATGAATGCCAGCTCGTCCCGTGTCCGTAGAGTGTCACCTGACCTCACCTCGCGGCCTCGCCTCGCCACCACTGTCCGTTTTGGCAAAGTATAGTTAGATAGATGTAGTAGGAGCCTACAGAACGTTTAATGAGTATGGACCTTAGCACCGGTATTCTTGTCCCTTCCTCGCTCGAGGATGGTTATGCTGAGGCAGAGCATTCAACATGAGTGTGTCAAATTTACAATCTAAATAAATAATGACTAAAATACTTACACCTGCTGATTGAGAATAATAGTTGGCAACGTCACTCGAACATTTGGGATGGCAACGTGCACCCCTTGTGCCGGTTTCAATTCGTAGCTGTTATATTTCATAACAGCTACGAAAAAGAACGCTATCTTCACTGTTTCATAACTGGCTACTATACTGCGATCTCATATATCCTGAAGTTTTGCTAAATGTTACATTGCCATTGAAACTATTAAAATGCCACTGTATCCATTAGCAATACACATTGTGGTACTATGTACTGTGATATTGCTCATACATTGTTTGTTTGTCGTATGAGATAGCTGCCCTTTGCTGTCAGAGTTTGTCAGCCCGCCTGAGAACCTCTGACATAAGATAAGATAAGATAAGATATTTATTTTCAAAAAGAATGACAGTCATTGTTACCTTAACCTAAGAATCACACATGTTTATTTGTTACGTCATTCATGTCTCAAGCAGCTTAGGTGTTTCGGTAGTAGCCGTGCTAGGATTCCCTGTGTTACGGCTACTACGATTCCTTCCTGGATTATAGAAAACAAGGTTCAAATTTTGACTATAATAGTTACATTTAAGATTTAATTACAATTAATAAACAAACAAACCAATATAAAACATCACACAAATTTATATAAAGTAAAAACTTAAAAATTATATAACAAAAACAACAATAAACCTTCAGACTACATAGATTCAGTTTCTAGACTATGAATCGTTAGACTAGGAAAGAAACATCAAAAGAGTGCATGCGCAAACCCTTAAACACAACAAATAATTAATCCCCACCTCACTACCAAAGATACATAACCCACTTATTGGATTCTCACAAAAAAAAAAAAAAAAATTAGGAAGGTAGAATAAGAACACACAAGAAGGTATAGCAAAATAATTCGAAGGATAGACGCACGACACGGCAGGAGTCGTAGTATTTATTATTTCCTTAATTAGAAAAAAAAAACAAATAATTATAACAATTTTGGAAATATAAGCCAAGTAAACAAACATGAACCTTCCTACCTATTGCCACAGATTACCAAACAACCTAACCGGTGATTTGCATCGGTTTAAAACAAGAAGAATATTGTCGGTACAAAATCATAAGCGATAGCGAATTGAACTTATCATACATAATTTATTCATTTTTAAATTTTAATGCATGCCTTTGCTATTTAGATAATTAATTAACAGAAAACTGTAGTTTGGAGTGAGGTGAGATTTCACTTGAGAACGAATAATTGAAAAAAAAAAAAAAAGTAATGAAAATTAGTTTAAGAATATTGTATGGATGACATTAGAACATGCAAATGCATTTTATTAATGAACACCATAACAAATATTCAATTCAAGTTAGAAATATAATTTAATTTACATAGCATATGTAGGCACTCGAATTAGTAAAACGTACATTTATGGTGTGAGGCTTGTGTTCTGTTGTGTATAAGGTGTATGCGCATGTGTTTAAAGGAGCGTTGTTAAATAATGAATGTCAGTGAAATTTAATTAAGAATAGTAAGTATCATTTCAGTTTCATCATAAGAAAGCCGTAGTAAAAAGAAAGTAAGCGCTTTTTTACACTTGTTCTTTGGTAAAGAATATATGAATGGACCTAAAAAGCATTGATGTCTATGGGCCAGTGACGTAGAAAACTTTTCAGTTAAAACCATTTTATCCTTCCGCCGTTTGTCTCCCAACTTTATAGAATCGAATGAAGTGTTACCATGTGTCATTAAAATACTCTTTAGAATGGCGGACATGGCTTAACGACTGCTATTAATCAATAACAGCCAGGAACGACAGCTTAACGTGCCCTCCCAAGCACAGAGCTATGGAAGACCGCACAAAACTTAGAAAAGTCATTGGTGAGGATCCTAGTACCGAACCCGGTGTTGTTGGATTCTAAATTGCACTACTGAACCGTTAGGCTACCATACAATACTGTGTCAAGGCAGAATAAAGTGCTTAATGCTCAATTATTGTTCATGCATGCTCAAACGGAATCTCACACTCACAGCCATTCTTTAATTCCCCTCGAAAGTTGAGTAGAGTCTTGCCTCCTGACTTTTTCACAGAGCTCATACTGTTACACTGCGGTTTCTACCTGAGGAATTAAACGCTTATTAGTGGCCGGGGCCTTTTAAATTCCTATAATTTATGGCTCCGCTAATAACGAGCTTAATAAAGATAAATCTCGACCTCTTTCGCTACGTAAGCCCGGCTTATTTTGTGTTCGTGTTAGCAGTGCGTATGCCTGCAATATTATAGAAAATAAGTAAGTCGACAATTTTTTGTGGTAGGTTAGCGATAGGATCTTAATAATAGGCAAGAAGATTTAAAAATGACGGATAATTCACCGCCTAACAAAAGAGTGAAGCAAACAACGGCTGCATATTTGTGCGTGAGTGGATAATTTGTGGTTAACAAACAATTTCATCACAAAACATTGCACTGTTTTTATTTTTTTCGTGAGAACTGGACGGATTGGACTGCATGTGGCGCCCGATCGGCATAACATAGTGTAAGTGTGTGCGTTAGGTTTGTCCGTACGAGCGGGTCGGCATATCTTGGGTGCTTCACTTTCGATTTGGCGGTGTGCAATCCGTTATTTTTTTTAAACATTTATAGTTGTACATAATAAATGAGGTGAGAAACAAACCTAAGCCACTTTGGAAAACTTTTCATAACCTAGTACTTATGTAAAAACTGTATACCAGTGTCACAGAATAAATAATAGTATGTTTGCGCGAGGCGCGTGGTGTAGAAGGGCGCGTTCCACGCGCTCGAGACATCCTTACATCCATATCCATCATCATCATCATCATCATCATCATCATCATCATGTCAGCCTTTAGAAGTCCACTGCTGAACATAGGCCTCCCCAAAGAGCGCCATGACGAGCGATCTTGTGCCACCTCCATCCACCGACTTCCTGCGATGGCTACAATGTCGTCTGTCCATCGTGTGGGGGGGTCTCCCCACACTTCGCTTGCTTGTTCGTGGTCGCCATTCGAGAACCTTTATTCCCCAGCGGTTGTCGGTTTTGCGAACTATATGGCCTGCCCATTGCCACTTCAACTTGCAAACTCTGAGAGCTATGTCGGTAACCTTCGTTCTTCTACGGATTTCCTCATTTCTGATTCTATCACGTAGTGAAACACCGAGCATAGCTCTCTCCATTGCACGCTGCGCAACTCTGAGCTTTTGTATGAGACTAATAGTTAGCGACCACGTCTCAGTGCCGTATGTCATCACTGGCAACACGCACTGATTATAAACTTTCGTCTTGAGGCTCTGCGGTATCTGCGACGAGAAGATATGGCGTAATTTCCTGAACGCTGCCCATCCGAGTTGGATTCGTCGGTTGACCTCTTTCTCGAAGTTGGATCTACCCAGTTGGATCGTCTGACCCAAGTAGACATAGTGATCAACAGCTTCGATAATATCGTTCCCAATATAAACGGCATGGGTACGACATGGGCATTTGACATGATGTTCGTCTTACCCATGTTCATTTTAAGACCCACCTGTTGGGAAACTATATTGAGGTCACTGAGCATTGTGCTTAGGTCTTCCAGGGTTTCAGGTCATCAACAAATCGAAGGTGAGTGATGTATTTGCCATTGATGTTAACACCAAATCCGTTCCAGTTCAGAAGCTTGAATATATCTTCCAGTGCAGAGGTGAACAGTTTCGGAGAAATAAAGTCTCCCTGTCTCACCCCTTTTTGCAGATGGATAGAATTCGTGCTCTGATCCTGAAGACGAACTGTCATGGTGGCTTTGCTCTACAAACACTTCAACACTTCGATGTACCGGTAATCAATCTGGCACCGCTGTAATGACTGTCACTGCCCAGGTCTCGACTAAATCAAAGGCTTTCTCGTAGTCCACAAACGCTAGGCATAGTGGCCGATTATACTCTTCAGTCTTCTGTATAATCTGCCGGAGCGTATGGATGTGGTCTACGGTGCTAAAACCTTTCCGGAATCCAGCTTATTCGGGAGGCTGAAAGTCGTCAAACCTACGAGAGAGACGGTTTGTAACTACTCTCGAAAACAGTGGCTCAGCAGCGAAATGGGCCTATAATTCTTATGGGCCTATAATTCTTCAAGAGGGTTTTATCACCTTTCTTTAAGAACAAAACCACTACGCTCCTGTGCCACGCCTCTGGCGTAGTACCCTCGAAGATGACCCAAAATCTCTGGCTTCGACGAAACGATACTGCCACTGTCGGTTTTCAGCTTCGTCAACAGGCTTTGCCCAATATACAGATCTATTTCGAACACTTTGGAGCCCTTGTTCCGCTCTATTGCGTTCTTAATACAAGTAATATTATAGGAACGCAAATCGTGTCGCATTGACTTGGAGATCTGTTTATTAAGCAAGCTGTAACTCGACATATCCACTGAAGACTGCAGCCTCATCTCTCCTCGTTCTGCCATAAGTTTGAGTGTATGCTCAGAGCGTTTCTGTGATCATTTTTTGCGGGGGGTCTTAAAGTACTCCGACCCGACCGCGTGGACAATTTCCACCAGCCCGTTATTTAGTTCGTCCACTCTAGCGCACTCGGTAAGGATTTGGTAAGGATTTTGGAGCTCCAACTGAAAGCTCTCGGGGTTTTGGATTTGGGCAGGACTTGGGCGAAGAGTAGATCTCATCAAACGAGACCTCTCCAGCTTTACGTTGATATTCAATGAACCTCTTACCATGCGGTGATCACTGCTGGTCTAATATCCATACTCCATACAAATAAATAAAATTGAAGTGTCGGTTTAAAATGTAAAAATAATTGCTTTTTACATACTTATTGTATTTGAAAGTATATACACTAATTATAACTGACGGGCACAGCTAGAAGTACCTAACTATTATATTTAATCTGTGCCCGAGATTCAAGGCGCGCGCTCTCGTGTAAAGTGCAGCATGTCACCGGGGTACTACTACTTATTCTGTGTCACCAGTGTGATTGTAAGGAGTGTCCAACTGTCCAGCCTTGCGTCCGGAGTGTTATGTGGAACAGTGGAATTGCAGTAGTGCCCATACTACCCTGCCTTTATGGAACTACTCCACAGCTCCATGCTCCGGACAACCCTTCGCACTTCGCAGTGTGATGACGTGGATTAATTTAATTGCCACGAGACGACGCGACGTCGTATTATTTATTCTGTGGCGACGCGGCTTGCATCCGCGCCCTTCTGTGCAGTACATAGGTATTATAATTTTAATAGGTACTCTGTTCCAAACACCGAGAAAAAAAATTATTTGCGATTAGTAATCTTAATGCCTTTACACAAAGAGCAATTTCTGTTATAACTAGTATAAAGTTACTACATCTATGCGCAGTTTTTTTATTCGGAAATGAATTTTAATCTCAATAAACTTTAATTGTCATTTGTACACATTACCACAGAATTAAATAACAGTACAATACCACAGAACACCTAATAATATAATACAGTGGAATTATCACTTCATTTGGATCAGAGTATAAGTAGGTAAGATCATTAAGAAATAGGAAAAATTAACTTTACTCTATGGGAAGTCAGAAGGACATAGATGCATAGATGCATGAATCTGTAATGTCACTCATTTTGACTTTGACATCTAATGATCTAGGATCGCTATGGGATCTACGCATGGGATACATAGTACGTACGAAATTTAGAATGTCGTTTTTGCGAAGATAGGTATATCCCTGCAAGGGTCGTTTCTGCGAATGATCAAAACTGCGAAGGGTCCTTTGGTCGTTTGGTCGTTTAGACAAGTTAAACTGTCTAATTAGTACATAAGTATTTAATTCCAGTTTATTTTAAGCTGCTCTTACCTTAGGTTATACGTACAAAAAGAACAAAAAGTACCAGGCCAGTATAAATAGCAGGAGGCTGTCTTGGCGCCACCTTTAAACGGAAGAAATTGGTAACTCTGAGTCGTGGTGACGCCAAGAATAATAAAACTTATCGCTATATGTATGCGAATTAGATTAGACAGCCAAAAGCAAAAAAAGCTTAATTAGACAGTCATAGTACCTGCAAGAAGATCTTTCATTGTGTGAATGAGGTCAAGGTTTAACCAAACTACCCTTACACCGAGTCACAAAGTAACGAATAGGACAAACTAGGTTGCGTCACAGAATAAATAATAGGTTGCGTTGCGCACGTGCAGTATACAACAGACTCATTAACGCACGCACGTCCGGTCACACACACTTTCTCGCACATGCACACACCTGTAGCTATAAAATATGTGCCGTAGACTAAGCAAGTACCTTCCAAGATCCTGCTTGAACTATTTAAGAATAGCTGAAGGCATTATAGTAAATTAAACGAGCGAAGTAGATAATCAAATACGTACGTACGTATTCACTTGCGCCGCAGTATAAATAATAGTATTTATACAGACTTTGAAGCTTACTCTTTACCAGAGTGTCATCCCCAATGAGCCTGATAGCACGTCTCTCAATTGAATCCAAAGACTCGAGCTGATACTTGGCAGAACCGTCCCAGAGGTGGTAGCAGTACTCCATACAAGATACAAGATCGGACCTGTGCTTGATAAAGATTCAAAAGCAGTCCCGGTGTGAAGTACCGCCTAACCTTAGACAAAATACCAAGTTTTTTTGCAGCTACCTTGGCTTTGGATTCAATATAAGACCCAAAATTCAGGTTTAATGTGAGTTCGACACCCGAAAGCTCCAAATGGTCGCCTATTGGTATTGTTTCACTTTGGAAAGACGGAGATCGGTGTAGAGGACTCTTTTTAGCAGAAAACAAACACGCTTGCGTTTTAGTAGCATTAAACTTAACCAGGTTAGCATCGCCCCAATCGGACACGGCTTCTAAGGCTAAATTTAAACGGTCTACCATAGCCTTACTCTGAAACTGGACAGCGTCACAGCTGGCTTGAGCATTAGAAGTGTATCTCAAAACTACAGTACTGTCATCAGCATACCCAAAGGTACCGGGCTTCAGAAGGTCATTAATGTGCAGTAAAAACAGTGTAGCCGAGAGAACCGATCCCTGAGATACACCGGCATTGATAGCCATTTGATCAGACGAGCAGCCCTCTAAGACTACTCGAATAGATCGTTCCCTCAAGAAATCAAGTATCCAATTGCATAAGCCAACAGGTAAACCATATGAGGGAAGCTTGTTTAAAAGGCCATCGTGCCAGACCCGATCAAATGCCTTCGATATGTCAAGGGAGACGGCAAGCGCCTCACCATGCATCTCTATGGCTTCGCTCAGTACGTGAGTGGCATACGCGAGAAGATCCCCAGTAGACCGGTTTCGGCGAAATCCGTATTGTCGGTCACTGAAAAAAACATTGTCTTCAAGGTATGCCAAGAGCCTAATGTTTATGACACGCTCCATACACTTTCAGAGTAAGGAGGTAATCGAGATGGGACGATAATTGGCCGGATCAGCACGACTACCCTTCTTTGGTACTGGTTGTACATTGGCAAGCTTCCAGCTCTTCGGAACTTTACCGGAGTGAAGAGAGAGGCGGTACAAACGCGTTGAGATGGGAGACAATTCGGGCGCACAGTTTTTCAACACAAGCGCTGGAATACCAACGCTAAGCTTGAACTCTGCAATCTATATAAACTTGCAATACACTAGTAATTGTCAAAAAGTCTACAATTGTAGTACATATACAATGAAAAAAATAAAATAGGAACACATTTTTACATAATGTTTAAATGGTGTGTTTGTCTATCTGTTCGTTATACTACTGGACCGATTAAAATGCGGTTTTCAAAGACGGATAGCTTAGGTTTTGTCTTGAAATCTGGTTTACTCTCAATCCGATGTGAAGAAGCCGAGCAATCGATAAAGAAAAATGCCGCGGTGTCAGCCCAACCCGTGCGTAGCCGGGGCGAGTCACTAGTATCTAATACAGATAGCAGACGTCGCGCCATACACGAAGTCACCAACCCGCAATGCATCGACTCACACAACCCGCATGCACTCACACACACGTTCGCGCCTGCTGTAAGTACCTGGGACCACTCCTGCGGGACCACAGATCGCGCAGTGTGCCGTGGCGTGGCGCGCTACTTATTTTTTGCCGCGCCTTTGTGATGTCGCGTCCTCGCCCCGCTGCCTCCGCCATTCCGCCAAGCCGCGCGCCGCCGCGCTTAGGGCTGCCACTCGATAACAATAGGTATTCATATACTTCTTTGTCGATGGGTTGTATAACGGAATAGATAATTATCACGCCTGATGGTGACCGATGATGGAGCACTTTTTATAACGTTTATCTTCTCCTTCTACCTAAACAGGAATGAGTTTTTAAAAGGGATTTCTATATCAGCAGTAACCGAAGATGTGTGCTTAGAAATCCATATCCAGGTTTTCAAACGTTTTACAATATTTTTTAAGGATTTTTGAATAATCTATTTTTTCTGCCTAAAATCATTATACTGTGAATAAAATTTTAGCGAAATTGGATTATGATGCTTATATGACTACCTAGCTTTTCCGCCAGCGATTTCGTCCGCGTGGACTACAGTTTATCGTGAATAGAAGCATCCTATGTTCTTCCATGATATTAAAAACCAATGCAAAAGTAGAGCACCAACGCTCTTGATGTTCTTTGACAGGACCTGTTATTTCATTTCCATGGCAACCGTTCCATACAGCGAGTAATCAACATTTTCCAGTTTTCTCGTGGAAACTTATAATTTTCCAGGATAAAAAGTATCCTGTGTTTTATTCTAGGGTATAAGCTGTCTCCATTCCAAATTTCATCAAAATCCGTCTAGCCGTTAACGCGTTAAAAGTTCCCAACCAAACAAACAAACAGAACGTTTCACTTTTATATATTGGTATGGATTTATGGTTATCGTAGCTGTAATAGATATCCATGATAAAACAAGTCATTCTGTATATAAATTTGTCGTATCGCGGACTGACTTACAATCAACGCACAGCTAACTAAAGGTGAAAAAAATATGTAATGAAAAATTAATTTAGATCCATCCAGGTGATAGAGACGTGAAATTTTCAGCGGAGTTTTTTTGTAGTGTAGGGGAGAACTAAGAAAGGAAAATGAGCACTCTAGGGGGTGAACGGGGATGGAAAATTTTGCACGTTTGCCGCGGGGCATACCTACACTAACATTATAAAGAGTTTTTTGTTTGTTTGTTTCTACACTAATTTTTTAAAGAGAAATAATTTTTTTTTGTTTGTTTGGTTGTTTGTAATGAACAAACCCAAATAAAATATAACCGATGTAAAAAAAGTTTCACTGATAGAAAGCTACACTCTTCCAGATGGAAATAGACTTCTTTTTACTCTCGTTTTTTTTTCTACCTTTTTAAACTTTGTGTATAAATATGCACTTGCAATAGTTCTGCGGGCGCTTATCATAACACTCAAATTTAGTTGTATGATTTAAAAATGCTTGACTCTGTGTTACTAGGAACCCTTGCATGGCCCATGGCCTAAGACGATCATGAGCTCAATAAAGATCTAGAAAAAAACTATAATTTACTCATTCAATATACGGTTTTAAGATAAATATCAAGGCTTGCGAAGTAGAGGAATAGTTCAAATTGCCTCCCGGGACTCCACGTGAGACGAGGTCAGAACCACGTCTACAAACTGACACCTCAATAAAATGCCCGGACACCTGACAGCCCTACTGCGGCCCGCCATAATTTACGAGCCGGCCCGCGCTCGTCGGCCGCGCCCGACCCGATTTATGGCGTAATTTTTACAATGCCTGCAACCGATCCGGGACTATAAAGTTGCCTGACCGCTGCCGGTGGCTCGAATGACGGTACCTATCAGCTAATTTCTAAAATGTATCGTGCAGACGTAGCTTACAATAAAGATCGGCCTTCTAGTCTTGTTACAGAATAAATAATGGTACGTCCTAGTTAGGTTTGTCTATGGTCAATTAATAACCGAAATTAATGTTAAAGTTTACTTGACACCGAACCACCGCACCGGTCAGAACTAGTCCACAAATTTACGGTCGGTCAGCGAGCTATGGAGAGAGCTATGCTTGAAGGACAAGAACGAATCTAACGAATAAGCAAGCTAAAGTGGCAGTGGGCTGATCACATTTCCCGAAGAACCGATAACCGTTGGGGTAGAAGACTTCTCGAGTGGAGACCGTGCTTAGGCAAACGTAGTGTGTAGGACGCCCTGTGGCCAGGTGAAGTGACGACCTGCGAAAAGCGGCTCGAAGAGAATGGATGCAGAAAGCTGAAGTGCGAGTATTAGGAGAGGCCTATGTCCCAATAACAGTGGACAAATATAGGCTGATGATGATGATGATGATGATGATGATGATGGTGATGATGATGATGATGATGAACCACGGAACCTATAGTCAATGAACTTATTATAGCTAGTTTTACTTATAGACCTTATAGTCTAACCGGCTACATCGCATTTGCGGAACCTCATAAACGTAGGTACTCAAAAGTGGCATTTCGGAGACTTTTTCCTCTACATTTCCATACAAAAAGTGTCTTTTGGTGAACTTGTAAATAATTATTCTAAGAATTCCATGTATTATATTATATCCCATTTGGGTCACTTTCTGTTGAAGTAACCAAAGTCAGGTTATACAATAAATAAGCCAAAGACCATAGAAGTATTCCTAATACTTCTATGCCAAAGACAAGAAAACGGCTTTTGCCCGCCTAAAAGTGTTGTTGCGTTTTGTAAAGTTTGCAGGCGACGACACCACGGAAACGTCAAAAAATTATTGAGTAGTAGTGTCTTTTCAAAAGGTGATAACTGCACGTTATCTTATTTTTCAGAAATTCGAAAAATATGAATAGTATAAACACTCTTTAGTGCACATTTGAGAAAATATCCTGTTTTGTTCCGAAAAAGTTTTATCAAATCCAATTTGCTAAGTGAAATATCCCCTTTTTGCATACGTTAAGGTGTACAATTATGTATTTAAGCATACGTAAGAAGAACAAAAAAATAATAAAAAAGTAAAATAATATGGAAATATCCCCATTTGAAAATACACTCCTTAATAGTACTTACTAGTGAATTAGTGATGTCCCTCGTGTGGACTCCGGGATTTTAGCGTGTTTTTATTTTTTGTTTGTATCAACGGATGGGGTGGCAATGGTGGCATAGAGAAATATTAAAATCCCTACCTATCTATGATCTATAGATTTATGTTTAACTTTCCAAATTAATTCTTGATTTTTGTGTATTACCCATCATTTATTTACTTGTTATCTGTTTTCCTAAAATAATTTGATATTTTACGTTTAGAATATCCGACTTCAACTTCTACACTTCTTTCCTTATTAATGGTTGAGGGGGGAGGGGGGGGGAGGTCTGATGGCTGGTACAGAAGTCATACTCGTGAACGGGTGCTGCTTATGGGGATTGGTCCAGCTTGATATTTGTCATTTACATGTTAATTCCTGACATTTGGTTTATAAAGAAAATTATAAACAAAAAAATAACATCCCCGTAGAGTTTTTTTGGTGCTCTCTTCTCTTGGGTGTATTTCCGAAGCACCGGAGATTTAGAAGGGTATTTCCGTTTTCTGTGCAGAATTTACCACAGATTAGGCACATGAAAGGGAGATTTCCTTTTTAATCTCAAAGCATACTTAGTTGACCTATTTTTTTTTACTTGATCTGTTTATAATATATTATGTTTTTCCATGTTCATGAGATATTAATTTTGACTCGTAAAAGTGCTATTATTTTGCCTATTTCCAATAAAATACTTTTACTTTGACGACCTCTCGCAATTCAGGGCGAAGATAACAGTGGAAACTGGCATTAGGGACTACTGTTTTTGTATTTTGTTTGATACTTATTCTTATCTATTTTTTCTTTTATTACACGACTGCCCAAAAAAGGAGGGTAATGTTTTCATGGTTAATGTATGTTTGTATGTATACGAGTTTCTTTATTCCACCATAACTTTTAAATGCCTAAGCAGATTTAGATGTATGGGGTGTCGTTAGAATCCTTACACCATCCCGAGTAGCATAGGCAATATTATTTTGAAAATATTCCATGTTTCGGCAGAATGGTTCAATTTTCAAATGAGAAATATAAAAAAAACTTCTAATTTTATAATATAGGTATCAAATTGAAGGCCTTGATGAGTACATTCCAACCATATATAATTTATTGCCATAAAATCTTTTTATTTCGTTTTTGGCAGGGCATTGTGTTTTTTTCTCTTACATTGTTGATGTACGAAATTGTTGTTGTAGAGAACGAAATAAGTATTATGTGATGCAATCCAATCCGCATTCAGAAGACTAGTCGTTCAGTATAACCACCCTTGCTCGTCAGTGCCATCAAAGCTTTGCCATCAGTCGTTCTAAAATTTACGAGCTGCCAACCGAACTAATAAAACTTTAGAATGTAAACTTCTGCTGCGTTGCGAACGTAACGATGTTATAGGTACCTCTCGGATACCTACCTAGGTATAGATTTTAAGGAACATAGGAAGTAGTTAGTTAACATAGCTAGTTAGTCTTTAAAAAAAAACCCGGGATTTTTGTGTCCACTCCTGATTGTTACTTCCAATAAGTTTTTTTTTTCTATCTTCATCTTTGCAACAACCACACTGTCGGTGTCACATGCACCGACTTCTAATGGTTGGTACTTCAGCCTTTTAAACGTCGTGAAACGGATGGATGGGGATCTTTACGAGTATCATCCTGTCATCGTAGTGGCCTTTAGAATAAATTGGTCGGTTAAAATGTTGGAAGTGCTCCTCTAGGGTATGACGGACACATAAGGCTTTTGGAGTGTTGAAAATACACCGAGCTGAGTAGCTCCATCCGTGAACAGAAACCAGGTTATGAATATATCGAAGCCTTCTTATTTCACCTATCATCACACAACGCCGGGTACCAACATTACAGCACGCTATAACGACGTCGCACTCAGTACGGCGTGTATAAATAAAGGCGCCGCGGCGTGGCTCGGATGTATAAAGTGGCGCGCCGGTGGCCGCGTGACATAGCTATAACTCGCGCGCCGTGACAAACAGCCGCCCCGAGAGCCGTGGCGTCGCCAAATGGAAATATTTAAAAAAATACTTGTGATATTATTATTGTAAAAAAATGAATGTATTTCTATTACCAATTTGTTTGTAGAGAATCAATAGCTCTTAAAGAATATGTATATAGCAGAAGTATTTTTAATAAGTACATTTTTTTTAAATATTCCTTGTTACTACTTATATACTTTTATTTTCAAACCAAAGCTTCGTATTCATGTTTCTGTTGGATTTAATTTATATTTTTGTATTAATAACAACGCTGTTGTCATATTACTCATCACAATATTGATATTAATCCACAGCCTTTCCCTAACTCCTTAAATTATTTTCCTAATTAACTGTGCGTTTTAATATTTCGACTTTCGCCTTCCCTTTTTCTACTTAATATTATATCCACAAGTCTAAATAAACTGAACTTTGGCTGATAAATAGTCCAAAATAATACTGACTGCACAGACATAAAGCAATATAATCTTAACCTGCCAAAAATTTAGCAAGTTCTATGGAAATTAATTATCAATGTGTAATTTTATTCTGCATCTTTGAATTATCTTAACAATCAAAGTTCTTATTTGTTATTGATGATGCTAATTAAAATATGTAAATCTACAATTATTAATATTATTTGTAATATTAATATATTGACACGTGCTGGTGTTTCTTACCAAGAACAGTTTTATAATAAAAACAACTCCCTAAGTGTAGTTATGTTAGCAATTTAACAATAGTTCCTTATAACCTTGTACCCTCTGCTCGTAATTTGTATATTATTTAAGTTAAAAGGGCATCTTAGTGTTGACTACGGCTGCACTAAAGCCTATTAAAGGTCTGGGCACAGACCCGAGATGTAAAATAAATAAAGGAAATAATAATATTATTCGTAGATGTAAATATTTCTAGTCTCAAATTCTACTCCAGCGAGTCGCTGTCTGCGGCTGACACCGGAGGGCGCCGTCGCTAAAGCGCGATACTACGGGCTCGCCTCGGGCGGCGCGAACCAATTACCCGCCGCCGCGCGGGCATTTACCTCCCCCCGCGGCCCCCGCCCCACCCCCGCCGCCCGCCGCCCGGAATTATCTCCGCACGGTGCTGCGAGCCGGGTACTCTGCCGCCTAGAAAACGCCCGCAATGCGAATGCGGACGCTTTTTGTCGTCGTTCGCGGATGCGGTTTTTTTTTGTTGTGGTAGAAATTAATAATATACTACGTAAGTAAGCTTTTGTAAAAAACGTTAAGTCGCTATTAATATGGAAACAATTATTATTAACTGCATAATAGATGACTGAATTGGTGGAACAAAACAATATTATCTCTACCTATCTACAAAGTTAAATCAGATACGGCTTAGGTACGCTAACGAGTGTTTATTTACATTGGCTTATGATAGGTATGAACATATCTCTTGTGTTGTATCACGTGACACTCACTAGAAAAAAACTGTATTGCATATGAAATGAATTCCGGGATTATTTTAAATACTTCCGGGATTTTGTCATTTTGGCAGTCCATCAAAATTCTTGTATTTCCATTATCCAATGCAATAATGCAATGCAATACTAACCAAAAAAACAAGTCTGCTATAGTTTTTTTAGTGTTCCGTAGTCAAACAAGGAACCCTATTATAGTTTCGTCCTGTCCGTTTGTCAGTCTGTATGCACATCCATTTTATTAAGACACACCTAACGCTACATGCTTTGAATAATATTATTAAATTAAACATGATTAAATTAGACATCTATAGATATTTATAAACGCAACTTCAGTGGATAAAAACTAGGTATTGTTTTTGTGGCTCCAATAATTTTAATATAAACATGGAAAGTGAAGATGAAAAATTAATATTGTTTGTACCGTATCCTGTGGTATCTCGTAGAAAGGCGTTATAAAATTATGATGTGGTTTCTTTGGTATTTTCTTATATGATACTTCATCGGCTGTCTAGAACTAACTAGTTTACGAGAACAGCTGACCAAATTAGACCAACTTTGTTGGCTTAATAAGTAAAAACTAATGGATCGATTGCTCTTGGATAATCTTGCATAATATTATTTATTCTGTGTCCTGGCTATGGAACCCTGCGCCTAGTGACTAATAAGTGCTTGACCGGTTTTTAACACCTAGCCTGGCACGCATATATTCTCAGTAAACACAAACGGTAAATATCCCATAAATCAGCATGTGGTGAATGCCGTTGACGACGACCTCCGTTCAGTTTGATGCCACATTAAATATGGAGACGTCTCGCTGTCTATCAGTAGCTATTGAGACGAGCTTACGAGTTTTATTATTTGGAGTGTCGCCAGTATTGTCATGCGGCGTTGAGAATATAAATCGTTTAGATTTAAATGAAAATGGTTGAAAGTTCTTCTTTTTATAATAATAGTTTGATGAATGTGTCTTCATAAGCTTATGCTTATGAGACATAATTCACAAAGTGGAGTAATAAATAACCACCTTCCAATCTATCCTAAACTTAGCCTACAATAATTACAAAACAATTAAACAGTACTTAAAATTAATAATTAATGCTAACTTGGACGACTAGCTTCACCTCAAGACGAAAGTTTATAATCTGTGCGTGTTGCCAGTGATGACATACGGCACTGAGACGTGGTAGCTAACTATTGGTCTCATACACAAGCTCAAAGTCGCGCAGCGTGCAATGGAGCTATGCTCGGTGTTTCACTACGTGATAGAATCAGAAATGAGGAAATCCGTAGAAGAACGAAGGTTACCGACATAGCTCTCAGAGATTGCAAGTTGAAGTGGCAATGGGCAGGCTATATAGTTCGCAGAACCGACAACCGCTGGGGAATAAAGTTTCTCGAATGGCGACCACGAACAAGCAAGCGAAGTGTGGGGGGGAACCCCCACACGATGGACCGACGACATTGTAGCCATCGCAGGAAGTCGGTGGATGGAGGTGGCACAAGATCGCTCGTCATGGCGCTCTTTGGGGAGGCCTATGTTCAGCAGTGGACTTCTAAAGGCTTCTTCTTATTTGATTAAACCTAAAGTTATCCAACACCTTTATCCAAATAGAACAATATCCAAAAATATCATCTTGTCAAAGCCCGCCAATTCATAATTTGGATCCCTGCACAACGAATAAAGCATTCAAATATAGATTGCGCGCCGCGCCGCCGGCCGGGGCATGCGGCATCGGCACTGGCAAGCACGTTCGCCATTTTACTGTGCGTTTTTACGATGTACCCGCCCGATAACGTTTACGAGGTACGACGGAGTGGCGACGCGGCGCGAGCCGACTGATTGCATGCGGGGGACTTTAGGTACCTAATGCCGCGGTTTTGGGGAAATTATATCGATAGATATTGTATTTGTTGTTTTTGATTTCGATAGTTGTTAGATTTGGAGAGTGAAATTCCCGGTCCCAAGTAACATTTTTAGAAATATCCCGATACTGGCCCAGCACTACGATAGAAAGAATCACGATTATAGCACAGTATACATATGACAAAGTGTGTACTGTGATTATAGTTAGGCAATTTAGTACGATTTTGATAGTGTTGTACCTACCTTCCGGGAAACTTAGACCTTTACGATGCTCGACAACATTGCCGTGGGTTATTACAATGTAGATAAGTACCCAAATGTTCAATCAATAATTGATTTTCGGTCGTTTTTTTATGTAAGAAGAATTAACAGGTCAAGAAAATATTATAACCAATTTTCATAAAAAGTTAAAATAAAAAATCCCGACAGTTACCTAGCGTAAAATTAACTTAAGTACTTGCGAGCTGAATTAGAACCACTTCCTCTTATCTACGCATTGGAAATTTTATATGATGGTTCAGTTCCGATGACAATGCATTTTTATGATAAGCATGACCTGAATCTAAATCCAGGATTAGCTCCATGAAGGAACTATTCAACGGTCAACAGCTTAGACACGAAATTTTATTTACGCAGTTCATAATGATAGACAGTTGTAAGTTTTACCGTGTTTTGCTGCACTCAGGGTTGGGTCCTGACTAGGGAACTCCTCAACGGTTAACAGCACAGACACGAAATGTTGTATACGCATTTAATCGTGATAGCCCGTTCTAAGTTTCACCATGATATGGCTGCACATGACATACTGCATAAAACCTTCTTATTTATGTTTTTTAACCCCCGCACAAAGAGACGGGTGTTATAAGTGTAGGCCCCTCCCCTAAACTTATAACACCCGTCTCTTTGTGCGGGGGTTAAAAAACAAAGGAAGGGGGAGGAAAGAAAAGGAGCTATGAAAATCATAGCTTCGAACGAATGGACCGATTTAGCTGTGGTTTTTAATTGAATTGAATTTAAATTGAATGCGCCAGTGTGCCTGGAAATAACAGCGCCCTGTTTTGTACGTATCCACTTAAAGTTTATCGATATTTGATACGTTACTCAGTAGCGGTAACTACATCACTAGCACCGCCGCTCACCGCGTATCGGTGACACATCGCATCGTGTATATCTCTCTACGTATCTATGCTTTCGTCGGTCGTCGCCCGGCCCGTCGAGGAAGACCTTTTGAGGATTTCTGAAGTATGTTACCAATAAGTATTCTCCCACCCACATCATCAGCTTGAAGACAAGGTACATAATAGAGGGGCACAGACCCAGAAAGAGGGGGTAATGTCATAATTACAACGCTTGGCTTGGCTTGGTGATGTATTCGCAGTAGATGTTGAATCGTTGATACTTACACATGAAAACGCTGTCTGTAGTTCTCACAGCCTGCCATTGATACCTATGCATTGAGATATATGAACATATTAGCTGTCGCCCGCGACTTTGTCCACGCGGACTACAGTTTATCGCGCAAAAAAGCATTCTATGTTCATCTAAGATATTAAAAACCAATACAAAAGTAGGTATAGTATACCAACGCTCTTGATGCTTCTTGACAGACATGTTATTTTTCAACGGCACGTCATTCCGTTCCATACAACGAGTAATCGACGTTTTCCAGTTTTTCCGTGGTAACTTAACTTGCGATGTGGCGGTCTATCGACATAACATGGTGTGTGTGCGGTAGGCTTATGAGTAAAGCGGATCGGCATATCTTGGGTTCACTTTCGACTTGGCGGTGTCAAGGAAGTTATATGTACTTACGTACAACTGGAACGATATCTTCAAAGAAAAAGCGGGTTATCGATTATTTGACCTTGAAACCATTTAAAAATGAAAAAGACAAGGACGTGAGCGGAAGCCCTTGTTGTCTCTTTCTTATTTATAGTGCCAATCTCAGATGAAATCAAATACTTCGAGAAACAAACAGTACAAGAACTTCTTTAATTTCCAGAATAGTATTTAAAATCTCATCAGATACCAAAGAGGATGTACTATGTAAATGTATTAAATAGGCGACCTCTTTAGTACAGTTGTCTTTGTGATGATTATTTCTCAAGTTTATTTTAGTCTGTGTGAAAACTCTGAAACTTTGTCCGAGAGAGAGACTTCCGATCCTCCGTATACTTCCTTTTCTTGCATTTTCTTTTTAAATTACGTTTTCGGTGAGATCACTTTTGTATATGAGAGATATCGTTCCAGTTGTACGTAAGTACATATAACATCCTTGGGCGGTGTGGACTCAGTCTCTTTTTAAACCTTCTTGTTGGTACTTAATATGATATAGACAGTAACAACGACGCTTCTTACACGACTGCCCAAAAAGGAGTGTAACGTTTTCAGGGTTCATATGTTCGTATGTGAGTTTCTTTATTCTGCCATAACTTTTAAATGCCTGAACAGATTTAGATGTAATGTCGTTAGAGTCTTTACATCATTCCGTGTAACATAGGCATGAAAAAAAAAACAATGTGGCGCCAGAATGGCTCCATTTTCAAATGCGTAAAAAACAACTTTGAGTTTTACAATATAGGTATCAAATTGAAGGCCTTGATGAGCACATTCCAACAATATATAATTTATTGGCATAAAAACTTTTTAGTTCGTTTTTGGCAGGGCATTGTGTTTTTTTCTCATACATTGAAGATGTAAAGCTTTTTAAATATGTTGTGTAAACAAAGGTAGGTATATCCCGTATTCCAAAGTAGGTACTAACCATCCAAACTAAGGTCATATCCTCCGGCTTTCCACACAGTTACAAAAGGGAACCTAACTCCCATAATGAGCGGATGGCGACAAATAAAAAATAACGAGCCGTCACACCGCACCGCGGGACGGCGTTTAATTGTTCGTGTTTAGGAGCGGGAAAACGCTCTTTAGTTTTATTACGGTGGGGGTGGGAATAGCGGCCACTTAATGTTGAGTGGGATAAATCTTCCCACCTTCTGTCGGGTTGGAGTCGGGAACCTAGTGTAGGTTGGCAATGGTAGATGCTATACTCCCTTAATGCCAGTTTGGTAGTTGGAACCATAGAGAAGTTTTTATTACCCGACTACAGCAAAGCAAGGGAAGGGTATTGAGTTTAACATTATATGTATGGTATGTATGTACGTATGTGGGGATGTGGATGTTCCACCATAGCGTCGCCCCTATTGGTTAGATTTTGACAAGCGAGGTTTCAATCGATTCGTCTTCAGGTATAGTGTCATAGGCTATTATTGTTTACCCGACTTCGGCAAGGCAAAGTAAGGGTTATGTATTCAAACTAAAAACTTGGTCCGATTTAGACAAGCGAGGTATCACTCGATTCGTCTTCATCGCAAGAGTGTCTTAGGCTGTTTTTTACCCGACCGTAGTCGGGTTTTAGTTTTTGAACTAATGCCTTGTTATTTTAGTTTAAAGTATTGTATAGTTCGCGTGACGGGAGCGCTGCGATTATGTCTCTATCTCTATGTACACATTCATGCAAAGCGACAAGTAAAGACGCGTAGGGAAATCATCTGTAACAAATATGCAACGGCGACTCTAGGTTTCATCCAAAATTTGGTTCGCAGTTGATCTTATTTCCACTTCGGTGGTTGGAACTTATGACTGCGCATGTAATATTCTTTTGATAGAGTACAAACCCCCTTTTGATCACAAGGGGGTTTGAACTCATTCTCTGAGATGTTCTTTAGTGATATTATTTTGAGTCAACTGCCGCACTCAAATAAAGCTAATCAAGCATTAAGTGGGCGAGAAAAAGGGGGGAAAAGGTGATGATAGCGACTGACTCACGCGTGCTGATCTTGATATTTCTTCGATGGCGCTGGTTCTGGTGCGTCAGGCTAATTTCTCTTCCATTCCTAGATGATTTCCTGATTTTATTTAGTGGTTTGATTGTTGATGCTTGCAGATTAATAACGCGGCGAAATAAGCTATCCGAGCTCATTGATCGGCGATAATCTGATTTATTTGTAACTGGCTTCGCAACAATGGCGGATCGTGGACGCGCAAGCAAGTAGTAATGTCGTGTCGCTGTTCAGACGTTGGAAGGGAGGAGGTAGGAAAGGTGTAGGTACCCCCCAAACGTAATTAAATTAAGAAGCATACCCTCGGTGATAAAGTTAGAAGTTATAGATGCGTTCTGGATTAACCATAATGCTTGATTAGCGTTAATTGGCGATTATGAGTGCGGCAGTAAGTTTGAGTCAGTTACCTTCAGATGTTAATGTCAGGACGGTGCTGCTGCGAAAGCACAATCTCTCAGTTTGCAAAATTCCATCAGAAGAATGGGAAGAGCAGCCGCAACAGACCAAGAGGGGCGCTGCTGTGTTAACAGGGCCGTGTATTTTTTCGAACAAAATTGATTCCAAGATATCGACGCTAAGCGCCTGCATAAAAAAATATGAGCCGTAGCGGGACGCCGCCGCCGCCTCAAAATCCGTCCCAAGCCTTCCTACGCCTACATATAAAACTCTAAAACTCTAACTACTAGTCAGTTGTACTGTGCGCCCTGCAACAGGACCTCTATGATATATTTAGCTTTGCAAAGCCATCTGATGCGCTCAACCTCCGGAGTTTAATTTTTTATTTCATTTCGCACGACTTTTAGCATTAAGCCAGTGTCAAAAAGAGATATAACAACTTCTTCTTCTTCTTTTATTTTGATGGCTTCTGCGGCACTAGCCTACTAGCAATTTTGCCAATGTCAAGTTTAGTTTATTTTTAGTAGTGTCAAGTCACAGTCAATAAATGTCAAAGTCACGAATCAGTAAAATGGTGTACGTTTTACTGTAACTTCCCGGAGAGTTTTGAAAATATCACATATAGTCACGTTGTTTGATTATTTATCCTTTGCCCACATTTGTGCACGTTAACAAACCCCTAATGATTAATATTACACCAATATTACTCATTAACACTCGAAAAAACACTAATATGAATAAAAAATAAAAAATAACAATATGACAGCTTAAATACTTTCAAAAAAAACTCCGTTATAACAAGTTGTATAACAAATACTCCAAATATCTTGTTCCAGTCAGTCAGGTAGTCAAAAGTCTTCTCAAGTGACATTCAGCAAAGTGGTGGATCTTTCCTGAAACTTCCTAGGGAGTTCCGTAGAGAACACGAAATAACACGTCTGCGTTTGTATCATTTGCCCACACTCGTGTAATTTAAGTGGAATATTAATCATTAGGTGTTCATTGATGACCTAATGATTAATATTCCACTTAAATTACACATTAACACTCGAAGAAACGGGCAATGCCCTGTCCACCCACCGGATTCACCCAGTAGTGGGTGCACGGGTAATTCATATTTACCCCTCCACCCACTGCCCTAGAGTTGGAAACTAATAAAAAATAAAAACATTTATGAAGAAAAAAATTACGAATTTAGGTAACTATAATTAGGTAGTAAAACATTTGAATGTGACAGATGTCAAAGTGACGTGTCAAAGTGACAGGTGTCAAAGTGATAGGTGTCAAAGTGACAGGTGACAGTTGGAAACTAATAAAAAATAAAAACATTTATGAAGAAAAAAAAACAACGAATTTAGGTAACTATAATTAGGTAGTAAAACATTTGAATGTGACAGATGTCAAAGTGACAGGTGTCAAAGTGATAGGTATCAAAGTGACAGGTGACAGATGTCAAAGTGACATGTCAAACTTCAAAGTAGTACGTCAACACCTGTCAAGATCTTATCGATATCTTCGTTTTGGATGACAGCTGTCAAAATAAAAAGGGCTACATGGTTGAGAAAAAAAAAACAAACAAAACACCCTTCTCTAGTTCGTTTGCCGCCGAAAGTCCAGCTAACAGGGTTCGCCGTTGACAGATACGTCAAAGAGGATATCACCAATATCAGTACGGCACAGAGTAAAAATTGGACCACAGCAAATTAAAATAAGAAGAATCGATTTTTAACGCCGGCTGTATTCGACATGCCAGTTTAAATCTCAAGGGCCTCGCCTCGCAGCTTGGTTATAGATCGAAACTTGAAGTGCCCACTTGTAAAGCAGGTCGCAGGGGTCCGTGGTAACGTGACACCAAGCCGGTCGATAGGGTCCCGCGGCCGATTCGCACCCTAATTAGAGGGAGCAAATGCTTGGATGTCGGTGGTCGGGTGGATGATTGAAAGCGATCACGAGTATTGATTGTCGAAAGTGGAGTTTTACTCAAGCAATGCAACTTTTTCTCGTCAGGTTCGTGCATCTACATGCTGAAAAAGTGAAAACCATATTTTTGAGTGAAAAAAAATTCTACGTTTTTTTTCGTTAAAAATAAAAGACTTTTTGCCTAGAGCCCCCAAGAGTACACTCTGACCGGTCGCTCGCCTGAGGGTAAGCGTCACGCCTGCAAAAATCTTGCGCGTCACTGCACTGCGTTCGTCACCCTGAGACAATGGTCTCATTGCCCAGTAAGGTTTTGTCTAAGGTTAGGCGGTACTTCACACCGGGACAGCTTTTGAATCTTTATCAAGCACAGGTCCGATCTTGTATGGAGTACTGCTGCCACCTCTGGGACAGTTCTGCCAAGTATCAGCTCGAGGCTTTGGATTCAATTGAGAGACGTGCTATCAGGCTCATTGGAGATGAAACTCTGGTAAAGAGTAAGTTTCAAAGTCTGGCGCATCGACGTGAGGTCGCAAGCCTGTCGGTATTCTACAGATTGCACTATGGAGAGTGCACAAGAACTGCACAATCTGATTCCCCCATCACCTTTCCATTACCGTACGACTAGACGATCGGCCAAGCGCCACCTTTTATGGTTGAAATACCTCGCACAAGTACGAAGCGTTACGGTTCTTCATTTATTATAAGAACTTCAAGGAGTGGAATGCCCTGCCCTCGTCAGTGTTTCCGGTAAAATATAACCCTGGTGTGTTCAAGTTTGCCTAGTCAGCTGGAAAAACGCTGGAAACATTGCCTTTCAAACCGAAACCGAAATGTTTGCACACTACTGCTTGGCGGTTAAATATCTGACAAAGGTAAAGTATTTCACTAGGCTGGTTCTGAGACCTACCATTACCATTTGAAACAAATCAAAGATTTTGCGTGCTGGATGTTGCTTGCTTGTCGTATGAGGTTGTGGTCGTGCTGGCCTCTGGTGTCAGAGTTTGTTAGCACGGGGCGATGGTAATTCGCTCCGCACATTACTCAAAGTCATTAGTGCGGAGCCGAGTACCGAACCCTGTATATTTGAAATCTAACGCACAATATGTAGGTATACATCAAGTTATATTTGGAAACTATCATTCACTAAGTTACACTTTTTAAATAAGTAGTTTATTGTCACGGAACGTAGCGACTCTATTCAATACAATACATGAAGGAGAATTCAAATATTCAAGTCCCGCCATATAGCCGGACGTGACAATGGGCTGTTGGCCCTTTTTGTGCGAATTGAGGAAGACTGGAGAAGTTTTAAGGTCAGAGTCTGAAGATCTGAAAGTAACGAGTATATAGGAGTATAGATTTTTTTTGACCTCAAGAATCAAGACTATAGAACAAAAGCTGAACCCTTAAAGAGCCACTTTATTTAGGTTGAGAAGTACTTACTTAATTAAAAATTAAACCCGAAGCTTCTTTCGCCAATTCATTTTGAATTATTTATCCTGTGAGCCCCAACATCCATTGACATTTCTTGTAGAGAAATCTCCCTCGCCTGTCAAGCGATCATTTTATGAATAAAAATGAATAACTTTGAAGTAAACAACACATTCAGTAACTAGTAAGCGCTATCTCGCTTCCACGTCCCGCATGCGTTTAATTCCATTCGATGCGGCGTGGTGGCGTCTCTCCCTCCAGCCCTCAGATTTGGGTCGCTTACGGGCGGGACAAGTTAGGCTAACTGTCCACGACCGCGTCAATTATATCACGCGCATTTTGCATCACAGATGTATCCACGTAAGCGTCATAAATGTTGCATGCAAGCTTGAAAATGATTCTTCCAAGCCGAGGTTCGTACCCCCTGGGTGCCCTTGAGCAAGTCGCCAAAACTTAAATTTGGCGTGCGCCTTCTGCGTCACGTATTGCGGTGGAGCGCTTTCGCGCCCACCCCACGGTGACGCTGTACAGGTCACTTATACAGTTATAGACCAACAGCATATATCCTCCCTAAAAATAAATAAATATTTATTCATTTTGATATCAGGTAGCGACTTGAAAGCACGTTGTTTCATTTTTAAATACCTGCCTGTATATTCAAGAAGCTCAGAGGCAAGAAGATATAAAAAATGACGGATTTTACACCACCAAACAAATGAATGAAAATGGCGGCTGCGTATGTTTGCGTGAGTGGATAATTTGTGGTGTTTTGTGGTTGATCCACAATTTCACCACAAAAGACTGCATTGTTTTTTCCGTGAGTAGATTGACAGAATTAACACGATTAACAAGGCGGCCGATCGGCATAACATGGTGTGTGTGCGTGAGGCTTGTTCGTACAAGCGGATCTGCATATCTGAGGTGATTCACTTTCAATTCTCCGTCTTTTTTAATAACTTTCTTGTATTGTGTTGCTGCCAAAGATTCATCAGATGATGATTCTGTATTCCAATCATTATACAGAATGCGCAAAAATCTATACATTCTGAATTCCAAACATTTTACCGAATGAGCGGAAATCTTTCATTTTGTATTTCAACCAGTTTACTTAATGAAAGTGATGTTTGCATCTTGCAGTACGCTCGAGCTCTGACAAGCTGCAACTTGACGCATGACGTTTTCTTGCGAATACGCAAATGCAACGTTGCTGTTCCGTGGATGGAGATGGGTTTGTTTGTATGCAGGCTGCAAACAAGCGTACAAATCACAAGTACAACAAGCATTAAATGAAAAAAAAATGCGTATGAAGCGACGATACGTGGATAGCAAGCCTTAGCGTCAAGCGGTAAGTCACGTCATGGCAAAGTGGCGTGCCGCGGGAACACGTAACTTGTGAATATTCCCTTGTGGCTCCTGTCGGTAGTAGCATCTGTCGGGTCGTCTGCGTTGAATTCAATTCGATGAATTCCTTCCTCCGGCTCTATGCTATCGCTACCTGACGGGACAAAACGGTGAAACGGGTTTGAAAAGCACGCCCGCGTGACCTTTTATGCTACATTAGTAGTATGACTTTGTGATTGTGGTACTGTAATCGTAACTTTAATGAGTCGCCGTGAGACGTGACGAGTCACTTGACGCTATTGTTAAGATCAACTTCCAACCAAGAATTTTAAAATAAGAAATCATGTTTTTAATATTCTTCCAACGTTAAAATATTCAAAAAATCACAACCTCCATTCACGGAAGCACAGAACACATTCCCGTGAGTCGGCTCCTAGCCTCTCCGTTTAATTCTATTCGACGCGTCCCTCCAGCCTTCCTTTATTGGGTCGCTTACGGGCGGGACGGAACGGAACTGAGCACGTCACTTTAATAAGACGTGACGAGCGACGTGACGCTTTGTTAGATCAACCTGCCGACTGTCGCGTTCTTAATAATAGGTACTTATTTAAGCTGTTATATTTTATGTTAATGGACGTTGTTTACCACTTATATTGTATTCGTAGGTAATAACCGGACAGGAAGCGTTTGGATTTAGAGCAGATCTGATGCTCGAGTTTACGATGTTGCGACAATCTTTTATTCTGTGCTGTGAGATAGCGACGGGCACAAAAAACATGTTTTATCCATTCGTCTCCCTCCATCCATACTAATATAATTGGATAACTAATCTATGCTAACGCCTAATATTATAAAAGCAAAAGTAACGGCTTCCTTTTCACGACTGAAGCGATCTTGATGATAGGTGTGGAGATGGTTTGAATCCTGAGGTAGGCCATAGGATACTTTTTATCAAGGTAAATTGAGTCCGCACGGACGAAGTCGCGGGCAGCAGCATACTACTTAGTACTATTATTTATTCTGTGGTCATACATAAATCTCCGTATAGGACGTCTGCGTATTTTATGAAAGTAGAGTACCTATATAACAGCGTAAATATTCTAAGCTATACAACGATTACTACTACATACTTATTAATCGACCGTTTTTTTTAATGTATGTTCTCCGATTTCTCCGTCAATTGAGGATTGATATTGAAAATTATTTTGCTGTTTGAAAGGTGGTCCCATATAAATTGTATCAAAATTGGATCAGTTTTTTTATTTATCATGGTTAGTGACTCTGACTGCGAAGTCAACAAACGATCGCTGGTTCGATTCCCGCAAGGTGCAATCATTTGTGCGATGAGCAGAAATGTTTGTTTCCGAATTAATGTAATATTCTTATCTATGTATGTTTATCCGTTATCTAGTGCCCATAGTACAGGGTATCCTAGTTTGGGGCTAGGTAATTGGTGTGAATGTCTCGAATATCATTGACCGAAAGAGCGCGGTTCGCGAGCGAAGCCTCTCCGTTTCATCTTGGGCTAAAAATATTTTGTATGTCCGGCGGATCTCCTGCTGTCCGGCTGTCTAGCTGTTCTCCTCTACAGGTCGCATTTCTCAACCGATACTCTATTTTATGTTACAATTATTTTGTTATTCGAAAATTTTCAAAATGGCGGATATGTGGGCGTTGAAAAGTAAAAAAAAAAAACATATATCAGCCATTTCGAAAAATGTTCTGAACATTTATTCAGCTTTAAGCTATGCAAAGACAGACACGCGAGGTCTACAGCTCACAGAGCCACTAGTGGTGTTTAATACAGCACTTGTATAAAATTATTTTGGTCTGGCTCTGCTAGAAAAGTGGAAGCCGTTTTCTAGCAGCCATTCCTTCCGGCTTCCCACACATTTGGGCTCGCCGCCGAACGTCCCACGTAAACTGAATTACGCGACGCCCCGACCCCAGACGCATATGGCGAGCGGGCCGCCGGGAAATTGATAACTCGATAACTCCCGACCCCGGGATCCCGGACCGCGGGATCCCGGGCTTTGTGGCGTAAAAAGGAATACGGTAGCGCTGCCGGCTGTCTTTTGTCATGTTGAATTAGTTGGTGTGCGCTGCCTTCGTACAATACGATTAAAATGGCGCCATTCTATGATACAAACTGAGAAAAGGCGCCATCTTCCTTTAAAGAATCTTCCTATACGCTTTCGTTACCTGTTGCTATCCATTAATAATAATGTTGTATCCCATAGGTACCAACTTTCGTTCCTTTTTGTGCTATCTCTTAATCACCTGTCGGGTGACGTCCACAGCTAGACATAGGCCTGTCAAGGGTTAACAAAAGTTTTTTTCAAAAAACAAAAACAGCCTGTTTTAAATACATTTTTCAAAAGTGTTTAAATTGATTTGTCTAAAACAAGGTTTACACGTTGTTTTCAATAAGTCAAATGTTTTTTTAACTCGGATGGAAATATGTAGGTAGGTAATTGCCAATAATATAAATTTAAAACGTCTGATTTTGATCATTTTCATAGGAGCAGCAATTGCCCTGGTTCTATTTTATTTTATTTAAGAAGATTAGTTTTCTTTAATAAAAAGAGTTTTTTCTGGTCGTTTTAGACAACTCCCCCCCACTATAATTATTTTCCAGTCTCCCATTGTTTGCATCTAGCAACTCCCCGCTACTCTCTTCAGCGAGTTGCTGGATCTGGAGGTCGTCGGACCACCTCGTGCGGGGCCGTGCTCCGTCTCTCAGTCCTTGCTCACCGCTCGAGAATCTTTCTTCCGCAATGATTATCGTTTCTACGGGCTGCGTGGCATCCCCATTGCCACTTGCCATATCTATCAACTTTATTTAAAACCGCTCAACTCTTTTTAACCTTTATGGCGTACATAAACAGGTAAAAAAAAATGGCGCCCTTTGATCAAGTTTCACGTTATTGAGATATGGGACCAAGAAGGTTTTAAAATAGACGGAGACCACACCGCCAAATCGAAAGCTCGTACGCACAAGCCTCACGCACACACATAAAGCATATTATGCCAATCGGCTACCATACCGCAGCATCATCTTGAAAATTGAGTATCAACAGTACACTACACATTATCCACTCACGCACACATAAGCATCCGCCATTTGCTATGCTTGACTCGTTTGCTTTGCAGTGACGGCTCCGTAAATATTTAAATATTAAACCTTCTTACATTGGACCTCAAAAAAAGCGAACGCAGCCACAGAATAAATAATAGTACGCACCTAACAATCATAATAATTATGCGAATCACATAAACGCAACACTTTAGTATAGATAGATAGATAGATAGATATATCGATAGATAGATAATACTTTGTTGCACCAAAATAAAAACAATATAGAAAAAAATTAAAATGTTGTACAATCGGCGGCCTTATCGCTAAGCAGCGATCTCTCCCAGGCAACCGTTTATAATATTGAGACACTATTTTTTGTTTTAATGAAGTCCTTTCGATTTATTAAGGTATGATCTGTGGCCGCGATTTTCGGCGTTTTAATGCCAGGCCACAGTAAAATGTAGGGCCCCTCTGCAGAATTACTAATCAACACATCCTACCTAATTCCCTACCTACCGATTCGTTCCGTCCGCGTCGTGTCGCGGTCGCGTCTAATCCACTTTTAATTTTGATTAATGCATCCCTACCACCTACAGCAACCTTTTAGACCTTAAAGCTTTGAAATAAAGCTGATATTTCCCAAGCAATATCCAAATTGTCTGGGACCAGAACCTTCACCAGTGAATTTAGGTATGAAACCTTATCCAGTCGCATTAAAGTTGATATTTACAAATCAATGCCTAAATTTAATGAGACTGCGGCGCCGTCGTCTCGTAAAAGCATTATCGCGTTCTAGTAAAGATGAATTTCGCAAAGCTAGTCTATGTCGCATGCGACGGGCAAATCCGAAATTAGCTGGCGGTTTTTGGTGATCCCAGTTTTGTTTTGCTGTCCGTGGGGATGAACCTTTTGGGATTGATGATGTAATTAAAAGTAATTTACTTTTATTTTACTTTTATTTGCATCATCACATCAGTTCACATCACTAGCCGCATGCCCGAGGTGCTATGGTTCAACGTGACTACCAGCATGAAAAGTATCCACTAAGTGGAGTTACATCATGAAAAGTAATAATAATAATAATCAGCCGTACTATAAGTACGTACCGGCGCCAGTTCTCGAAAATGGTCGTGCATTGCTCTATTGGGACCGCTCTATCATCACGGACAGGACTATTGTTGCCAATAAGCCTGACATTGTGCTGGTAGACCGGTCCCAACGCCGGGCAGTGCTCGTCGACATCACCATTCCACACGATGAGAACCTCGTGAAGGCCGAGAAAGACAAGCTCAGCAAGTACTTGCTGTCGAGTCAACATTCCACAGGTGACTGCCATGTGGAATGTTGACTCGACGATCATTGTCCCGATAGTTGTTTCGGCGAACGGCCTTATAGCGAAGAGCCTCGAAAAACATCTTAAGAGGCTCTCGCTAGATGGTTGGATTAAGGGTCAGATGCAGAAGGCAGTACTCCTTGACACAGCGCGTATAGTCAGGAGGTTCCTCACCTCAGGCCTAGCCACCGGTAGTTTGGGCCCTGCTCCGCTACCGTTGGTACCCTAGGTTTAGGTTTTTTATAATATTTTTATCTGCTTTTATTTAAAGAAATATTGTAAAAAGAAAAAAAAAGATAAATAAAGTGAATAATAATAATAATAATCACATACATTGACTTGGCTCCTTGCCAACCTGGTGGTCCTACCAATAGGACCACCGGAGAAAAAAATAACCCGTGGTCCTTCTAGTAGAACGAAGCGGTTGGACAACGGGCACCAAACGCACTTAACATAGTTCGTCGACTTTTTTCCCATTTTCACTGTATGGCGTCTATTGGTCGCCATATTGTTTTTTTAATAATGTCGTCTTTAGTGGCACTCGCAAGATTAAGATTAAATTAATATCACACTAATCACACTAATCACACTTCACACTAATATTATAAATTAGAGAACTGTAGCCGAGCTGAATACTCTCTTATCGAGTGGAAAATTTCATATGCGCGATACAGAACTCCATACATTAGAACTGACAGTCCATACAAAACGTCATAAGAAGCATAAAAACCGATTAGCGCCATCTATCTTTAGATGTGTGTGTGTGTGTGTGTGTGTGTGTGTGTGTGTGTGTGTGTGTGTGTGTGGGGGGGGGGTGGGTGTGTGTGTGTGTGTGTTTGTGTGTGTATGTTTGTTACACCTTCACACTCAAACGGTTGAACGGATTTGGATGAAATTTGGTGCCAGAATAGCTTATATCGTGGATTAACACATAGGCTACTTTTTATCATCATCATCATCATCATCATAATATACTTAAGTACGGAATTAAATTTTACGTGTTGTTTGTTTCAGGTAATATCATTGATCATCATCATCATCATTTCAGCCGAGGTCCACTGCTGAACATAGGCAAGTGTTAAGTAAGCCTCTAGAAAGCCACAACGCGTGGTTGCTCGATTTTTAAATCTAGCGGCTTCCCTTGACCACAAAATACTAAACTCCTGGACTCTCACGGTTTGGTCGCAGAACGTCACATTCGCAAATTGTAATACTGTCGACAAGCGTCACATTCCAGAATGTCCCATTCGCAAAACGACCAAGTTTGGAGATTATTAGATTAGCAGTTAACACCCCGTGACCGCGCGCCGCCGCCGCGCCCGCCCGAGAAGCGGAATCGCCGGAGGCTATGTAGACATATCATAGTTGATAAATTCATGATGTGGTCGTTAATTTCATGAAATAGCCAGCAAAACTGACCATATTGTTGAAACATCAACGTTTAATGATATTTCAATCCACGTTTGGCCATATCATTAAATAAGTATCATTAATGTAGGGTTTCATGATACCAAAAATTACAAATGGATAGTTTTTCAAGGCTAAAAAAACACGAAGATGGAGGTCCCACCTTCGTGTTCGTGTTTTTTTTAGCTCGCTACGCTTCACTCCCGCCTTTGCCTTCTCCTTCGCCCTCGCCTTCTATTTTACGATATGATCACTGCTCATATCGTTATTCATTCATCTAGCCAAACCATTTCATGATGTCACCAATTATTTCATGAAATACTTAGAACCTGTTCAAAAAATGGTTAATTCTATTTTATTGTTACGAGCTGGGGTTCGGATAAAATTAATGTAAATTAACACCTTTATTCGAAAAACCACAAAAATAAATAAAACCGACAAGGTACACTCAAACACTCTTTAACTTGACTGTACATACTAATCAATTATCACTGAATACTCGCTTCTAATCACTATGATCGTTTCGTTCCGAATGCCAAGTCAATACTGTGCCAGGCAGCCGATGCCCGCCTTATTTATACCGCGACGGACATTTCCAGAAGGTACTCGTACGTACTCGTATGTACTAGCAGTAGTCGGTAGGTATTTGAACTATCAAGGTCGGCGGCGCCTTTGAAGTGGCTGCGCCGTGGAAATAGGCGCAGCCACGAAACTTCTGTAAGTACCTACGCTTCACTGGTGTGTTCCAGAAGGTTCCTGTAGATGTAGGTATTGCGTCAACCGACCGCGGCTCCTGGAACATTTTAGTACCACCTACTGTTTTGGCGTAACAATATCACCACGACATAAGTAGCCACTAATGTGTGCATGCATGGATGCATTATTTTTGTTGTGTGCATCGTTAGTGATAATAATTATTATAATGTTTAAGTTCAAGAGCTAAATCGGTCGGAAGTTGTATGAGCGTCGCGCACGGCTGTCACGAACTGTCAAACACCAACCGGTCCTCTCAAAAAATATTTTTACCTCTGGTTCGACCGGTATTTCACCGACAAATATAACATCCACTACCAGGCGAGCATAACATAGAGCTGGTTAGACTCGGTACGGGCGGACGGGGCTTCCGGCGTGCTTCCTTCCGGAAATAGGGTCCGTTCCGGCGCGCCGCGGCCCGGCCGGGTAATGGCGCGTGCCTGTCACCATGGGCCCTATTTCATAAAACTATAGTAGACTGACAAGTATCAATCGACAAATATCAGTCAAACTACCATGCCATAACTATGTGTTTCATAAAACATTAGTAGTGACCGGCAGTCAACCGACAATTGTCTAACAAATGTCAATAGAAAAACGTTTTATGAAACGGCGGTTGCTCAAAAATTACCACGATTTGTAAAATTGTCGTGACAATTGTGACAGCCGAAGCTTTACCCATCACACTACTATGACTGGCATTGTGAAATGCAATATGACTGACAATCATCAGTCCTGTCGTGATTGTTTGTTATATGAAACGCAGGTTTGGCATATTCGACTGACATTTGTAGTTTTATTATGATTTGTCGCTTTATGAAATAGGGCACTGGTCGCTTTGCAGAGTAGTTTCGGGTAGTTTGGTGAGATATTTTAACATTCTGAGGGGGAAATGGGACAAGTGCAATGCGGGAATACCTTAATATTTTATTACCTAAAAAATGGAGTTACTTCGTATCTAAATCCGATGAGTAAAAGCGGAGCAATCGATAAAAATATTTTTGACGGGACGGAAGGAATTTTGATCAAATGCTGGTATATTGGTATTATGGCTGGAATAGCACTTAGATTATTTTTAACCTAGAGAGGACCACGCGTGCGAAGCCGCGGGTACAGCTAGTTCATATATAAAATTCGTGTGGGCCTGAGAATAATACCACAGAATAAATGATAGTAGACAATAATATTTACGAAGTAACTATTTAGTAATCTGTGATAATACTATGAGACTGCGACCAAACCTGTTTGATACTTGTAACGGTGCGTGGTGCGGACATACAATAATTAATGCGACGCGAGACGGAGGGCTCCCCGGGCCGCGCCTGTGGCTCACACTTCAAGTGTACCTATCGTATATCTATCCGAATCCGACCGAGCGGCGCGACGGCGAATTGTAGAGATATACTTATAGTTCGGGCTGGTAATCCTGGTATCCACCTAGATGAATGAGCGAGAAGACAAAATAGTACCACTTTGTATTATTGTCGTAGTACTATTTATTTTGTGGTATTTTTGTTTTGTTAAGTGGTTAAATATTAGTGGTGAGAACACATTTTAAGTCCTAGTGGGGAAGTTGGGGCTGGTGTGATGATAGATTGTGAATATTCAGATAAATATCTTTTTAATAATCAGCTTCTAAGAGTTTGCTAAGAGTTTTGAACAGAATAGAAGTATTTTTTTATAATTTTTATACCTTTTGGTACCTCCAGATTTCAGTGTGGCCCCAATATATCAAATGTCAATTAGTTAGTCACGGAACATTTTTGTATATATTTTGTGTGATGGATTGAACTAATTTTGTTTTTAGGCGACTCATTTAGAAGGTTTATGTATGCTAGGCGTGATACTAACGAATTTAAAAGAAACTGTAGTTTAATGTAATTAATTTTGAGAAAGGCAAAAAACGACGATAAAGCAGGTAGTTGTCCAAAAGTCAGTCATGTTACAATTTCTGCATATAGTGTAATTTCTATTTATCTATATCAGCCTACATCAACCCACTGTTGAGTATAGGCATCCTCATGTGCACGCCATTCTTTCCGGACCACTGCCTTCCAGCCACCTTGATGACGTCGTTTGACCATCGTGCAGGTGGTCTGCCTCTTAATCTTCGTTCTTCTTTTGGGCACTATTCTGCCACTGCCCTTGTCCATCTGCCATCTTCTCGTCTCGCCAAATGCCCTGCCCATCCCCACTTCAGCTTTGTGATCCGTTTCCCTACGTCCATAACTTTTGTCCTACATCTGATCTTGACATTTGGGATCCGGTCCACAAGCGAAATGCTGAGCATGGCACGTTCCATCGCCCTTTGAGCTACTTTTATCTTGTGCATGTACTCTTTTGTGAGCGTCCATGTCTCTGCACCGTAAGTGAGGTTAGGCAAGATGCATTGATTGAAAGCTTTGGTCTTAAGGCATTGGGGAATTTTCGACTTGAATACGTCATCTAGTTTGCCGAAGGCAGCCCATCCTAGCTGGATTCGTCTAGCGATCTCTTTGACCTGGGAACCTTGTCCAAAGGATAAACAATTTCCAAGATAGACATACTCATCCACTACCTTTAAGGGACAGTCACCTACAACAACGGCAGGTGTCTGTGATGGTAAGTTTGTCATGATCTTGGTTTTGGACATGTTCATCCGGAGGCCGACTCCCAGGGATGCTTCATGCAATTCTGCGGTGATATATATATAGTGTATTACCACTGGAGATCTGCAACGTTCTCAGCTAGAATGATAAGGTCATCGGCAAAACGCAAATGCGTCATGCGTTTTCCGTTGATATTGATCCCTCTCCACTCACACTCACTCACTCACTCCAGTCCAGTAGTTTCATGAAGTCTTCTAAAAGGTTGGTAAATAATGTAGGTGAGAGAGTATCACCTTGTCGAACACCTCGGTTGATAGACACGAGGTCGGAGAGTCTATGCATGCGCACTTGCAGGGTGGCGGTCCTGTACAGCTTCCGGAGTAGATCTACATATTGCTTGTCAATTCCACATCTATGGAGAGAGTGGAACACGGCTCAGTGATCGACGCTGTCGAGCGCCTTTTCATAGTGGACAAAGGCAAAACACAACGGCCGGTTGTATTCTCTGCACTTCTCCATCAGTTGCTTGACTGCATGTATGTGGTCGATGGTTGACTATCCACTCCGGAAGCCTGCTTGTTCTACAGGCTGGCAGTCTATTGTTTACTTGCTGTGCCCGCGGCTTTTCCCGCGTGGTCATTTCTTGAAGCTATAACGCTGAGTTGGGACCGATTCATGTCAATTTTCTTTACATTTATTTATTGTGTATTAATTTGTTTTGTTTTTGTTGTGAATAAATGTATTTTCTTTCTTTTTCTTTCTTTCTTTCAATACTCAAAATTCCTTCAGGCATCAAATAGTTTTTAATTGATTGCTCGGCTTCTTCTCATCATTATATACCAAGTATACCACTTTTTAAGACTAAACCTAAGCTATCCAACAGTGAAACCCGCATCACAATCGGTCCAGTATTTTTTACGTGATACGCGATCAGACAAACATGATTTTAAAAACATTATAGTTGTTCAGCAGCTTATTTTATGTCTCCTAGACATTTCCTTTAAATTAATTTCATAGTACTTTTTGGTACTTACTGCTGTATAATAAGTACTAGTATTCCCGCCCGCGACTTCGTCCGCGCGGTCTACTGTTAATTGCGGAAAAAGCATCCTATGTTCTTCTAGCTAGGATATTAAAAACCAATTCAACAGAAGGTATAGCACTAATTCTCTTGAAGTTTTTTGATAGACTTGTTACTTCGTTTCCATGGCAACCGTACCTTACAGCGAGTAATCAAAATTTCCCAGTTTTCCCGTGAAAACTTACAATTTTCCGGGATAAAAAGTATCATATGTTTTATTCTAGGGTTCCATTCCAAGTTTCATCAAAATCCGTCCAGTCGTTATCGCGTGAAAGCTCCCCAAACAAACAAACAGACAACGTTTCACTTTTATATATTGGTATGGATAGTTTATCTCCGAGCGTGAGGTTGATCGCTTTCGCCTGCGTCGGATATTCAGCTTTAACACTGAAGCAGGCGCGCTGTCGTTGTAGCAGCCATCTACCGCTCGTTCGTCGCGCCTCGCCTGTCGAGGAGTGCCGCCCGCCCGACGGTTGACGTGCCGACCGGTCTTGATCTTTGCTATTAATGTAGCCCAAAGATATTGTTCTTTGATAAGATAAAATATGTCAAAATGGAAATTTTTGTGCACCTACTTAAATATAAAATCTATCTTTATGTAGTTCTACTCAAATTGTTTTTAGGATCTCCGAAAAAAGCGCACGAATGAAGTACTTTTGTTTTTGATTGTATTGAGTTTGGGTTGGGAAAATCTTAGACCACACTGATTTCGTAGATTCAGGGAATCCTATCCTAGTTAGCGGTAAGGATAAGGCTTGTCAAAAAGCTTTAAAACTTCTCGACGCTTGTATAATGTGATTTCTGAGCGTCAAAAAATATATACATAAGTAGGGCGACGGACTCGTGGTCACACCGTTTTGTCATACCAGTGTGGCCACGAGTAATAGTTATTTGTTATGCAAGGCTGCTAAGTGATTTTTTGGCGAGAGTACTTGTATTGAAACCTGAGCAAGCGACGGATTCTAGGATTGAACCACGAGCGTAGCGAGTGGTTCAAATATAGAATCCTGAGCGTAGCGAGGGTTTCAAAAGTACGAGACGCCAAATAACTTTGCTGCCGTGCGCAACACAAAACTTTTCACCTCACTACAGCGAGGAAAATGCTAGGTGCAAGAAAAACAGCTAAAATAATATATTAAATTAGTGTTTATAATAATAATAATAATAAATGGGCCGTCGCGGGATGCCTGGCAGACGTGTAAACATAAAGTCGAGAAGAGTCGAGTAGAGTCGAGTAGAGTCGAGTAGAGTCGAGTAGAGTTGAATAGAGTCAAGTAGAGTCGAGTAGAGTCGATTAGAGTCAAGTAGAGTCGAGTAGAGTCGATTAGAGTAGAATAGAATAGAACAGAGTGGAACAGAGTGGAACAGAGTGGAACAGAGTGGAACAGAGTGGAACAGAGTGGAACAGAGTGGAACAGAGTGGAACAGAGTGGAACAGAGTGGAACAGAGTGGAACAGAGTGGAACAGAGTGGAACAGAGTGGAACAGAGTGGAAAAGAGTGGAACAGAGTGGAACAGAGTGGAACACAGTAGAACACAGTAGAACACCGTAGAACACAGAATAGAGTCAAGTAGAGTCGAGTAGAGTCGATTAGAGTAGAATAGAATAGAACAGAGTGGAACAGAGTGGAACAGAGTGGAACAGAGTGGAACAGAGTGGAACAGAGTGGAACAGAGTGGAACAGAGTGGAACAGAGCGGAACAGAGCGGAACAGAGCGGAACAGAGCGGAACAGAGTGGAACAGAGTGGAACAGAGTGGAACAGAGTGGAACAGAGTGGAACAGAGTGGAACAGAGTGGAACAGAGTGGAACAGAGTGGAACAGAGTGGAACAGAGTGGAACAGAGTGGAACAGAGTGGAACAGAGTGGAACAGAGTGGAACAGAGTGGAACAGAGTGGAACAGAGTGGAACAGAGTGGAACAGAGTGGAACAGAGTGGAACAGAGTGGAACAGAGTGGAACAGAGTGGAACAGAGTGGAACAGAGTGGAACAGAGTGGAACAGAGTGGAACAGAGTGGAACAGAGTGGAACAGAGTGGAACAGAGTGGAACAGAGTGGAACAGAGTGGAACAGAGTGGAACAGAGTGGAACAGAGTGGAACAGAGTGGAACAGAGTGGAACAGAGTGGAACACAGTAGAACACAGTAGAACACAGTAGAACAGAGTAGAATAGAGAAGAAAAGAATTGAAAATGAAAAGAGACGGATAGAGTCGAGTAGAGTGGAGTAGAGTAGATTAGAGTTGGTAGTGTCGAGTCTTACGTAGTATTTATATACTCTTTGGTGTCGAGTAGAGTCGAGTAGAGTCAATTAAAGAGGCGAATAGAGTCAAGTAGAGTAGAATCGAATCGGATAATAATATAGTATAAATTAGTAATAAAGTATTTTCAGTGGATTGGCGCTATAGAAAATTATTGAATAGAAAGGTTCGAATTTTAAAAAATCTTTCCATGCTAGCGGGTAAAATGCATTTTTGCACTCAGATTTCGAATGACAAACAGAATCTTTCCGAGCTTGTGAGGTGAAAATAAAATTTATCGTTGTCACACCACGACACGAGGCTAAAACGTATCGAGTTAGTTTATTCAAATTCGATAGTAATATTTTAAGGTTTATTAATTTAAAACACAACTCAATAGGAAATGTCTAATATTTCTAAAAGTTAGAAAGAACACATCAAATCTAACTAGGCATCAAAAATATCGCGCACATAATTCACCCTCGGCGCTCGGAGCGTGGAATTCTCACGTCCCTAACGACCGGGCCCGGGCCGGGGCCAGGATGGGCGCCTCGCCCCCCGCGCCTGGCGCCCCCTGTCATTACTCGCGGCTAGGGCTGCCACCGTTATTTTAGGTAAGAATTGCGGTTACATGTGAAAATGAGAAAAATACTTTACTCAAACAAGCTTGTAATGTGGTCATTATTTCAACAACCTTCTTCGGGCAAAGTCCACCTTGCCGCGCTTCTTGAATAGGCGCCAGCAAAGTTGTATGGAATTTCATTACTGTCGTGTTTTGCGGCCAGCAATTTCCTTTGAAAATCCATTATTGTCGTGTTGTTTTTAGTACTATTATTTATTCTGTGGTTTTGTTAACCACCGAACGCGAAAAAAGAGGCGTCGTAGTTCCCAAACGTATGGACCGATATTGATGGTTTTTTTTTCTGCTTGAAAGCTGATGTGATCGAGATGGTTCTTAGTTAGTATTGTTGTTGTTGTTGTTGTATTTTTGTTGTTTTAGTTTTCATTGTTTTTTGTTGTTTTTGTTATTTTGTTGTTGTTTTTGTTTTTTTCTTGTTGTTTTAGTTGTTCTGGTTGTTTTTGTTGTTCTTGTTGTTTTTTGTTGTTGTTATTGTTGTTGATCTTGTTGTTTTTGTTATTGTTCTTGTTTTCGATGTTCTTGTTGTTTTTGTTGTTCTTGTTGTTTTTATTGTTCTTGTAGTTTTTTGTTGTTGTTCTTGTTGTTTTTGTCGTTCTTGTTATTTTTGTGGTTTTTCTTGTTGTTTTTAATGTAAATGCTGTTTTTATTGTTGTTCTGGTTGTTCTTGTTGTTCTGGTTGTTCTTGTTGTTTTTGTAGTTCTTGTTGTTTTAGTTGTTGTTGTTCTTTTTTGTTATTCTTGTTGTTGTTGTTCTTTTTAATTGTTCTTGTTGTTCTTGTTGTTTTTGACGTTGTTGTTGGTGTTGTTTTGGTTTTTCTTGTTGTTGTTGTTGTTTTAGTGGGTTATATAATTTTTTCATCAGTTTGCTAGCTTTATTTAAATACCTCGCATTGTTTGAGTAAAGCACTAAACAAGCCTTGGTCCGCAATGACTGCCCTGCTGGCCACGCTATGATGGCCTCGAGCTTTGCTTAGTTAAGTTCTCGGCCTTCAAGCTTCGCCATCATTGCAGCCCTTGCTGTCCGCGCTATAAAGGTCTCGGCCTTCATTCCAGCTTGGCCATCAAGGGCTGCAATGCTGACCGCGCTGTGATGGCGCAAAGCGTCTCCGTTTCAGCTTGGGCAAAAATGCTTTCTTATGACCGAATATCCGTATGTCCAGATGTCTGTCTGTCCGGTTGGATCTATGTTCTCTACAGGTCGCATTTCTCAACCGATCTAGACGAAACATTGTATAAAGGTTAAACGAATTTTTAGAATTTTTAATCTTCGGTGATTTTTAATTGGGGGGTACTTCCCCCAAAAAGGGGCAAAAAGGGGGCTACTGAATATCTCCGCCTTATTAGATCCGATTACGATTGTTCTTTATTTATTTGAAAATTTAAATTGGTCTCATACAAATTTGGTGAAGATCTGATGAGGATCATCGGCGTGATGAGCAGAATAGCTCCTCAAAATGCAGTAAATTTCTCACTCTTAGGTTTCTACACAGTACCTACTAGGTAGGGATTGATGGAGCAACTTGGTTATTAATGTTAATTGTACAATAACATAACTAGATGGCGCTACTGTGCTCCGCTAGATTGTTTGCAATAAAGTTTGTACGCCCGACTCGCGCTAGTTTTACAGCTTACAAAGCTATTAATAATAAATAATATTAAGTTGAGTTTACTTAGTAGCAACCCTCCCGGCTCCCAGGAAGATACATCCCGCTGGCGGCGGGCTGACGTGACGCGTGTCAATTTGCGAGAAACGCACTTCGCTACTTGTTTTATCTTCGGTGTACGATCAATTTACAGCTGAGAAAAGTTATCTGCCTGTAGACCTTCTGCCATCGGTTGTTCAAGAGGCAGGCGAGACCGTCCAGTCCAACGCTGGGTCGATGATAGGCAAATATTGGCTTAATTTTGGGATGATTGGAGGCTTATGTCACGCAGTCGCTGAATCGGCGGAGAAATTGAATGAAATGGCTGCGAAGAGTCGAAGGTTCAATGAATGAAAATAAGTTATACACATTGGAGATGATAATGCTTTAGATAATTAATGAGGCACAGATTCCAGTTAAGTTAGTGCAGGATCTCATACTCTATATACTCTACAATAGATGCCTAGATTGTGTAGGTAGAGTTTACTATTTGATATACCCTCGTTAAATCTTTTTAAAAGCTTATATATTTAACTTCACTTGTAATTATGTATTTAGTCCTGAAATCTTGAAACTCTAATTTCGAGCACTTCCCGATTAGCTGTCCGGCTGAAACTTTCAGGGTAGCTCACAAACCGAAAACAAAGCAATAAAAAAATTGAAAAAATAAACTGTACAATTAAAAAAGTAAAAATGAAAAATCAAGGGAAAAAAAGGTTTTTTTATATGTAATGCTTATTAGTAGTGCAGATAAGTCTTAGATTAGATTAAAATTTAGTTCCTCGTCGCCTTCGTGATCATTATAATGTAAGCGAACTGATCATAGGCTCTGAGATGTCTGAGAAACAGCTCTACTGACAGCTGGATAGCACTGTCTTGTTGCAATAAATGATTTGTACAGTTAAACAACTTATCACTGCCGATATACATTATTGTATTACCGCAGCACAAAACTGAGTGAAAAAATCATTAGTTGTGTGCATCAAACACAACTAATGATTTTTTCTGTTAGTAAACTTATTACCCGACTACGGCGAAGCAAAGGAAGGGAGTTTAACAATCTATGTATGTATGTATGTATGTATGTATGTATGTATCTATGTTTGTGATGTTTCGATGCACTATATATATATATATATATATATATATATATATATATTCCACTATAGCTTCGCCCCTATTGGTCTGATTTTGACAAGCGAGGTTTCAATCGATTCGTTTTCATCGCAATTGTCATAGGCAATTTCACCCGGGTTTTTTTTGAACTTATATCTTGTTTTGCATAGAACTGCGGCTCTATGAACTGCAGAGCTACTCTCGTCACAGCTGAAACCAGGTCAGCTCATCCAAGATCATAACTCCACAGCTTCACTCAGTAAAAGAACAGATGCGAGGGCGAAAATTACTGACCGCGCCGCCTCAAAGCGATGAGCAGGCGATATTTATGTCTCTCGACCTCGTCGGCTATTAACTGAAACCAGACCTTCCATCAACCCCTCATGTATTCCACAGGGAATAAAGTCGATTCTCGCCTGCTTGAAGGCATGGAGGCGCTGTAGAGGTAGATAGATGGTCTCGCGTGCAGTGACGCAACGCAACCGGCTTGACATCGGTGTTTATGGACTATACTGTGTGGTTATATTTCATGCCGCACCTGAGCGCGCCATATTTTGTGTCACTGATACTGTACTTGATACTCGTTCAACCTTTGTGAAGTTGATGTTGACAGCAACCCCTGATTCTGAAATCAAGGATGGTCAAATAAATAGTCGTGTTCTAATTCCAAATGAATGGCAGAGACAACACGGCGAAGTTTAGAGAAATTAGAAGTAGTGTAAGTGGCGATTCATCCTCTTTGTTGACCAAGAGCATAGATAAATCATAGAAGGATTCTATAATTTATCTATGCCAAGAGGGATAATAATTCAAGACGGTTATTGCCTGGGCCTGCAGTCTCGACATCGATATAGATTGTTTTACAACCGAAATTTCTCGCAAAGTCCGATTATAACGATATTTGGTAGTCTCTGCCAAATATCGATGTCAATCATGATCAATGTTTGTACAGATACCGATGACAGTCGTTAGTTTTTGACAATAACTTTTAAAGCTAACTATTGTCATCGGTATATGTACCGATTTCGGTTGTATAGAAATCAATATCTATGTCTAGACTGCAGGCCTCGGTTTGTTTGCTTATTGTATGTTTGTCAGGCCGCCCGAGGGCCTCTGACATGGCTTAACGCCTGCTATTAATCAATAACAGCCAGGACCGACAGCTTAACGTGCCCTCCGAAGCACGGAGCGATGGAAAACCACACATAACTTCGAAAAGTCTTTGTAGCTTAAGACCGAACCCGGTTTCGTTGGATTCTTAGTTGCGCTATTGAACCTTTAGGCTGCACCGCTCTACCTGGTTATGTGTCCTATAGTAACTGTCACGTTTCTATTACTGGAAAAACGCTTGCCCCAGCGATCTGACCACGGATTTATTCCATTGTTTCGTCTAACACGTTATACTCTATACGTTATATATTTATTCTGTGTGTAATGTCAGAGCTTTGCCCAGATTGTCGCAAAGATTCAGCCCAGTTTGTTAGATTCATAAATACCAAGAGCGAGAAAAGCCTGGCTACTGTGGCCGGCGCTCGGGTCGCTATCTTGTGCAAGCCATAAATCCGGCAATATAAAGCGACACATTCCGTGCGAGCCGCACGACGCGCCCGCCCGCCCGAGATTGGCGCGTTATCGCGGAACTACGGTGAGGGTCTGGCTATAATCGTACAGTACCTAACCTACCTAACTACTGTGGATATGTGGATATCTATCTATAAAAGAAAATGTTTGTATGTTTGTCCTCTATGCGTTCTTAAACCATTGATCAGATTGTGATGAAACTTTGGTAGGGTTTTCTGAGGACGTCCGAGAGTATGGGCAAAAAAATACATTAAAATGAAAAACAACGAAATTCTTATTGTTTTTGCAAATTCGATGTAAAAGTTATAGGTGTCAAAGTGGCAGGTGTGCAGGTGTGCAAGTGACATCTTTACCTACATATATATATATAAAAATTAAGGAGGGGGGGGGGGGGCTAGGGGGTTGTTGGTAGAGATTTAAGAGGGGACGGGGTGGGCAGGTGGAATTTGTACGCGTGCAAAGTCGCAGGGCGCAACTAGTCCATTCCAATATATAAAAGTGAAACGTTGTCTGTTTGTTTGTTTGGGGAGCTTTCACGGGATAACGGCTGGACGGATTTTGATGAAATTTAGAATGGAGATAGGTTATACCCTGGAATAAAACATAGAATACTTTTTATCACGGAAAATTGTAAGTTTCCACGGGAAAACTGGAAAATGTTGATTACTGTTTTTTTACTGTAAGGAACGGTTGCCATGCCATCACAGAATGGTCTTAACTATTGTAGTAATTTATTCTGTAATGAAATATATGAAAAGTTTAAGAAAGATGATGATGATGAGTTTCTTGGCCCTCCTTCCGAAGAACCGGAAGCGTCAAAAAGGTGTTTCCATTTCTGTGACATAAACAGCTCCGAAAAGGCAAAAAAATAACTTAGAAAAGCTTCCTTGAACTCAAAGATTAAATTAAATTTCAAAATTAATAAAAAAATGTAGTTGTTAAGAAACTAAATTCACAGCAACTGGTTCGGACCTCCACATGCAAAGATCCACACAAGCACTGCGCTCTTCGGCGTGCCACGGTGCCACACTCAAGTTAAAAAATAAATTCGTCCGCTAAACGATCTAACGTGCTATCTCCATTTCATAAAAGTTGTGCGAAACGTGAAACAACTGATATAAAAATAATATACTTACACAAAAGAGAGAGAAAACCGTCTAAGTTGCAGACATGCCTGCAAAGTGGCGTCAAGTGGTGGGAGTTAACCAACTTGCGCGGCGTAAATTGGAACTCATAAATATGTATGTATAGAAGTAGCATGAAAGATTGTGGCGCGAATTCTACAGTCCAGACTATAGAATTCAGTAATACAGTTTATTTTGCTTAGCTAGCATATTTTACGATTATATACTTTTTTAACGTAGATACTTGTATAAATTGGTTTCTATATATATATCGGGTTTGGTGTTGCAGCTCCATATGTATCATCTACATTAAACATTGTATAACATCACTTGGTAGCTAAATGATCAAAGTATTCATTACGTTGAGTGAGGACTGTGACGTATCGCGCGCGGTGGAAATGGAAGCGCCTCCATTTTGAGGACGTTTCGCTGCAGCACATAATTCTTGACTTGGAGAAGCTACGACCTTCATGTTTTCTCTTTCTTTTGATACCAAAATATCATTATAGCCTAAAATCATTGAGATATACGTAGACTAGTACATGTAATTCAATGCCTAAATTGGAGTTAGCACGTTTAGCCGACGAGTTGTTATTGCTACCATTTCGTAAAATTCAATTTGAGATAGCTCAGCCAGCTATCAGCGCAGTGTTCGCGCGTCGTTGGAATGGCTGACGGCTGTCTCGAGTGAAACTGTGCGATAAGATTACCTACCGAAGTACCTATTGCTAGACAGGCCCGCTGACTCGCTGGTTCTCCTTATCTGAAATAGGGCAGTTAGGTTAGATGACGAATTCTTTTGTCTCCTTTTTCTCTGCACTTGCTGCTTAGCTATGGCAAATTCTTATTTTTGTATAAATATTGTTTTTTTTTTATCTGCTACCTGCAAGAGCTCCGGCCAGTGTATATCTCTGGTGAACTATAAAGAGTTACCTAATTTATAATCTAATCAGATAGGTAGTGTTTGTGATTTTTGCAAGAGGAATGTACTCGTATTATTGGTGTTTCTTTAAAATGTACATATGTAGTTGTAAAAAATATTTTAATTTTGATATCTTTGGTTTGTAACCTTTCTTTATCCATCTACTAGTTTTCCCGCCCGCGACTTCGTACGCGCAGACTACCTACAATTATCGCAAAAAATAAAACATCCTATTTCCTTCTAGGATATTAAAAACCAATGCAAAAGTAGGTATAGCACCAATGCTCTTGAAGTTTTTTGACAGACTTGTTATTTCGTTTCCATGGCAATCACATACCATTCTGTGATGGCAACCGTTCCTTACTGTGAGTAATCAACATTTTTCGGCTTTCCCTTGGAAACTTAAAATTTTCCGTGATAAAAAGTATCCTATGTTTTATTCCAGGGTACAAGCTTTCTAAATTTCATCAAAATCCGCTCGGCGGTCGCGTGAAAGCTCCCCAAACAAACAAACAAACACACATATAACGTGTCACTTTTATATATTGGTATGGATCTATCAATTCAGCCGGTATCCACCCACCGGTGGGTTAGGCCTCTTCTCTTTCACGCCATTTAATTGTTCCGGTCCTGTGCAAGTCTCATCCAGTCTATTCCTGCGTGCCTAACAATTTCGTCTGACCATCGGGCTGGTGGTCTGGCCCGTGATCGCTGCGCTCCTATAGACCTTTACTCCGTGGTCGCCTTGGTCCGCCTTTGATCATCCCGTCTTGCAATAAGTTATCTAAGCCTTAGTTACACAAGAGCTTTTCCATTTCAAGTCCCATTTCTTGGCTTCTAAACGCCACAGAACAATTAATAGTACCCAAACCAAACTTGTATAGCTATAAACCACCCTTACACACGCATGGGTGCAAATAATGGTAGGGGGCGACTGGGGGGACGATAATGCGTGGCCATACTGGAAACTACTGGCAAGTGCGATTATCTGTTTGGAATTTTGTTATGCACGTTTAGTGTTCCTTCCGGTAGGAATTACTGACAAACTTTGTTTGGTAAACTCAGATTGTTTCTGGGAACACCCGAGGCGCGACTTATTTACAACTCTCAATGGTTGTTTTATTTGACGCGCGAGGATTTCCAAATTTGACAGTTTAGGTTGTTTACTATTGAAAAAACTATTACACTGTTTTCTTTACTTGATGTTTTTTTTCAGCCTTTTTAATTGTAACTATAATTACCACCATCACGTACAATTTGATCCGGTCCTGGAACTCGCACGTTCGCTCTGTGCCGGATTTTAGGGTACCGTTGTGAGGTACAGAACTTTTTCTTTCCAACAATGTGCCTAATCATTATTTTAGTACGGACTTTCTGGGTACTGCAGACACTTGTAATTTTTACTTATTGCCAACCCTTTTATTTAATTTACTTTTATGGCGACGTACACTTTGTCATATTGAAACAAATGTTATCAACGAGATCTTTACAACAACACCCGAATCAATACGGTAGCCCTACGTATCTAAATCGTGAGTTATACCGAATTATAGATCATAGAAATCTGCATTTTAATAATTTTGCTCTGTGCGAGCTACCCCCTCCCCTGTCTAAACAAAAAATAAATATTACCAAAGAGAATATAAATACTACGTAAGAAATATTACACTCATCAACCTGACTATCCACACCAATAATATAAAACTGAAACGTTGTCTGTTTGTTTGTTTTTTTGGGGAGTTTTAACGCGATAACGGCTAGACGGACTTTGATGAAATTTGGAATGGAGATAGCTTATACCCTGGAATAAAACATAGGATACTTTTTATCCCGGAAAATTGTAAGTTTCCGCGGGAAAACTGGAAAATGTTGATTACTCACTGTAAGGAACGGTTGCCATCACAGAATGGTCTGTGGTTGCCATGGAAACGAAATAACAAGCCTGTCAAATTGAAAGATTGCCTCTTTGTTTGTTTGAGGCGTTTTAACGCCAAAACGGCTCCGATTTTGATGTAACTTTGTAAATAGGTACTGTACAATAAAAAGACCAACATAGGTTACTTTTTATCCCGGATAATGGTAAGTTTCCACGAGAGAACCTGGAAAATGACGATTACTCGCTGCAAGGAACGGTGTCATGGAAACGAAATAATAACAAGTCTGTCAAAAAGCATCAAGAGCCTTGGCGCTCTTGCATTGGTTTTTAAATGCTAGAAGAACATAGGATGCTTTTTTCGCGAAAAACTGCCCGCGCGAAGTCGCGGGCGAGAGCTAGTATAAGCTGATTAATGAAACCGAAATTAGAGCTTATAGTTACAGAGTTTTAAAAGCGAGACGATATAATCCTATAAATAGTTAGTGACGGTCTTATTTTTGTCCGTATGTATCCGAGTGATTTTAAAGACGTTTCACGTGAAAAAAATAAGGTTATTTTTTAAAACCTTCTTGATACTAGTACACTAAATGGCGTATCGGGGCAAGCGACGCGCGACACGACGCGGACAGACATACGATAAATAAATGGCCACCACTAAACGTCACACTACGACAAAGCAAAAAGCGGGACATCACGACACCCCATCCCACCAGCCAGCTGTTTCATCCTGTGGCGATGCTTTTAGTTATTCTGTGGTGGTTTAATTTCATCTAAAGACGCCGGTGGCGTTTTAAAAAAATCTCTTTCACAGGCAAAATAACTGTATTATAATATAGCTAACTTTTTCATTAATAATTTAGGCAACTTCCCATTTCAGCCTCCTCGAATAAAAGCTTGCCAAATTGTGATATATGTGGAATAGTAGAAGACGTACTCCACCTACTGATGGAATGTGTCCGGAACAAACGTCAGAGGGATTAATTGGTGCTTAAACTAAATCTAGATCAATTTGATAAGTATATGAGGCTATTGCCGACTTTCGCTCATTGTCGACTTTTTATTATTTACACACATTTCATTATTGCTTTGCCGACTTTTTGGTTTTTATATTTTTATCTCTCATTTAGCCGACTTTTTACAAATAAATAAATTATGGGAGTTTTTATACACATTTTAGCAGATCCTACATCTGCAGCTGCTGTGATACCACTTGAGATGTACCAGAATCATTGAATCTGCGTTGCCTGTTTTACATTGTATCATTTCTGTCCATCCAAAGGTTGTCTGGAAGAGATCGCTTTTAGCGATAAGACCGCCCATTGTACCTATAATCTAAGTGTTTTCCTGTCTGTATCGTTTTATTTAGTTGGTGTTAATAAAGAGTTAATCTATTTATCTATTGTCAAGGATACAATGCCACTGGCATGCCACACTGCACATAATTTAAATAAAGATTATAAATAAAATAAAAAAAGTGTTATTTTTTGTAAACTTCTGAAACAAAACGACTTCATTAAATTAAGGTTAAGAAATCTTTTAATTAAATTACTGTACAAAAAATATTTAAAAATGAACCGATCTTCCCTAAGACGTAAATCAACACCAATTAAAAGTGGAAACGTGTTTGTTTGGGGAGATTTAACGCGATAACGGCTGGACGGATTTTGATGAAATTTGGAATTGTGATAGCTTATACTCTGGAATAAAACATAGCATACTTTTTATTCAGGAAAATGATAACTTTCTACGGGAAAACGGGAAAATGTGGATTACTCTCTGTATGTAACGGTTGCCATGGAAATAACAAGTCTGTCAATAAACATCAAGAGCGTTGGTGCTACTCGTATACCTACTTTTGCATTGGTTTTTAATATCCTAGAAGAACACAGGATACTTTTTTCGTGATAAACAGTACTGTAGTCCGCGCGGACGAAGACGCAGGCGAAAGCTAGTAGACTATATAAGTGGCCAAAAAATTGCTAATTAAACTGACATACCTTATCTACATATAATCTGATCTACACAGTCTATAAGTTTGCACTCATTGTCTTACAAGACAAGAAAAATTAACATGATGGTTGGTATGATTTAATAAATAATGCTCCGCAAATCACAAATTTTGGAAAGTCAAAATAACAGCTTTTTACTAGATGCAAATAATAGACGGTAATTATAACAATTAAAAAAATTGACTGTCTGTTTGTTCATGTTAATCTCCGAAACGGCTGGACCGATTTTACAGAACTTTCATAGGCAGGTAGCTGATGTTACAAGGAGTAACTAAGGTTACTTTTATTTTCGAAAAAGAATTAGAGTCCCGGGCAAAAAAATTAAAACCCATGAATTTTGACCACGCGGGCAAAGCCGCGGGTACAGCTAGTTAATTAATAAGTCGATCCCCAAAGGATCAAGAAACGTGGTCAGCGTTGGCAGCCAAAGTTCAAAATTTGAATTAAGAATTAATTTGTATTTTGAATTTAAATGGTTGATTCGTTGGTCTCGTGAACTCATGATTTATGAATTAGCTTGGATTATACAATATTAGTTAAAATTATTCCTCTTCCAAAATCCGTCTTTGCTTAAATTATCTCTATAGGTATTTAAATTAATATATTTTATGTTTAACCATAATATTATATCATAAAAACTCCTTCTAACAAGCACAAATTAAAGATCGTCCCCTTTTTACAGCTCCACAACAATCTCGTTCAACTCAGCTTTTAAATATTAAAAAACCGCATCAAAATCAGTCCATTCGTTTGGGAGCTATGATTCTCACCACCTCTCCCATTTTATAAAGAACCAACTCGATCACATCAGCTATCAAACAGAAAAAGAAACGCATCAAAAACGGTTCATTCGTTTCGCACCCTAAACTGAGGTATAATTTAGTCCGCGTTCGGTGTTTCATAATAAACCGTAATTATTTCGAAATAGGACTATCCATTAGTATTTAAATTTGCCCCATGAAATAAACTTCAACAAAAAGTAAGTACCCTACTCATAGCTTCTCCACTCACAAAAGTAAACGAGTTTAACATAAGTACTTCTCACACTGCAGCCGCGCAAAAAACCGCTCCGAAATATTCGCATCCTCAACAAATGCAAAACCGATACCTACCTACACCTACATTGTATAGTTACGCACACAGCTATCAGCCGTATCTGCCAAGTTCAAGGTGCGCGAGTCGCGCGTCCGTCGTCCACAAATCTTCCGTTTCACTCGGGCCCAGCCTCCGGTCGGCGCGAGAGAAACAGCACGCTCCAAAGCACGCGGCTGCGTACCGGCTACTCCCGAAATAGCCCCCCGCACACACCCCGCATCGACGTGCTTTTAGTATGCTGCGCGCATGCGGACCGCCCGCACCCTTCCATTACTCTCCAACGCGAAAAAATCTAGTTTAAACTATGATCTAAAGATGGTCGCGATACTGGCCAACCCGAAATGGAGCGAGGACCTAACCATACAAATGATCATAGAGTACGAAAAACGCGAGTACCTGTGGAACCCCGTCTCGGAGCACTACAAGAACAAGAAAATCCGGGAGCAGGGCTACGTCGAGATAATAAACACGCTAAACCTAGTCGACGTTACGGTAAAGGAGCTGAAAAACAAGATTAAGAACATACGTTCGTCGTACAGTGTGGAGCTGAAAAAGATTCGCGCGGCGCGGAAGGCCGGCGCGCATGCGTACCGGCCGAGCGTCACGTGGTTCGAGCACGCAGACAGGTTCCTGCGGGCCATCGTCACGCCGAGCTCGGTGAGTCTTATTTGTGTTTACAAATACGCTGCACACGTTTGTATTGTGTACACATGCGCGATAACGCTCGCTCTCGCCGCAGGTGGACAACAGTCTGCTGGAGATACCGATGAGCGACGACAGCGACGCCGTGCAGGATCTCAGCGAGCGGAAATCGCCCGAAAAGAAAAGCCCGCGGAAGCGACGCAGCTCGACCCGCTCCACCACCCCGTATGTATTGAACACGCCGTCTCCACGTCCGACTACTCCGTTCGGCTTGAGCCAGTCACCGTTCGGAATCCTTCCTTCGTCTACCTCCGCGCCGTTCCTCAACCCGCCAGTCGGCATCGCCACGCCTCTAACTACCTCGCTCGCCAACATTTACCCCGTCCCGGCGAAACAAAAGAAGTCCGACGACCGCAGCATCGATCATACGGATTTGCCGCAAGACCTGAGCCAACATTCGGAGAGCGGAAACGAAAACGAGTTTGAAATGTTCGGGAAACTGATTGCGAGTCAACTGCGGAAGCTGCCTCTGAGCTTGGCCTTGGATACGCAGTTGAAAATTCAGACTCTGGTCAATGCGGCGAGGATACAGGCTGTTTACCAGCAGTACAGCTATGCTGGGCCTTCGCAAGAGGCGCTGTCTGTTCAGGCATTGTCTAACGGGATTCTAGCAAGCATGGCCTCTCAGAGTAGCCTCGCATCCCGCTCCTCAATGATACTCAGGAACGATTCCCCCGAAGACATGCACAGAGATCTAAAAGCTGAGTACTGTCTCGGTTCCGAAGCAGAAGACTAAACCAATTCAGAGTATTTCAGAGACTTCAGTTTTGCTCATCAATTTGAGACTCAATTACGGAAATTCGTGTCTCATTTTTATAATCATTTTGAAATATTTTGTGGGGAAACTTCGATTTTCTAAATGGTAGCATTTAAAAGTATATTAAGTGTTTTAGATGTTATATAAATGTGTTAATTATATAAGTGTGGTAGAAAAAGAACGTATCTTGCCGTAATTTTAGCAAAGTACAAAGAATGTTGGTAAAAAAATAGTATTATAACGAATACAAGTTTTTTGGACTAGTCAATGGATGTTTGTGATGTAGGATCTCGATGTTTCGGCTGTGTTGTTATATAATTAATTTTATTTTATAATTGTCCAAAGTATTATTGACCGCAATAGTAATAGTAATTTAGTACATTTTTGTGGATAAAAGTATCAAAATTAGTTTATCGATGTATTTTTTGTTTCGTAAATTGCCTACACAACAACAAATAATGTTAATTAGAAAGTTGTTAATTGTAAAGTATCAAGATTATGTGAATAGTTTTTTTTAGGTTATTCTTGAATACATTGCCAACTTCAATACGAATTTATGTGTGATAGATGACAACATAGTAAGTACTAAAAAAGTAGTATAACTGTGTTTACATACATACATATTTGTGTCTAAAAATAAGTACTTAACAAAATATGTATACTTAAAGAGATGTTTCGCCACTTAAAAAAATAATTGAAAAAAAATTATAAAAAAAAAGATATAATTTGAATATGATTTGATTGATTTCTTTGTTTTTAATCATGTCGCCGTTAGATAAACGATACCTCAAAAGGCGAACAAATTAAACGTTATTCCAAAAACATTAAAATTAATAAAAATATAGTATTTATAATGAAGTGGCGATGATCTCATAATAAGAAGAAATTAAAATACCTCAAATAGCAACAATATTAAATAATAAATAATTTGGAGTATTATGCAGCATTTGACATGGCGTTGCGTATTCGCGTATTTGGCAAATAGAAAGGGATGCAGCTACGAACAGATAGTTGCGTCCCGTTCTCACTTCGCAAACATTGGCCAAATAACGCCATGTGAGTTGCTAGCATTAATCGATCGTGTTTATTGTTCGATGTGCCACAATTAGATTGTAAACAGAATGTGATTTTATTGAAAATAAATATTTTATAAATGTCGTATGTGAGCATTTTTATTTTTTTAATGTCATAATATTTGTGTGTTTAATTTAAGGCCCGGTTTTAGCACTTTTAGCAATTTCCGATCACTTTTGAACGTCTGTATCTTGTTTTATAATTAACCCAGAACTATGAAATTGGTATCACTTCAAAATTTTACATGTTGTCTCGTACTTTGTGAACACAGAAACATGATTAGTATGAACTCACTCGATATAAAATAAAATCAAAGGTAACACTACTTTATGCTTAGAACATTGATTGGAAAGAGACCCCGTCACTAATTGATATCAAAGATATACCAAGAGAAAGAGCTTATTATGATTGAGAAAATGGTAAGACACTTTTTAATTCAAAGCTTTAGTTTTCCTACAAATAAATAAAAAAATAATTTTACTCCCGAGATGTATCCCCTTTCCCGCTCTACTTGATGACGGATGAGAGGGACATAAAATTCGCTCACACCCGGCCTTAATTACAAGGTAAGTATTGTATGTATTGTACAGGATGTATTTTAGGGACGAGGTTAACCGTCCTTAACTTTTGGAGATATTTTGGCATTCACAGATTTTGGAAAAGAAAACAATACCTTTATGCAAACAAGACATAAGTTGAAAAACTAAAACCCGACTACGGTCGGGTAAAAAAAGCCTATGACACTGGCGATGAAGACGAATCGACTGATACCTCACTTGTCAAAATCGAACTAAGTTTTTAGTTTTAACTCATAACCCTACCATTGCTTCGCCGTAGTCGGGCAAAAAAATAGGATATGACACTCTAAAAATGAAGACAAAATTGATTGACACCTCGCTTGTCAAAATCGGACTAAGTTTTTAGTTTGAACACATAACCCTACCTTTGCTTCGCCGTAGTCGGGTAAAAAGAAATAGCCTATGACACTATACCTGAAGACGAATCGATTGACGATACCTCGCTTGTCAAAATCGGACCAGTAGGGGCGACGCTATGGTGGAACATAACTCATTACCTTCCCCTTGCTTCGCCGTAGTCGGGTAAAAATATTGACAATATACTCTATAACTTTTTTGATGCCAATCGATCCTGTTTCGTAAAAGGATCAATAGTCTTTAGCGGTTCATAAGAGGTTAGTGGAATAGATAAACAGAAATCTGTAAAACAATACCCATACATTTTGTACGAAATGAAGTGTGGATGAATAAAATAAAATTCAAAAATCTTTCGAATACGAACTTTTTATAGTTTACTTTCACTTACTGCCCAACGCTGCCGGGTTCGGTCCTCGGCTCCGCACCAATGACTTTTCCACGTTATGTGCGGTTTTCCATCGCTCCGGACGCGTTAAGCTGTCGGCCCCGGCTGTTATTGATTAATAGCAGTCGTTAAGCCATGTCAGAGGCCTTCGGGTGGCCTGACAAATTCTGACACCAGAGGTCAGCACTACCTCATACGACAAACAACCTTGTCTCAAAAAATACTATATGAAAAATTTGTATGACATTTTATAGAAAGTCAAAGTACTTATTGTAAATAGGCAAATAATAACACGTTTACAAGTCAAAACTGAACATCAAAAATAATAACACGTTTACAAGTCAAAACTGAACATCAAAAATAATAACACGTTTACAAGTCAAAACTGAACATCAAAAATAATAACACGTTTACAAGTCAAAACTGAAAATCAAAAAAAAAACGAACAATGAGAATAAAAACCATTATGTTAGTTTTTTTTTACTGATTTGACCTGTATAATTAAGGAAACTAAATTTTCTTTGTGTTTGTAAAGGTAATTTCCTTTCGTGTGCCAATACAGAGTTGAATCTCGCACAGGAAAGGAAATAAATACCTTTCTGACTCTACCGGTGCTTCGGAAATACGCCCTTTACAGAAGAGATCACCAAGAATCTCTACGGGGACGTCATCTCCATTTTTGACAATTCTATATATATATATACTAGCTGATGCTTGCGGCTCCACACGCGTGGTTATTTCTCGAAGTTAAAAGTACTCCATGTGCTGTTCCAAGACCTAAAATACCAATATATCAACATTTGATCAAAATTCGTTCAGCCGTCAAAAAGTTTTTATCGATTCCTCGGGTTTTACTCATCGGATTGAGATACCAAGTACTCCTCTTTTAAGTAAACAGCATCGCAATCGGTCCAGTGGTTATCACGTGATGCGCGAATAAACATACAGACAAAAAGACAGACACGTTTTAAATAAATGTTATATATTCAGTAGCTTATTTTAGACCATTTTTTATATTATCTTATTTGTACAGACTTTTTCGTTCTTATTGCTTTATTATAAGTATAGATGAATTAAATACTAGTGTAGACTATCGTGGATAATAAAAAAAAAATATTAATTTAATCTAGATTGCAATCATGGGATACCTACTTACCTAAAATATAAAATCTGTGAAGGTGTTTAAATTATGTTTTATTTATTTATTTATTAGGTGCACAAAACAGATTACAGAAATATAACATATAAGAATAATATGGTAAATTATGCGATCGATCTATAATCCAATCATTAAGTGCTCACGGCATCAATAAAAAAAAAACAGCGAAGTTGCCATAAGTATTTATATTTATAGCTAAAGTTGCAAGCACTATTCCACAATATAGGTAGGTATTTTAAATGCGTTGTATAGGCGAGCAGACTGCAAGTTCCCTTCATTGCCTTCTACCTGCAATGATAGGTGTATTATAACCATGTTATCAGGCATACATCCGTCACTATCGCCACCCAAAAACGTAAGCTGTTGAATTACAATAAAGGAATACCTAACTTACTTTTATTTTGATTATGTTCAGATTGTGCACAATTTCACGTTTCCTGCATTTGTAACCGACTTCGAAAAAAAGTAGGTTGTCAACTTGATGTGTGTGTGTATTGTAATATTGACGAAAATTCCCGCCTGCGACTTCGTCCGCGCGGACTACAGTTTATCGCGAAAAAAAGCATCCTTTGTCCTTCTAGGATATTAAAAACCAATGCAAAAGTAGGTATAGCACCAATGCTCTTGATGTTTTTTTGACAGAATTGTTATTTTGTTTCCATGTCAACCGTTCCTTACAGGAATTAATGAACATTTTTTAGGTTTCCCATGGAAATTTTCCGGGATAAAAAGTATCCTATGTAAAACATAGGATATAAGCTATCTCTCAATATTCCATAATAAAAAGTATCCTATGTTTTATTCCAGGGTATAAGCTATCTCCATTCCAAGTTTCATCAAAATCCGTCCAGCCGTTATCGCGTGAAAGCTCCCCAAACAAAAATCAATCAGATAAACAAACAAACAGACAACGTTTCACTTTTATATGTTGGTTACACCGTCCACCGTCTGTCTGTCTGTAACGCCACAGAATAAATAATAGTACAAGTAACGCTTGATCTTTCAAACTACGCTACGGATTTAAATACGCTTTTCATCAATAGATAAAGTGATTCAAGAAGATTTATACGTACAGTTTAATATTGTTTTGTGTTAATTTGTTAAAATATGACGATAATTATTCAAGATGTCGGAAGAAATCAAGCCGACTGAGAGCTATTTGAATTTAGAACGTTAAAGTGTCCTTCCTATAAAAACTTACGGGCATTATAAAGAGAGTTCATTCGAAAACCGAACTGACCACCATGGGTTTGTAGGCAAAAAAAAGGTGCGATATCCCCGTATCTCCTATAATTATAGTCTGTGGCCGCGACTGAAAAGAATGTGAAACCAAAGACGATATTGTATCATTTTCAGTACAACCACAGAATAAATAATATGGTACAACACAAAAATGTTGTCATACTATTATTCCCAAAGCGGAGAGAAGGTCAAGTGTTGTACATTTTCACCTCATTTTTTTTCTAAATTACATCTGTGCGAAGCCGAGGCGGGTCGCTAGTTATAATAATATATGTCGTATCAATATGTCATCAAAATAAAGTGAAATGGATTTGTCGGCACGTCCTAATATCCAACTCGTAAAGGCGGAGTTCTTTTAACTTCGCGACTTCTAATGCGCGTGGAGGTCTATTAACTTCTCAACGCGACAGCTCCTCGAGGTGAAATTGACGTTAGCACCAAACCCTCAGATTAAAGGAGAGGTCTAAAATAAATCTCCATTAATCTATAATCCCTTTATTTCTTTTTAATCTCCGGGCTGGATTACTCTTTGAATCAAATCGGTTTCCAATGGAACTAACAGGTAATAAAATTGGATCGCACTTTAATAATATGATCTCCAAGAATGGGATTAAAATCTTCTATAAAGTAAAGCAAGTCAGTAACAAATAGTCTGTACAATGAAGATAATTAAAAAAAAAAAAAAAAAAAAAAAAAAAAACTGTTTTTTTCTTCTGTAAGTTTTTTTATTTTTTCTTTTGTTTTTGTCATTTTTTCATTTTTTATTACATTGTCATCGGTTTGTGAGATACCCGGAAAGATTCAGCCGGATAGCTAATCGGGAAGTGCTCCAAATTTGAATTGCAAGATTCCAGGACAAAATACTTAGATACATACATAGATAGATACAAGTGAAGTTAATAAAGCTTTTAATAATCAAATGGTCTTACTAAGCTACTGCTTATAAAACAAGACATAAGTTCAAACTAAATCTCAACCAATTTTATTTTTTTTAGTCGGGTAAAAAAATAGGTCTGTCTTGCGAAGAAGACGAATCGGTTAATACCTCGCTTGTCAAAATCATGCTAAGTTTTTAGTTTGAACACATACCCTTTATTTATACCTTTGCTTCGCCATTGTCGGCCATTGTTGTTTGTTGATTTGAGAACCGGTTGGCCGAATGGTTACGTCCCGGGTTCGAATCCCGCAAGGTGCAATCATTAGTGCACCAATGATGAGCAGAAATGTTTGTTTCCGAGTCATGGATGTAATATTCTTATCTATGTATGTTTATCCGTTGTCTAGTGCCCATAGTACAGGGTATCCTAGTTTGGGGCTAGGTAATTGGTGTGGAATTGTCCCGAATATATTTATTTATTTATATTTATTGTCGGGTAAAAAATAGTCTATCACCATCATCAGCCTATATCTGTTCACTGCTGGACGTATGCCTCTCCTAATGCAGCTCGGTCTTTAGCTCTTCTCGTCCATTTTCTACCAGCCGCTTTTCTCATTTCGTCACTCCACCTGGCCACAGGGCGTCCTACACTACGTTTGCCTAAACGTGGTCTCCACTCGATAATGTCTACCCTAACGGTTATCGGTTCTTCAGGAAATGTGACCAGCCGACTGCCACTATAGCTTGCTTATCCTTTGAGCTATGTCGGTTACCTTGGTTCTCCGTCGGATATCTTCATTACGAATCTTGTCCTTCAGAGAAACTCCAAGCATACTGGCAGAAAATGGATGCAGAGTGCTGAAGGCCGAGCTCAGTGGCGTGCATTAGGAGAGGCCTACTTCCAGCAGTGGATAGATATACCTAGGCTGATGATGATATGATGGTAAGGATCTAATCTAGACAGAAGGATAAAAAATATAACACAAAATAAACAATAGTACTCTAGAGACTATATCTACGAGTATCTTGGGTGTATACCTAGAGGTAACAATAGTACTAGTGAGTCTATATCTACGAATATCTTGGGTGTATACCTAGAGGTAACAATAGTACTAGTGAGACTATATCTACGAGTATCTTGGGTGTATACCTAGAGGTAACAATAGTACTAGTGAGACTATATCTACGAGTATCTTGGGTGTATACCTAGAGGTAACAATAGTACTAGTGAGACTATATCTACGAGTATCTTGGGTGTATACCTAGAGGTAACAATAGTACTTGTGAGACTATATCTACGAGTATCTTGGGTGTATACCTAGAGGTAACAATAGTACTAGTGAGACTATATCTACGAGTATCTTGGGTGTATACCTAGAGGTAATAATTTCGGCACTTCACAGTTTTAACGCATCTACTATTTATTATTCTGTGCCCTAATTCCATAGAACTTTAACAAAATAATACCCAATCCAATGATGTTATACTTATTAATGTGTTTTTTGTAGTGGTAGGCCTCTTACCCTTTGTCAGATATTCAACCACCAAGCAGTAGTGTGTAAACATTTCTGTGTTTCCATTTGGTCGTCTTTCCTTGATAACTCCTTCCAGGTTTCAGCAGTCCGTCTCTGGAACTCACTTCCAATTGACATTAGAAAGTGTCAAACTAAAGAAAGTTTTAAACGGTTAACTCGAGAGCATTTAAAAATACTTATTATCAGCACCAGCTGTTTAATTTTGAATTAATTTTGTTTAATTCATGTATTTTATTTTTATTTATAATATTTGTGTATACATATTTTACAAAGATTTATATTTTAGTATTCATTTCGATTAATTTCTCTTTATATTAATTTTACTGTCCATATCTCGAGTACACGCCTATACACATCTTTCTTGCACAACCAGGATGACTGGCAGAAAATGCTGTCTTAGCATTAAGTCCTCCTCTGTACACTGTTTTTGTGCATAAAGTATTAAATAAATAAATAAATAATGTTTCCAGCGAAATTACTGGGCCCCAATTCTACTAAAACAATTGTAATGACAATTGTCAACAATTTTCGCAAAATTTTCGCTTTGACTCTTAAAAGTGGTAGAAAAGAATATTTTTGGAAAATTTTCAAAATAAATATTTCCAAAAAAGTAAAACTCAATATTGCAAAATTTTCACAAATTTTTCACCACTACTACTTTTAAGAGGTAAAAGCGAAAATTGTTGATAATTGTCATTACAATTTTTTTAGTAGAATTGGGGCCCTGGGCAATGAGACAACAACCAATGTCTCAGGGTGAAGAGCGCAGTGCAGTCACGCGCAACATTTTGCAGCCAACGTTTTGGGTGGCACTGCAACTGTTATGGGCAGGCGTGACACTTACCATCGGGCGAGCGACCTGCCCGTCTCGTCACACAAAGTAATAAAAAAAAAACTTTGGCCCATTTGGTAATTTGCAGTTGCCCAGTTGCACAGAATACAGAATAGTGACTGCAGCCGGTCCCGTACCACACGCGCGAGTAGGATGGTATGATTTGCTGGTATGTGCAAGGGAGACAGAGCGATGCCTGTGGCGGGCCGGCTGCTCGCGGCTGCCGTCCCGGTAGCGATGTCTGTGACTGTGACCACATCCGTACTTCGATGGAACGATTTTGATACTATTGTGTCGCACAAGATATATGCCTATCCGCTATAATCAATACCTTACGCACACATTTACATAATGTTATGCCGATCGACCGCCACATCGAAGTAAGTTCTCGTCCTTGCGCGCTACTAGCTGTTGCAACAAGTGCTTTACAAAATACCATGTTATAAAAAAACGACTGATCCAATTCTGATATAATTTATATGGGACCAACCAAATAAAATAAAAATTTATTTGGTCAAATAAATCAAAAAAAAAAAAAAGGTACGCAGTTTTCCGAGAAATCTGTGAACATACTCGTACATAAAAAATATATACAGTCGATCATAGAACCGGATTTTGTGAAGTCGATAAAAAACGGGTTTTCAGGCTGATATCATATCGACTCGTTCGTTCGTGTGGTCCAAATACACGATCGTTCCATTTCTGTCACTCGCGAGCCGGATGGCATCCGTTTTTTCCCACACACGAGTACACCATCCATCCATACCAATATATAAACGTGAAACGTTGTTTATTTGTTTGGGGGAGCTTTGGACAAGGTTACATTTTCCCACTCCCCACTCCCCTGCCACCTCCCCTGCACTCTGCCACCCCCTATCCGCAACAAGCACTGAAGTGCCTGTGTAACAAGGTTGAATATCGCGAGCGCTGTTTAGCCCGCAATTTAGCCCGGAACTAAATGACGTACGCCTCAAAAGTTATTTATTTTATTGACAGGCTAATAATTTCGTTAGGTAAATTTTGTCTAAGAATTAGATAATAAACTATATTTTCTTGCTGTGAGATTTGTTTTAGAGATAAAACTTAAGCCGTTGATTAGAAAAATGTAAATATTACTGAAATTAAAGTAATTTTTGATAAGAAAATGTATCGAATAAAATTCTGATAATCATGTTATTGTCTTAGTCTTAGAGAGATAAAGATCTCAAAAAAATATATCTTAAGTTCCACATTTATCAGGTTTTTGGTTGTCCCAGCAAATTTATGGAAAACAACCCTTAAAAAGCAGAGCCTGGTCTTAATGTATGCGATGAAGTAGAATTTTGACTCACGGCACCCGCGGCTTGTGTTCGCTTCATCATCATACTGATGAAAATGATTATGAAAACTATCTTATTTGTTATTCCAGGACCTAAAGAATATTTATTCCATCAAAACCCGTTCAGCTGTTTCAACGCTGTATGTTTGTTTGTCGTATGAGGTAGTGCTGGCCTCTGTCAAAGTTTGTCAAGCCGCCCGAGGGCCTCTGACATGGCTTAACGACTGCTTTGTATCAATAACAGCCGGGACCGACAGGTTAACATGCCCTCCGAAACACGGAGCGATGGAAAACCGCACATAACTTAGAAAAGTCATTGGTGCGGAGCCTAGGATTGAACCCGGTATCGTCAGATTCTATGTTGCATTAGAGAACCGTTAGGCTACCATCTTTCAACGCTCGGTAACAAACATACTAGGTGCATATGCACACACTTACACACAAACTTTTGCATAATTAACCAGAAGACACTCCGAAAGCTGCGTACAGCAAACTGAGCGCAAAAATCGCCAAATAGGTTTCTGATTGGCCACAGACGTATTATGTCATCGAGCGTCGTCGAGCGACATTTACCCTTAGACACAACACTCCGCGTGGCGTATCTCGCACTCACGATGAGTTGGATTTGGTGGTAGTTATTTATTCTGTGGTGGCCGGGGCGATGGAATGGAATGATTGAAATCCAACATTTCTTCTCCACACAAGAGTGGAGTGATCGTGTATTTGGACCTTTAGTTGTGTTTTATGTATTGTGTTTTTTCTGTCAAGTTCTCTGCGATCTACTGTCAAATTCTGGCGGAGTGGAACCCTATGGCGTCTTTGTTCATCGCAATATTAGATAAGCCAAATCAGTAAAACTTTTATTAGAAAATAATATTGTAGTGTCCAAAAGGTTTTCATTAACCTCGGTACAGAACTACTAAATATTTCATAGTTCCTTCTCAGCAGGTGTCAAAGTGAGCTGAAGTAGAGCCCAGTTGATACTGGGCTCTACTTCAGCTCACTTTCACACTGGCAACTCACCTCGACACTGGCAAGGAGCGCCGACACGCCAGCCTTGTTAAACCCACCCTTGCAGCCAAAGCCACCCCATTCCACCCCACCCTCCCCTTCTTTACCGCCTGCACTGGCAAACTAGAGCGGGGTACATCGGGGTTTATTGAATTATGAATTAAGATATGAGCCCGGTAAGGAGAGATAATTTTAAAGTGCTCAGTCGCCGCTAAAAAAGTCTTTTGAAGTTTGAGAAGCGTCTTTGGAAATTAGTCTGGTGTGAAGGTGCAGTTTTTGTGGAGATGGCATTTTAATTTTTAAAGGGGAAGTTTGAAATTTACGCTTAGATAAATTAATCTAGAATAGAGATCACTTGTACCATTAATTTTTAGTAATAATTTTTATCTCATCATCATCATCATCATGTCAGCCCTTAGAAGTCCACTGCTGAACATAGGCCTCCACCAAAGAGCGCCATGACGAGCGATCTTATGCCAACTCCATCCACCGACTTCCTGCGATGGCTACAATGTCATCGGTCCATCGTGTGGGGGGTCTCCCCATATTTCGCTTGCTTGTTCGTGGCCGCCATTCGAGACCCTTATTTACCTTCGGTTGACGGTTCTGCGAACTATATGGCCTGCCCATTGCCACTTCAACTTGCAAACTCTGAGAGCTATGTCGGTAACCTTGGTTCTTCTACGGATTTCCTCATTTCGGATTCTATCTCATAGTGAAACACCGAGCATAGCTCTCTCCATTGCACGCTGCGCAACTCTGAGCTTACCAATAGTTAGCGATCACGTCTCAGTGCCGTATGTCATCACTGGCAACATGCACTGATTATAAACTTTCATCTTGAGGCTCTGCGGTATCTGCTACGAGAAGATATGGCGTAATTTCCCGAACGCTGCCCATCCGAGTTGGGTTCGTCGGTTGACCTCTTTGTCGAAGTTGGATCTACCCAGTTGGATCGTCTGACCTAAGTAGACATAGTGATCAACAGCTTCGATAATATCGTTCCCAACATAAACCGGCATGGGTACGACATGGGCATTGGCATTTTTATGTAATTACTGAAAACTCTTTTCATTTCGTAATCCTTTTGAAAAGACAGGCTTCAGTTGTTTTGCTACCGATAGATAGTTCTTACCACCTAACATACCTACCTATTGTTTATCAGCTACTAGCTGTGCGCATGGCTTTGCCCGCGTGGTCACTTCCCTGTGTGAAAAGTAACCTACTTTTATTCCAGGGCCAAAAGTACAATAATTGTAGTACTATTCGTTTTCTCTTATCATTTTGCAATTCAAATGACCATACAGTCGGGTTTTTCACTGTGCGTGTAAATTTTCATGTTGACCCCTGGGATACACGCATGTTCTTGCAAATTTTGCAAAAAAATAAAATCGTAATATCTAATAATCGAATTGATTAAAGACATATGCCACGCTGAGGTACGGAATGATGCGGGATCGAGCCGTGAACCAAAATCTATCAGCTATTTTTTTTCAATTACCTTCCTTAATACAGATTTTGTTTATGGCAGACCTTTTAATCATTCTATATTTAAAAAATAGCCCATACACTACAAAAACGCATTCGTCCACAGATTAAAACCCTCTAGATTGAAGCCTTGCAAAGTTAGAAACAATAATCCGGGCAGCGTGTAATTGTTAACGTGCCCGCGCCTCAAGCGACTAACTTCCGAAGAACCTTTTTATGTAAAGAACAAGGAGCCGCGGAGTTCGTGACGAGGTCTATGTATTGCGGCTTATGTACTTGGCCCTTCGTTTACAAGCCAAGCGAAATTTCACTTTATTTGGGATATTTATGTGGAAATGCTTGGGCCGTCCCATAGATAGATAGATAGATAGATAGATAGATAGATAGATAGATAGATAGATAGATAGATAACTCTTTATTGCATACCACTCAAAAGTAAATCGTACATCGTACATCACAAAACATAGAAAAAAGCGGTAACACAATTGGTGGTCTTATCGCTTACTTACAGCAATCTCTTACAAGACAACCTTTGGATGAACTAAACCCTAGATGCACTACAATTCAATACAATTACTCTGTATTGCTCACTACCCAACCAACACACTAGTGGAAATTGCAGCCTATTTTGTAACTTTAAGATGTATAATAGCGGCATTAGAGTACAGGAAGCAGTTTTAAGTTGCATAACTGCTTCCGCAAACGTCTGTAGGTACAAAATGTACCAAAAGTGGCAGTATCGGAATCAAATACCACCCTTGTCTTTATAATAGTTTATTCTAGAACCAATTTACTACTTACACCTTTTATAGAGAGTTATGAAGAGCATTTGTCACTGAAAGTTTTATAAGGGTTTCTCTTGTTACTGTTATACGCCGCTCAACTGCATAAGAGAGTTAATTATAGGCCATATATAGCAGTTGCATAAGAGTTCGAATAACCACTCTTGTCTAAAGAAAATAGTCTATTTACTAGCAAAATTCAGACATTACAATGATGTATTTAAGTGAAATTAACCTTTTATTTGTCAATATACAAATGATCAATTGCAGATAATACACTGCCGATACTTAATAAAAATACTAAATCATTTTATTTGAAAAAGTCAATAAGCAAAGCAAATATTTCTTCCATTTTGATGTTATTTCGAAAGCGCTTAAAAATTACTGGAATAATACAATAAATATACACAGTAAACATGAAAACGTTTTTATCCGCTCGTGTTTAACACAATCTTAGGGCATATATGAATTATTTACTTAACAACAATATTTTAATGATGGCCGATTACCATATTAATTATTAAACTTTACCATTTTGACATACAATACATTCATTCGTTTTCGTTCACTCGTTCACAAAAGTAGCTTTATAAAAGCGTTAGTGTGGCGTTAATCATCCGTTGCAGCTCTTGAGGCACCATTTTAATACCCTTGTGCAGTTGTAATGTAACTAAAGGCTATATAAAATTGTGCCCAAAATGGTTCTAGAGCTGCTGCATTAGACCTCCAGAGCAGGCTCTAACACTTACACCTTTGGGCATAATCAGATTGGCTCTAAAGCCATTATGCAACTATTTTGTGTTGGTTGGGTAAGAAGTAGATACCTAAAATAAATATAATAATAGCGATAAGCTTTCGTTCGCGCGGACTACAGTATATCGCGAAAAAAGCATATCATGTTCTTCAAGGATATTAAAAACCAAAGCAAAAGCATAGTACCTACGTATTTTATTCTCTTTGGCACTAACGCTCTTGATGCTTTTTACACGACTGCCTAAAAAAAGGAGTGTATTGTTTTAGGCATTCATGTATGTATACGATTTTCTTTTTGACATTCTTGTTATTATTTTGTTTCCATGGCAACCGTTCCTGGCGTTCATGGCGTTCGTTTGCTTGGTGAGCTTTCACGCAATAACGGCTGGACGGAATTTTGATGAAATTTGGAATGGAGATAGCTTATACCCTGGAATAAAACATAGGATACTTTTTATCCCGGGAAATTGAAAGTTTCCACGAGAAAACTGGAATAACTGGAAAAATGTTGATTATTCTCTGTAAGAAACGGTTGTCATGGAAACGAAATAACAAGTATGTCAAAAGACATCAAGAGCATTGGTGCTATACTTTTGCATTGGTTTTTAATATCTAGAAGAACATAGGATGCTTTCTTTAGGAACCAAAAATGTGTCGTAACATTTTCTTTATTTTTCTGGTAAAAGCTCGTTCGTCATGTTCGTTGCTGTTTCCGTGATGTCAGGTGGATTCTCCTCACTAACACTTCATAGATAATAAATGGCGAAAACTCTCATTGTGCGGTGCCGACGCGGTGCTTTAATGGGGAAAAAAATATATTACAACACTGTTTAGTTCAAAAAACAGTGTTATGATATTTTTTTCTAATTAGAGACTGGCCGCGCGTAATGTATATCCTTATGCCACCATTTATGAGTTCATAATCCGGATTTTACGATATGAGTGTAGATAAAATATATTATAACATTGTTTAATTCAAACCAACAGTGTTATAATGCATTTTTTTCTTATCAGAGTTATGCCGAGCGTAAAGCATGTCATTATGCCACCATTATTGAGTTCATAATCCGGATTTTTATATGAGAGCAGACATTCTGTGCTTCGCGACATCGATTCTCATTAAGTAGTTTATAATAAAGTATTCCATGAATAAAAGTCCACCAGGCTCCAGGCATAGCCGCCAGTGGAGCTATAAAATAATATTTCGCGCCCGGTCCATTTCCCACACAGGCACAAGCCTACAGCTACAACCTACCTCTACATAAGTTTAGCTGGTAAGCTCTGCCGCTGCTCTACCGGTTAACACAGTGTACTGGGTTTTGCAGTAACAAAGGTCGTGCGGTTTTATGCGTAACTTTTTTTAGGCCGATAAATATGCGTGAGGCAATAATGTTTGTCGCGGGGTGGTCCTAGGGGGTTGTTCCACTAGCCCAAGACCGACGCACAGCGGACAATATTAAAGCACAGGAACAATCAGTAGCACTCGTGGATGTTCATCAACATCAACACCTTCATGGACTCGTTGTAGCAGAAGTCCGGATATACGAGTACATCCTCAATTTGAGAACTGTCTATCCTGTTGATAATTTACTAGAATAGACTTCTCCGACTTCTTGAAGTCTTCTCTCATGTTTGATTGATACAGAAACCTTTCGAGTTTCGATTGTAACTTAACTTCTTGTGCACGGGTAGCGTCGTCGATTAATGCCAAAGGGAAATCCTAACTATAAGGGTTTTCAAATGGAAGAAATTAGAAATTATTAGTATTTATACTGTTGTTAATAAGGTTTTTTCCAAGATAGATGAAATCATAACCAGAGACTACTCAGAGATCCTACGATCATAACTTGATGGAATAAATGACCATACAGTAACATTTTATATTATTAAATATTGACAAACTAAGAAATGAGGTTTTAATTATGATGAAAGAAAATATCATCAAAAGGATAACAAAAGGACAAATCAAAAGGCGGATCCGTATGTATTAGTGGATAATTCTTGGTTGATATGATACGCAAAATCAATCAATCATCACAAAAGCCAATATATTTTGATAGTTTATATTTTTGTGAGAACTTGACAGACGTGATCTTGCTGCGATGTGGCGCCCGATCGGCATAACATGTGTGCGTGAGGCTTGTGCGTACCAGAAGTTCAGCAAATCTTGGGTGCTTCACTCTCGATTTGGTGGTGTGAGAACAGTATTTCTTTAAAACATTCTTGGTTTGAGGATTTAGCGAATTACACTTCTGATGTCTTGTTTATCCCGAGTTTTGCGTATCAGATTTCTTGACGCAACAAGGATTTTCGCCTCGCGGTGAACTGGGCAAAGTCTTTGTGGTGCTCATAAATTGGTAATATATAGCGTTTGGGGCCAAAAATATCACGCGGAATCAAACTTTTTAAGTACTGGTTTCAATGTAACTTCCAATCCATTGTAGATAGGATCTATTTTTCTTACGTAGCCTAAAATTGTCGGGCAATCCTGTACTGCTTTCGACGACGCCAGTAGGCAGCTCCACAGCGATAGAGCCATAACTAAACACAAAACGCGCGGCGCCGCGCCGCCAGAACCAGTCGGCCAAATTAAATATGTAGGAGGCACTCGTGCAGGGTTGGCGCTTTTGCAGGCAAGGGGAAATTAATTATTATTTTTCGAAGTAGTAGTAGATTGAAAGGATTCAATATGCGCTGTGCTACATTGGATAAAGGACAAAATCCAATTAAAGAAAAGCAACAGTTATAGTTACCTATGATATTTATATTATCCAGGATATTAGTAAGTTGAACTTCAAATTCTTGTCACTGTTTTAAGCTTTTGATTTGGAGACATCAGTTTTAATGTCACAAATGAATGAATGAATGAATGAAATGTTACTGGCCTTAGATTTTTCATCTTCATATGGAATACATCCACTATGAATGACTGTTTGTTTGTTTGTCGTTTGTCTGGCCACCCGAGGTCCTCTGACATGGCTTAACGGCTGCTATTAATCAATAACAGCCAAGACCGACAGCTGAACGTGCCCCGTGCACGTAGTGTTGGAAAACCGCACAGAACTTAAAAAAGTCAATGATACGAAGCCTAGCGAAGGCTAGGACCCGGTATCGTTGGATTCTACTTTGCACTATTGAATTGTAGACTACCACCGCTCTATGAATGACGCTGGACGCACCACCTCTATAACTTAAGGCATCCTCATAGAACACCACATCCATAAAATAACTTAATTTTTTTTAATGTTCCCATCGTGTGGCAACCCTAGGACTCAAGCGGGCCGAGCGCTCGTCAAGCCGTCATTAGAGGCGTTAGCGACCGCCCGCCGCCGCGCGCCCTGAGCCAGACATTTTTTATGCAATCCACAACGCGGCCCGCCGCGCCATAACGCGCTATGGGTTTTAGGCACGGACACGGACCGTTCTGGGAACAAAGGATCGTGGAACCGTGCTATTATATCGTCGGAGTTGCTGTATTTTATTTATTTAACGCAACGATAGCAGGGTACTGGCATATTTGGTTATATTTCTGCGTTGGGTCGGTAAGTTCACTCGTTGTGTAAACTTGTATCGACTATCCTTATATGTTTTTACTTTATGAAAGGCTGTCATCATCATTGTCAGCTTTTAATTAAACCCATTATTGGGTAAAAGCGATTTTTGCAATATAATTTGGTTCTTCAGCTTTTTTCTGCCATGTCTCTGCAGGTTGTCAGAGGTTGCTCATTCAGAGTCACTTATTCTTGTCTATTTATATAGGTACTTAGATCAAAAATTCAATACCTCACCCGCTCTTGCCTCCCAAAGTAGTTCAACAGCTCTCAACATTTAAATACGAGTAGGTACCTGCCGTTTTGTTTGAGCGTCTCGTTTGTGTCTCTTAGTTTAAGTACATATAAGTAGTACATATTATCACGAACTTGTTTGTCGTTTCGGCGCCAGTTCGAGAAACCCTATTAGCGAGGTCTTTTGTCTGCCGCGTCGCTTGTTCTGCTGTAGCGATTAAAATGTAGTCGTAGAACTGACGCAGATTTTGGTATATTGGCTGAAGACAAAACAAAAGAAGAACTGTATTTGTTATAATCCAGTGTTATAATATTCAGTTTTTTCTTTTATCATGATCATTAACGGTGTTTAAAGTTCCGTACGTACGAATGCAAAAAGGAACCCTATAGGATCACTCGTGTGTCATGTGGCTGTCTGTCTGTCCATCTATCACGACCAATTTGCTCTGAATCTACTGGGCAGATTAACTGGAACACGGAAGTGTAACGTAAATAAAGCTGTACCGTGTGACATAATATTACATATTAAATTAAAGGACTTGTGTGCAGGCCTCAGTTTTTTTATGATTTTGAAATAAATAGTATTTAAAGTTATTTAAGAAAATACATGGAATTTTACCATTACACCACCACATTATGACCACATTATGAAAAAACTGAGACAAAAATTTTGAAAAATTTAATTTTTACGAGGTTATTATTAACCTGTGGGCACTGCGCGACGTGGTATGGCACAAGCCACCATACAAATGCATTCGACGTAGCATTTTTCTGGTCTCGACACCTTTAAAACTTAGACATGACGTGACAAATATACTATAGACACGAAAGAAGAAGAATGGCATAATAAAATAACGAGTAGACAGCTTGTAACGTATAACACAACATATTATATAACTTACTAGCTTTCCCGCCCGCGTCTTCGTCCGCGCGGACTACTGTTTATCACGAAAAAAGGCATCCTATGTTCTTCTAGGATATTAAAAACCAATGCAAAAGCAGGTATAGCACCAACGCTCTTGATGTTTTTTGACATAATTGCTATTTCATTTCCATGGCAACCGTTTCTTACAGCGAGTAATCAACATTTTTCCAGTTTTCCCGTGGAAACTTACAATTTTTCGGGATAAAATGTTTTCTATGTTTTATTCCAGGGTATAAACTATCTCCATTCCAAATTTCATCAAAATCCGTCCAGCCGTTATCGCGTGAATACTCCCCAAACGAACAGACAACGTTTCACTTGTATATATTGGTATATGGATTATTTTATGATACCTGCGGTAGCGGGCGGCACGGGCTTTCAGGCAAGCGGTTACCGAGTATGGTAGTACTTCTACTATTATTTATTCTGTGGTATGGGGCAGGTTATTTCTTTTTTTATGGGCGCTATGTTTGCAAGATATTGCTGGGAGACGTGTCTTTATTTATAAAAATGCCGTGCCTGGGATGGAAGAATTTATTTTTGGTTTGTTGTGTTGTGTAGTTGATATCCAAAATGCAATATGTGGCGGCCGGCTTGTTTGTTGTGAATTAACTTGTTGCCAATTAAGTACCTATTATATACAGGCTGAAATTTTCAAGTGGGCGTGGATGGCTAAATCAGAAACTACGAGGAATAGCCAAAAAGTACTCAAATTAGTCTCGGGCCCGATTTTGATGCAAACTAAAACTGCATCTTTAGATTTTTGAAAAATCAAAATTCCTAGCCAGGTATAGAACACGTTGATTTTGAAAAAAAAACACATGCTGTATTATTACACCATTCAATAGTAATACCTAACTTGAATTCTGCAATTTGAAGATGGATTAAACCAATGATGAACAATTTGATCTAATTGAGGCATATTTTATCAATGGGAGAAGTGCCATTCGCGCTTTGGTATGGTACCGAAACAAAATTATCTTCAAGGTGATTTCCCCACTGTTAAGCGTCTCCAAAAACTAGTTAACAAGTTAACATGGAGGTAGCTTTATTAAAAGAAAACTAATAAAACCACGTATTTGTAATGAAGATTTAGAAATAGCTATTTTGACCTATTTTGATTCATTCCCCACTTTATTATTACTTTTTATCGAAATCAAGCCCGAGACTCCTTTGTGTACTTTTCGCTATTCCTCATAGTTTATGATTTAGCCATCCACGCCCACTTGAAAAATTCATTCTGTATATGTATAGTTATAAATTGTTAGTGTTGGAGTGTGTCAGCAATCACCCGAAGGTAGCTTCAATTCCAAATCATCCAATATGCTATAAACACGTCACTAACTTTATTATCTGCGCTCACATCATAACGACCTCCACAGACGACGCGGAGCGGAGACCCATAAATCAAGTACCAAGTAGGTATCAAACTCGGCGTACGGGGCAGGTCATTATTATTATAGCATAGACTTGGTGTTCCGGTGACAAGTGAGCAACTCGTGTGTGTTTGTGTGTGTCTGTGGGTGGGTGTGGGTGTGTGTGTGTGTGTGTGTGTGTGTGTGTGTGTGTGTGTGTGTGTGAGTGTGTGTGTGTGTGTGTGTGTTGTCATAATGATGTATTTTAATTACGAGTGGCTCTGTGAGCTGTAAACTTTTTTGCAAACAATCTAGCGGTGCACAGTAGCGAAATCTTGTTACCTTATTGTAAAACTAACATTAAGAGACCAACTTAAAGTTATTACCTTGTAAATAAAAAAATAACCATCGAAATCGGACCTAATAAGGCGGAGATATTCAGCCCCTTTTTTGCCGGAAGTAGCCCCCCCCCCCCTCATCGGGGGATTTTTGATTGTGGGGGGAAATCCCCCGATGACTAAAAATTCTAAAAATTTATTTTACCTGTTTACCAAGTTTCGTCTAAATCGGTTGAGAAATGCGACCTGTAGAGGAGAACAGCCGGACATCCGGAAACACATACAAAATAATTTTTGCCCAAACTGAAACGGGTGAGTGAGGTCGAGGTGCTTCGCTCGAGCTTCGCGCTCGCTCGGGAAACTAGCTGTACCCGCGGCTTTTCCCGCGTGCTCATTTCAAAAGTTACCTATGATAGATAGATAATACTTTATTGTACACCAGTTATTGAAGGACCAAAAGTACCTTTTTGGAAATATACGAAATTTCGTTCAGCCCTTAAAAAACTTTAAAGATTGCTCGGCTTCTACTCATCGAATTGAGACACCAAGTACACCAGTTTTTAAGTCAAATCCTAGGCTATCCAACAGTGAAAACCGCATCGCAATCGGTCCAGTGGCTCTTACTTGATGCGCGACCAGACAAACGGACAAACAAACAGACATGTATTGGTATATAAACTAACGTAAGCGTGATTCATTATGTATAGATATGTGGCGGGGTTAAAGCACGCACAAGTCCGGGATAAATGCATATAGCTTGAGAATGGACACTTATAAGCCAAGTATCAAAACTAGTGAGGCAGCGTACGGCGGCACGGCGGCCCATTACACAGGGTCGGCGGTCGGTGACAAGGTGACGCCTCTAGCACGCGGCGCGCGATACGGTGCAGGGGCGAACTCAGGATTAACAAATCGATCTGCAGGGCTAGTCTGGAGACTTATCTCTATCGAGCACTGATCTCTATATCTATGGATTGGTTTTGCCGTACTTTCGATTGTGCCAATTCAAAACGCCCCCACCGAGTGTCCATGGAACTAAAATTGACATTGTCTCTTCTCCTGACGTGAGTCACAGAATAAATAATAGTACAATAAGTTAGTTCCGTGGATTCTCACTCCTGCCAAACTACTGCTGTCAGCGGCAAGATTGCGATAGTCAAATTCTCTCATTGCGACGTTCGTCAACAGCCGTTCTAGAGTACGGAGTAATGTGCAGTTGTCTATGTTATTTAGAGGACCAATGAGAACACAAGGAAGCTCTATCACGTGACCACAGAGAAACGACAAACCGGGCCTTCACAATATAGATAATGCACTGATACTATGGAACGAATATACAAGGAGTAACTGAATAGCCTTAAACAGGCTGGATTTTTGAGACGGGACAGTAAGGGCAGGTACCTTAACCGTTATAGTTAAAGGATAACGTTCCTACTTTTTGAGATATTAAGAACTGCATTCACAGATTTAAAAACAAATGTAGTCAGCAAGAAAATGGTAATTTTACAGAAAAAGTTTTTTTTATGCCTTTCGATCCCGTTTCTTATGAAGATCTAAAGTCTCTATGGAACCAAGTGAGGTTTGAGTACTAGAAATGTCAGAATTTGCGAAAAACTCATCCCATACATTTTGTAAGAAATTACCTTAACCGTTGTAGTTACAGGAAGAAGTTCTCATGAGACACTCCTTCATATTTAGTGATGTTTTGACCTGCATTCACAGATTTTGTTAAAAATGTTCAGTCATCGAGAAAATAGGCAATTTACACAAACATTTTTTTTGATGGCAATCGCTCCTGTTTCATAGAAGGATCAAAAGTGTCTACTGGATCAACTGAGGTAACTACTAGAAAAGTCAGAACTTGCAAAAATACTTTTTTCCATCCATTTTGTACGAAATTAATAAAATAATATTCTAATATCTTCCGAATACAAACTTTTCAAAGATACTGGCGGTTCTAACCTAAGTTGGTCCGATGGAGACTATTGATCCTTTAAGAAACAGGATCGATTGGCATTGTGATTTTGTGAAATGCCAAATATTTAACGACTGTATTTTTTTTTCTTAAATCTGTGAATGCAGGCAGTAGTGGACAAAAATAGGCTGATGATGATTGTATTGCTTTATTAATCAACTACGACGACGAACAACGCCCGCGACTTCGTCCGCGCGGACTACTGTTTATCGCGAAAAAAAGCATCCTATTTTCTTCTAGGATATTAAAAACCTATGCAAATGTAGGTATACCACCACTCTTGATGTTTTTGACTTGTTATTTCGTTTCCATGGCAACCACAGACCATTCTGTGATGGCAACCGTTCCACACAGTGAGTAATCAATATTTTCCAGTTTTCCCGTGGAAACTTACAATTTTCCGGGATACAAAGTATCTTATGTTTTATTCCACGGTATAAGCTATCTCCATTCTAAATTTCATCAAAATCTGTTCAGCCGTTATCGCGTGAAAGCTCCCCAAACAAACAAACAGACAACGTTTCACTTCACTTTTAGGATGGTATACCTGTGAGCGGACTAACAATAGAGATGAGTCGTCATAAACAAATGTTCTCCATGAAAAGATCTTTCAACTGGTACATAATGTATTGTTATTGGAGAAGTGGGGCAACCCCCCATACAGTCTTGCCCATTCTCCTTTCAAATCTCTAGGGGCTGTGCCTTGTCTGTCAGTCCATAGTGGTAAGTCACGGCATGTTAGTTTTTTTTTTTTGTTCTTTTATCATCTGCAATCAGTAGCACTTTCAGCAGATCTGTTGAGGATGTTTTGATGTGTACGAGTGTCCGCTCCCCAAATGGAGACATCTCCTCATTTTATTTGGCACTATTCCCTCTTCAGGGGAAAGAACTCTTTTTCTCTTGAGCCTCGGCGCATAGCCAGGGTTGGTCCAGTTGGACAGCCAAGGTATTTGATGCCTCCTTAGTATTGACAAGTAGTGGTGACAGTTATGATCTCTTCCTTGATGGTACTCATTTCAAGGTTATCATTGATATCTGAGTTAGTTATGTAACAGAGCACATCGCATATTGATCGCAAAAAATACATGTTATAGGTAGACAAATTGGACGGAGCCGAGATTTTAATAAAATAAACAACAAATTAAATTTGAAGTTAATTTTATTGGTCTTACTTTTGACCGTACAATTCAAGCGAACATAAAATAATGACAATTTGTACTTAGTAACTTCCTTATATAATTTTTATAAATGCGTAGGCGATTTCTAGTTCATTCTTCATTGTAATAAACAACTAAGTAGTTACATTTCTCATACTTTAGCGAGAAAAACATCTAAGTACATAAATGCTTATTCAGCTATGCGCAATTACATCAAATCAACATGTAGAGTACCTCTACTGCGCATTATTCATAGAAAAAACAACATAAGTACAAAAAGTGCTTAATTGGTACTTTCACAATCTAAGTTAGTACCTACTTGTATGATTAAATATGTCGCAATTGGACTTCGGTAAACAACGGTGGGTTTGTGGTACATATAACTTCTCCACCCTGAGATTGAAAATTATCTGAAAGTTCATTTCTTGAAGTCAGATTATTTTCAATTTTATATAATTTCAAAATCTTATTTTTATATTTTATAATAAAGTATACAATAGTAAAAATCATTATAATATAAAGTATTAATGTCCATAAACTAACACTTTTTATTTGCACTTTATTGACCATTTTACTTATTTCACTATATTCACTGTTTTCACTTTTCTTCAAAATATAAGACAGCATTTGGAGATTTTCCATGTTTACTCCATCTAGGTTAACAGGTTTTTTTTTGAAATTATTTGTAACTGGAACACTTGGTAAATTAATCAATGGTAGTTTAGGAACATGTAAGTTCATTCCTCTGAACAATTTCTTCCGTAGAGTAATATCTTCAACTTGTATTTTACAATTATCGTCCAAGGTTAAAATATAAGTACCAAGGATTTTCTCTCGAGTAATCTCATTTTCACAGGTTTTTGTCAAGTACGTTTGGTAACTTGCAAAAATTATCCATATGTTCATTTCAATTTGTTGAACTTTTATCTCTGAAGTTTCGATTAAAATTGGAGAACACGACGTAATATTCAACGTAAATTTCATTAAATTTGTTATACATTTATCTTGTTCCAATACGACTGCACAACTTTCTTTACAAAGAAATAATTTCTCATCAATCTCGTGGCATGGCTTGGAGAGCAATGTGATAGAGTTCAAATCCTTCACGAGGATAAAAGGATATTTAGGAAGTATCAAGGATGTAATATTATTAAAAGTATCAAGGATAGGTAAGGGGAATACCTGGTAATATTTGTAAGTGTTTTTGCGTACAATTGGAATTGCCAGTACAAATGTAATTTGCCTACCCTTAATATAAGCTTTTATCTCTATATTTTGCTCTATGTTTACTAAATTTTCATAATTAACAGGGAAAATTAACTTATCTGTTCACGATTCAAGCGCTTGAATCGTCGCTTGAGCGTATCTCGAACACGTTGATTTTGAAAAAAAAACACATGCTGTATTATTACACCATTCAATAGTAATACCTAACTTGAATTCTGCAATTTGAAGATGGATTAAACCAATGATGAACAATTTGATCTAATTGAGGCATATTTTATCAATGGGAGAAGTGCCATTCGCGCTTTGGTATGGTACCGAAACAAAATTATCTTCAAGGTGATTTCCCCACTGTTAAGCGTCTCCAAAAACTAGTTAACAAGTTAACATGGAGGTAGCTTTATTAAAAGAAAACTAATAAAACCACGTATTTGTAATGAAGATTTAGAAATAGCTATTTTGACCTATTTTGATTCATTCCCCACTTTATTATTACTTTTTATCGAAATCAAGCCCGAGACTCCTTTGTGTACTTTTCGCTATTCCTCATAGTTTATGATTTAGCCATCCACGCCCACTTGAAAAATTCATTCTGTATATGTATAGTTATAAATTGTTAGTGTTGGAGTGTGTCAGCAATCACCCGAAGGTAGCTTCAATTCCAAATCATCCAATATGCTATAAACACGTCACTAACTTTATTATCTGCGCTCACATCATAACGACCTCCACAGACGACGCGGAGCGGAGACCCATAAATCAAGTACCAAGTAGGTATCAAACTCGGCGTACGGGGCAGGTCATTATTATTATAGCATAGACTTGGTGTTCCGGTGACAAGTGAGCAACTCGTGTGTGTTTGTGTGTGTCTGTGGGTGGGTGTGGGTGTGTGTGTGTGTGTGTGTGTGTGTGTGTGTGTGTGTGTGTGTGAGTGTGTGTGTGTGTGTGTGTGTGTGTGTTGTCATAATGATGTATTTTAATTACGAGTGGCTCTGTGAGCTGTAAACTTTTTTGCAAACAATCTAGCGGTGCACAGTAGCGAAATCTTGTTACCTTATTGTAAAACTAACATTAAGAGACCAACTTAAAGTTATTACCTTGTAAATAAAAAAATAACCATCGAAATCGGACCTAATAAGGCGGAGATATTCAGCCCCTTTTTTGCCGGAAGTAGCCCCCCCCCCCCCCCCTCATCGGGGGATTTTTGATTGTGGGGGGAAATCCCCCGATGACTAAAAATTCTAAAAATTTATTTTACCTGTTTACCAAGTTTCGTCTAAATCGGTTGAGAAATGCGACCTGTAGAGGAGAACAGCCGGACATCCGGAAACACATACAAAATAATTTTTGCCCAAACTGAAACGGGTGAGTGAGGTCGAGGTGCTTCGCTCGAGCTTCGCGCTCGCTCGGGAAACTAGCTGTACCCGCGGCTTTTCCCGCGTGCTCATTTCAAAAGTTACCTATGATAGATAGATAATACTTTATTGTACACCAGTTATTGAAGGACCAAAAGTACCTTTTTGGAAATATACGAAATTTCGTTCAGCCCTTAAAAAACTTTAAAGATTGCTCGGCTTCTACTCATCGAATTGAGACACCAAGTACACCAGTTTTTAAGTCAAATCCTAGGCTATCCAACAGTGAAAACCGCATCGCAATCGGTCCAGTGGCTCTTACTTGATGCGCGACCAGACAAACGGACAAACAAACAGACATGTATTGGTATATAAACTAACGTAAGCGTGATTCATTATGTATAGATATGTGGCGGGGTTAAAGCACGCACAAGTCCGGGATAAATGCATATAGCTTGAGAATGGACACTTATAAGCCAAGTATCAAAACTAGTGAGGCAGCGTACGGCGGCACGGCGGCCCATTACACAGGGTCGGCGGTCGGTGACAAGGTGACGCCTCTAGCACGCGGCGCGCGATACGGTGCAGGGGCGAACTCAGGATTAACAAATCGATCTGCAGGGCTAGTCTGGAGACTTATCTCTATCGAGCACTGATCTCTATATCTATGGATTGGTTTTGCCGTACTTTCGATTGTGCCAATTCAAAACGCCCCCACCGAGTGTCCATGGAACTAAAATTGACATTGTCTCTTCTCCTGACGTGAGTCACAGAATAAATAATAGTACAATAAGTTAGTTCCGTGGATTCTCACTCCTGCCAAACTACTGCTGTCAGCGGCAAGATTGCGATAGTCAAATTCTCTCATTGCGACGTTCGTCAACAGCCGTTCTAGAGTACGGAGTAATGTGCAGTTGTCTATGTTATTTAGAGGACCAATGAGAACACAAGGAAGCTCTATCACGTGACCACAGAGAAACGACAAACCGGGCCTTCACAATATAGATAATGCACTGATACTATGGAACGAATATACAAGGAGTAACTGAATAGCCTTAAACAGGCTGGATTTTTGAGACGGGACAGTAAGGGCAGGTACCTTAACCGTTATAGTTAAAGGATAACGTTCCTACTTTTTGAGATATTAAGAACTGCATTCACAGATTTAAAAACAAATGTAGTCAGCAAGAAAATGGTAATTTTACAGAAAAAGTTTTTTTTATGCCTTTCGATCCCGTTTCTTATGAAGATCTAAAGTCTCTATGGAACCAAGTGAGGTTTGAGTACTAGAAATGTCAGAATTTGCGAAAAACTCATCCCATACATTTTGTAAGAAATTACCTTAACCGTTGTAGTTACAGGAAGAAGTTCTCATGAGACACTCCTTCATATTTAGTGATGTTTTGACCTGCATTCACAGATTTTGTTAAAAATGTTCAGTCATCGAGAAAATAGGCAATTTACACAAACATTTTTTTTGATGGCAATCGCTCCTGTTTCATAGAAGGATCAAAAGTGTCTACTGGATCAACTGAGGTAACTACTAGAAAAGTCAGAACTTGCAAAAATACTTTTTTCCATCCATTTTGTACGAAATTAATAAAATAATATTCTAATATCTTCCGAATACAAACTTTTCAAAGATACTGGCGGTTCTAACCTAAGTTGGTCCGATGGAGACTATTGATCCTTTAAGAAACAGGATCGATTGGCATTGTGATTTTGTGAAATGCCAAATATTTAACGACTGTATTTTTTTTTCTTAAATCTGTGAATGCAGGCAGTAGTGGACAAAAATAGGCTGATGATGATTGTATTGCTTTATTAATCAACTACGACGACGAACAACGCCCGCGACTTCGTCCGCGCGGACTACTGTTTATCGCGAAAAAAAGCATCCTATTTTCTTCTAGGATATTAAAAACCTATGCAAATGTAGGTATACCACCACTCTTGATGTTTTTGACTTGTTATTTCGTTTCCATGGCAACCACAGACCATTCTGTGATGGCAACCGTTCCACACAGTGAGTAATCAATATTTTCCAGTTTTCCCGTGGAAACTTACAATTTTCCGGGATACAAAGTATCTTATGTTTTATTCCACGGTATAAGCTATCTCCATTCTAAATTTCATCAAAATCTGTTCAGCCGTTATCGCGTGAAAGCTCCCCAAACAAACAAACAGACAACGTTTCACTTCACTTTTAGGATGGTATACCTGTGAGCGGACTAACAATAGAGATGAGTCGTCATAAACAAATGTTCTCCATGAAAAGATCTTTCAACTGGTACATAATGTATTGTTATTGGAGAAGTGGGGCAACCCCCCATACAGTCTTGCCCATTCTCCTTTCAAATCTCTAGGGGCTGTGCCTTGTCTGTCAGTCCATAGTGGTAAGTCACGGCATGTTAGTTTTTTTTTTTTGTTCTTTTATCATCTGCAATCAGTAGCACTTTCAGCAGATCTGTTGAGGATGTTTTGATGTGTACGAGTGTCCGCTCCCCAAATGGAGACATCTCCTCATTTTATTTGGCACTATTCCCTCTTCAGGGGAAAGAACTCTTTTTCTCTTGAGCCTCGGCGCATAGCCAGGGTTGGTCCAGTTGGACAGCCAAGGTATTTGATGCCTCCTTAGTATTGACAAGTAGTGGTGACAGTTATGATCTCTTCCTTGATGGTACTCATTTCAAGGTTATCATTGATATCTGAGTTAGTTATGTAACAGAGCACATCGCATATTGATCGCAAAAAATACATGTTATAGGTAGACAAATTGGACGGAGCCGAGATTTTAATAAAATAAACAACAAATTAAATTTGAAGTTAATTTTATTGGTCTTACTTTTGACCGTACAATTCAAGCGAACATAAAATAATGACAATTTGTACTTAGTAACTTCCTTATATAATTTTTATAAATGCGTAGGCGATTTCTAGTTCATTCTTCATTGTAATAAACAACTAAGTAGTTACATTTCTCATACTTTAGCGAGAAAAACATCTAAGTACATAAATGCTTATTCAGCTATGCGCAATTACATCAAATCAACATGTAGAGTACCTCTACTGCGCATTATTCATAGAAAAAACAACATAAGTACAAAAAGTGCTTAATTGGTACTTTCACAATCTAAGTTAGTACCTACTTGTATGATTAAATATGTCGCAATTGGACTTCGGTAAACAACGGTGGGTTTGTGGTACATATAACTTCTCCACCCTGAGATTGAAAATTATCTGAAAGTTCATTTCTTGAAGTCAGATTATTTTCAATTTTATATAATTTCAAAATCTTATTTTTATATTTTATAATAAAGTATACAATAGTAAAAATCATTATAATATAAAGTATTAATGTCCATAAACTAACACTTTTTATTTGCACTTTATTGACCATTTTACTTATTTCACTATATTCACTGTTTTCACTTTTCTTCAAAATATAAGACAGCATTTGGAGATTTTCCATGTTTACTCCATCTAGGTTAACAGGTTTTTTTTTGAAATTATTTGTAACTGGAACACTTGGTAAATTAATCAATGGTAGTTTAGGAACATGTAAGTTCATTCCTCTGAACAATTTCTTCCGTAGAGTAATATCTTCAACTTGTATTTTACAATTATCGTCCAAGGTTAAAATATAAGTACCAAGGATTTTCTCTCGAGTAATCTCATTTTCACAGGTTTTTGTCAAGTACGTTTGGTAACTTGCAAAAATTATCCATATGTTCATTTCAATTTGTTGAACTTTTATCTCTGAAGTTTCGATTAAAATTGGAGAACACGACGTAATATTCAACGTAAATTTCATTAAATTTGTTATACATTTATCTTGTTCCAATACGACTGCACAACTTTCTTTACAAAGAAATAATTTCTCATCAATCTCGTGGCATGGCTTGGAGAGCAATGTGATAGAGTTCAAATCCTTCACGAGGATAAAAGGATATTTAGGAAGTATCAAGGATGTAATATTATTAAAAGTATCAAGGATAGGTAAGGGGAATACCTGGTAATATTTGTAAGTGTTTTTGCGTACAATTGGAATTGCCAGTACAAATGTAATTTGCCTACCCTTAATATAAGCTTTTATCTCTATATTTTGCTCTATGTTTACTAAATTTTCATAATTAACAGGGAAAATTAACTTATCTGTTCTCTCAATATTTTTTAACAATTCAAATAATTCATAAGTTTCAATTATTGATCTATGTAATATCTTATTTTTACTTAATGCGATTGCTGTATCAATCTCATCTAACTTAGAAAGAATTATTTGAAAATTATGAGTTAACAAACTATAAGCATGAGATACTTTATTTTCAAAATCATTTATTTTACTTAATGCTTTCTTAATATCAATTAATTTTTCTCAAATTTTATAATGTTATAATTATAAGTATTAGTGAAATAGCATCTTAGTTTTAATATCAATAATTAATTCATCTTGACTGCATCAATTAAAAAAAAAATGCATTTCTTTGTTCTTGATGCATACGATTTAATCTAAGTTTCATTAGATTTTCGGATAATATATCATCTAATTCACAATCTGTTTCCATTTTCAATTATATTATTAACTTGAATAAAAAAAAAAACAATTGTAGCCATGTCGCTACTTTCATTTAATAGTGAGGCTGCTCTGCCTACAACTCTACTTGAAATTACATAAAATAAATATAATAATTGTGCTGCTGTTACTTCGGATCCCCTTTAGCTATGCACATATTCACATTTTGAAATAAATAAATTTAATAATTTTTTATTCCCATCAAATTTAGGAATCAATTTCACAATTTCATTCGTTATAATCCTCATAGGTTCCATTTTAAATTATTATTTAAAATCAATTCAAATTATTAAAATTGAGTATGCGTTTGTACAATATAACACGTATAACACACAAAAATTCAAAATATCATTAAATAAAGGCACATAAAAGTTCAATAAAAGCACAAAAATCAATAAAGACACATAAAAATCAATAAATTCACATAAAAATCAATTATGACGCATAAAAATCAATAAATTCACATAAAAATCAATTATGACGCATAAAAATCAATAAATTCACAAAAAAAAACAATTATGACGCATAAAAATCAATTATGACGCAATAAAAATCAATAAATCAATAAAGACACATAAATTCACATAAAAATCAATAAAAACGCATAAAACGTCAAAAAACTCACATCAAAATGAATAAAAACACATGAAATTATAAGTTCACATAAAAATCACAAATTCGCATACAATAAACCAAAAATAACAAGTGTATTGGCAATTTTTGTCCAAAAACACTAAGGGTCGAATAGCAGGGCAAGAATACGGAAAGTGAATGATTTTCGACTCACTTAAAACCGCTCGATCCCATGCCTCGGTGATTATTCCACTCGCTGAATTGTTTCTCAACTCCTTTTTCCAATACAGTCGTATTTGTTTGGTTAGGGTATTTTTTCCGTGGATTTGTCAGGAACACACTGAAGTTATTCAGGACAGCTGCACCAAATATGTAGGTTGCGCCAGACAAATTATATTTCACAATTTTTGAAGTAAGCGCCGGACAAATTAAATTTCCACGACTTAAAATAATGACAATTTGTACTTAGTAACTTCCTTATATAATTTTTATAAATGCGTAGGGATTTCTAGTTCATTCTTCATTGTAATAAACAACTAAGTAGTTACATTTCTCATACTTTAGCGAGAAAAACATCTAAGTACATAAATGCTTATTCAGCTATGCGCAATTACATCAAATCAACATGTAGAGTACCTCTACTGCGCATTATTCATAGAAAAACAACATAAGTACTAAAAGTGCTTAATTGGTACTTTCACAATCTAAGTTAGTACCTACTTGTATGATTAAATATGTCGCAATTGGACTTCGGTAAACAACGGTGGGTTTGTGGTACATATAACTAGGTAGTTATAGATTGTATACAACATAATACGTCACAATACGTCACAATAAAGGTCATCAGTTTTTTAAGTAACAAATTCAGTCCAATTTGACGACCGGTTGGTCGACTGGTCAGTGACCCTAACTGCGAAGTCAATCAACGGTCGCGGGTTCGAATCCCGCAAAATTTGTGTGATGAGCAGAAATGTTTGTTTCCGAGTCGTGGATGTAATATTCGTATCAATATATTATTATGTCTATCCGTTATCTGATACCCATAATACAGGATATCCTTGTTTGGGGTTAGGTAATGGGTGTGAATTGTCCTTTGTTTATATTATTTTAATTTCAAATTACCTTACAAACTCGTCCTTAATACATCTCTGCCATGCTCGCCTGGTTCAATATTTGAGCATCCGTACGACCCAGCCCGGCACCCAACCCACAGTAGGTACGTGTATGTATGTCCGTGCTTTCAGCGGATTAGTACACGCTCCAGTGCGCGGTTTCACCCGTGTCGCTTCCTTGTTTGCGTGGAAAAGTCAAGCGGAACTGCTTTCTGGCGGTTTATGAAGTGTGGGTAGTTTAAGAAAACTTTGAAGAATTTTATGTATCTCTTTATAACTTGTTGTGTTATGAATAGGGAATGCAATCCCGATCTCGCGGGATCTCGATCTCGCGATATCTCGTGTCATTTTTCGAGATCATTCCCGAAGCATAATATGATGACATCTCGCTCGAGATTGACGGGACTGGGCGGCAGTAGACGATACACACGTCTATCACAGCCAATGATGTTATATATAAACTGAGTCATTGATCACAGCACCCTGCTGTACCCCCTCAATACTCTTTGTTTTTTATGAAGCTATTTCCAAGATCACGCCTAGAACTACACTTTTTCCGCATTTGTTTCTTTTATTATATTTGTAGATTTCCAAAAAATACGGGTAATTAGTTAGTATTAAAGAATAAAGTTATGTTTTCTTTCAATTAATATTCAATACCTTATAATCACAACCAAGCAGTTTTCATCGCTTTTTAGTCATCCGAATTTAACTTATTTTTCTTAACTATCCGTGATTTTGAAAATTCGAGATTATAATTTCTAATCTCGCGAGATCTTGAATTTGCGATCTCGATTCCCTCCCTAGTTATGACGCGAAGTAACAGCACAGATTAAACAATAGTAATTATCTACTACGTAAGTAATAGCCTATTCTTCTGTAAAAGACCAATGTATTTATTGTATGTAAGTATGGATCTAATTAAAAGTGGGAAGAAAAGGTACTAGTACCAGCTTCTCGGACGTAGATCGCACAAATTAGTTGCGATGCACACAATTGGCCTTATTTGGCTTTAGTTACAATCAGAGTTGCTTTTGTGTACCACGTGTTAGCAGTCGCGCTACAGACGTATATCTATCTATCTTTGTTGTTGATGCATATGAAGCACGACGTTGGGAATGTAGTTGGTTTGGTGTGCTTGCCTGTAGTTGTATCAAGTCCAGTTTTTGTGTACGTTATATAAAACCGTGCCGTATCTTCCCCCTGTTAACTAGATCTATGATTGTATGTATATATATATATATACTCTTGATTCAACACCATAACCAACTACAAAAACGGACAAGTGCGAGTAAAACTCGCGTGTAGATGGTTCCGTACGGTTAATGTGTGTTATTTGTAATTGATAAACTCAAAACATATAGCCCATTCATTCATTTCTCAAAAAATTATAGGTCCTTGCTAAAATTTGCAATCAAGTAACCTAAAAAATATTATTTGCTAAATAAGTCATTATTTGGCGTGCGCTGCGAATACTATTGATGATACATAAAATAATGTACTACATGTTTATGGTACTCATCATTACACATAAAAAATACCGTTATTATACAGTTTTTTGTTCACAGTCAATCAAAACACTGGTAGAATTGAAATATTGTATGAATAAATATTTAGAGAAACCCTTAGCTACCCATGAGAAGCCGGGCAGTGTGACCAGATTCAAATGTCAAATTCTGCTAGCCTGAATGACAAAAACTGCTAAAACATGCTAGATATTTTTCATATAATGCTAAAATACTGCTTTCACAGATTTTGCTTAAACATTAGAAAATATGAAAAAAATGCCAATTTGTACGATTAGAATGTCATTTTTATTAGGGTTCCGTACCCAAAGAGTGTCAACGGTCAACTATAATATTTTTAAGCCTACGCTGTCTATCTGTTTGTCCGTCCTATCTTTTAACGACTGTATCTTTTGAACCGATACTGTATCTTTGGAGAAAATAATATCCGAATGGTATCATGTTGCGCTTTACAATCTGACGGATTATGTCCCATTCTCTCTCTCTCAAGGCCCGTGTCCCAGCAGCGGGAACTGATAACAATGATCTTTTGAACTGTAATAGATATTAAAATGTATATAGAATATGACTGTAATTTTATGGCGGATTAATTAAGAAATAATAATAATAAAAAAGGGGGATCCCTATACAACAAAAGTACTTATTACGTATTTTGTCTTTGCTCTAAGCGGTGATAAGTACAAGCGTAAAAGTCAAACTTGGTATGATTACACACTCTAAAGTAAAACTATAATAAGAAAAATAAAAGTGGTGTGGTAAGGAACCCTCAGTGCGCGGCCCAACTCGCACTTGGCCAGTTCATTTCTATTTACAACACAATTCACTCATCACTATCACTGTTCTTAGCAAATTCTTTGTATCATGATGATGAGTTTGTTAATAAGTGAAAAGATTCGTTCACAATAAGTGTGTGGCATTAGTAAAATCATGATAGCCCCCGCAAGATTCACAATGTTGGGTTTACCAACACCATTACCATTACCATTTAAATTAAATTAAATTCATCGTTTCAATTTGTCTTCAGAAATTTTCGGAATCTGTTGGTTTGGCATCAGAGCTGCTTCCAGAAGCCAATAAACTCAAATATAAATGCTTGAGCGTACTGTGTTCACTTTTGGGGCATTTTGAAACGCGTTCAATAAATCCTGCCAGATTATTGCTATTATTGGATGCTATTATTGGATGCATCATTGGATTCTGCTAAATAATGCTAGATTTCAATAAAATGCTAAAAAACCTGCTAGGAGCTAAAATGAGAGTCAAATCCTGCTGAAATCGCAGGAACCTGCTAAATATGGTCACACTGAAGCCGGGGCAAGTCGCTACTCGCTATTCTATAATAGCGAGTAGCGACTTGCCCCGGCTTAATGTAAAGGACAATTTAGTGTTTATTTTCAAACTTTTAGGCGTACATGTATATACCTTGACTTCCATAACGGAAAAAATCCTGTGATTAATTTTCATGTTTCAAATAAGAAAATGACACGTCCCAAACAATATTTTATGAAATTTAAGTGTACAATCACGTAGCTGGCTCGACCTCACACACATTATCTACGGAACTACCTTTAGATTTGAAACCTTAACCCCATTGATGAAGGTTAACAGAATGTTCCAGTAAGGTATTCAGGATCTGCAGTATGCCTGTGAAACTGATTTGCTCCACTATTTTTAATCATAAGTCGTAAAAAATAAAGTTGATAATCCAACGGAGTGTTCAGAAAAGTGTTTGAAGCTTTCATATATTAATCGTAGATTAAACCCATCACCCTCAAGGTGGCTTCGCATTTTCAACCTTAATTAGAATGTTTTAAGTTTTAAATAGGTATGCAGTGTTTAGGAGTTCAGTTCGCAGTGTGTGGTGTGACCGGTGTAGTATTATTTATCTGTGTGCGGCGGCTAAATGAGGCGATTACGATACTCAGGCACGTTGGCGCGCCTTTTTGCAAATGCTTTGAAGGACAAATATGATCAAAAGGTAGAGGACTTTATTTCTTGTGCGCTGTACTATTGGAAATTACGGATGTACGGGTTTTTATAGGAAGTTTTGCATAATGTTCAATAATCAATTATTATAAAAAGCTAGAAAATCTGGATGTTCAGGTTATGTAACACAAATAATAAATTAAATTAAAAAAAAAAGCTTTTACTGTTTTGTTTTTTAATGTCACTTTTAGTATCAATTTATATTTTTTTAAATTGCCTTTTTTATATTTGTCATCGATTTGTAAGATAACCTGAAAGTTTCAGCAGGATGGCTAATCGGGAAGTGTTCGAAATATGAGTTGCAAGATTCCAGTACAGACAGAAATACATAGATAGATACCATACATACAACATACAAATGAAGTTAATTAAAAGCTATTAAAAAAGCATAATCGAAATGATTGATGTAAGAAATATTTCTATTTTGTTTTTAATATCCACACCAATATATAAAAGTGAAATGTAGTCTGTTTGTTTGTTTGGGGAGCTCTCACTCGATAACGGCCGGACAGATTTTGATGAGATTTTGATTTTATGTTTTATTCCAGGTTATAAGCTACTTTCAAGTAGCTTATACCTGGAATAAAACATGGGATACTTTTTATCCCGGAAAATGGTAAGTTTCCACGAGAAAACTGGAAAATGTTGATTACTCGCTGTAAGGAACGGTTGCCATGGAAACGAAATAACAAGTCTGTCAAAAAACATCAAGTGCGTTAGTGCTATACTTTTGCATTTGCTTTTAATATCCTAGAAGAACATTGGATGTTTTTTTTCGCGATAAACTGTAGTCCACGCGGATGAAGTCGCGGGCGATAGCTAGTATAATATAAAGTACCGAAACCGCGCAGTCCGCAAACAGGGCCTCGATTCTGTTAGCTATTGAACCGCGATAACGCAAGTCGACCGATTGTTTTTTTTTTTGCGAAATTTTCTCGTTTACCACTTAAAAGTACTGGAAGCGAAAATTTTGCTAAAATTTTCGTTTTTTGTTTATTAATAATCTCCTTAATTAATTTTTTGAGAATTTCCCAAAGAAAACCGCTTTTAACACTTTTAAGTGGTAAATGAGAAAATTTCGCAAAAAAAAAACAATCGGTCGACTTGCGTTATCGCGGTTCAATAGTAAACAGAATCGGGGCCCAGTTCCGTTCAGCCGTTTGAGGAGTGTTTGAAGGAGTAACAAACTTACACACACACACACACACACACACACACACACACACACACACACCCTCACACGCACACGGACCCTCAAACCCTTACCTACAAACTTTCGCCTTTTATAATAATATTAGTGGCGTGGCGGCTGGCGCATGACATGCTGCAGAATAAATAATAGTACATGACAGGGCGTGAGGGCGCCCGCCCCGGCTCGCTCGCGGCTCGCCACATTAAATTAACTGATGGCTGATGGTGTAGCAAGGTGTGGTGACTGGTGTGGCCTGAAGCATAAAATACCCAGCGCGCTTTGCACAAAGATATTATAATGTTACCTATATGATTATTCGTAATCTATATGTATATAATTCAACAACTTTGCACGGCTCTGGGCGGGCGCTTTAATTCCGCTCGGTGGGTATGTGTTGGCAGTGCGTCGGTGTACGTACAGGAGCTTTGACTGTGTACATGTGTGAGTGGAGTGGCCCACAGTACAATAAAGGGCCCATTCATACGTACCACATCCACACCACATCGCAACGACAAAACGTGGTGACGCAGCGGTTACGTATGAATAGCGTCGCTGCGTTGTCGCTAGCAGTTGCGATGTGGTTGAGTTGTGGCTGTTGTTTACAGACAGACAGATCAACTCCGGCTTTCCTAGAGGAAACGCCGTGACTGAACGAACTCGTGTACATCGGAGAGTAGTCATTGTTGTTGGTATCGGGGGGAGGGCGCAGGCGCGGGACTTGTGCGTGTCGTTGCGTCCACGCAACGTTGTGTTTGCGATGTGGTCGGTCGCTAGTGTGCGGTGTCGCAGGCGGTTGCGTTGTAGTTGCGATGTGGTCGGTATCACCCTCGCGGTCGAACGCCACGGCAAAATGTGGTCCGTGTGAATGAAACTAATCATTTTCATACAAATTAGCACCCGCCCACGTGGTGTGGTTGTGGTGAGGTTGTGGTACGTGTGAAACAAGCCTAAATAATTGAGCACGGTGTCTCGGTGGCGGAGGCGTCACAGGTAGTAAAATTTGCTGGTGCAGGGAGCAGACTTCAAGTTTGTGAGAAAGTCGAGTATTTTCAATGCCTAGGGCCTATTACCCTGGTATTCTAAAATTAATGATTATTACTACTTGCAAGTTGTGCTTGGCACGTAGTCTATTATATATTCTGTGGTTTACAATAGTTTTAACGTGTAATTTATCGAAAAAAAATAAACACTCAGTGACACCTATATTTTCCTCATCATGTCAGCCTTTAGGAGTCCACTGCTGAACATAGGCCTCCACCAAAGAGCGCCACGACGAACGGTCGTGTTCCGCCTCCATCCACCGACTCCCTGCGATGGCTACAATGTCGTCCGTCCATCGTGTGGGGGGTCTCCCTACACTTCGCTTGCTTGCTCGTGGTCGCCATTGCAGAACCTTTATTCCCCAGCGGTTGTCGGCTCTGCGAACTATATGGCCTGCCCATTGCCACTTAAACTTGCAAATTCTGAGAGTTACGTCGATATCCTTGGTTCTTCTACGGATTTCCTCGTTACGCATCTTATCACGTAGTGAAACTCCAAGCATAGCTCTCTCCATTGCGCGCTGCGCAACTCTGAGCTTGTGTATGAGACCAATAGTTAGCGACCACGTCTCAGTGCCGTATGTCATCACTGGCAGCACGCACTGATTATAAACTTTCGCCTTGAGGCTCTGCGGTATCTGCGACGAGAAGATATGGCGTAATTTCCGGAACGCTGCCCATCCGAGTTGGATTCGTCGGTTGACCTCTTTGTCGAAGTTGGATCTACCCAGTTGGTCTATCGTCTGACCCAAGTAGACATATGTTTACCTGTGTAGAGAGAAATATATATTATATGAATCTCATTCAAATTGTTATAAATTATAATAAACTAGCTGGGCTCGAGGCGTTGACCGCGTGGTCATTTCATTTAAAAGCACGTGTTAATCCAGGACCAAAAGTACTTATAATAAACACAAAAGAAGATAATTAAAAAAATATGTCTAGTCTAGGGTACTTAACATAAGCTACTGAACAAGAATATAACATTTTTTAAATCGTGTCTGTATGTTTGTTCGCGAATCACGTAAAAGCTTCTGGACCGTTTGCGATGCGGTTTTCACTGTTGGGGTACTTGGTATCTCAATCCGATGAGTAGAAGCCGAGCAATCGATAAAAACTTTCTGACGACTGAAGGAATTTTGATCAAATGGTATATTGGTATTTTAGGTCTTTGAATAGTACATACAGTACTGTTAACTCAGAGAAATAACAACGCGTGCTAAGCCGCGTGTACAGCCTATATACTATATTTCTTCAAAATTCGTTCAGCCGTCAAATATTTTTTTATCGATTGTTCGGCATCTAATCATTGGATTAAGAAACCAAGTAGGCACTCCAGTTTTTACGTCTAACCCTAAGCCATCCAACAGTGAAAACCGCATCACAATCGGTCCAGTAGCTTTAACGTGATGCGCGAACAAAATACAGACAGAAAGGATTAAAACAATAACTTATTCAGTAGCCTATTTTAAGTACCATAGACCATTTTTTTTTAAATATCTTCATTGTACAGTTCTTTTGTACTTACTACTTTATTATAAGTATAGATTAAATAGGTACAATATTCAAGACAATTCATATCAATTACTTATCTACGGCCATAGAATATATAGAATATATAGCTAGGATACATAACCTAGTACTAAACATAGAATAACTAGTAGTGCTTAAAGACTACGGATAGTGTTTGAATATCGCGCGGTGATCTTCTCGCAGTAATGTTACCCTGGTACTCGTTGTTACTTTACTAGTGTAAAAGGACGTAACTGCCAAACTAATAAAAATTATCGCTTCTTCGTCACAGAATAAACAATAGTACTCAGGTTCGCGCGTACTTGCTACAATGTCTTTTTGTTGTCATGTTGCCCTGGTACTCATTGTTACTTTACTAATGTAAAACCCCGTAACTGCAATCTCGTTCGTTCGATTTATTTACCGCGAACTTTTTGTTAGAATATCTTCTTGTTTACATGTTACCCTGGTGTTTATTGTAACTTTACTTGTGTAAAACACCGTAACTGCAAGTGAGGTCATCGATTGAGCTACTAACTAACTATTATTTTGATTTATCTTTTTGACCTTGACATTTCTTATTAGTGAGTTTGCTATCTTTCCTATCGGCATTAAGACGCATTCGATCTTTAAACTGACGTATAAAAGCAGTGTTATGATTTTGTGCGATCGATTCGACACATAATAAATTATATATATTCTGTGACATTACGTACTGTGGGCACAGAATAAATAATAGCTGTAGGCACTAATCATCACATGGTCATTAGGTCAATGCACTATTATATAAAATTACTCGTAAAATAAATCTAAGGTAAATTTTGTAAAATAGGTACACAATTATTTTTGTATCTTCTGTCATGAACTGGCTGTTGTTGGCTAAAAATACATTTCATGATTTGCCAGAAAAACGCGAATTTGTCAAGAATTGAAGTGGCGCAAAGTTACCGACCCAAACTTGTCTAAAGTACCAGGAGACCATAGCATATAGGCGCGAACTGCGACTTGTCACTGACAGTCGTGCAAGCAAGATTAGATTTTATTGAATAGTAGAAAAGTCTAAATTCAGTGGTCACTTTGAACACCCCATTTAACAATCATCATGATATCATGATGTCAAATTGAACTCGCCGGAAACGAAAAGTACTGACTGAGGTGTAATATAATTCAGGAATCCTAAATTCCTAATCAATCCAAATAAATAGAATCGAAACATAGATAACCTACATATAATAATTCAATGGGTCCTAATGTTCCATCATACATATTGTGACTATTACTAAAATTGTTATACTGGTATTACATAAAGTTTCTAATTTTTTAACCCCCGAACAAAGAGACGGGTGTTATAAGTTTAGGGTGTGTATCACTGTGCGTGTGAGGTGTGTGTGTGCGAGTGTGTTTTTGTGTGTGTGTGTGTGTGTGTGTGTGTGTGTGTGTGTGTGTGTGTGTGTGTGTGTGTGTCTGTGGCATCGTAGCTTCCAAACGAATGGTCCGATTTTGATGCGGTTTTTATGTTTGAAAACTGATGTGATCGAGATGCTTCTTAGCTATAAATTTAAAATTGTTCTTGTAATATAATATCATTAGTTTCTAAATTAAACGGAACATAAAAGACTCAACGAGCTAAAAACGGGTCGTGCTGAGTTCGAACCTTTCACAGCGCGCCTCGATTATTTTATTACACTTATAACCTGAGATAAAGCCGTGCGTCTACCGGATTCCAGATTACGCCGGAAGCACCGAACCACAGATTAAATAATAACTGCATGAACCCAACCGAGACCCAACCGAGTCGGGCGGGTGACCGTGCCGCGCCCCGGGACACTTGAGCGGCGCTTCGACGCTCGCTTCTTGACGCGGCCCCTCGCCACTTCCCGATAAGAAGGGGACGACATGCACTTACGATTTATGTTCGTTGTTGTGTTCGGGTTCTTTTTTGTGTAAAAGCGCGGGATAAATTGCGTACAATTATTTGTTATTGGGGACTTTTTCAGGGGAACTGAATTCATATATTGCAACACGCTTAATTTATGCTGAATCGTGGATTTATGGTTCCTGTAGCTAATTTCGTAGTGCCTACCTGTGCCAACTAGAAAATAAGGAAATAAAGTACCTAGTTCCTTAAGTATAGTTTGAGTTATTATGGTTTCTGGTTAGAAGCGTTTTCAGATGTTTTCTATCATTTTGATAATTCCAGAAAATAAAAATTAAAAAGTAGGTTAGGTTTAGATTCTCTTTCAAAGTTATATAGGTAATGCTCATTGTAAACTTACTTGATCACTTCGATCAGTTGCCGAAAGTGTTCCACTGTAAGGAGTTTATCGTCTCATCGACGTAATGGCAGGCGAGCGCGCCATCTTCACGCGTCGTCTACCGCCCCGCTCATTACGCCCCCTCTTGATTGATACGTTTGCGCCGCGAGAACAGGGGCACACTTGTTATTTACTTATGGTTGCCTGGTAACTGGACGGGATCTGGGCCGCTCATATTGGCAATGGGCCCGTAGTATTAATATTATTATTTATTCTGTGGCAATGGACAGGAACGACCGAACGACCGACGCAGTGACCGACACAGCCATAAACAAATAATGTTCTTGGTTCCTATTTATCGCCCGTACCTGTGCCCGTACTCAGCCATTTCCTACGTACAATGCCCGTACCCCGTACGTACGGTTCGCGAGATCCTTACCCGCCAACCACCAATGTCATTAGATGTGTCCCTTCCGTCATTCCCACCTGTAATTTCTAAACAGTTTGCTAGAAAATTGTAATAACCTAGTAGTGACCGACCACTCTTTGAATTATTTTAGCTACACTGAGTGCGTGGTCTAACATGACACGCAATACTAGGAGTACATACAGTGGCGGAGTGTGGCATTTATCAATATTAGAACAAATATTTTACAACAACTCCTTACACTAAATACTTTATTTATACAAACCTTTGTTTTTTTTGGATTTATTGTTCAATACTTTAAACCGTACGCCCTATGTACTAGTATTTCTTTTACGATCTGGATGACTGGTAGATAATGCTGCTTAACATTAAGTCCTTCCTTGTACACTATTTTTGTGCAAAATAATTTAATTAATAAATACACATAACCTAACAACAATTCCTTACACTTCCTCCCTATGCTTCCTCCCCTAAACTATAATGCATTTTATTCTCTTTGATATAATGTTTTATAGGTTTTATATTGACGTACCATTTTGTCTATAGTCTTATTCTGTTTATTGCAAGGAGGTTTAATTGTTTAAAAAAAAGAAGGATTAACGCCAGTAAGAGTAATTCAACCTCTTTTGGTTTAAAAATCCGGGCGGGAAGTAAACTGTGTTGACGATTTTGACGTCCGCTCTGGAAACGTCAAAGTATTAAGTATATATTTTCACCCGTTGGGCAAGTAACAAGACCGGTAAAACATTGTAGAAAAGAAATGAAGTTTCAATTTCATGATTTTTTTAAATTGATTTGTTAACCAGGCTTTTCCAAAACGTAGAAAAATAATTACTTTAGTAAAGTAAAAATAATTATATATCAAGACGCTGCAAGATTTATCGCATAAAATTTCGCCCTTGTTCTCTAGAAAAATCTCAAAATACTTTTTTCCATACATTTTCTATGAAGTGCCAATCGCCGCACCACTATGCGCTCCATGCGAACAAATGCAATGAAATATCTGTATTCTTAATTCAAATTGGTTTTATTATGTTTCTTCATAACTAGCTGTACCTGCGGCTTCGCACGCGTGGTCATTTCTCTAGGTCAAAAGTACTCTACTCTACCGACTCTAATAAAGGATAAGCAAGCTAAAGTGACAGTTTACCATAGACCATTTTATTTAAATACCTTCTTTGTACAGACTTTTTCGTTCATATTGCTTTATTATAAGTATATTATGTCTTACCTACACTTTAACTGGCTCTTAACTACCTACCTACATATCATTTTCAGCTTTTTCAAAATTTTACGCTTTGATTTAGTATGTTAATTTAGGAAAAAAATCCTGAAAAGTAGTGATTTTTGATAATCCAAAAATGCAGTGCCTTTTTCTTAAAAATAGACCTAATGTTTCATAATAACAGAAGCTAACTACAAAGGAAAAGGTACCCTTAATGTCACATTATTTGCTACACTGTATATTCTATAGCAATACTAACAAAAGTCAAAAAGCACACTGATAGGAGTCATACTAACTTCTATTGCTGAATAAAAGCTTTGTTCAAAGTAAATAATTTCATTTTCCACCCCTCCGAGTAAAATGCACCCCCTTGTGATGATTGATTGATTTGGGTCTCATTGCTCCCCAAAGCAGTTTCACGGTTTATCTCGCTCACTGTTCTTAGTTTACCCCCTATCACCTATGAGCTCCTGGTAGTCCGGAGCAGAAAGAATGACGCATTTATGCGTACTCAGTTGTGCAAGAATTTGAAATCGGTCATACGCGAGTCGTTCTCGTACACTGAGGGTTCCGTACTTGTATGGTGACCCCCCCCCCCCCCCTTATTTTCTCCATACACAAAATTTCAATAACAATTTCAATCGGCTACCTATTGCGGTTAAAAAAATACAGCACAACAATCGTGATCGTGTGTGTGATGTAGACAGTAGACATATTATCAATCAATCAAACATTTATTCACAAGAATGTTGTTACATTGTGGCCGGAGCCCCCCCGAGGGTGTTTACCAGCTCAAAGGGACTCCTAGCTCACAATAGTAAGTAACAGGTGTAGAGGAAACTTCGTAGTGCGAGCCATCCTTTTGGCTATGGGTAGTAGATTTATCTCTTATGGAAGATAATAGGCTCACAGCTGACATAACTTTGAGGTACACTTCTTCGAACCCACAGTTTTGGTACTATGGTATTTCCAATTAAAGTAATTTCACCATCAGGAATCGGCGTGAGGTAATAATAAAAAAACATAGTACTATATATGCAGGTGCACAATTATTATTATATTATCACTAATCTTATTTTAAAGAATCGCAACTCCTCACTAGAGCGTAGAGTAGAGTTGGGCCAAAGCATCGATGACAATCTAGGAATGACAGAATGAATATAGACAAACTATCAAATGGGTATAATTATGATGAAAGTGGTTTGATATCGTCACAACATTATGTTATATATTATATTAAATTATCTCTATAACAGTAGACAGACAAATGACGAGGACCTTTTTTTATTTGTAATTAAACTTTTAAGAACCAAAGCAAGCTAGTAAAGTACTAAACTCCGAACTACTTACTGATAATTTCTTTGAACTCAGTAATCCACTTCTAGTGGATTTACTAAAAACCCCTCAACCAATTTTGATGACAATAAATAAGGAACTATCTGAATGAAGGCCTTTCAGATAAAACAAAATATCTAATCGGTTGAGAAATCCAGGAAGCTACTTAGGAAATTCTGTGGCATGGCCCGGGCTCACATCTCTCCTGGCACTCAGTGACGACATTAACCGGTGCGATTCTACCAGGCGCTCATAAATCACAAAGAGATCGCCCTAACTACTGGCGCGTGAGCGGGGAAATCACTAATCCCAAGTTTGCGATCATACAACACATGCAAAACCCGACTTTAACGCAATGTAGTAAGAGCTACACAAAACTTAAAACGAAGACAAAGCTATAGAAACTTAGATAGTATGAATGCAGGAAGTCAAAAATGATAACCAACTTTAAAATAATTGCAACACGGATGGGAGTGTCCTATATGTTTGAATGAATGAATAAACTTCTTCTTTTTTTATGTATGACTAAACTTTTTTTTTTATGAATGATAAATACTGGCCGATAATATTTTTTTATGAATATTTATGATAATAACACACAATAAATAATAGAACAAAATAATGTGCACTCGAATAGCAAATTGCCGGCAAAAGATCGATGTATCATCTCCATTTTCTAGTTTTATTAAATTTGAATATACACTATTCAAATTTAATAAAACAATTTTTTCATTATATTTTTTATATTAAGTGATTTACAGAGGTTCAAAAACATTCAAATGTAGTATAACCTCGCCTTATGCCGGGTCCACACCAAGAGAACGAGAGCCAGCGAAGGCAAACGAGTGGGATTTGCCGATTTATACCGCACGCTCGCTCGGTTTCGTCGTAGTGTCCACACTAACTACACTAAGTGAACGCGTGTGAACCCGGCGACAGTCGGCGAACCACGGCGAATTAGGGTGTCCAGATCTGGGGTTTTTTTCCCCATTTTAGGGAAAAATTGATATGTTTGGGTAATCTTTGGGGAAACAAAATGACAAAATCACTTTGACATAGATCTAGTTAAAGGGCATACCGCACGTTTTATAACCAAATAAACAAAAACTGGACTATAAATGTTAATAAATAGATCGTTAAATGGGTCATTATCAAAAAATTAATTAATCAAAATAACATAAAAACTTTTTTTTTGTGTTTTGTTTGGGCACTGGACATCCTTAAAAAAGAGAAAACTAATTATTATAATACAGATGTGACATCTCGACTACGGATCTGACCATTACTTACACAAACCAAACCCAAAAGTATTAAAAATGACACAACCGTAGTCACAGTGAAATTACGGAAAAGACAACTATGGACGTGACATTTTGATGTTGTTACCGCCATTTTATAACTAAAAATAAACACCATGCAATTAATATAATTTAGGAAGAAACTGTACTACATTACGCAACTCATGTTATCAGGAATTTAAGTTAGAGGTTTATATATACACAGAATATTCACAGTTGTAACACGTTATGCTTATTTTGTTAACAAATTACTTTTAATAAATGTAGCTCCACAGATCCTTGCATTAGCGTACGAAAACTGGGCTGAGACAAGATGACTGCCTAAAGCTATGTTTTTTAGTGAATTACATTACATTGAACAGCTAAAGATTCGTTTCTTTATTTAATTGTACTTTTTGTTAGAAAACGATAATGTCACATTACACGGACCGTGACATTTTTTTATTTTTTTTTCAATTCAATTGTTATTTTTATGCCTAATACAATTAAGATTGAAGAAGAGGTATAAGAGGTGCACAAAAAAAAACAAACAAAATTTGCAACTATTTTCTATTTATTTACAAATCACACTTTATTTACCTATATGATAATTACCCAAATAAGGAATATGTATTTTCAAAAAAATTGGGAAATATTGCTGAAATATGCTATTTGGGGAGTTTTTTGCTCCGTATGGGGAAATTACAAAAACTTCGTGAAGCTGCCCCTGATAAGTAATTATTATTGATATTATATTTTGTATCCCACAGCCGAGGTTTTTGCCTAAAAAGCTCTATGAGCCTCAGAGGATTTTCATTCGACCATTCCATACTTACGTCAAGAATGAACCTGCCTAAAAAACGCCTGCGTGCAACGGTCGCTGCAGAATGAGCATTCGCCCGTTCGTACACATCGCGTGACCGCGTGCGCTCGCTCGCTATAATCCTTTTGATGTACTGACACGCGGCGGAGCACGGCCAAATGCGAACGAAGGCCTACGCTGGCTCTCGCTCGCTTTCTTTAAGTCGTCCACATTGATTTGTTCGCTTTCGCACGGTAGCCTTCGTTCGCACTCGTTCTCTTGGTTTGGACCCGGCATTAGACGTAGTACACAAATTGTTTTTTGTGGTACTAGGTACATACTAACCTTAAGTAGGTTAGTAGGGACCTAGTACCACAAACGTAGTACCACAAATTGTATTTTGTGGATACGTAGCGGTGACACGTCGCTGTGGCAATCAAATTAGTCAGTCGATCTTGCCGCCAGCAATGACAGGGGAACGGCAATGTACCAGGCGAGCATGTGATTTGTGTGACATAAATTTAATACACTATTATTTATTCTGTGGTAATACGTAGTGAGTCCGCGCCACGAATGAAGTCCGATGGAATAGACGCGACCTTGTACTATTGTTTATTCTGTGGCGACGCTAGCGGAAATTATGCTAAAAGGGTTGTGCATTAGTTCCTCTTGTTGCCGCAGGCAGGACTTCATTCGTGACGCGGACTTTGAGTATTATTTACACAAGCTAGTCCCACGTCATCGCGTCAGCTCAACACTGTCACCTACTTAATAAAGATACATAACTAGTATGGTTACTCAAGCCCCGGGAAGGCAGAATGAAAACACAATTTCTCTCTTGAATTCTATAACATCCATGCACACTTGTGAGTATTGATAGTACAGTGCAGTACAGTACCCCCAGTACGAGTTTTTTTAGTTTCGAAAACGAAATGTAGTTTCGTTTAGTTCCATACATTTACAGCCAGCGCCTCTAGCGGAAACTTGCAGAAACTTGCAGGAACTTAAATCGGTAGTTCGGGTTTTTAGCAAATTAATGGTAGTATTCGAATTCGATAAAAGTTTTCATTTGGCAGCACGAGTTGCCACTTTGAAAACTTGGACGTATTTGAACACTTTCAAAGTATTGTCACTCGTTAGGTAATTTTTCATGAGAGCTTGCGTTTTTTTCATTTTATTTTGTCAATGAGACTGTATCTTGCTTGGAGGTTAGCCTCGAAGGCTGTAAAAGCTGCCCGTCGAGAAGAGGAGCGACAGGAGCTTATACCTAGGTGGAGATTATTTATATCCAACCGCATCTCTGACACGCACTTTGTAACGCACTTTACAAATCTCAGGAGCTCTCAAAGAATATCTCGAGATACCAAGGTAAGTTAAAAGTTATGTATTTAGGTATATACTTTATCTTATTTTGAATATGTATTTTTGTATCACTTATGTACTTAATACTTAAACAAAAAACATGAATTGTAGTGCGATACACTACCAATGTACCTACTTTGCCATTTCAATGTCGTGATGACGTCTCATCAATTTCTATTTCGCCAAATACGACTCAATATATAAAACAAAAAATAAGTACAAAAATTCCGGCTAATAATTATTAAAAATCAAGCATTACGCCGAACTAGATGTCGTACTTGAGGCATAAAATCTAAACTAAGTTTTGTTGGATCTTTGGTCCGTAACTTCGTTGGTACTGAATGAAATTGAGGACTAAAGGTACCACCGGGGGGTTCCATTTATCACCTCAATCAAACGTAAATCGATAATTATTTTATCCCAATAAAACCACAGATAAAAACGACATACAAAACTTCAAATACGGTGGAATATATTTGTCTCTTTTTTTTGCTTGTGGGGAAGAGATATAGAAATATGAAGCGTAAAGTTCGTTCAATCGAGCTATTCGCTGGTCGATGTCGTGTAAACTTCATTCGAAAACATTAACTCGTACTACCGATAGAAAAAAAAACTGCTTAAAGGAGCTCACGAAAACTGTTGCCTTTTTCGTGATGTGTAAACTCGTACTAGGCGTACTGACATATACAAGCGGCCGCTCCGCCGCGCCGCGGCTGGCGGCACCGACAACCAACAAGCGTCGTCATTAGCGCGCCTGGAGATGCGATGCTCGACGAGAGAGGCGCAGGGCAGGCGTGATATTCTATCTGTAGCTACCTACCTATAACAGGGTTGCTATTTATTAATCGACTTCACAAAAGGAGGTTTTAGGTTCGACTAAGTTTTTTTTTATGTGTTATATCTTTCCGCTCGCTTTCCTGCAATCTATGGGAGTGATTACGTGAAAAGTGTAACAGTGTTCACAGATGTTACACATGCTAACAGACGTTACACATCATATGCAACTAAGGCTCGCTCGTTATTTTTATTAATGTTTACCGATTTCTCCGTCAAATGCGGACCGATTTTAAATATTATATTTTTATTTTAAAGAGTTGAACTCCAAGTTGGTCCAATATAAATCGTATCAAAATCGGAACAGTACTTTTTTTGTCATTTGAGGTCGATTTTTGTACCATGCTATTTCTTACCGCACTTGTTTTAGAGCCGAACCGTAGAAGTATATAGAGTTGATATTCTATAGGTACCTATAACAGAGTTGCTATTATAGTCTTCATATAATATAGGTAATCCTAGTAGGTAGGTATAGTTGATTTGGAAATTATATTAAATCTTCATTAGCATTTGCCAACCCTACGAATCACACACACATGCGCAATCCACCCACGTATACCGGTTGTGGCATCACACAGCGCCGCCCGCCCGCGCCGCGCGCCTCCGACGGAATCACCTGGCTCGCAACTTTAAAGGACGGCCCGCGCGCTTTTGCCGCTATTGTTGTACCCAGGTCGATAAATTGTTATACCATCGATATTTACAAACTAACCTTGTTTGTTTGTTTGTTGTATGAGGTAGTGCTGGCCTCTGCACATAAGTTAAACACATAAGAACCCGGTATCGTTGGATTCTAATTTGCACAATTGAACAATCATCGCTCTAACTAACCTTAACTTAACCTTAACTAACCCTAATACCTAGCACGCCTCACACCTTACATGAAACCCTATGCCAAGATCTAGCCCTATGCCGTAGAACTATTTATTCTGTGCCTTTATATCAATTTGATCACAGTAAATTAAAATGACATGCTAACTGAAATGGAAACGCAGCAACACCTCATTACTTTCAGAGACCTGTTAAATCTAAAAACAATTTGGATATCGAGCTGCCTCTCACAGTGAGATCACCTCTCTACTACAAAATCTGGGCGGGCGGCAAGCTGCAAGGCGCCGTGAAACGATAGCGATCGAGTCGATAGAATTAAATTAAAATCAGAGCTCCAAAAATATTAAAAAAATTAAACCGACTTCAAATCAAAGCCGTTTCTTTTTAATCAGTTTTTATATCTTACTTTTTAGTTAAGTATGTTAAAGTATGTCTAAGAAAATAAAGTACTAATAAGAAAGCCATACAGGAAACAGTTAACAGTCCATATATATTATTGAACCAATTTTGGTGAAACTTAAATTATCCCTTAAGTTGAAAGATACTGAATTTATTACAAAAATAATAATTGCAATCGGTCTTGTAGTTTCCGAGAAATACGTGGACAAACATACATAAATACGCGAAATTTGGTAATTAAATTTGTTCAGATACTCATATATATATATGTATACATATGAATATTACGCATTTTCAACAATATTACATACACACTCATCAACTTGATGACCACCTCTTTTTTTGAGGCGGTTAAAAAAAAAACAATCAAAAAATGTATCGATATTGGTCCTCCTTTCACAAGTAGTACCACCTTTCTAAGGCCTTACGGGTGCTACGGGCTGCAACTCTGCAAGGCCCGGGGAGTTGGGTGGGAGGCATGAGCGAGGCTATGGAATTAAATCGCACGCACGAGATATCGACACTTCCGCTCTACCCCCCAGTAGTAACTATTATTAATTCTGTGTGCCGAGCTGTAAGTAATGTTACAGAATAAACAATAGGTAGTGTAAGCTGTAAGTACCTACTGCCTTCTCTGATACAATAAAATATGAGTTGCGAGTCTGAAATTGTATCGTTTCTTGACATTATTTGATGGTCTAAAAGTACCTACTAATGTATATGTCGTAGCCCGTTGGTATATTGTCAAGCAAGCGAAGTGTGGGGAGACCCCCCACACGATGGACCGACGTCATTGTAGCCATCGCAGGAAGTCGGTGGATGGAGTTGGCATAAGATCGCTCGTCATGGCGTTCTTTGGGGGAGGCCTATGTTCAGCAGTGGACTTCTAAAGGCTGACATGATGATGATGATGATGATGATGATGATATTGTCAAAGCCGTGGTATAATGATCTAACTAGTGAAATTATAATTGCACTGTATTTTGTCAATCGGCGTGTCTATTTATTTCATGTCAATATGGCTCAACAAGCAACGATATTATTTGTGTTTCTCACAGATTGATTGCATGTATGTTAAAAAAATAGTACAATGGAAGAGTGTAGTGACAAAAATAATGTGAACTTAGCTCCGACTCGTCTGTTTGCAAACTACAGTGTTTGATAGAATTGCGCCTCAAAACTAAGTAGGTTAGTTAGGTTGAACATGTAAACTGCTTATTAATATTTGTGTGTTCGCAAATATTTGATAGAATTGCGCCTAAAAACTAGGTAGGTTAGTTAGGTTGAACATGTAAACTGCTTATTAATATTTGTGTGTTCGCAAATATTTGATAGAATTGCGCCTAAAATTGCGACGAGGCGGTCCCAGGGTTTGGGTTAGTCCCACTAGCCCAGGACCCAAACCTCAGTGACACAGAATTACAAGAACAGGAACAATAGGGAGCACTTTAAGAATTTCGTGGTGATACAATACGGATGAAAATAATCTCTTATGTAGGTATTATCATATATATATTTAAAAGAGTAATTCAAGTTGTTATAAACTTATTTATGAATTTTATAATATTATTTCAGTTTTTTCCATAAATCAATATTAGAATGACAGGTTATTTGTATTTAGAATGAATCAATGATGACCAACTATCAAAAATGAAAAGAAATGGATTATGAAAGAATTTAGAGATCAAATGAGTATTATTATGAAAGAGGTTTGGACCTCGTCACAATACTATCGTTTAAAAACTAGGTAGGTTAGTTAGGTTGAACATGAAAACTGTTTTTAAATATTTGTATGTTCGAAAACTACCATAGTAGCTAGAATTGCGCTAGAATTTCGCTAGAATTGCGCTAGAATTGCGCTAGAATTTCGCTAGAATTGCGCTAGAATTGCGCTAGAATTGCGCTAGAATTGCGCTAGAATTGCGCTAGAATTGCGTTAGAATTGCGCTAGAAAAACTAGCTACTAATCCATTACTGTACAGTTTTATTTTTCTTGCATTTTTTATAAAATCAGTTCTGAAAGTTGTATGGAAATCCATTACCGCACAGTTTTATTTTAATTTTCGTTTGTATATCCCAGTTCTGTTTTTATTTATTAAACTTAGCAGAGACTACATACTGGAAAGGATTTATTAGTTTCATATTGAATGAATGCATTCGTCCAATAGAGATTTAAAAATATAATGTACTATATTTTAAACATGAGCGCGTCGGAATTAACGCGTATTTAAAAATTCAATGTGACTGAAAGATTGTACTGCTAACATTTAGGTGAACAATTGTGATATTACTTTGTAGTGGAAAGAAAAGTAGATTACTGACACTCGCTCAAGTGACTTCTTGCTGCACTCGTGTTTTTAGAGCCCTCGCTAAGCTCCAATCTAACACTCAGGCAGCAAGAAGTTACAGTTAATCTACTATTCCTGACCTGACATAGTTATAAACGTCTTGGAATGTTCATAACTCAATTGCAAAGTATCCTAATGCCACAGATCCAATCGATTCAGACAAAAAGTCATCAGAAATGGATGGAAGCACCATAAAAAAAAAAACAAAAAACAATGCTAAGACAATAGGTATAATAAAAAAAAAGTATTACGACTTTTTTATGATTGTTTTTTTTTTCATTTCTTTTGTTTCATTTTCACTTGTTTTTATTTGTTTATTTTTGTTTCCTGTTCGCTTTTTACATTTTTACGTTTTTTTATTGCTTTGTCTTCAGTTTGTGAACTACCCTGAAAGTTTCAGCCGGATAGCTAACCGGGAAGTGCTCAAAATTTGAATTGTAAGATTCTAGGAAAAAATACATCGATTCAAGTCGCGTTCGGTGACTTTCTTTTATAAATGTAGTGAAGTTATAGTTATTTTATAAATTAATATTTATTATGTCGCCATGAAACTTTGCTGACATGTCGCCATGCTTTGCTGACATGTCGCCATGCTTTGCTGACATGTCGCCATGCTTTGCTTACATGTCGTCATGCAATGCAACTTTGTTCAGAAGTGTACCTAACTACCTACACAATAAAGTTTATGCGCATGCTGGGTGATTGTTATTATGTTTTTGAAACCGGAAACCGGAAGCGGGTGCGTACAATAATTATTTACCTAGTGAAACTAAAATTATAAACTAAGATAATGTTTATTTAATTCAGCTGACATCAGAGTGCTGAGATAATTACTTAGTTGCTGTACGCAAGGAAGTGTTGTACGTAAGTACATATGACTTCCTTGGTCAGCACAAAATAGTGTCAGTCACAGATGCCAGTAGGTAGGTGATAGCGGCACAGAATAAATAATAGTATGTAGCGGTGCCGAACGGTGACAAAACGCGCTCTACTCCAGTATCAAGTACCAGGAGAACATACACAACGACAAGTTATTTGCAACAGCAGACGGGCATATTTTTCGCACTGGCGACTGACAAGTTCAAGTACAAGGAGAATATGAGCGGTGTGACTTTTTTTTTTTTTTTTTTTTTTTAGAAAGGATATGTGCTGTTGGTCTATAACTGACCTCTACAGCGTCACCGGACGGTGGGGCGGGCGCAAAAGCGCTCCGCCGCAATGCGTGACGCAGAAGGCGCACGCCAAAGTTAAGTTTTTGGCCACTTGCTCAAGGGCACCCAGGGGGTACGAACCTCGGCTTGGACAGTTGCCATTGATTACTTGGGGAGTATCGAACTAAACACCCCTCGAACTCTACTGTTAGGTAGTGATCGAGAGGGCCCTCATGAAATGGCTGGAGCCCTTTAAATGAATTGCATAACTGACCACCGATTCGGAATACACCTTCGAGAAGAATCGGCAAGAAACTCGAAGGCGAATAAAGTCGAAATTAATTACGGGACCTTCGACCTCGCATCCGGCGAGGTCGGTGTCTGTGTCTAATTGTTTTGAAAGATGGTGAAGATGACGGAGTGGGCGAATCAATCGCTGCCTACACTGCGGCAGCGATTTCATCGTCCGGATCGCTCAAGATGTCTCTAGGGCGTCTACGAAGGGGCCGTGCGTCTGTTGTCGCGTCTGTCGTGTAGTCAGAGGCCTGAACTACTAGAGGGTTGGGGTGATGAAGTGCCGCGTCAAAGTAGCGGCGAGAGGCATTTTTCATATATTGAACTATCGAGGGAAGCTCGAGATCACTGTGCAGGTCGATGTTCCTCTGATACCAGGGGGCATCTAATGCACCGCGAACGAATTTATTTTGTAAAATCTGAAGTTTCTCTAGGGAGATGCGGGAGGCGTGAGCAAATGCTACGGACGAGTATGTCATTGTCGGTCGGACGCAGGTTTTGTAGAGTGTCAACTTATTTCTAAGAGACATTTTACTGCGCCTGCCTAGGAGTAACGCGAGGCGGTATAGGTAGAATGCCGCCCTTTTGTGGACGGCGTGGATGTGATCATTGAAGTTGAGTCGATAGTCAAGGGTGACTCCTAAGTATTTAACTGACTTTTCCCACGGTATGGGTCGGTCATTGATCCTGACTTATTTAATTGGGAAATAGCGTTTAACCCCGTGAGTGAAACGCATCGCTACGCTCTTCTCGGGATTAATCGTTATTCGCCACTTACGAAACCATCCATCGAGCGCTCGGAGCGTTCGTTGGATGGCTCTTTGTAGAATAGCTGGGTTCCATCCGGTGGTATAAATCGCGGTGTCGTCCGCAAAGAGAGCGATCTCTACTTTGGGGATGCGGGGGAAATCGCTTGTGTAAAGCGTGAACAAAAGTGGAGACAGCACGGAGCCCTGAGGGACTCCGGCTCTGATGGGGTGGGGGGATGATCGGTTGCCCTCGACACGATAGCGGAAGCTCCGGCTGGTGAGGTAGTCTTGTACTATGAGCACAAGACGATCTGGCAACCCGAGCTGATACAGCTTGTATATCAGCCCGGCGTGCCAGACCTTGTCAAAAGCCTTCGCCACGTCTAGGAAGACGGCCATCGTGGTTTGGGGTTTTGGTTTCCTATTGAAACCCTTTAGGATGTGTTCCGTGATGCGGTGCACTTGCTGAGGGCAAGAGTGTCTCGCTCTAAAGCCGAACTGCTCATCCGGTATGAGCTTTTTGATTTTCGCGATGGATCGGAGTCGAAGAGCGGTGTGACACAGTACATTTACTTTTTATAGGTATCCAGTGAACGCAGTTTATCGCACAGTTCACTGAACAGAGTGAGTGAACTAACACAAACAAACCTTGTGCCGCAGGCCGAAGCCAATAATCTAAATAAAAACATAAGTTCATTAACTAAAATCTAACTACGGCCTCAGTGGAATATTCTTGTTTTATTTTTACTTTTAGTCACCAACAAGAATATTGAAGCAGGGGAGGGGAGTGCGTTTTACCTACTTGGTTTAATACTGGTAAATTTATATCGCACTCCTACGGCCCTATTGAATATTGAAGCAGGGGAGGGGAGTGCGTCTTACCTACTTGGTTTAATACTGGTAAATTTATATTGCACTCCTACGGCCCTATTGAATATTGAAGCAGGGGAGGAGAGTGCGTTTTACCTACTTGGTTTAATACTGGTAAATTTATATCGCACTCCTACGGCCCTATTGAATATTGAAGCAGGGGAGGGGAGTGCGTTTTACCTACTTGGTTTAATACTGGTAAATTTATATCGCACTCCTACGGCCCTATTGAATATTGAAGCAGGGGAGGGGAGTGCGTTTTACCTACTTGAAGGAAGGTATTATTTAATTTATTATTATACACTTTATATTAGCTTCACTTATATGTTTGTATGTTTGTAACCGACTCCTTTGGACGCTATTTTGACCCACTTTAAACGGTCAGATTTCATTCAAATTTTGCACACCTGTCAAAGATCGATGACAATGCAAAAATTCGAAAAAAAAAAGTAGAAAATAAATAATAGTTTAAAAAACTATAAAACACGCTTTATATAGAAAACCAAACTAAAAAATAGAAAATAAATTTTAATACATATAACTTCCTTGGTCAGCACAGAATAGTGTCAGTCACAGATGCCAGTAGGTAGGTGATAGCGGCACAGAATAAATAATAGTATGTAGCGGTGCCGAACGGTGACAAAACGCGCTCTACTCCAGTATCGAGTACCAGGAGAACATACACAACGACAAGTTATTTCCAACAGCAGACGGGCATATTTTTCGCACTGGCGACTGACAAGTTCAAGTACAAGGAGAATATGAGCGGTGTGACACAGTACATTTACTTTTTATAGGTATCCAGTGAATGCAGTTTATCGCACAGTTCACTGAACAGAGTGAGTGAACTAACACAAACAAACCTTGTGCCGCAGGCCGAAGCCAATAATCTAAATAAAAACATAAGTTCATTAACTAAAATCTAACTACGGTCTCAGTGCAATATTCTTGTTTTATTTTTACTTTTAGTCACCAACAAGAAAATTGAAGCAGGGGAGGGGAGTGCGTTTTACCTACTTGGTTTAATACTGGTAAATTTATATCGCACTCCTACGGCCCTATTGAATATTGAAGCAGGGGAGGGGAGTGCGTCTTACCTACTTGGTTTAATACTGGTAAATTTATATTGCACTCCTACGGCCCTATTGAATATTGAAGCAGGGAAGGGGAGTGCGTTTTACCTACTTGGTTTAATACTGGTAAATTTATATCGCACTTCTACGGCCCTATTGAATATTGAAGCAGGGGAGGGGAGTGCGTTTTACCTACTTGGTTTAATACTGGTAAATTTATATCGCACTCCTACGGCCCTATTGAATATTGAAGCAGGGGAGGGTTGTGCGTTTTACCTACTTGAAGGAAGGTATTATTTAATTTATTATTATACGCTTTATATTAGCTTCACTTATATGTTTGTAACCGACTCCTTTGGACGCCATTTTGACCCACTTTAAACGGTCAGATTTCATTCAAATTTTGCACACCTGTCAAAGACCGATGACAATGCAATAATTCGAGAAAAAAAAAAAAAAAAAAGTAGAAAATAAATAATAGTTTAAAAAACTATAAAACACGCTTTATATAGAAAACCAAACTAAAAAATAGAAAATAAATTTTAATAGTGTCAATAAGAAAAAAATGTTTAATTTAAAAAAAAACGTGGGGTGCTTTTTAAGATATTATCGAAATGATAATCCTTCTCATATCTGTCAATGAAATATTTATAACTAATACATTTTACACTATTAAAATTTATTTTCTATTTTTTAGTTTGGTTTTCTATATAAAGCGTGTTTTATAGATTTTTTAAACTATAATTTATTATTATATTATTTATTTTGTGGCGGAAGTACCAACCTATAATGATACATGGTACAATACAAATCAACGTCATCAAGTATAACTAATCTACTATCTTTCTAAGTCTACTATACTTATCTAATTAATCAAACTGTGCTTCTTGACTGAACATAGATTAAAACTCAGTCTGCAATTCTTGTAATCAGTTGTAAGCATAGATCGAATCAAAGTGGGAACATTGGGTACAAGCCCCTCGGGCGTGGACCGCATAAATTAGGTGTAACGTACTTCGCCTTCTTTGGCCTTAGTTGGCCTTAGTCACAAACGGAGTGGCATTTTTGTAGCGCGTGTTAGCAGTGTCTCTCAATCGCGCTACAGTCTGGGTATCTCTCTCTATCTTTGCTGTTGATGCACATGAAGCACGACGGTGGAATTGCAGCTGTGTTTGTTTGACTGTAGTTGTATCTATTTAGTACAGTTTTTGTTTACATGACATTAAAACGTGCTGCATCTTCATCCCTTTAACTTTACTAGATCTATGGGTTTACACCCATACGTACTTACGTAATCTAATCTCATAGTAAACTATCAAGGAGCCCCGTCCTTATGAGTGTTTTTTTATTTGATTAAGCGTCACATAATAAATAATAGTTCCGAACGTTCAACCAGGTTCAACCTCCATGCAGTTGATGCAATGTGTGAACGTGAACACATTATAGACTATACACTATACGGTGCAATGTGATGCAGTATGGACGGTACAGCGCTAAATAAAACTGTCGAATCATCAATATTTTATCACTTTTTTTTGTTTTCATCCACCGTTAATCTTCCGGGGGAGTAGTGGGGATTCAATTCGAACTAAATAAGTCAATTAAAAATCAATAAAAAAAGAAGCTTTTATGTCATGGCATGAAGCAGTACCCATGTCATGGTGACCTTTGACCTAAACAAACTAACATACATTGCAAGTAACTAAAACCTTTTAAAAATGGAATAGATTGGACGCAAATAATTATTTAAGTAGGTATTTACATAGCCTGCACGTTTAGATTAACTGTTAGTACAAGCTGTAATTTTTAATAATAAATTAGTTGATTACGGACATAAACCAACTGCTGTTAATTAACGTAAAATAAGTTTTTTTAGGTATCTTAGTTCCAGTTGACTGTTGACTCTTTGACTGCGAAGCAATCTACATTTCATAATATTATTTAATATTTTTATTGTTACTTCGGACAGCTATTTATAGAGTACTTATATTAATGAACTTTTTAAACTTTCTTGCATTAAATTCATGTAGAAGACTAAAATGGATTAATGTTTCGTAATACTCACGGTCGTGAGGTCCTGACCGCGGTCAATGCAACTTGATAGAAACGTCGAGGTTAGTCAAAATGTCATTGTTATACTATTTTTTAGTTATAATTATAATATTGTGTACAGTGCGATGTACAAATCGAAGTGCGATGTGTACATCGCACATCGTCTCATACTACAGAGTCTATACAATACAATACAAAAACACTTTATTGACACACAGTTAAACCAATTACAAAATAGAAATAACATAAACAATAGGTACAATGGGCTCGCTCATAGCGATCTTTTCCAGACAACCTTAGGATGGAAAGAAGTTAATTGCTAATAAGGGTCGGTAGCACACTACATTATTAAATTTAATGTAAATAATAATAAATAAATAAAATATGAAATAAACTACATAGTAATAGTTAATTAAACTAATACTAATACTATTGCTTATACTAATAAAAAGATTAGGTTTTTTTTGTATTTTTGTGTGTCTGTACTTTTGTTTGTAATGGGTAAACTCAAAAAATATTAAACTGTTTTTAAAAATTCTTTCACTTATAGAAAGCTACATTAACAGCAAGTAACATAAGGAGTATTTTATTTTTCAAAACTTACTGACCCGTTCGAAAATTGAAATAATGTAATCCAAGGTATGAAACATTTAAAACTGTAAGAAACAGAATGACATGTTGCCGTGGAAACGAAATAACAACAAGTCTATCAACTACGTGAATAATAATGCAGCTGTCTATGGTCAAAAATATTTTTTAGAAAATTGACGTTTATAAAAATGCCAAAAGTAAGAAAGATGCCGCGGTGTGAGCGCTGAGCGCTACCCGTGTGAAGCCGGGGCGAGTCACTAGTATTTAATAAAATAAATAAAATAATAGATCGTGCCACTTAGCATTATTAGTTATTGTATGCCCATACTGCACTTAAATTCTTATAAACACATTAGTAGCCGGGCGAGGCGAGTCGGAGACGCGTCGAAACATCAAGATGCTTATCCACGGGCCGGGTCGGACTAATGGCTGCGGCAATTACCCCGTGGCGGCCGCCATTCCGTCTCGCCATCCCTCCGTTCTGCCATTTCGCCATTCCGCCATTCGTGCGCTGCCAATTAGCAACCGTGGCAACCGTGCCCGCCTGCGCCATTGCGCCTCGGGTTGTCAGGAATAAAGTTACGAAAATAAAAAATATCAAACGCCTGCGTGCAAAGTGGAAACCTGCCGTGTTATGTACAATGTTTATGGAATAGAATAAACGGCTGGTTCTTGGAAATTGATAATAGAAAAGGTATAATTATTGTTGAATTCTCAGTAGAATATTGACCGTAAAATATAGGAACTTACTAATTGCATTTTTGCTCTGTAATCGCTGATTATAATGCCCACAGATACGTATTGATACCTATTCCTTTTTGTATTGTCCAAATACAAAAGAAAAACTCCAAATCGGTCCATACATCGGGCAGATACGAGTAAACTTAACTATATTTTATATATTTTTAAATAGAATAATTCATAACTTGACTTTCCTTGTAGGTATCAAGTTTTATGGCCAGTAAGTCACTGTTCTGCTCTGCTCTATTCTATTTTATTTTTACATAAAACATTCAATGACTTAAAGTCATTGACTTTATTAAAGTTATTTAAATTATAACGCTATTTCTACGTCGTCCGTGGCTGGAATGTATGCTTTCCAAACCGTTAATTAACTACCGCTTAGGTACTAAAAGACATAACTAATATTTTGGCCCACGCATAATATAACGCCGGGGAGAGGATGCTATAACCTCATCTGAGAAGCGCTGGTTAAGATGATTATAAAAACAAGTATTTTTTTTACTAGCAAATAAATGTATAAAAATAATCTTAGTGCCAACCCTAATACACCGTCTGCATTCGAGGCGCGTCGAAATGTTCGCCCGCTCGAGAAGCGCCGCGCTAACATAAAAATAAATTGCTCGAAATATAGGCGCCCCGCCCGCGTCGCTCCTTGTATTCAGCCGTAAGCGCGCGCTGTAATCCGTAAGCACCCGTAAGCGCGGCGCCTGGGTTATTGATGTGACGTGTCTAGTCTTATCGTTTGTAATGCTATCCTTTTGTTCTACACATTAAATATCTTAATTTTATTTTGCGATGGTGTTCCAAATTCAGCCTAATAGATTAATAACGTTATTAGTATTTCGTAGAGTCTAATAGTAATTAATTAAGACTTAGAGTTCCTCGAAAGCACGCAACTAAACCCAAAGTTCTGTTTGTTCATTTCAATCTCAAATTGATATCATGATTCTTCTTGTTTTTGGTTCTTTAAAATCTACTGAATGCGTAGATCTACAGTTTTTACCTGAGTACGACGAACTCGGGTAAAAACTGGGAAGGGAAGGGTAATGAGTTTTCAGTCTATGTGTGCATGTATGTATATTATGTATGGATGTTCCACTATAGCGTCAACCCTATTGGCCCAATTTTGACAAAAGAGGTATAAATCTTCAGGTATAGAGTGTCATAAGCATTTTTCTTTACCCGATTTCGGCGAAGCAAAGGATGGGTTATGTGGTCAATTTAAAACTTGGTCCGATTTTGACAAGCGATGTATCAATCGATTCGTCTTCATCGCAAGAGTGTCGAGCCATTTTTAACCATTTTAGAGTTTTAGTTCTTGAATTTACGTCTTGAATCTGTAGCCAAGACCTCCCCCAAACCATAAATAAATAATAGAAGGATCCTTCTATTATTAATTTATGCCCAAACTGAGCCAAGTGTGAGCACGTAGTATTTACATTCTCTTTGGTGTGAGCATGAAATAGGTACATTGGTCTGGTTTGTTGGATCTCCAATAGAGCTGGAAGCTGGCACAAAAGCAGGTGGCTGGCTACTAGAATAAAAAAAACGATAAATGAACTTCTGGAAATTTAATAAAACTGTTCCCTTGTCCACCGTGGCTACCAGGCGCGCATAACAAAATAAGCAGTGTCTGCAACTTGTAGAAAGAGATAGTATTGAAACTATCGCATGCAACAGGTGCTCGAAGTTTATTCAAGAAGGTTTAAGTATATTTAGTGTGTACTGTAGTATTGCCTATAACCTGGGCACAGAATAAATAATAGTACAAGACCTGGGGCCCTAGACAAGTAGGTGTAGACGCGAGTATGTTGGTATCCTCTTTCTACGCAAGTATCTATTATTCTTTCTATCTATTCTTTCAATGTAATGGAATAGAACGGAAATGTACGGGACTGACATTAGAGTATTCGTTCGCTAATGTCAGTTCCATACATTTTCGTTCTATTCCACTTGTAAGGAATAGAAAGCCTACTGGTCTAGACCAGCTGGTGTTGACTGTTGAACAGTCTTGACATTATGTAGAATTAGCCCGGTTTCACTAACCCTAGGAGTCGCCTAAATCAGATGCCTCAATAATAATTCCAACACGGAAAATATGTAATTCATATTGAGAATCTACATGTGATTATGTCAGCTGACATAGTCACAAATCGTTGGTAAGACAACCAAACTGTCTTGTTTTAAATTCGTGTGTCTATGGAAAATACTGTGGAGGTTAGCAAGAGCATCGAAAAGGTTGGATGTGTTTTCACCACGTGATTACTATTGACGTTAGGCGTCACCTAAATACAGAACAAGAATATAACATTTTTAAAGTTTTGTTTTCTGTTTGTTTTTTTTTGTACCGCATCACGTAAAAACTAGTGGGACAATTGCAATGCGGTTTTCACTGTTGGATAGCGTAGGGTTTGACTTCAAAACTGCGGTACCTGGTATCTCAATCCAATGAGTAGAAGCCGAGCAATTGATAAAAACTTTTTGACGGCTGAGGGAATTTTGATTAAATGTTTTGATATTGTTATTTTATGTCTTGGAATAGCACATAGAGTACTTTTAACCTAGAGAAATGAGCACGCGTGTGACAGCGCTGTACCATGGAATACCTAGTAGTACAGGCGTTAATGTAAACAAAGCTCTAGTTATTTAGTATGATATGTTTTGTAAGCTAGTCTAGCTATATCCTGGAACTCGAATAGACGTTTTGAAACTAATAAGTTCGTTCAATTATTTACAACCCCTTCGGTCACGTGCGAAGCCGCGCACAGCTAGTACACAATTTATTATACCCTCATTTTATTGAAGTACTAGCTGTACCCGCGGCATTGCCCGCGTGGTCATTTCATTCATTTCAAAGTAGCTCATACGTGTTATTCCAGTACCAAAAGTAGGTACCTATAAAGTACAACTACATTTTTCAAAATTCGTTCAGTCGTCAGATAGTTTTTTATCGATTGCTCGATTACAACCCTAAGCTATCCAACACTGAAAACCGCATCGCAATAGCTCCAGTAGTATTTAAGTGATGCGCGAACAAACAAACAGAACAACAGACAGACATGTTATATTCATGTTCAGTAGCATATTTTAAGTATATTAGGCCATTTAAATTATCTTCTTTGTACAGACTTTTTCGGTCTTACTGCTTTATTATAAGTATAGATAAATTATAGGTACCTACCTATGTGTGTATTCCGATAAAAATGTAATAAGTTTTATGACTTATAAGCATTGATGTATGATTAATAAGTACCTACATCAATCAAGGTTGTAAGTAGCGGAAAATAGTAGAAAGGTTCTCGAGATCTTCCTAAACAAGAAGTTACCTACATAAAAGACCATTAGCGGCCGGCCCGGCGCGGGCGGGCTGATGACGCGGGAGCGGCGACGTGACGGGGATTAGCCGGGCGCGCGCCGGACCGCGTAATTAGGACGAAGTTCGGATCGCAGGCGAAAAGCAGCGTGTGGTCTGAATAATTTGTGCTAGTAGGTCCGAGAATCCAATGCAATACGTAGGTACTTATGAACTAGGTAGTGGTGCAACCTACATTTATTTGAGTAGGTACCTACCTATTTTTGTAAGTTGGTAGCAAAGAGTATACAAATACTACGTCAGAGTTGGGAGTGTACCTAAGCACATTACCTACTTACCAACATTGCCACCTACTTCATAATTTAATCGAAACAAAAATAAAATTTTGAGTCACTGCCCTATAACCGTATTACTATTATTTATTCTGGGCCGCTACATATTTTGATGTTGCCAATTTTGTGACATTTTGTTTTTATTTTGAGTAACCGAATAGCACAGAAATAATGCATTTTAGCGACATCTAGTACACATCTAAGTAAACTTTTGCAATCTGCCATCTAGCGACGAGTAGCAGTACCATTTAGTTGTGTAAAACATTATCAGATAGAGCTTAACCTCAATTCTGATATCTGCTAACATCCGCTATTATTTATACAAAACAACCTTTCTTCATTTGCAAATAACAACTTACTATTGTTTAACATGCCAATATAAATATTTGTCTTTGTTACAGAATGCACCAAACCAAGAACCAGTGTACCGGAAAGTCGCAATAGTTGAAAACTTCTTCGACATCATTTACACAGTCCACGTTGAATTAGAAGGAAGGCCAGGGAAACACGCTGGACAGAAAAGAACCTATAGAACAGTACGTAATCATTCTGTAAAGTTTTAAATAACCAAGAAAATGTTTGTGAAAATATTAATTTATTTCTGCAAAAGAAACTTTTCTATCATGCCATCTAGCGCTTTTTGTAGCAACTGTTTCATCGCCGATGCTTGTTTGTAGAATGCGTAGACATTGAGGTAGTGCTGCCCTCTGAAGTCAGAGTTTTTCAGGCCGGACATGCTATAAGTAAAAATAGACAAGTTCAAAAACAAAAACCCGACTACGGTCGTAAAACATTGCATAAACACTATACCGGGGAGTCTAGTACGAGTTTTGAACGAAATGTAGTTTCGTTTAGTTCCATACATTTACTGGCAGTGCCTCTAGCGGAAACTTTCAGGAACTGCAGTAAATGTATGGAACTAAACGAAACTACATTTCGTTTTCGAAAACTATAAAAACTCGCTAGGGGTACTGAAGACGAATCGACTGGACCAATAGAGGCGACGCTATGACACAGAATGAATAATAGTACAAGCTATGGTGGAACATCCACATTGTATATGTACATACATACATACATACATACATACATAGACTGTTAATTTTATTACCCTTCCCTTGCTTCGCCGTAGTCGGGTAATTTAATAACAGCGGGATGGACGGCTTAAATGTTCCCTCCGAAGGACGGAGCGATGGAAAACCGCACAAAACTTAGAAAAGGCATTGGTGCGGAGTCTAGGACCGAACCCTGTTTTGTTTGATTCTAAGTCGCACTAGTATACCGCTAGGCCACCATCGCTGAAAAACCAGATGAAAACCCATTTATATCTACGCCATCTACCGAATTTTGTACCGACCGTTTTGTCAACTACCTTTGAGCGGATGTGGTGTTGTAATAGTTATTCTTAATAAGACTAGATGGCAGGACCAGCCCTCACATTAATTCCAATTACCTCAATTTTATATGATTCGTGAATCGCAATTCACCAGGAATTATCATTACTTGTATTTTTATAATTCGTTAGTACCAAAAGCGTTGAATGAGAATTCAAATCGAGGGTGTACAGATTTTCCACGAGAACACGAGACGAGACGAGGACGTCGTCGCGGTTACAGTTTAAATAATGAATAACCTAACAAAAGGATTTAAAAAAAATATGTTTTTCGTGTGGTGTTCATTATGAGTCGTGGTCTGTGTTATGATATGAGCCTTGATGGGAAAATATTCTCACCAATGTTAATTACTCTTATTTAATAATAACGTCACAAATACAGTCCTCGCAAGTCACGTGGATAACTTTCATTCCTACGTACCTAATAATCTGTACACCAATTACAATCTGGCGATGGGTAGATTCATATTTATTGAACTATGAATCTTTCCATCTGCTTCTGCTTCTTTTTTCTTTTTTTCTGGCCTTTTTCACATGTACTTATTATAATAGGGTTGATTTAACAACTTTTAGGTAATTTAATGCAATAAGTAATTATTATTCTAGACAAATCTCGTGTTAAACAAGTCACGTCCTCACACTTAAAGTGGATCTTACGAATATTCGCGGGATTCACTCCAATCTCCAACCGGTCCATTATCATCTGGAGACCTCTAAGCCCCACTTGTTCTTCTTGTCGGAGACGCAGATAGGATGTCCAGCTGATACGGCGTACTTGGATTACCCAGGCTATATCTTGGAGCATCTATTTATCCCAAATGCCGGCGTTTGTGTATACGCTCGTGATGACATTTGCTGTCTGCGTCTCCGAAATCTTGAGCACCCTAACTTCTCAGTGATTTGGGTGCTGGTGGATACGGGCATAGAGAAAATTATGCATGCTTGTGTGTACCACTCACACAGCGGAGATCGGGGGACGACTTTGACGATTGGTAGACTATCTAGGTGAGGCGGCAAGTGTGGCCCAACAGCGTTACCCGTCTGCTCAATTGGTGTTTTTGGGGGATTTTAACGCCCACCACAAGGAGTGGCTTGTCCCATACCAAAAAACCGACCACGCTGGTAGAGAGACGCGGAAGCTTGCTCTGGCGTTAGATCTCTCTCAGCTTGTGCAGGAGCCGACACGGGTACCTGACCGTGACGGTGACACTGCCAACTGTCTCGACCTGTTGATGACGACTGAACCAGACCGATACTCCGTATCAGTATCCCCACCTCTTGGTAGCTCTGATCACTGCCTGGTTAAGTCCGTCTCAGTGTATTCCCCACCTGATCCTAGCCTTAAGGGAAATAGGCGCGTGTGGAGATACAACTCAGCAGATTGGGACGAGATGCGGCAATTCCTTGCATTGTACCCTTGGCGGCAAACATGTTTCATCTCCCAGGACCCGTCGACTTGCGCGTCTGCTGTTACAGAGGTAATATGTCAGGCAATGGAATATTTCATTCCATTCAGTGACAAGACTCTTTCCAGCAAAACTCAGCCTTGGTTTGGATCCAGTTGTGGTCATGCTGTGGCTCTAAAGCGTGCGGCATATCTAGACTGGGCTGATGCTCGAAAGCGCAAGTCTTCTGATATTCGGGCTATGAAGAGAAAATTTAAAGTTGCCGCTAAGACCTGCAAGAAGATACTTAGGAAGGCCCATTTTTATCACGTAAGTCGCATTGGGGCCAAACTGGCTTCATACCCCGCGGGTAGCAAAGCTTTTTGGTCCCTGGCCAAGTCGGTCGAAGTAAACTTCTGCCGCCCCTCACTGCCACCATTGCTGAAACCTGATGGATCACTAGCTCACACTGCTGGAGACACACACTGCTTCTCTTTTTGCAGAAGCCTCGCATCTAGATGCTTCTGGCAAGACACCTTCCTGCCTTCCTCATTGCGGGGTTTTTATGCCCGAAATTCGCATTCGCCAGAAGGAGGTTTTCAGAACGCTTCGAGCTCTAGATGTGAACAAGGCCAGTGGTCCTGATGGTATTCCAGCGATTGTGTTGAAAAACTGTGCGCCCGAATTGTGTCCCATCTTAACGCGTTTGTACCGCCTCTCTCTTCGTAAAGTTCCGAAGAGCTGGAAGCTTGCCAATGTACGACCAGTACCAAAGAAGGGTAGTCGTGCTGATCCGGCCAATTATCGTCCCATCTCGATTACCTCCTTACTCTGTAAGTGTATGGAGCGTGTCATAAACATTAGGCTCTTGGCATACCTTGAAGACAATGATCTTCTCAGTGACCGACAATACGGATTTCGCCGAAACCGGTCTACTGGGGATCTTCTCGCGTATGCCACTCACGTACTGAGCGAAGCCATAGAGATGCATGGTGAGGCGCTTGCCGTCTCCCTTGACATATCGAAGGCATTTGATCGGGTCTGGCACGATGGCCTTTTAAACAAGCTTCCCTCATATGGTTTACCTGTTGGCTTATGCAATTGGATAGTTGATTTCTTGAGGGAACGATCTATTCGAGTAGTCTTAGAGGGCTGCTCGTCTGATCAAATGGCTATCAATGCCGGTGTATCTCAGGGATCGGTTCTCTCGGCTACACTGTTTTTACTGCACATTAATGACCTTCTGAAGCCCGGTACCTTTGGGTATGCTGATGACAGTACTGTAGTTTTGAGATACACTTCTAATGCTCAAGCCAGCTGTGACGCTGTCCAGTTTCAGAGAGAGGCTATGGTAGACCGTTTAAATTTAGCCTTAGAAGCCGTGTCCGATTGGGTCGATGCTAACCTGGTTAAGTTTAATGCTACTAAAATGCAAGCGTGTTTGTTTTCTGCTAAAAAGAGTCCTCTACACCGATCTCCGTCTTTCCAAAGTGAAACAATACCAATAGGCGACCATTTGGAGCTTCGGGTGTCGAACTCACATCAAACCTGAATTTTGGGTCTTATATTGAATCCAAAGCCAAGGTAGCTGCAAAAAAACTTGGTATTTTGTCTAAGGTTAGGCGGTACTTCACACCGGGACAGCTTTTGAATCTTTATCAAGCACAGGTCCGATCTTGTATGGAGTACTGCTGCCACCTCTGGGACGGTTCTGCCAAGTACCAGCTCGAGTCTTTGGATTCAATTGAGAGACGTACTATCAGGCTCATTGGGGATGACACTCTGGTAAAGAGTAAGCTTCAAAGTCTGGCGCATCGACGTGAGGTAGCAAGCCTGGCGGTATTCTACAGATTGCACTATGGAGAGTGTGCACAAGAACTGCACAACCTGATTCCCCCATCACCTTTCCATCACCGTACGACTAGACGATCAGCAAAGCGCCACCCTTTCATGGTTGAAATACCTCGCACAAGAACGAAGCGTTACGCTTCTTCATTTATTATAAGAACTGCAAACGAGTGGAATGCCCTGCCCTCGTCAGTGTTTCTGGTAAATTATAACCCCGGTGTGTTCAAGTCAAGAGTGAATAGGTATCTACTAGGCAAGCGTGCTATACCTTCGACCACATCATCGCTTTCCATCAGATGAGATCGTGGTCAAACGATTGCCTAGACCGTAATAAAAAAAATAAAAAAAATAAAGTTAATTCTTAAAACCTCATGCATAACCTGCATAGTAATTCCAACTATGTACTTATTTACAATATTTTTTTAAAAAATCTCACCGTGTTCTGTTTTTTGTTTCCAGATTACCGAAACGTACGCGTTCCTACCCCGAGAGGCAGTCACTCGTTTCCTCACCGGATGCGCCGAATGTGCCAGACGCCCGCGCAGTACCTCCCCTCCACCCCTACCCACCCCCTCTCCCTCCCCTACAAGGCACCCTTACTTACCTTTCCTCCCCGCGCCAGAATTCAGAAACTGGGAATCAGAAATCGACGCCACAAACTATTACGAACCAAAATTTGAATACACGGAACTACAGCCAATAAAGAAAATCGAAAGCCCTAAACCAGCAGACGTGGAAGACCAACCTACTTACATAGAATTAACCCCAAAAAAGACTTCCGACCCGATTAGTAGAACATCGCCAGAGGAACCCGCGTTTAGAGAAGAACATCCGGTGAGAGCAGACCCCGAGATAGACAAGGACGACAATAGCCTAATAGACGTAGAAGACGTAAAATCTGATAGCCCTCCTCCCCCCATCACCCAGAAAGAAGAAGGAGAATCAATTTGTAAAGAAGAAAGTACCAGGGCGACAGAAAGTGATAGTAGTGAAAAGACTGAAAGGAAGAAGTACAATCCGCTAGATGTCGCGAATTTGACTTCCAAAGACCCGCCAAAATCGCCGCCTAGGAGAAGATTACTGTCTTCTTTGGAGAGTTCAGCATCACGATTGAAGAGTTGGAGACCAGAAGGGTACTACGGTGAAGAGATGGAGTACAGTGTGCCGATCACAACGACCTATTTGAAGTACATGAGGGTGTCATATCAAGAAAGGTTGGAGATGGAGAAAAAGGTAAGTGAAAAATGAGACTGCAGGCAAATTTTGCCACCCCGTACCCCCCACCCTTAGGGATGGAATTTCAAAACATCCCTGCAGAGAATACGCATGCGGCTTCTACAGGTTTTGCCTTAAATATTCCGGGAAATTTGTATTTTGGTAGAAAACGCAAATTTCTACCATGATTGTTGTTGTTTGTCGTACGAGGTAGTGCTGGCCTCTGATGTCAGAGTATGTCAGGCTGCCCGAAGGCCTCTGACATGGCTTAACGACTACTATTAATCAATAACAGCCGGGACCGACAGCTCAACGTGGTCTCCGAAGCACGGAGCAATGGAAAACCGCACATAACTCAGAAAAGTCATTGGTGCGGAGCCTAGGTTTTGAACCTGGTATAGTTGGATTCTAAATTGCACTATGAACCGTTAGACCACCATCGCTACCATACTAAACCATATCCAAATCCAAGAATTTTGCTATTATTTTATTAATCACAGAATAAACTTCGTTTATAGCTTTTTATTTTTTAATTACTTAGTAAAGAATTTGAATTAATGAGTGTTTAAATACCGACATTTTCTCTTAACATACATCTTTGTCCGTGTACTGTTTAAATGAAAAGTAATAATAAATTAAGAAAAAACTATCAACGTAGTTTAAAGTGTGATTAATAAAAAATACCATAATTATTAACACAATATTCTTATGATAACACTTTCATTTAAACCATAGTCCTAAATATAATCTACGCCATTTGTAGTTTTATATAGAAGAATGTACCAAGATTTTTGGGTAAAATCAAACATAGCAATATATAATCTAAACAAGAGCCCCAAACGGACCCGCAAAGGCCCGAACGGACGCTCAAAGGCCTTGCGGGTCCAAACCACCGCTTTCAGCAGCCCAGAAGTTTGCAGATTCGGGATGAAATCGTACATTTTGTGAAATTATTGTGCAGAAATTATTTTATGGTTTTGCGGGAGGTATGTTGTTCTACCTTTCATTGAAAGGATGAGTTTGGGGTGAGGCTTGTTAGAGGGAATTATTTTAACAACTCTTATTTCCAACAATATTATTTTATTCATTCAGTGAAACACATAGTAGCGGTTTTTAGGGCGTTTATTAACATACAGATATACATAGTAAATAATCAATGTGTAATTAATAGACTAGCTGTGCCTGCGGCTTTACCCACGTGCAATTTTTTCATGGGATATCAGGATCCTACTACGTATTATTCCAAAACCAAAAGTACCAATATACCTTTCAAGAAACGTCAAATAGTTTTTTATCGATTACTCGGCTTTTACCCATCGCATTGAGATATCAAATACACGAGATTTTAATTCGAACCCTAGGCTATCCAACAATGGAATCCGCAACGCAATCGGTCCAGTAGTTTGTACATGATGTTCGGACAAACTAACAGACAGACACCATTTAAAAATATATATGTTCTAGTTCATTAGCTTATTTTAAGTCCACAAGACCTTTTTTTTTAATATTTTCTTTGTACATTGTTTTTTGTTACTTACTACTTTATTATAAGTACCTATAGATTACAAACAAGATAGATAGATAGATAGATTACAAGTCCAAGTACACACAAACGAAAATTATATTGATCCTTATAACAGGTTTTTGACAACTGCTGGGTCTTGCAAGCATACATACATTAAATACACACTTTATGGGTATATTTATGTTTTATGACGTGTCTATTATTTTATTAATCTGTGACATAAGAAAGAAGCAAAAAATTACGAACGTATATATGAATAAAAAATTTTGTATACAACCTCCAATCTTGACTTATAACTCGACAGTCAACCGTGCGCTAGACGCGGGGTCAAATACGTCCCAACGATTGATTCAGACGAATTCGCACAAAGCCCTTGGCGCGTCGCACCATAATCGCCCACCGCATCTTTTCTAACTCATTTTTCTCGCTTGGGGCGAGAGGGGGCACCTTCGGGGTGGCAGGGGGCCTCATCAGCCCAGGGGGCGTCACGGTATTAGACAAGACACAAAAACGACGCCCGACGGAGTGGGCGACTAAGTTTTCTGATGACGGTTTTTCTTAGACGTGTGTGGGGTTTTAGGTATTGGGAGCTTAAATAGCGAGGCTGGTGCTTCAAATGCTACTTGTATGTATGTATGTATGTATGTAGATAGCATATTTTTTACCAGCAATACACCTACTAGTATATGTTTAGTTGTAAAATTAATTGTATAAAACGATTATGAAAAGTAGGAGTGTTATTTTGTTTGATGTTATCCAATTAATCATCGTTTATTATTCAAGTTTTAAAGTAAATATGTAAAGTTTTTATTAATTAACCTGTTGATATTAAAGATTCAAAAGATAATATACCTACTTCAATATATGAGACGGTATTGTTATAATGTTGAAAATAATAAATGCTAGAAATGAAAGAAAACTGAAAATAAACATAGTAGGTATGTATATTTACATAAAGCTTTGAAACTTTGTGCAAACTGTCTTTTTATTTAATAGTTTGTATTATTTTTTAACTTGTTGTTCAAGTGGAGCCACACACCACCCCCACCCACCACCCCCACCCCATACATTAATGAACAGAAATAAAATGACAAAACCGACATTACGAACGTATCCCGAGTAATATCGCAGCAACAAAAAGTTTATGCTTTGACCTTTTTCGTGCCTCCCCAAGGGTCAGTCGTAGGCTGCCGGAGCATAAGAGGGTATCGTCCCTTTGCCCCCGAAAGTGCCTTCTCCCCGCCCGGGGGGCTTCGCTGCGACTTGTAAGATTGATTGGGGCTCCTTCAGTCCATTGCGGACCCGCTGTGTGGGCTATTCGACCCTCCCCCCTTTTTTCTCGGGTACTCGGGTCGGGGATATAGAGTGAAGCTGGATGGGACAGAATTGTGAATATTTGATTAAGGTTTATGGGTAATATATTGGTTAAAAAATTATTTATACTTTAAATTTTTGTACAGGTACCAATTTTATTGGCATAAATGGAACTAAACTCGTTTTTTCTTTTTAAACAAAGCAAATGGAGGTTGAAATGGTTAATGATAGTCCAAAAAGCTGTGCAGATCAAGTTTCTTTATTAGTTATATGAGTATAGGTATCGCATATCTTTACAAAAATATTTAATAATGTAGATACACTTAAAATTGGCAGACAAACATAATAACACAGACTAATACATATATATATTAGGCCATTATCAACTAAAAAAAGGTAGTAATACTAAAAATTAACACAATTTTGCGCATCGGTCGGTGTCTAGCATTCAGTATGTCCTACGACGCAAAGACCTCATCCAGTTTTTTCCTTTCCTCTCTATTTTGTGCGAGTCTCATCCCTAGAGGACCTGCAGTTTTATTTATGTCATCTACCCATCGTCCCGTTTATCTCCCTCTCCTCCTTTTTTAGTCTTACAATAATTTTATAGAAATTAAATTAGGTATCAATCGTCGAATAGTTCCACGCTACACAGGTCGCATCCAGCTGCCCAACATTCACAACCACCCCCTTTTTTCTCTAACCCCGGGCTGTTAATAACACAACAGGCTATTTTATTCGCCGGCCGCCACTTGCGCTCGTGCGACCGCTTTGATGTAAGAGATTAGAAGTTTGTTCAGTGCTGGCAACACGGCGGCGTTACCATGTCTATGTAACACATGAAATGTAGTGACGGAGATGTGGAGGAATATGTATAATATTTGTATTAGGTGATGTATAACGGGCATGTTTGTGAGTTAAGGCGAAAGCATGATGTTTCTGGTATCTTGGTCACCAACTTATAAATAACTAGTGACTCCCCGGTTTCGCACGGGTAGTGCTCTCACCGCGGCATTTTTATTACTTTAAGCATTCTTATACAAGTAGTAACTTCTAATAAAACCGCCAGTAAGTGTGGTTCGAAATCTTTGGCAGCAACGCTCGTGGTGCTTTTTGACAGACCTGTTATTATGTCGTTTCCACGGCAACATGTCATTCTGTTCCTTACAGTGAGTATTCGACATTTCTAAAGGCAAAATTTGATATCTTAGGTTACATTATTGCAATTTTCGAAGGAAGTCCCAGGTTTTTTGAAAAATAAAATACTGCCCATTTTAGTCGCTGATAATGTAGCTTTCTACAGATGACAGTTTTCTTTAAATTGGTTCAGTATTTTTTGAGTTCATCCATTACAAACAAAACAAACATACAAAAAACAAATTCTAATTTATGATTTTAGTGTAAATTATATTTATTTATTTAAAGCAATTCAAATAGAAACAGACACGCAAATCGTAAAAGAAATTTAAAAAAACGTACAAGAAAATTTCAGATACAGTAAATAAAATTATTCGCTGAAAACGTGGTAATTGAGGCAAACCCCTACCCCTACCCCTACTATTACATATTATTGGGGAGGCCCAGGAGAGGTTTAGCTTTGGACTTCTTCGAGCTGGTGATGTGATGATAAGTACAGAAATCTCGCAAATTTAGCTGAACTTACAAAAACACTAAATGTTTTCTTTCCTCTTTTCAGAAATTGAGTAGGCGCTCGCGCGTCAAGTGGTTATGAATGAAACAAGATTTGAAAGTTGTAAACAAGACGACGAAATACAGTCACAATGTAAACGCACATATTCTCTAATCTCTGTAAGCGCTTGCTCGCAGGTTCGTTCGCGGTATATATTTCTCAAAATACCATCTTGTAAATAAGGCTTTAAAAGTCATTCAAATTATTCCAAAGGCTACGGACAAGGAGGGCTTAATGCTAAGCAGCATTATCTACCAGTCGAACTGGAGATATTTTGTTGTTCTTGGACATCCTATGACTAGTGGCTCTGTGAGCTGTAGACCTCGCGCGTCTGTCTTTGCATGGCTTAAAACTGAATAAACGTTCACCGCCCACTTTTCTTCAGTTTTTTTCCACCCCCTCACACCCCCGAACCCTTGAAGTATATGCGTCTTAATAAGGGTAACAAAATAGTTTTGTGTCATATTTGAACATTTTTCGAAATGGTTGAAATACGTTTATTTTCCGTTTTCAACCCCCATATTACCGCCATTTTGAAAAATTTTGAAAAACTGAATCGGCAAAGTACTCGTAAAACATGTAATTATCGAATCTGCTCAGAAAATTTCACGAGAATCGGTTAAGAAATGCGACTTGTAGAGGAGAACAGCTGGAGATCCGCCGGCTGGACATACGCAAGCATTTTTGCCCAAGCTAAAACGGAGACGCTTCGGTCGCGCATCGCGCTCACTCGATCAAAAATAAAATACTTACTATTTCCGCGGAACATATAGAATAGAATAGAATAGAATATATTTTATTTGCCCCAAATGTGAGTTAATATAAATTGATGTTTTACAGTGAAAAGACCTGACACATTTCGCCAATTAAATGGCATGCAAAAATTGTAACATAAATTATAATTTGATAAGTACATGCATCATGCGATAAAAATAGCAATTATATTTACAATGATGACAATAATAATAAGCCTAATTAGAATCTAAGTAGTCATTTAGACAGTAAAAATTGTGATCCAGCAATCACGCTCTTAATTCATATTTAAATTTAGCAAAAGGCAGTACCTTTATGTGCTGCGGTAATATAAGAAGACTTAATAAACAATCTTCATCAATATAACAGTAAATTGTTTCTCAATCATATTACGAACAATATTTAACACTATTCACTCCTCAAGATGCCAATTAAAATTACTTTACCTCCCCTCGGTACCGGCTCCATATGACCTTGAAAATGACATAATTAAGTTTCGCCGTTTTCCCCTCGCGATCGATTCGTTTCATTAACGGGGGTCCTCTTGGCCCCATACGGCAGTTGAGGGGTTACACTTTTGGAAAACTAAACGGTGCATATCGCACAGACTGTAAACGATTTTGAAACTATTCAAATGGAAATAAAGTGTATTATTGTGTGGATATTGATTTAAATGCTAGGCTTTTTTTGTTGGTTTAGTTTGAGTGCATTATTCAGCCACGTGCATGTTCCCAATTGTTGGTCAGATAGGGTGACGTCATTCTTCGTCAGTAGGTCAGTGCTGACACAGTTTTGAGCATGGGAAAATCAGATAAAATAAGTATAATTTAAAAACGAAAGCTTTTAGGGGTTTTTTTTACATATTTTTTTGTTGCCTTGTAACATATTTTTTGTTGCCTTGTAACATATTTTTTTGTTGCCTTGTAACATGTTTTTTGTTGCCTTGTAACATATTTTTTTGTTGCCTTGTAACATATTTTTTTGTTGCCTTGTAACATTTTTTTTGTTGCCTTGTAACATATTTTTCTATTGCTTTGTCTTTGTGTAAAAAAAAAATAGGTAGGTACTTTTTCTTGGACCCAAACATGACTTAGTCTAATTTACGACTTTTATGATCCAGAGCCACTCTAACAGGAGTAGCAGGAATCCTTCCAAGTGGTCCATTACGAAACGAGCATTAAATCAGGCCCAACGCGTGCCAACACGGGGCGCGGCGTTAGGTTAGTACCAACCTTTGCGCACAGGGAAGAGTGGCTTCGTTCAGTAAGGCAGGTCAAATGAATACTACATTCACCACAGATCTCTCACTTTTAATTACCAGCGTACGGTGAAGCCAGGGAAGGGTAATGAGTTTAACAATCTATGTATGTATCTATATCTATACTTATAATAAAGCAATAAGTATGAAAAAGTCTGTAAAAAGAAGATAATTAAAAAATAAATGGTCTAGGGTACTTAAAATAGATAGATAGATAAATTTATTGAACCACACAAATAAAAATCTTACAAGTAAAAATAAAATTAATAATAAAAAGTGTCACAATGGGCGGTCTTATCGCTCAGAGCGATCTCTTCCAGACAACCGTGCACGGAAAGGAATAACGTACTGAACAAGAATATAACTTTTTTTAAATCGTGTCTGTTTGTTTGTTTGTTCGCGAACTACGTAAAAAATATTAGACCGATTGCGATGCGGGTTTCACTGTTGGATAGCTTAGGGTTTTATTTAATAATTGGGGTACTTGGTATCTAAATCCAACAATTAGATGCCGAGCAATCAATAATCAACTATTTGACGGCCGAACGAATTTTCAAGAAATGTTAGATATTATGGTCTTGGAATAACATGTATCATCATCATCATCATCATCATCATGTCAGCCTTGAGAAGTCCACTGTTGAACATAGGCCTCCCCTAAAGAGCGCCATGACAAGAGTTCTTGTGCCACCTCCATCCACCGACTTCCTGCGATGGCTACAATGTCGTCGGTCCATCGTGTGGGGCGTCTCCCCACACTTTGCTTGCTTGTTCGTGGTCGCCATTGCAGAACCTTTATTCCCCAGCGGTTGTCGGCTCTGCGAACTATATGGTCTGCCCTTTGCCACTTAAACTTGCAAATTCTGAGAGTTACGTCGATAACCTTGGTTCTTCTACGGATTTCCTCGTTACGGATCTTATCACGTACGAGTGAGTGAAACTCCAAGCACTCTCCATTGCACGCTGCGTGACTTTGAGCTTATGTATGAGACCAATAGTTAGCGACCACGTCTCAGTGCCGTATGTCATCACTGGCAACACGCACTGATTATAAACTTTAGTCTTGAGCCTCTGTGGTATCTGCGACGAGAAGATATGGCTAACATGTATTGGCTACTTTTAATTGAAATGACCACGCGGGCAAAGTCGCGGGCAGCTAGTGTACGTATATACGAGTATGTGGGTATGTGGATGTTCCACCATAGCGTCTAACTTATTGGTCCGATTTTGACAAGCGAGGTATCAATCGATTCGTCTTCAGGTGAGTTCACAGGCTATTTTTTGCCCGACCGTTCTCGGGGTTTAGTTTTTGAACTTATGTCTTGTTTTAGATCTACGACATTCACTACAAATATGTCAGTACCTACCAATGTTTGGAGAAATTGGCCAGAAAATCAGGCTTCAGTTAATGGATTTACTAAAAATACTACTGAACCGATTTTCATGTAGTTTAGGAGCACCTTCTTTTAGAGAAACTCATAAATATTGGCTGCGGAATTTTGGAGTGATCGTTGGACATACATAAATAAACTTTTTTTTTTTAAATGATGTACTCGTATTACCTAGTAGTTACGAGATATTTATCATTGTTTTTCGCCCTGCGGTTTCACCCACGGGACATGATGCTAACGAAAAGTATCCCTATGTGAATGTTTTTTCCATACAAACTTTACCACTTTGACTTGACTGACACCTGTCACTTTGATACTTTTGACAACACGAGCTCAAAACTTTAGGATTTTTGGAGAAATTTGATTCAAAAGCTTCAAAAGATTCAAATGCTCCAAAATCTAAAAAAACGTATTTTATCAATAGCTTAAAAACCTTTTTTTTTTTTAACTATCTATCGAGGATATATGCTTTCCTGGTACCAAATTTCTTCCAAATCCGAGCGTGAAGGAGTAATGAACATACACACATACAAACTTTCGCCTTTATACTATTAGTGTGATGTGATTCATTTTCTTAGTTTATTTAAATCAGCTATTGCATAGCAAAATACTGTGATTACGCGCGAGTGTTTTTATACGTAGTTGCATTAGGTATTTTTAATTAATCTAGACACTGTTCCAACTGCGCCCTTGCGCCAAGGGTGGTTTCCACCCCTGTCATTTACTCGTACCTACCAGGCGAGCATAACAGTAGAGGAGAATTTTAACGGAATTAGTCGACAGGCTCGCCGCCTACGGGGCGCCGGGTAAATTCACGTATGGGCGTACGTAGGGACGGGAGGCTACCCCTGAAGCAGACCCCCCTTAGAGTCACAACATTAGGTGCTGGATTCGGTCTTAAAAGGCAGTAATGGCAAATTTTTCAAGTAAAACCGGAGCTTCTGCTCTTATTGCCCCCGAATGTTATTACTATATCTTTTGTCTGTATGCTGTATAAATTCACGAGCTTAGCGACGAAAGTACAAGAAATAGGACATGGGATCGTCTGGTTACTGTTGCTAGTTCCCCTTCGCCGCCTTTTTGTCGTAGGCTCAACGCGAAATTTGAACGTAAAGACGGAAGATAATTTAAGTCCAAAGATTAGTTTTCAAGTTCAAAGATGTATAGATATGTTCCCGCCAATTTACACAATTACAAATTAGGTATTACAATGTATACAGGTATAACATAAAATTAGGATTTCGCTAGAAGAAAGAAGACAGATTTGACAGTTGGTCCATCCCTCATATTAAATTCACATGTGAATTGTAACAGGAGCGCGGGGTGAATATTTGTCTGGCAAATGCCTGGCCCCGCATTACGTCTCAATAGCTGTTCGCCTGGTAGGCCTTAAAAATATCGATATTCTCAGTAAAATATAAATTTTGACTGTTTACCTGTACTTTCACATACAAATTCACATACAGGTACCAGGAGCGTAGGGTGAACTCCTGCGCTAGCATGTTCGCCTGGTAGCTCGCAGCGCGTTGTCTACACGCGAGCCCACAAAACCAAGTTAATGAAGGGAAAAAAATAAAAAATAAACATTTTAGTCAGTAAATTAACCTAGTTAGTTATGAGCACAGTATATTTAAGTAGGGCAGGATTTAAATCAAATCGGAACGCGATCGCTTCGCTTTTATGTTAAGCTCGTTTAAAATAACATTTATTGTTTTCAAATTAGATTTGGCACCGAGTTAGTTGCCCTACGTGATACCGTACCTACATTTTCCATTGAATAATGCCATTTAAAAGATTCATAAGTTTTAATTTTTTTTTAAGTAGCCTTTATGTAGTTTTTGTAGTCAGTGTGATGGTGAAACATAGAACGAACTATCACTATTAAATGCGCATACAACATTTCGTGTCTGTGCTGTTGACCGTTGAAGAGTTCTTTTATCTGCAGCTAATGCTGGATGTCGATCCAGGTCATGCTTACCATAAAAACGCATTGTCATCAGAACTGAACCAACATGTAAAAATTTAACTCATTAGGATAAGCGGACTTGGTTCTTATTCAGTTCGCAAGATTTGACCTAAACAAACTAACATACATTGCAAATTATATAAAAGCTTTTAAAAAACAAACCGTCATGGTCGAATCGGCATTTGTATACATACAGACGAACTTACTTCTATGTTCGTTTGATGGCACTTTAGAACCGTATGATAAGTCCTTTAAAAAATTACGTAGATCGTTATCTAATAAGTGTGTTTTTGTTTTAAACCGGTTTATCCAGAATATTTGTCAATATATCGTCAGAGGCGAGGTGGTACTCTGAAAGTTTAGGATGGGGTATGTATTTTTATTATCACACAGCGCTGAAACGGCTGAGCAGATTTTGATGAAAGGGCTTTGAAGATTTTGGCATAATGGTCAGTCCGCCATCTTTTTTTTTTTAAGTTTGCAGCGCATAATTATACCTGTATACATGGATATACTCCAGAATATTTGTTGTTTGTATATAGGGCCTCTATATCTATAATTACTGGAATAAAACATAGGATACTTTTCATCATTATCACCATCATCCACGCGGGCAAAACCACGGGGCGCAGCTAGCAGTATTAAAATATTTTTTCAGTTCATATTTGAGCTGGATTGGAGTGGGGTCGGAGATGTCTTAAAGCCTAAAAGTTACTTAAAACTTCAAAGTGCTCCCTTAACCGTCACATCAAAAACGTCTATCTCTGCAGTCGTGAACATCCATCATTTTATCCTAACTAATATCATAAATGCTGAAGTCTGTGTGTATGTTTGTTTGTTACTACTCAGCTCCGTAACGGCTGAACGGATTATGATGAAATTGGTAAGTATAGATAGAAGATTATTTGTTGATAACAAGATGGTGGTACCTGAGATTGGCGGGGACGGGTTGCCATGCATGAAGAAAAATATTCCTTTAACAAACCGTTTAGTGCAGTGACGTGGGGACCTGACTATAATATGTAAACTTAATCGCGTAGAATGAAGTTGTGAACAGGTAAGTTCACGGACAGGTAAGTTCGTTTGATCAAGTATGTTTTTTTATGTTGTGTAAACATCTAATGGCGCGGTACGGGGGTAAGGCCGACTGTTGGCTTGGGGATCAAGTGGCCTGGCGACGCGATGGGGAGGGACGGAGGGACGGAGGGGGGGGGGGGGGCTGTCCTTATTACTATGCTGGCCACCGCGCTGCCCATCATAATAATTATTATCTAATGAGACAGTTTTCCAAATCTACTTTTTTGTGTAAAATGTAAAACACTTCAATGTGAATTGAACTCCTGTATTTCATTCGCGTCCGAGCGGTCTCTCGCTACGGTATTATGACGATAAGTTAGTATAAATTAAACGAAGAGGTGCTGATTAACAGGTGACCAATAACAGCGCGCGGTGCTAAACGTTGCTCGTTGTATTAGTTTCATCTTACTAATATAATGTATACTGAATGAATTCTATTCTATGTTTACACATCTACCAGGCGTCCCGCGACGGCTTTTTTTTTTAATACTCTTGTTTACTACGGTTGGTTGGGTATATTTGTATTTTGTATTTGACCGTTTATTTTCCATTTCTATAGGAAACGGGGAATTGCCACACAGTAAAAAATACCCGATCTTCGTCGGAAAAAAATCTGCCGAAAAGGAAGCGAGCGACCATTAGAGTATTATCGGGAGGGGAAAAAATCAGAAAAAAATTGTGCCACCCTTTCCTTTTCGTAGCGTCGCCGTCGCCACCCCAGGGGTGAGGGGCGCATGTATGGGGGAGAATTACGTAAAGAGGCAGGTGAATTTGGGAAATTAAAGCGCGTAGTTTTGTCCGTTATTACTTTGGGAAGGCTTGGTCGACTTACAGTTACCCCAGCAAATGGTTAGTTACTTGTACAGCAACAAATATTTAAATAAAAGTTATGAAAGTGTTGGTCACAGAGTAAAAAATATATTTTGTGATCTCTCTCAGGTGATAATCCATACCAATATATAAAAGTGAAATTTTGTCCGTTTGTTTGTTTGGGGAGTTTTCACGCGATAACGGCTGGATGGATTTTAATGAAATTTGGAATGGAGATAGCTTATACCCTAGAATAAAACATAGGATACTTTTATCCCGGAAAATTGTAAGTTTTGCTCGGGAAAACTGGAAATTATTGATTACTCGCTGTAAGGAATGGTTGCCATGGAAACGAAATAACAAGGCTGTCAAAAAACAAGAGCATTGGTGCTATATCTATATTTGCAATAGTTTTTAATATTCTAGAAGAAAATAGGATGTTTTTTTTCGCGAACGAAGTCGTGGGCGTAAGCACTCGTCCCCGCAAAAATGACTTTAATCATGCGTGGATTAGTCATTTGTCTTAATAATTGCATTCGTTAAGCCACGTCAAAGGCCCTTGGGCGGCATGAAAACTGACACCAGAGGTCAGCACCATCACTCATACCTATTGACTGACAGACAACGCACAGCCGAAAGGGGTGGATCTAGAGATTTGTAATTCCAACCCTAATGGTGAATATTGCACACGAGCGAAGCTACGGCGCGCAGATAATTACCTCTGTTTGTTTGTCCTTTAATGTAGTACTATTATTTTGTTTTCTATATTGTGTGATGTGTTCAATAAAGAGTTATTGTATTGTATTGTATTGTACTGTTGTAGTGCTGTTTGGCTTAACGACTGCTATTAATCAATAACAGCCGGAACCGACAGCTTAACGTGCCCTTCGAAGCCCTCCAAACCGCACTTAACATAGAAAGGTCACTGATGCGGAGCCTAGGGCCGAACCCGGTACCGTTGGATTCTAAATTGCACTATTGAACCGTTAGGCTACCATCGTTCTCCGCTCAGAATTACCTCTACTCTTCACAATTACCAAACACCTAAACTACTGAGCCGCCACCTAGCCCATTAATTTTATTCGGGCATCGATATATTACGGACCTGCTTGCATAATGCAAGCATTGAGAAATAATGTGGAAAAGAAATAAAAAAAGCATGGAAAGCCCGGGAAACCGGGGAAAAACGCCTCCCCTGGTAGGAATCTTGGGGCGAGAGTACCAGGCGAGCAGCACGTGTAGGAGGTCGCCATAAGATTAATACTGTACAGACAGGACGGGGGTTTTATTAGAACATTGACAACTACGAGTTTGGGTGGTTAAAAAAGGTTCCGTATTGCTCTTTGGTCTTTAATTGAGTAAAATGTCCACCATTTACGTTTAATTTTACCATTTACGTATTTAGTCAACTGTCAAAGTTGACTGTTACGTGACATGGCAATACTTTTAAAATGTATAAATTTGACACTGGCGAAATTGCTAGCAATGCTGCGGCAGAAGCCACTAAAATAGTTCCTAATACTATGTTATATTGTATCCATGCACAGTTATGTTATTGTATCTATTTAACTGAAAATAACACATTCCGTGCGGTGGTGGTGGAGTATCAAACCGCACGATAGTATCCACCTGTGCTACCTACAAATTTTTTAATTTAGACCTTGCTGGCAACTACTTTCAAGCAGAAATTAAAATCAAAGTATTTATTATAACTAGGTATTTATTGTAAGTATTTATTGTTATTGTTAATATCTCATGAACAAAGAGAAGCACATAAACTATTATAAATAGATCAAATAAATAAAATTTGATTAATTATGTATGGTTACATTTTGAAAATTTCCCTTTCATGTGCCGTCTCAGAGTTGAATCTCGCACAAGAAACAGAAATACCCCTCTGCCTCTACCGGTGCTTCTAAAATACGCCCGTTAGAGAAGAGAGCACCAAGAAACTACGGGACGTAATTTTCTCCAATGTTGTCAATTCTTTATATATATATTCAAATGACAGAAATTATAAAAATATACACGTAAATGACAAATACAAATGATAAAACTGCCTAGGAGTCGAAGATTATGTCGTTAAGCCCCACTTGGAGTGCTCGCAGAATGTATATTGCATACGTCTTCGAAAAGAGCTACGGTTGGGTAAAAAATTGTCTATGACACTCTTGCGATGAAGACGAATCGATTGAAACCTCACTTGTCAAAATCAGACCAAACTTTTAGTTTAAACACATAACTCTTACATTGCCTAGCCGTAGTCGGGTAATAAAAAAGCATATGACACTCTTTACCTGGAGACGAATCAATTGACACCTCGCTTGTCAAAATGGTACCAATAAGAGCGACGCTCATACATACGCTTATGTATGTGGTTATGCGGAACATCCACATAACCACATACATAAATACATACATACATAGACTGTAGACTGCCCTTCCCTTACTTTGCTGTAGTCGGGTAAAAAGCGTCATTTTAAACTAGTTGTGATACTTGTGATAGCTACAACGCAGAAAATTATATAAAAATTACGCCTATTCACTTTAGGCTTTGAATAGGCGTCATTTTTTTGCCGTTATGTAGAGTAAAAATCACAACACACGTGGAACCCTAAATTGCGGATTGGCAAAGCTAGAGCTTGCCCTGGCTCCGCTTGTGGTTTTAGAATTTGTGAAGAGCTTCAATGCTTGTAAAGTTATCGAACTATTTTAGCAGTTTGTATTTAAACATATGCATATATAATTAATACTAGCTGAGTCCACGGCTTTGCCCGCGTGGTCATTTCTTTGGGATAACAGTAACCTATGTGTTATTCCAGGACCAAAAAGTACAATACATAACATCAGAATTTGTTTAGCCGTCAAATAGTATTGGTTGCTCGGCTCAGTGAAAACCGTATTTCAATCGCTCCAGAAGGTTTTACATGATGTTTGAACCTACAAACAGACATATTGACACCACTAAAAAACGATTGTAAGAAAAGTAGAAAATTAAAAAAAAAACATCCTGTTTTTTACTTACTACTGTATTACTATAAATAGATTTAATATTCAATGCATTTTTCTAAATTATCCGTTTTAGTTGTTGCGTACAGTATAACGGAACTCCAATTTCTAATTCGATTGTCAGCGTAGCCCGTAGTCGTAGCATGTTAACTTTTTCGGGGGTGCTACGCCGTAGCCCGTAGAGAGCCTCCGAAAAGACAGTGGAGTGACACATTCTAGATTGATTGATTATTTTAGTAGTAATATTTTAAAAAGACCTGCTATCGGGGCCTTTGGTCGAAGCTATCCGAGACCAAAATGCGGAACTTTATTTTGAACTAAGATTAAGCGTCTCGTGGGGGCCGGCCTGCGCTTCTTCCGGTTCATCATTCCGGTTTCTTTCTTCCGCAACGGTTCTCGGTTATACGAGCTATGTGGTCTGCCCATTGCCACTTCTGTTTGCTCTGAGAGCTATGTCGGTAGCAATAGTTTTATGCGATTATTGATTCGGGTTTTATGTCGCAAAGAGATCCCAAGCGTAGCTTTCTCCATAGATCGTCGAGTCACTTTGATTATAAATCAGACCAATAGTTAGTGACTAAGTTTAAGACTTAAGTCATCACTACACGCACTGTTGCTTAAGACTGTTTTAAAAAAAAAAGTAACTAGGGGCTACCAGCAGCGTTGCCCGTTTAGTCAACACATTTTTTCATACAAACATTGACAACTCATTTGAAAAATCCTTTCTTAGTGCATCAAGCATAGTCTAGCAAAGGTACATACGAGTAGTAAGTATAACATCCCTTCCAACTTTCACATATTCATGTCTTACTGTTTGGTATGTTCATTATTTTCTAGTTAGTCTCTTTATCCGACTGCTTAGAAGGAGGGTTATGTTTTTGCGTGTATGTATGTAGGTGGATAATGTATGTATGTACATTATGTTCCTTTGGCGCATCCTATAGCTTAAACGGCTTGATAAATTTTGATAAATGGGACGTTAATATTCATTGCAGGTACAGTTTACACTTATACGAACAGCCTGATGAGGTCTCAATACATTCGTCTTAATCCCGAGAGTGACAAGGAAATGGTATATATAGAATGTCAAAAATTAATATGGCAGCTGCCAGACGCCATATTGCCACTCCGAATAAAAGTTTATCACAGTCATCAAAGTCTTACCAAATTAAAGACCTTCTTGAGAGAATTAGGAAAATATAGATATCATATATACTAAAATAAAGATGGCGGCGATCAGGAACTATTTTCATACTGTCTGCCAAATATTAAAATAACACTAAAAACGCGTCAATTTTGGCATGGTTTTTACGCAGTTTTTTTTTTTAATACTAATTACATATTTCATGAATAAAGCCGTTAGCGCCCCGCGACTTTGAGTTGCTGTCAAAGTGAACGATTCAATTTAATTCATTCAATCATTCACTCTGACTCAAATCGTATTGGTTGGTATTGCGATAGTGTCGCCACACTAGATTTGGTTCGTATCTGCCTGGATTCTTACCTTAAGTTATTGATGTGTAATATCATTCACTCGTTTTCCTGCAATGGGAGCGATTTCGTGAAAAGTGTAACGTGCTAATATGTGTAACAGTTGACCAATGAGCGCGCGCGGTACTAGATAAAACAGAGAAAATAGAGCTTCGGGTTTCCTATTAGTGTTATATATGATAAAAAAGAGCTTGATGTCACACAACATATGCGACTACTGTAAGTCTCGCTCGTTTTTTTTTCTCGTAACAGTGTTCTATTTATTTTCCTGATACTCGCATTAAATACGGAGAATATTAAGAATTACCCCAAAATCGTATAGTTTCTCCCCCAAATATCGTGCTCATTAGAACACATCACTCACAAAGAGTGTCCGAACTACCCTTGCATGCGGCGTGGTTATTATTTGTTGGGCCGAGCCACCCCCTCCAACCGCCCTTGGTTACAGGCGTGGATGAGGGTAGAACGGAGTTTTTGTATGATTTTTATGTTGTGATAATAACACTGATCGATAAACACTTGCGCTTCGTAGAAACAAAACAGAAGAATGAACGTACATTTAACTTAATATAACGTACATTTACACACATATTTACGTACATTTTACTTATATAGGTTGTCTGGAAGAGATCGCTTTTTAGCAATAAGACCGCCCATTGTACAGTAATATTTCTTAAGTTGTAGTTTTAGTTCATTTGTATGTGTAAATTTGTGGTGTACAATAAACTGTTCTCTATCTATCTATAAATCGAATACAATGGGTCTTACCGCTTAAAGCGATTTCTTGCAGACAACCTTTAAATTGAGAGGATCTCATTTTTTTTGTCATGGATGGCTAGTTCATTTCACATCAGCATCTGAGGGCCTCTGACATGGCTTAACGACAGGAATTAATGAATAACAGCCGAAACCGACAGCTTAACGTGCGCTCCGAAGCAAGAGCGATCGAAATCCGCACATAACTAATTGGTGCTGAGCCCAGGACCGAACCCGGTATCCTTGGACTCTAAAGCGCACTTGTATAACGCTTGGCCATCTTATACGTGGTGTTGTGACGATGTGACCTAAGATGATAAATGGTATCTATACATCGCCCAACATCTCTAGCGATACGTGTCGCGGGACATATGTCGTTCTAGTTATCTAGGCTTTATTCGTTTCACCTTCGGATTCGGTATATATGTCGCCGGCAGATAGCTGAATCTGCCGTTTAATTAACTGCCTAGGCTTGTGATTAAATGATGTCATTCAACTAACGGCCTGAATGATATTCAGCCATTTAATCAAACAGCTAGGCAAATGATTTTGGATCGATCAAGTTTAACTACTTGCCTAGGCTATTCATTTAAATTTAGTTCCACCTTTTGACACCTGGCGCTGAAGCCATATACTGTCAATATACGCGGCATTGCTACCTAGACTGTGGTCAATATGGCGTCGGCGAGCAACAAAATTATTGGTGTTTCTCACAGTTTGATTGCGTTTACGCAAAAAGTAGTACATTGGAAGAGTGTAGTTTTTGTCACTACACTCTTCCAATGTACAAATGTAAATTTAGTTGTAACTCCTCTGTTTGCAAACTACTATGTTTGATAGAATTGCGCCTAATAATTAGGTAGGTTATAAGGTTGAACATGAAAACTGTTTATAAATATTTGTCTGTTCGCAAACTGCTCGTACTATATTTGATAGAAATGCGCCCAAAAAACTAGCGTCTATAAACTAGGAACATGAAAACTGTTTATAAACATTTGTCTGTTTACAAACTGCTATGTTTAATAGACTTGCGCCTAAAACAGTAGGTAGTCTAGTTAGATTAAACATGAAAACTGCTTATAAACATTAGTCTGTTTGCAAACTACTACTATGTTTGATACAATTGCCTTTTTTTTGTCACATGGTCACCCTATTATATTAATGGCCTAAGCAACCAGCCAGTTCATTAAATGCTGACTATCATTCAGGCCGTTAGCTGAATGACATCAAATAATCACAAGCCTAGGCAGTTAATTAAAGAGAGTATTAAGCTATCCGCCTGCGACATATATTTAAAACTATTGTAGAAGAACTGGCATAATATTATAAAGGCGTAAGTTTGTATGGGTGTATGTTTGTTAGTTCTTCATACTTAAACGGCTATCCTGGATTAACACATACTATCGATTAACATATACTTTCGATCCCGATTTACGAAAAACCCGTTGTTTTTTTGTATGGGTTTTGCCACTTTGATGTCAAAGTGACAGGTGTCAAAGTGACAGATATTAAAGTGACAGGTTTCAGAGTGACAGGTGTCAAAGTGACAGGTGTCAAAGTGACAGGTGTCAAAGTGACAGGTGTCAAAGTGACAGGTGTCAAAGTGACAGGTGTCAAAGTGACAGGTGTCAAAGTGACAGGTGTCAAAGTGAAAGTGTCTAAGAGACAGGTTTCAAAGTGACAGGTGTCAAAGTGACAGGTGTCTACCCTATGGGTGCAAAAAGGAGGGATTTTGAAATTTATTTCTTAAATTATTGACATTGACGGCAGTGGCATATAAATTATAAATGAGAAAGTTTGTGTATGTCTGTAAGAGCGCCGTTTTATCATCATCATCATCATCATCAACCTACGCGGGCGAATCCGAAGGGCGCAGCTAGAATGTTATAAGGTAATTGAAGCCAGTTCTACCCGATGCAGCTTGCTCCTTGCGACTGGTTTGCCGGCAAAAAGTGGGGCTACCCCCCTGCTTTTAAACCTCAAGCGTCGAAGTGCCGGGAATATGAAATTTTCGAAATGATAAAGCCGGTAAATAATAACTACTAGTCCGCCCAGCACGACCGTCTAATGTACTGCTGGCAGAAAAAGCGGACTTGTTTACTATGTTCACAAGATTAAGAAAAGCGGACTTGTTTATTATGTTTACAAGATTAATAAAATCGGACTTGTTTGTTATGTTTACAAGATTAATAAAAGCGGACTTGTTTATTATGTTTACAAGATTAATAAAAGCGGACTTGTTTGTTATGTTTACAAGATTAATAAAAGCGGACTTGTTTATTATGTTCACAAGATTAAGAAAAGCGGAGTTGTTTGTTATGTTTACAAGATTAAGAAAAGCGGACTTGTTTATTATGTTTACAAGATTAAGAAAAGCGGACTTGTTTATTATGTTTACAAGATTAAGAAAAGCGGACTTGTTTATTATGTTTACAAGATTAAGAAAAGCGGACTTGTTTATTATGTTTACAAGATTAATAAAAGCGGACTTGTTTATTATGTTTACAAGATTAAGAAAAGCGGACTTGTTTATTATGTTTACAAGATTAAGAAAAGCGGACTTGTTTATTATGTTTACAAGATTAATAAAAGCGGACTTATTAGTTATGTTTACAAGATTAAGAAAAACGGACTTGTTTATTATGTTTACAAGATGAATAAAAGCGGACTTATTAGTTATGTTTACTGGATTAAGAAAAACGGACTTGTTTATTATGTTTACAAGATTAAGAAAAGCGGACTTGTTTATTATGTTTACAAGATTAATAAAAGTGGACTTATTAGTTATGTTTACAAGATTAAGAAAAGCGGACTTGTTTATTATGTTTACAAGATTAATAAAAGCGGACTTGTTTATTATGTTTACAAGATTAAGTTCCCGTGTTAAGTTCCTATGTTATATCCAATAATGGTATATTTCATATTTTTATGTAGATTTGTATTTGCTATTATAGTTTTCTCACACATCAATAAAGTTTTGTGCTCACGTGCTGTTCCTGATTTGTTCGCACGTTTAGGAAAACAAACAAAGTATTTATTGTAAATTGGCAAAATAATAGCACTCTTACTTGTCAAAACTTAACATCTCATGAATATATGTTATCTAATTCTAAATGGATGAAATTAATAATATTAGGTAAACTAAGTATGCTTTGAGTTTGAAAAGCAAATCTCCCTTTCATGTGCCGACTCAGTTAAATCTCGCACAGGAAAAGCAAATCTCCCTTTCATGTGCCGACTCAGTTGAATCTCGCACAGGAAAAGCAAATCTCCCTTTCATGTGCCGACTCAGTTGAATCTCGCACAGGAAAAGAGCTTCTGACTCTACCGGTGCTTCGGAAATATGCCGGTTACAGAACAGAGCACCAAGAAACTGCGGGGATGTTATTTTTTCCATTTTTGACAATCTACACCAATAAATAAAAGTGAAACGTTGTCTGTTTGCTTGTTTGCTTGTATGTATGGGAAGTTTTCACGTGATAACGGCTGGACGGATTTTGATGAAATTTATAATGGAGATAGCTTGTACATTGGAATAAAACATAGGATACTATCCCGGAAAATTGTAATTTTCCACGGGAAAATGTTGTCTACTCGCTGTAAGAAACGTTTGCCACGGAAACGAAATAATAACAAGTCTGTCAAAAAATATCACGAGCGTTGGTGCTCTACTTTTGCATTGGTTTTTAATATCCTAGACCTAGAAGAACATAGGATGCTATTTCGCGATAAATTGTAGTCCGCGTGGACGAAGTCGCGGGCGAAAGCTAGTTCTATATGAATGACAGAAATTATAATAAAAAACCCATGTAAATGTCAATAACAAACGATAAAAGTGGCAAAAACACGTCCCACGATCATCAAACTGATAAAAATACAATGAATAATAAGAAACCAGGCTGAACCAGTCCCCACAAGCAGCATCCGTTCAAAAGTATGACTTGCGCACCAGCTTTGATCCCTCATCCATTTTAGAGGCAAGGGAGTGACCCGGCACACAGAGCCGCCGCAAGTCAAGACAATTTAGTCAGCAAACGGCTTGTTCTTTCGATATTTGATATCTTTATAACACAGTACAAATATAAATTTGAGGTATATCCTATGTGAACTGTCGTTCTAGAGACTAGTGGCGCCGATGTGGTTGAAAATCCATACCAATATATAAAAGTGAAACGTTGTCTGTTTGTTTGTTTGTTTGGGGAGCTTTCACGCGATAACGGCTGGACGGACTTTGATGAAATTTAGAATGGAAATAGCTTATACCCTGGAATAAAACATAGGATACTTTTTATCCCGGAAAAATGGATGTTTCCACGGGAAAATTTGAAAATGTTGATTACACGATGTAAGTAACGGTTGCCATCACAGAATGGGCTGTGGTTGCTATGGAAACGAAATAACAAGTCTGTCAAAAAACATCAAGAGCATTAGTGCTATACTATACAAAAATTAAATTGAATTTTTTTAGTTATTAATTATTATTTTTTATAATTTAAATTTAATATTATTAAGTGAAATTTTAATTTTAATATAAATTATTGAAATTTTTGAAAATTTAATAAACTTTAATAATAAACTAGGTTTCCGAGTCATGGATGTAATATTCTTATCTATGTATGTTTATCCGTTACCTAGTGCCCATAGCACAGGGTATCCTAGTTTGGGGCTAGATAATTGGTGTGGAAATGTCCCAAATATATATATTATATATTATTATTATACCTACTTTTGCATTGGTTTTTAATATCCTAGAAGAAAATAGGATGCTTTATTTCGCGATAAACAGTAGTGCGCGCGGACGAAGTCGCGGGCGGGAAAACTAGTAATAAATAAACTTGGCTTAGAATGGGACTGGCTCAAAGGGCCTTGGCGATAGACACTTTCTGCTGACACGGGGACAGGACATTTTTGCTCATCTAGATAAATATTACCTACGCTTATTTTTAAAACGCTTTTATTAGAGTCATCTGTATGTATGTTTGTATGTATGTAACGGAATCATTGAACTCGATTTTTAAATGGTCAGATTAATTTAAAAAATTGCACAATTATCAGGACCCGATGACAATACAATAACAAAAAATAACTACAATATTTTAAAATATCTTACTATTCTAAATTCAACTTATAAAACTTAAAAAAAAACATGCTTTAATACCATTTTAAAACGAACCTAAAAGTAAAAAATAAATTTAAATATTAGAATTAAGTGATTAATGAGAAAATTAATGTCATTGTAAAAAAAAACGTGGGGTGCTCGATATTAATTGTTGTATTTTTATTTATTTATTTATTATTTATCTAAGTTATTATTTCTATTTCGAATTACAGAGTTAGTGTAAGAATGTCGTACAAAGCACTCCACGCTTTGTTTACAATGACATTAATGTTCTCGTTAATCACTCTATTCTTTACTTTTAGTTCGGTTTAATGATATTAAAGCGTGATTTTTAGGCAATCATATCTCAAGTTAATGCAAATGATAAAAATCTTAATTTTATTTTAATCTCTAACCGTATGTAATGTTTTTATGTATGTAAAATTTCTGCTAAATAAAATTTGTTTTATTAATGGTGTAGATGCTGTTGTAACACTTGTAACGGATTATCTTTAGTATTAGCGAAGAGTCTATATGTTAATATATTAAAAAAGATAACAGATGATATGATATGTTGTGTTGATATGTTGTTTAAATGTTAATTTGCTACTTTTTTGATAAGTGTTAAATAAACGATTTTTCTTTCTTTCTTTTTCTTTCTTTCTTTTTCTTTCTTTCTCCATGTTTATTTATTATAGATAGATAGATAGATAAGTCTTTATTGTACACCACATAGAACAAAAATACAAAATAACTAATATATTTATACAAAATATATGGGACAACGGGCGGTCTTATCGCTAAAAAGCGATCTCAACAGACAACCTTTGGATGGAAAGGAATTAATATACGGCAAAGACGGTGGTGCATTATTATATAAATAATAAAAACTGAATACAACATATATACATATTTATGTGTAGGTATATGGGAATATATATACATAATAAAAAATATAATTACATTTACAAAATATATATAAACATAATACAAATTATATACAGTGAAACCACAACAGAATAACAACAATATATCAAGAAGTGATATTAATTAGAGAGATAAAACTTCTTTACTTGAGCTTTAAAAACAGGGAGTGACTGGGCTCGCCTTATAGTAACTGGCAGAGCGTTCCATAGGCGAACTACTTGGAACTTTATTATAATATTAAGATAAATAGTATTTGGCAAATATTGTGGTTTATTTCCGCTGTCACAAATACGCCATGTACAGTAAAAGATTTACATTACACAAACATTGCCACTGGCGTCCGCCATTTGAACGTAGAAGTCCACCATTTGAAGATGGAGTCCATCATCACAGAGGTACTGCCAGCTTTTTTATTAGTCCATCACTCTTTTAATAAAAAAACAAATAATTATTAAAATATCCCCAAGCTTTTCTGCCACCAGTACTAGGGCAGCAGCGGGGTTCGTGTGTCTGCTTCCACATTACTCGCAAGGCGGGGTACGTATCGCCCGCCACCTCCGCCGCCCGCTGCGCCCCTAGTACCTACGCCCTGGTACTCGCCCCGCTTTTTATACCCAGCACTGAAAGTAATCAATTTGCGACTTAATTAATTAAGAAAAAACGTTTGGTGTGTATTAGGGTAGTAACGGTTCTTTTGTGGTTAGGTATGGTTAGATCCTTTGTGGTACGGAAGGAAAATGTTGAGAAAGGTTCCTTGACATTTCTTCGCGAAGTCTTAAGATGCAATATTTGATTAGGACTGTTGGCATCAATAAAATATAGAAATAATGGACTGAGTTGCAAACGGCAGTTATAATCAATTTAACACGTTTGACCTTTTGGTGCTAAGGGAAGTCTGACGGACGATCCAACCGAAACATAATGAAAAATTTGTCATCAAAATATTTAACAACAAACTGGATAAGTGCGAGTTGAACTCGCTTGGAGAAGGTTCCGTATGACGAATAATTATTATTTCACAATATTGAGTGATATACGATGTTATTTTAAGACCATAGATTTCTTAAAGACTTTCCTGTAATCTATAAGTAAAGAACTATTTTTAGTATTGTTTTCAAAACCTTAGGCTCAGTAATTTCGGAGATAAGTTGGAAGTTGGCCCCACCTTCCAACTTATCTCCAATTTAAAGGTATTTTTTTAATCTAATTTTCTTAAATAATTTTAAAACTATTAATCTTCTATCTATCTATAATTATAATAAAGCAGTAAGTGCCAAAAAACTAATCTACACTATAGATATTTAAAAAGGAATGGTCTGGGGTACTTAAAATAAGCCACAGAACAGTTTTTTTTATCGTGTCTTTCTGTTTGTCTGTAAGTCTGTCTGTGTTTCTTCACGCGTCACTTAAAAACTACTAGACCAATTGCGATGCGGTTTTCACTGTTAGATAGCTTTGAGTTCGACTTAAAAAATGGTGTACTTGGTATCTCAATCTGATCAGTAAAATTTGAGCAATCGATAAAAAATCATTTGACATCTGAACGAAGTTTGATGAGTTTGGTACTTTTGGTTCTGGAATATCACATACCAGCCTCTATACATTCCAGAAAAACACGGGCAAAGCCGTGGGCACAGCTAGTTACTTAAAAAAAACATTTAAAACAAATTTGACCCTCACAACAAGTCCTTTCATTTGATACGGTACATTTTACACGGTACAGTCTGTTTTTTGATTTTTTGATTTGCGTCCCAAAAGTGGCCCTCTTATTGTAAATTAATTTATTTACGTTACACTTCCGTGTCACAGAAATTAATATATGTACCTTTCAAATTAATCGGTGACCAGTAGATTCGGGGCAAATTGGCTGTGACAGACGAATATACAGACACACCGTGAAGGGTTCCGTTTTTTTATCATTCAGACGTACGGTACCCTATAAATGAGTTCCCATGCCCACTACTTATTATATCTAGCGGTAAAATGGCTTTAAGACTAGGCCAACTTAATTATCCACAGCCTACGACTTGTCCACAGGTGGGAAGCAAAATATAAGCCTTCTCTCAGAGCGAGAGGATGGGCCATAAGTTCGGGTTCCTCACTTAAAGGACCACAGGGTGTTTATTCTGTATGCCTCGCGAAATTCGTTGCAGAAAACGTGTGACGTCATAACGACAATTGGCCACAACGATATCGTAATGTGATGCGTTACTTGCGTGAATGGTAATAGCGGATAAGAATAAACCCTGGTCACTCAGACTGTGCAACAGCGACCTTCATAAACGTCTGATTTTATTTAAACTAAACGCTAAACCCATGGAAATAAGGCTTTATGTATTAACAGGCTGGCCACTTACATAATCACCGACCTCCAGACAACAAACTTCTATATTTACGCGGGTCTAGGTACCCGGGACCCTTGGGTAAGCTGGGAGGGTCGCAGCGGACATTTTGTATAAGTGTAGACCCTGCCGATCCCAAGGCAAATCCCTTTCGGCAGACCCTTTTTGGAAAGGTCCAGGGAACCGTGCCGGAGTCCCGAATTTGCGGATTTTTAAGGTAAAATTTATATGGGGGTGGGCGGCGCCCTTTAGGGTATGAATTGTGGTGGGCGAATTATATTTTTGGGTTTTAACGTCTTTTGTCGCGACGGGTGTCGATACGTGAAGTGCTTTTTGTCTTGGCGCTTTTTTTTCAGCGCGTAGGATTTGTTTGATATACCCAAGTATTGTCTGTAAGGGATTGGTTTTTACACGACTGACCAAAAAAAGGAGTGTATTGTTTTTAGCATTCATGTATGTATGTATGTAACTTAACATATATACTTTTAATAACTTTTAAATGCCTGAATAAATTTAGACGTATGGGTATCGTTAGAATCCTTACATCCCCCCGAGTGACATAGGCTATTTTTTTTTGAAAACCTTCTTTATGGCACCATTTCCAAATTCGAAAAAAATACTTCGAAATTTACAATATGGGTATCAAATTGAAGGCCTTGATAAGCACATTCCAACAGTGTATAATTTATTGGCAAAAGCTCTTTTTTGGCAGGGCACGCGTGTGTTTTTTAGCTTTTAAGCTAATTATTAACAATAAGGCTACACTTTGTGCCTTGAGTCAGTGCCAGTGTAATAAAGTTGGTTTTATTAAGTTTCGGGGAAAATTCTACAGTATTGGACTTTGCCCGTTTGGTAATTTTTCTGGGATATAAGAATCCTATATGTTATTCCAGAACCAAAAGTATTACTATCATCAAACGTCGTTCAAACGTCAAATGGATTTTATCGATTACTCCACTTCTACTCATCGGATTGAGATACCAAGTATACCAATATTTAAGCCAAACACTGAGCTATCCAACAGTAAAACCGCATCGCAATCGGTCCAGTAGTTTTTATGTGATGCTCGTACAAACAGGCACCATATAGAAATGTTATATACTTGTTCAGTAGCTTAAAAGTCACCTATTAGACCATTTTTTATAATTATCTTCATCGTAAGGTATTTTTTCTATTTACTGCTTTGCATAAATTTGTCAGACTTAGTTGTTTCTAAGGCCTACTTTATCTTAACTTTATCTTAACTTAAAAGTAAGAAATAAAAACTAATTTAAAGAATGAGTATAAAACTTAATAGAAAGTTTTTTTGTGTCTCTGGAGTACAACATACTCGTAAATACGAGTATATTTCATAGTTTGAATGAGTATAAAACTTAATAGAAAGTTTTTTGTGTCTCTGGAGTACAACATACTCGTAAATACGAGTATATTTCATAGTTTGAATGAGTATAAAACTTAATAGAAAGTTTTTTTGTGTCTCTGGAGTACAACATACTCGTAAATACGAGTATATTTCATAGTACAACATACTCGTAAATACGAGTATATTTCATAGTTTGCAAAGAAACTCTTCTGTTTGCTAAACAGCAAATATCTTAATCAAACGACAGTCATAGCAAACATGTTAATTCACCCCCAAAACTACCCTTAATTTCTTCCACCCTGGCGGCTACAAATACTTTCCTTTAGTTTCGTCCGGATATCGTCGTTATCTAGTTAGGAGGGTCGACAAGGGTCCGAAGGGTCCGAGGACCAGGATCGCATAGGTGGGCAGGAGGTAGGTCTGCCTCACACTCCTGGCTTTCGCCTTGCGGCGCGCTTGCTGTTTTCAAAAGAGACCGGGTACAGTAGCCTGAGTTTGAAAAATACTTTAAAAAAACTTAACTAGCCGGTTACTAGAAGCAGCAAGGTCAGACACAAATAGGTAGTTAGATTGAGGAACCTCCTTATGTTTGTCGTATGAGCTGGCCTTGGTGTAAGTGTTGGTCAGGCCGCTATTACTCAATAAACGCTTAACGTGCCCTCCGAAGCACCGAACGATGGAAAACCGTTCATAACTAAGAAAAGGCGGAGCCTAGGACCGAACCCGGTATCGTTGGATTCTAAGTTGCACTATCGAACTACCACCTTCAGTAAATCCAGCAGTGTAGAGGAGTTAAAGCCTTCTGTATCTGACCCTTCATCCGAACTGCCTACAAGAGCCCCCTACGGTTGCGGCAAACAATGAATTGCCCATGTCTTAGCCACAACACAGAAATGATAACTTCATGAAATGGCCAGCTAAAACTGACCATATTGTTGAAACATCAACTTATAATGATATTTCAATCCACGTTTGTCTATATCGTTAATGTTGGATTTTCATGATACCAAAGGTGTTCTGTTACAGTGTAGTAACAGTATTCAAGGCTAAAAAAACACGAAGACGAAGTCCCGCCTTCGTCTTCGTGGTGTTCGTGCTCGCTACGATTCGCTCTAACCTTCGCCTTCTAACCTATCAAGGCCAAATCGCGCTTCGGCCCTCGTCTTCTATTTTACGATATGATCACTAATGTTTGACCATATCATGAAGTAGCCGTGCGTTTAGCTGTTCATATCGTAAAACGCTGATCGTTCATTCATCTGACCAAACCATTTTCATGATGTCATCGATAATTCATGAAATAGTATTTTTTCATGATGTCATGAAATGATCAATTCTATGCTATCGCTACGACATACACATAATCTTAATATCAAAACCATTTGTAATTGAAGCATATTTCCACCTTATTATGATATTATTCATATTAAGATATTTATATAAGTTTCCAACTGGATTTTATTTTACCTGCCAGCATTGCCATACAACGTGGCAGTAATGCTGCCAGCATTGCCATGCAACGTGGCAGTAATGCTGCCAGCATTTTGGGAACGTTAGCTACTATTAGCGGTTTGTTATATTGGGTTTAGTTCAGATTGTATTTAGTTATTTTAGTTTAAATGTTAATTATTTATACTTGTAATAAAACCATTTTAAACTTCACATTTTTTTTTAAAATAAGAACAGTTATCTTTACGTAAATAATGTTTTATTCACAAGCAAATAGATTTTTCTTCAATTCTCTCATCAATAGAGACAGGTAAAATAAAGTGACTTGAGACTGGGGACTAAATAAAGCTAACCAAATTCTCTTCTCATATTTATTCACTAGCTGTGCCCGCGGCTTTGCCCGCGTGGCCATTTGTCTGGGTTAAAAGTTAGCTGAGCGTTATTCCAGGACCAAAAGTATGTACCTACAAAGTACAATATACCTACCACATTTCATGAAATACGTCCAGCTGTCAAATAGTTTTTATCGATTACTCGTCTTTTACCCATCGGATCGAGATACAAAGTACACCAGATTTTAAGTCAAAACCTAAGCTATTATACAGTGAAAACTGCATCGCAAACAGTCTAGTAGTTTTTACTTGATGCGCCTACATACAAACTATTAGTGCTTTATTATAAGAAAATAGATAGATAGATAACAACCCTTGTATTTTTCAGGTAAGTTCAACTTTTGGTCGGATGCTGCCAATATCTCATTGTCCTTCGTAAGTATATATTTTGTAAGTCAAATTTACTTTTATTTACACGCATTCGTTAAATATTTTGATTCATAACTAACTGTACCCGTGTGGTTATTATCTTTGAAGTTGCGACGGTATAAAAATGCTAAAAGTAAGAAATTTGCCGCGGTGTGAGCGCTACCCGAGCGAAGCCGGGGCTGGTCGCTATGTAACATACGTCTGTATATTATTCCAGGACCAAAAGTACCTGTACACTTTAATAAAGTACCAGTAAACTTTAATAAAGTACCTGTAAACTTTAATAAAGTACCTGTAAACTTTAATAAAGTACCAGTAAACTTTAATAAAGTACCATATGTGCCAAGTTTCATTTAAATAAACTGCCGTCCAATAGTTTTTAACGATAACTCTGCTCCTACTCACCAAATTGGGATAAGAAATACACCAGTTTTTTTTCAAATCCTAAGCTTTTAAACAGTGGAAACCTCATATCAATCGGTCCAGTAGTTTTACGTGTTGCGCGAAGGTACAGTATAGAGAGACACCAAATTTTACGAAGGGTTAGGTTAGTAGTAGTGTTTGGGTTGTATGTATGTTTGTTGGTACGTTTCTTAGGCGCGTCCAACAGCCTAAACTGCTTGAAGGATTTTGATAAATGAGGTATCATTGGATTCTTCTTGATCACGAGAGTGCTATAGGATATATGAAGTGTCAAGAAAATTAATATGGAGGCTTACAGCTGCCATATTGTATTTCCGATCGGGTATCAAAATAAAGGTATTTAAAAGACCATTTCAAAAATATATAATTCTTATAACTAAACAGAAACAATTGTATTTTAAGCTTCCTATAAAATTTTCAATTTTAGATTATTCAAGTCATGTAAGTACTATAGTGTAGTATGTTGCAATTGCAAGTATTAAAGTAAAGTATAATATTTAAATAAAAATAAACATTAAATTTCTATAAATACTAGTTGCGCCCCGCGATTTCACCCGCGACCCTAAGGAACCGTGCATTTTTATGGGATATAAAGTAGCCTTTGTGTTAATCCAAGGTATAAGCTAACTCCATACCAAAATTTCATCCAAATCCGTTCAGCCGTTTAAGCGTGAAGAAGTAACAAACACACACACGCAGACACCCCTACATACAAGCTTCTGTGTTAGTCCAGGGTATAAGCTAACTCCATACCATATTTCATCAAAATCCGTTCAGCCGTTTAAGTGTGAATAAGTAACAAACATATACACACACGCACACAAGCACACACACAAACACACACATTTACATACATAAAAACTTTATATTTCAATAATTTTGTGTGTAGTCGGGATTTTAGTATTTTATAATAATATTTTATAATAGTATACCTTGTTTAAATGTTATGTTCATGTTTAGTATCATATTTTAAGTCACCTAAACTTTTTTTTTTAAATTCAAATTTCAAATTCAAATTCAATTATTTATTCGCATTAATGTTGTATTTATTCATAATTTTTGTTACCTACAGCTTTATAGTATAGAAGTGAATGGTCTAAAAGCCGCGTATTTTTGAAGACACCAACAAGCCCGGATACAAGATTTTGAGCAGTTCTTACTAATTTCAAGACCGACGAACTAAATAAATATATTCGAGACAATTCACACCAATTACCTAGCCCCGAACTAGGATACCCTGTACTATGGGCACTAGATAACGGATAAACATACATAGATACCAATATTACATTCATTACGGCATAGAGATCAGTGTACTAAAGTTACCTTCCTGCTACGACCACCACAGATTACTAAATAGTGCACTCTCATAAACAAGAGCAAATGCAAAAAGAAACACGACTTGAAAACCCCCCCTCTTGTGAAGTCGATTAAAAAACGGAATTCACATAAGCTTAAGAGAATTATCATTCAAAACGCTTATAAGCTACATTTCAAATCTACTGTTTACACAACGTTATTTTTAACACATTAAAAAGCGCGTGCTTTCTTATAGCGCGACGCAAAAACAGTTTTCTCCTTTTCCACATTGGAGAGTCTACGTTAAGGGCTGTCGCACGTATGTGCCAGGGGTGTCAAGAAAAAGTTATAATAACGTTAATGTAGGTTCTTTTGACGGCTCTCGCTCGTCGTTAGCAGCCCTGCGCTCTGTATCTTGTCATAATCTGTAGGGATGTGGCGCGGAATTTTTATACTTATCGATAAAATATATTATAGATATTAATATATTATTGATAGATTCGATTAAAAATCATTCGACATTATGGCTTGAAGTTTACTTTGAATAAGGAATCAATTTATTTATAAGATGTGTTTTGGATGTGTTTATGGTTTGCTGTTTTTTTTTTTTCATTTTGTATTATCTGTAATTCCATTTCATAAATTTTTCTTAAAATGCAAATTAATAAAAAGTTCCTCATTTCAGTAGTTGTTTCTAGGTATACGAGTAAAATAGTAAATAAAAATCTAGATAATATATATATATATATATTTTTTTTTTGTTAGATTAACTCTATGGATATTAAAACTACATCAAAAAAGAATGTTTTTTTTTATGATTTTAGCATAGAGAGAATAACTAATCATTCTCTAAAGAAAAATAAAATACAGTAGATGATGTTACCGTCCGGTCCCTTTAAGACGGTATAAAGGCTAATTTGGAAAACGATGTAGTGGTTGCGGTGGCCGAATTAGAAAAGACATGTGCCGCGCTTAAGCACGGATAATGCGGGTTCGATTCCTGTCCGTGATCCTAATTTTTCCATTAAAAAAATATTAGATACAAGCAAAAAATATATTTTAAATCATATTTCGCTTATAAGTAACGAGAGATAATTAATTACCTTACGTTAAGCCATGGCTTAATAGCCCTAATGGGCAGAGCAGGTACTTAAAAAGGCAACCTACGCATACACCAAAAAAAACTCGTCTAGACCAGACGGATCATTCAGACACAAAATAGCCATAAATTATTTCGACCTTCATAAAAATCGTCGATAAAATATTTTTATCGACACCGCATAATTATATCGACAGTACCCCATCTCCACCGCATCACTAATTACGACACAGACGGCGGCGGCGCCGGGTCGAGCCAAGGGTACGGTCCTCGCCTGAATTTTTTCCACCCCCACCCCACCGGAAGGGAGGCTTCCTGTCCCTCCCTGGTCCTCCCGGGGTACTCCCGGACCCTTCTTAACCCAGGCTCCAGAAGATGCCTGTGATATGTAGACAGTATAATAACTCATGGTGATTATTTTCTGATATTTTCTTGTTTTCTGACCATTATGTCTAATAAATGACACGAAAAGTAACAAATTATATTATTTCTTAATTTATCTATATATTTTATCCTCTTGCTTGTATGGGTATACCTCTATTTATAGGCTAATAAGGTAAGTTTTTCCTAATCTAGAAAATTATCACATTGAAGCTTCTGGAAAAAATAACTATCTTCCTATACTTATTAAAAAGCAGTGGGTAATAAAAAAATCGTAAGAAAAAGTAAAAAAAAAAAAAAGTCTAGTGTTCTTAGTAAGGAACAGGAATATAGCATATGTTTAAATCCTGTCCGTTGGTTGTCGCGCATCACGTTAAAACTGCTTGATCGATTGCGATGCGGTTTTCACTGTTGATTAGCTTAGGTTGAGACTTAAAAACTGGTGTACTTGGTATCTCAACCTAATGAGTAGAAGCCGAGTAATCGATAAAAAACTATTTGACGGCTGAAGGAATGTTGTTATAATTTAGTATTATATTGATAATTTAGGTCCTGGAATAACATAGGGTACCTTTAAAATCCGCGGGCACAGTCAGTACGTAATTAATATAATCGTGCTCAAAAGATTTCGTAAAGAAGGACGATATTTAAAATTTGTTTTTAACTCTAATAAAATGTTCATCTATCTACCTATCTATGATGCCATGTATATATTGCAACAAAACAAAAAAAAAACTCAAAAAAAAAACAGTACATATGTATGTCTGTCAAATCAATTTGTACCGACCTTGTGTACTGTTTAGGTGCTCTATTCACAAGACGCCTTATATGAAATGTTATATACTTTTCTAGCATGGACCCTCGACCGGTCTCGGACCCTATATATTCCCTTTTCAGTCCCGTTTTGACCTTTTGTGTAGGTTTAGGCGGTTTGTTTCGTTTCGGAGATAGTTAGGGATGGTAGGAGGTCGGTTTTGTAATATCTGACCGTTTTTATGGGTCGCCAGTTACTGCCCATAGAGATAAGTATGTTGGAATTATGTTGGTGAACATAAGTGGAGGTTGACGATTTTCGACGTAATTTTTATGTTCAGAAATGTTTTTTTTTTATTCGTAAGTGCAAAATTTTACTTCGTTTCCTTTTTAACCTGTGGACGAATGCGTTTTTTTGAGTTCTTGGGATATTATATATAGAATGATTAAAAGGTTTGCCATACACAAAATCTGTATTTGAGGAAGGTAAATGGATTTTTTTGGCCTCCTTTGTAAAAAAGACGGAATTGGCCCTATAGCCGACGAGTTAAATCCATAGATACTATGCTGGGTGAAAAAGTTGATGTTAAAGTTAAATCTCCTAAAAATACTATTCATACATTTTCAACAATTGTAGAAGCATACCGAAAATGCATATTATCTTATAATCAATAACTTTTTTCTAGTCTATCATTTTACCATATGATTGACCAAACTAACTAGAATATTTAATGTGTTTTGTGAAGTTAATCTCGATGTCACCTTATCCACTCGCACAAACCAAAAATTCACGTTTTTTTGTAAAATTAAATCTTACTCCATTTAAAGTACCTAGCAAGTTTTACCTGTTATGTGTTCCTTGTTGTAACTACGGAACCGTAAAAAACAATAACCAAAAATAATAAATAAATTAAAAAATACTACTGCCCTGCCAATAACGAACTATCAAGTCATAGACAAAACATTAATAAAATTGTCATTGCAGTCGGATCTTAGATTAAAAGTGTTCCACAGAACGGGGGACACTGCCCCTGCCATTGTCAAATTTATGTATCTCTTGTTTTTGGCTTTTTAGTTCGTTATTGACGAGGCAGGCTTGTTTTTTATTTTTTTATTTTATGGTTTTAGTGACAAGTTTAGAGACAGGGCAATAAATTATATATTGTTGGAATGTGCACATTAATGCCTTAAATTTGATACCCATATTGTAAAATACGAAGTTTTTGTTTTCGCCTTTGAAAATGGAGCCATACTGACTCCGTATTAAATTTAAAAAAATATTATTATTGCCTACGTTACTCGGGATGATGTAAGGATTCTAACGATACTCCATACATCCAAATCTGTTCAGCCATTTAAAAGTTACGGTGGAACAAAGAAACTAAATTATTTCTTTAGGTATCCAAATAATTGTTTAATTTCTTTAATTTTTATAGCTCTTTGACATTTAAATATTTTTTTATGAATATTTTACTTTGACTATGACTCACAAACACACACACACACACACACACACACACACACACACACACACACATAAATTAAATAATACATAAATAATAATAATACATGAAACCTAAAAACATTACACTCCTTTTTTGGGCAGTCGTGAAAAAATCTTATCACCCAAAATTACTTGTCTACAATATTCATGAAGAGTACAATTAGAATTTGTTCAACGACAAAATGTATGGTTTACGACACGACATTACCACTCAGTAATCAAATACCATAAAGCAGAAATTGAAATTTGAAAAATTGTGCCCCTGAGTAATTTCCAGGGGCACAATTTGGAAGATTCTGCCCTGGATATTATTTTGAAATTGTGCCCTGTAATGAAATAACAATATTTTTGCTTCTGTTTACTATTATTGCATTATGAGATGAAATGTATGTCAATCAGTGTTTCATGTCGACGGTACCGTTAAACAAATGGGTTACGGCACGTTGTAAAGCATTAAAGCATAAAATTGGAACGACAGGACAACATCAGCCTCCATATAGGGCATATTATAATATTAATATTAACTAGCTGTACCCGCGGCTTCGCTCGCGTGGTCTTTTCTCTAGGTTAAAAGTGCTCTATGTGTTATTCCAGGACATAAAATACCAATATTTTATCAAAATTCCTTCAGTTGTCATTTTTTTTATCTATTGCTCGGTTTGTACTCATTGCAACGAGATGCAAAGTACGCTAGATTTTAAGTCGAATCCTATGCTATCCAACAGTGAAAACCGCATCGCAATCGACACAATAGTTATTACGTGATGCGTGAACAAACATACAGATAAAAAGACAGACACGATTTATGAAAAAGAAAGTATTTTTGTTTAACCGCTTATTTTAAGTATCATAAACAGTTTTGTTTCATTATCTTCTTTGTACAGACTTTTCCGTACTTATTGCTTTATTATATGTACCTATAGAATCTGTGCATAGAATAACAAAGTGTATCAAATACTTACACTGGAAGTAACTTAAACCTTTATTTAGTTTTATTTTACACGCGGCTATGCCCGCGTTTTAATTTTTCAGACAAACAGACAAACAAAAAGAGTTATATTCTTGTTCAGTAGCTTATTGTACCTTATATTATTATTTCCTTAGGTATCTAGGCCATTTTATTTTTATTATCTTATTTGTACAGACTTTTCCGTTCTTACTGCTTTATTATAAGTAAACTTTTTTTTTTAATTTATTATTTTATTGTAATTCATAGATGAAAATTCCAACACTTTTGTAGAAGTTGATCTTTCGTTTAAATTCATGAAAAAACATTCAATGAATGCTACATACCTATACATAATGTTCCACCTGTTATATACGCAGAGGACTTTCACATGCCCACAATACAGTTAGTCTATATACATAATGTTCCACCTGTTATATACGCAGAGGACTTTCACATGCCCACAATACAGTTAGTCTATATACATAATGTTCCACCTGTTATATACGCAGAGGACTTTCACATGCCCACAATACAGTTAGTCTATATACATAATGTTCCACCTGTTATATACGCAGAGGACTTTCACATGCCCACAATACAGTTAGTCTATATACATAATGTTCCACCTGTTATATACGCAGAGGACTTTCACATGCCCACAATACAGTTAGTCTATATACATAATGTTCCACCTGTTATATACGCAGAGGACTTTCACATGCCCACAATACAGTTAGTCTATATACATAATGTTCCACCTGATATATACGCAGAGGACTTTCACATGCCCACAATACATTTAGTCTATATACATATGTTCCACCTGTTATATACGCAGAGGACTTTCACATGCCCACAATACAGTTAGTCTATATATATATATATGTGTGTTCCACCTGTTATATACGCAGAGGACTTTCACATGCCCACAATACAGTTAGTCTAACAGTTTAAAAAAAAAACAACTTCTATATTTAAAAGTAAATGTGTGCCTAAGGGCGCAGTCACACTGAACTTGACCATGTTTTGCTGTCATGTCGAATATGTCGAAGTGCCCATCACTGATGTTTTGCTGTCATGTCGAATATGTCGAAGTGCCCATCACTGATGTTTTGCTGTCATGTCGAATATGACGAAGTGCCCATCACTGTAAGAGTTTTTTCATGTCACAAGAGTAAATGTTAGCTAGTCGGCGCGATTGCATATCTGTTCCTTGACGGCAAATACAAAGAGAATTACGTACAAAAATAATCAAAAATTTAAATTACATTGTATATATATGTGTATTGGCGAAACTTGATCAAACGAAATGTGTGGATATTAGATAAAAAAATATCGATAAACATCCAAAAAATATTGGATAAATTAGCTATCTCGAGAACCAAGGCACTTTTTTTTTTTTTAATGAAAACCTTGTCTTTTTTTCTTCTTTGTTTATTTTTAAGTAAACGGCGTATTTTCTTCAAAGTAGTGTCATTTGAAAGCTAGAAAGTAGACTTTCTAGCTTTCAAATGACAAAATTAGAAAGTCTACTGTCTAGCTTTCAAATGTTTTTTTTTAATGCGCATTTTCTTGATGACTGTACATATTTTCCAAAATCTGTGAATGCAGTTCAAAATATCTGTATGGGAAAATATTTTCGCAGTTTCTGACATTTCTAGTATTCAAACCTCAGTCGGTCTCACAGAGACTTAATCCTTATAAGAAACAGGATTGAATGGCATCAAAAAAGTAGTTTTGTGTAAAGTGACCATTATCTTGCTGACTGTACATTTTTTTCCGAAATCTGTTAATTCAGTTCAAAATATCTGTGTGTGTGTGTGTGTGTGTGTGTGTGTGTGTGTTTGTGTGTGTGTTTGTGTCTGTGTGTGTGTGTGTGTGTGTGTGTGTGTGTGTGAGTAGTTAGGGCTAGTTTCGCGTCTCTGATATTAATTGATGCTAGATTATTTGTTGATTTACATGCGTTATTATACAAATAAGGGCCGAGAAAAGACTGATGACGTTTGGCTAGTTTCGTGTTAAATTTCTTGTCTTTTCTTCTTTTGTTTTTTAATTTTGATTTTAGTTCTATTGCATTAATCTGTTTGTGTTGGAATAGAATAAAGTTTTTTATATATCATTGTCGAACAGTGATATATACTGAAACTCCACGATCTTTGTCAAGTTCTACGGATAAGTTCTAATAGATAGAGAGATAATACTTTATTGTACACCAGTTTACAAAAATATAAAGCAAATAGGAACAATCTTATAATAAAGTACAACAGGGTAAATTTATTATACGAGTCGGAAAAAGTAAAATAAACAGTAAAAAAACATTTTTTACCTCTAAAAAAAGCTAATCCTTGCTCAGCGCTGACATTTTACTCAGCGCTGACATTTTACTAAAACCTGACTAAAACAAATTTACATCAGCATTCATCACCGCACACACACACACACAGGCCTCGGTGTGGCAAGACATGTCGTGTGAGGCCAACTTACGGATTATTCTACTTTAATACCACCGCGCGCTAGTGTGCATGTCCCTTAAGTGTCCCTGTCACGAACCAAAAGGCGAACAAAGTAGCAGGCTTCCCTCGGACGGGGGTAAACTTTACCCCGAGGGTGGCGCCACCCGCGTGCCTGCCACCCTGGTACCCGCCACCCCAGGCGCGGCTCTCAGGACGTCTTTGAGCCCAACTTAGCCGGGAAAACCCCAAAATTCAAGTTGGGACGGTCTACCCCGATTACGAGTTGGCGATATCTTTGAAATTCTGGTCTCCTGGTAGCGCGAGGGTGTTGCCGTTATTATTCGGGGGTAAAAATGAATGTTGGTTTTTCTTTTTTTAAATATTTTATTTTGCACTAGTAACCAACTTGACTTTGTTCGCGTATATCCTTATAGACTCTTAACTTTTGAAAATAATTCAGTAATATATTTATCGGACATAGGAGCTCTGACATTGGAGTGGGTATCAGAAGTTCTTTCAATAAACAAACAGACTCCCTTATTATGAAAAAATAGCTGTATAAGGAAAAGGAAGTATTTATTTAATTTTCAAGTTATAATAAAAATGCGCTAAGTCCTTAACTACTAAAAACACTAAACCAAACGAGCAAAAATTAAACTAAATACAAAAAGTGCAAAAAAAAAAAAAAAAAAATTTATAATATTTTATTCTCAACGTGATATGCATACAAATGGAATTATCACGGAATCACTTTCCTCATTAATAGTAACATTAACATTAAATATGTATTATTTGACAGCATTATTTTTAGTAAATAAAAGCCAGATAAAAACCTTCAACATTTCTTTAAAAGAGACGACGTTGATGTCTTTTACTCGGCTGAAAACCCTTGAGAAAACTCTATACGTTTTAAGTCCGCTGTTCTTGCCACATAGAAACTTGTAATATTCGTCACGTCTCCGCCTGAAGTGTTTTCGCGATGATTTTGCGTAGAAAGTATCCACGATACATTACATACATGTATACCTATACTTAGAATAAAGCAGTAGGTACCAAAAAGTCTGTACAATGAAGATAATAAAAAGAAAAGGTCTAGTGTACTTAAAATAAGCTACTGAACTAGAACAACGTAACTATAACAACAACGTGTCTGTCTGTTTGTCTGTACTGTTTGTTTGTGTAACTCTGGTGCTACTAGTGTACTTGGTATCTCAATCCGATTAGTAGAAGCCGAGCAATGGATAAAAACTATTTGATGGCTGTACGTAATTTGCTATTTTGTACTATAAATACATAGAGACAAAGCATTATTTTCGGCAAAAAATATTATTATAGGTAGTTTTGGTCCTGGAATAACACATAGGTAACTTTTAACCTAGACAATTGACCAGGCGAGCAAAGCCGCGAGCACTGCTAGTATAATATAAAAATGTTAGTTATTATTATATTGACCGTAATGATTCGTTTTTTAAACATTTGATTATTCTTCAACTACCTACCAGGAGCACTGCTAACGTCAGCGTACTAGGAAGTCATATTTGCGAAGTGCTATAGTCTGGAAAGTACCAGGCGATTTACGTTCTAGTGAGATTGTAACAGGGTAGCAGAGGAGAGTAAAATATTTATTTGTTAAAATAGAATAATTCTAAACTTAATGGCATTTAAATAAAATCTTGTTTTTTTTCTATAGGGTTTGTACTGTTACTTTAGCCTAGCTGGAACAAAGGCTTTGTACTGTTACTTTAGCCTAGCTGGAACAAAGGCTTTGTACTGTTACTTTAGCCTAGCTGGAACAAAGGCTTTGTACTGTTACTTTAGCCTAGCTGGAACAAAGGCTTTGTACTGTTACTTTAGCCTAGCTGGAACAAAGGCTTTGTACTGTTACTTTAGCCTAGCTGGAACAAAGGCTTTGTACTGTTACTTTAGCCTAGCTGGAACAAAGGCTTTGTACTGTTACTTTAGCCTAGCTGGAACAAAGGCTTTTTTTTTTTTTTTTTAATATTTATAGGTTTTATATGCCTATAGTGTGGATTGCTGGGTACCACAATACTATGTTGAACTTTATACAAAATGGTATGATTTTGTAATATTTTTAAACGGTTTTATTTAGCTAGACCTGTTTGTTGATTTTTGTTTGTTTTTTTTAATATGTAGATACTATTTTATATTTTATCTACACTGATATCGTAAAATCCGGATTATGAATTCAAAAATAGTGGCATAATGATATACTTTGCGAACGGCACGTGGAGACGTGCCGTTCGAAAAACAAGAAAAAATAATGTATTATAACATTGTTTTTTGAACTAAACAGAGTTTTACGAAAACTGTTTTCCAAAAAAAGCATCGGTTGGCTCCGTACTACGAGTGTTTTCGACATTTATTATCTATGGTGGCGCGTATAAGGCCGTATGCGCGCGAATTCGCTGTGGTCTGGATTATGCCGCCATATTTACTTTACATTAGTACCTAACCAATGTGTTTTTGTTGATCAAAAGTTGTATCCTGATTACAAATGTCCGACAGCAGCCTTAGTGAGGAGAATTTGACTCCACCTGACATCACGGAAACAGCTCGAACTTGACGAACGAGATTTTACCAGCAAAATCAAGAAAATATTACCATACTCTCGAGTGATACTATTAAAAAACTCGCCAACGGCTCGATTTTTAAACTCACTCGCGTGTTTTAATAACCCTTGTTATGCAATCGTTTCATAAACTACTATTTACAAACTAAGAGTATATATAGCTCAAGTAGGGTTGCTTAAGGGTGCTCGTTCGTGCTTTTTATTACTGAAAACGGTGGTTAGGGCCAGAGAGAGACGAGAGGCTTTTTATCTCGCTTTTTATAGCTCAATAGAATGAAGATTGGCGGGTTTGAAGCTTAACGCGAATATTTTTAATTTTACGACCGGGATGATGATGAAATAATTTTTTTAATCTACCCCTAACTACGTGTATTTAACCGACTTCAAAAATAAGTAGGTTCTCATGTTGATATGTATGTATGTATGTATGTAATATTCTTGAAAATGAGTAATATTCATATATTCATATATGTTAGACCGTTATTCTATGTGGGTATCTAAACATAGGTACGTATCAAATCTCATGTGTGTATTTATGTAATATTCATATATGTTAGACCGTTATTCTGTGTGGGTATCTAAACATAGGTACGTATCAAATCTCATGTGTATATTTATGTAATATTCATATATGTTAGACCGTTATTCTATGTGGGTATCTAAACATAGGTACGTATCAAATCTCATGTGTGTATTTATGTAATATTCATATATGTTAGACCGTTATACTATGTGGGTATCTAAACATAGGTACGTATCAAATCTCATGTGTGTATTTATGTAATATTCATATATGTTAGACCGTTATACTATGTGGGTATCTAAACATAGGTACGTATCAAATCTCATGTGTGTATTTATGTAATATTCATATATGTTAGACCATTATTCTATGTGAGTATCTAAACATAGGTACGTATCAAATATTCATATATGTTAGACAGTTATTCTATGTGGGTATCTAAACATAGGTACGTGTCAAATATTCATATATGTTAGACCGTTATTCTATGTGGGTATCTAAACATAGGTACGTATCAAATCTCATGTGTGTATTTATGTAATATTCATATATGTTAGACCGTTATTCTATGTGGGTATCTAAACATAGGTACGTATCAAATCTCATGTGTGTATTTATGTAATATTTTCAAAAATGCGTAATCTATTCTTATAATCTATCTTTACTTATAATAAAGCAATAAGAACAAAAAACACTGCACAAAGAAAATAATTTAAAAAAATGGTCTAGGGCTTTTAAAATAACCTACTGAACAAGAATAGAACATTTATTAAAATCGTGTCTGTCTGTTTTTTTGTATGTATGTTTGTTCGCGCATCACGTGAAAACTACTGGACCGATTGCGATGTGGTTTTCACTGTTGAATAGCTTAGGGCTTATCTTGAAAACTGGAGTACTTGATATCTTAATCCGATGATTACATGCCGAGCAATTGATACAAAACTATTAGACGGCTAAACGCATTTTGAAGAAATGTAGTATATTATAACACGCGGGCAAAGCCACGGGCACAGCTATACATATGTTAGTCTATATGAGTGCAGTGTCTGAATAAATATACCAAAATTCTCGAATGTATTAATGTGTGTATGTATGTTTGTCAACGTATTAATGTGTGTATGTATGTTTCTCCACTTATTAATGTATGTATGTATGTATGTATGTTTGTCCACGTATTAATGTGTGTATGTATGTTTGTCCACGTATTTCTCGGAAACTGCAAGTCCGATTCTAATAATTATTATTGTAATAGTTTCAGTTTTTTTTAACTTACGGATTAGTTTAAGTTTTATCAAAATCAGTTCAGTAGTTTAAGAGATATGGAATGTTAACTGTTTCCAGTAAGGTTTTTTCTTAGAGAACGGAATAAGTACTTCATTTTCTCAGGCCCTCTTTAAGAAACTAGACAGTAAGAAATAATAACTAATTAAATAGCCAGGTGTCTACTTACTTAAATAGCCAGGTGTCTACTTACTTAAATAGCCAGGTGTCTACTTACTTAAATAGCCAGGTGTCCACTTACTTAAATAGCCAGGTGTCTACTTACTTAAAAAGCCAGGTGTCTACTTACTTAAAAGTCTAAGGTACTTAAAATAAGCTACTGTACAAAATTATAACTTGTCTACGTACGTTTGTTGTTTGTTGTTGTCTTGTATCGTGTACATATGTTTGTCTGTCTGTTTGTCTGTTTGTTTGTTCGCGCATCACGTAAAAACTACTGGACCGTTTTCAATGCGGTTTTCACTGTTGAAGTACTTAATATCTCAATACGATGAGTTGAAGCCTAGACACCGAAAAAAACTTTTTAACGGCTGAATGAATTTTGATCAAATGTTGGTATATTGTTTTTTTTTTACCACGCATGCGAAGCTTCGAGCACAGCTAGTAATAATCAATAGTAGATTGTATGACAAGGGAGCAAAATTTATTTTTTACGTCGATGTTGCTATTTTGAATCCAGAGCGGAGTGAAGGATTCTAGAGTAGAGTCCCGAGCGTAGCGAGGGATTCTTAAGTAGAATCCTGAACGTAGCGAGGGATTCAATTTACATCACCCAAGGAAAAATAATTTTGCATCCGAGTAATACACTCTACTTTCATTCCCCTCTGTGAGAAAAATAAATAAAAGGCGTTTTTAGATGCTTTACAACTAATACATTATTATTAATTATTTAAAAGTGTATGAAATAAACTGAAAATAAACAACTTAAAATAAACTAGGTATGCTTAGCTAAAAATTTATGTTCACTTTGGACTTCTTTATTGTTTATATTCACTTTACTTCTTCTTTACTTGATTTATGTCCTTCAGACAGTCTCTTCAGATATTGTGTTATAAATGTTGTGTAGATCTCGATAAGAATGTCATTATTGGTACTGACCTTCAAAGTGTGAAGGTTGCTTAAATTTGGGTAATTCTTAAAAATAGGTAGTTTCAGGAAAAACCTACGCTCTTTTTGCATTTTCCCACTTGAGAAAATTGTTGTTCAAATATTTTTTACCGGGATTCAGTTGGTAGTAGACTCTGTATCACATTTATTGCGTTCTTATATTTTCAGGTGTAAGTAGTTAGTGTATACATTACACTACTTGAACTTGCTGAACTCATTTTCGTGAAATTATTTAGTTTTTGCACTGTTAATATTCATTTTCTCGGTGACTATCATATCGTAATTTACGCGCTTTTCACTTTGGCCTCCTCTCCGTACATTCACACGATTCTTTTTTTAAATACAGACAGCGCGCCACGCAACCCAATGAACAAAATTCATGTTCCAAATTCAAAACTCATTACTCTCTGAAAGTCTTAAACAGAAAAGACCTACTTTGCTCCCACTTATCGAGGAACCAATCAGCGTTTTTCGAAAAGATGGGATGAAAAAAGTATTACATTTCTTATAAAATAAAATTAATAAATATCAAATACACATTATTTTGAAACGTTCGTAACAGCTTCTGTTGCTTCACTTAGTTGTTGACTCGAAGTCGAAACCCTCGAGTCTTTATATTGTATGTCCGCATCCTAAAACAAAACAAAAGACAAAAAGGTTAATTTCTCTAATGGAAATACATAGTGGGGTAAGTAGAGAAACGCCAGTCCAACTAGCCCCAGCCTAACTTATAGAAATAAGAGTAGGGGCTGTAAAAAAATTATAAAACGTAGGATTTCTCAGTCATTTATAATACGTCAAATACGTAAAATAAATAAATACGTCAAAAGTAAACACTTACTTGATAGATGCTTGGCTGCATTCTTACGGGCAAAATAACGAGAAAAATTACGAGTTTTTTATTTTTCAAATTAAAAACAAAGCTTTCGCAAACTTTACTCGATCACTGCACGGCAACTGGTGCTCGCTTCCTTCTTCTTGCCATTTGAAGTACTGCTGTGTGATACTTCGTTTTTAAGATATTGGCAATTGCCCAACTTGCCCCTATGCTCAACCATCCCCGCCCTACCCTACTCTATAATGTTATGGACTAAAATAAAATAATTATAAAAATACAAAAACCCGAATGTGAACAAAATTATTGAAGACAAGTTTACCGCCTGGAAAAATAATCACACAAATATTATAAAGGCTAAAGTTTGTATGTATGTAAGGATGTGAGTGTGTATGTTTGACACACATCCTTACACTTGTTCACGCTTAAACGGGTGAACGGATTTGGATGAAATTTGGTAAGAAAGTAGCTTATACCCTGGATTAACACAAAGGCTACCCTTTGTCCCGGAAAAATGCACGGTTCCTGAGGAACGCGGGTGAACCCGCGGGGCACGTCTAGTATTTATATAAATATAATGTTTATTTTTTACTTTACTAGTTGCAATTGCAACATTAAACTACAATGGTATATAAACTAACGTGGGCGTGATTCATTATATATAGATATGTTACGACTGTCACGAGTCTGAGAGTCTGTCTGTCTGCGAGTGAAAGTTTTTTGTGCCGCGAAACGGAAACCATTGAAATTAGTCGGCATCCAAACTTCAACAGGGACTGCGGCTGGGTAATACCTTCCACATGGAAACCGGTGCTAAATATAGCTTCCACAAAAAGTGAGCCGTTTCTCCGCGAGCTGGACACTGTCGACAAGTACTCTTTGTGTACGCCAGCGACATCAGTGATGATGGTGCGTGCGCGAGTGTGTTAACATCTGGGCTGGGGCTCCCCCCGCCTGCAGCACCAGCGCCGTCAGTGCCGGCTACACGCGCGGCAATCCGCAGTTCGCGTCCTGCCCTCGCTGCGCAAACTTCTGAGGATGGACGTCTTTAATGTCCGAACACTGGTCGAATTTTTCGACGAAATAACTCGTGAGTGTCGTAACATATCTATTTATATTAAACTATAGTATTTACATCAACTTGAATAAACTAAAATTGATCATTTTGTCAGAAGCTTAAAAGACAATTGCTACTGTTTAGTTAAAAGAATTATTTTTTGAAATGGTCTTCTAAAGAACTTCATTTTGACACCTCACTCGATAGGATTTGGTAATTTTTTGATCCGTCGGATATTCAAAATGGCAGCTGTAAGCCGCCATATTAGTTTTCTTGACATTTCATAGAGCACTCTCGTGATCTCTCTCTCTCTGATTTTGATACGTCATTTATCAAAATCCATCAAGCCGTTTAGGCTGTAGGCGCGCCTAAAAAACGTACAAACAAACAAACATACATACAAGCCAAATACATAACCTTGCTCAGTCGGGTAATAAAAAAACTAAATATATATGATCCTATCATGATGAAATTTCAAGAGCTATTCAAGAATATTTCAAAAATATACAACACATGTGGCAACAAAGTATGTTTTAGAACAATATTTTCGTTTCAAGAAGTGATCACGCTCGCGGTATTTTATAAATACGGCCCGCTTCGATCACGTGCTCCCGAAACTTGCAATATTTTCGTTTCAAGAAGTGATCACGCTCGCTGTATTTTATAAATACGGCCCGCTTCGAGCACGTGCTCCCGAAACTTGCAATATTTTCGTTTCAAGAAGTGATCACGCTCGCGGTATTTTATAAATACCGCCCGCTTCGATCACGTGCTCCCGAAACTTGCAATATTTTCGTTTCAAGGAGTGATCACGCTCGCGGTATTTTATAAATACCGCCCGCTTCGAGCACGTGCTCCCGAAACTTGCAATATTTTCGTTTCAAGAAGTGATCACGCTTGCGGTATTTTATAAATACCGCCCGCTTCGAGCACGTGCTCCCGAAACTTGCAATATTTTCGTTTCAAGAAGTGATCACGCTCGCGGTATTTTATAAATACCGCCCGCTTCGATCACGTGCTCACGAAACTTGCAATATTTTCGTTTCAAGAAGTGATCACGCTCGCGGTATTTTATAAATACCGCCCGCTTCGAGCACGTGCTCCCGAAACTTGCAATATTTTCGTTTCAAGAAGTGATCACGCTCGCGGTATTTTATAAATACGGCCCGCTTCGATCACGTGCTTACAAAACTTGCAATATTTTCGTTTCAAGATGTGATCACGCTCGCGGTGTTTTATAAATACGGCCCGCTTCGATCACGTGCTCCCGAAACTTGCAATATTTTCGTTTCAAGAAGTGATCACGCTCGCGGTATTTTATAAATACGGCCCGCTTCGATCACGTGCTTACAAAACTTGCAATATTTTCGTTTCAAGATGTGATCACGCTCGCGGTGTTTTATAAATACGGCCCGCTTCGATCACGTGCTCCCGAAACTTGCAATATTTTCGTTTCAAGAAGTGATCACGCTCGCGGTATTTTATAAATACGTTCCGCTTCGATCATGTGCTCCCGAAACTTGCAATATTTTCGTTTCAAGAAGTGATCACGCTCGCGGTATTTTATAAATACGGTCCGCTTCGAGCACGTGCTCCCGAAACTTGCAATATTTTTGTCATAGTCGGGTTTTAGTTAATTATGTAGATGGGTTATTGTCTTTTCGAGTTTTTTTGTCGGTATTTGTTGTTTCGGTAAAAAACATCGATGCAAGCCTGGACAGTGCACACGGCCTAGATTGGATTGACTTCTATTTTTTTCAATGAATAGTTGTAGTAGTAGTATAATTCTCTTTTGTATGGAAAGACCTATAGAAAGACGAAATTGCATCTGACTCCAGATTCTAGGCCAATGTCTCGGGCGTCATTGGTCTAAGGTTCTTAGTATGCGATATCGACATGTGGACCGATCTCGGGTATCAGAGTTTGTCATGCCGCCCAACGGCCTCAGTCGTGACTTAACGACTGCTATCAGTTGTTAGCCATGGGGACCGACGGCTTAAAAGGATTACAGGTTTTGCCTTACATATTCCGTGAAATTTGCGTTTTGGAAGAAAACGTTTCTACCATACTAAACGTTTTGGAAGAAAACGTTTCTACCATACTAAACCATAACCAAATACAATCATTCTTATTAATCACAGAATAAACTATGTTTATGTCTTTTATTTTTATCATAATTTGAATTAATGAGTGTTTAAATACCGAGATTATGTCGTAACATAATACTATCTCTCAAGTTCGTGTACTGTTAAAATGAAAAATAATAATAAATTAAGAAAAAAACGTACTTACAAACGTTGTTTATTCTGTGTTTAATAAAAAAAGACCAGAATTATTTGATTTGTCTATGATTTAGTATGGTAGAAACGTTTTCTCCCAAAACGAAAATTTCACGAAAAATGTAAGGCAAAACCTGTAGAAGCCGCGTGGGTGCCCTATCCAATTAACGTGCCCTCCAGAGCGACTGGCGATGACAAATAAGCACATAATGGATCCGAGCATCGAACCTGGTGCCGTTGCATCGAAAACGCTCGGCCAACCACGCTCTGGTGAGTATGCTTTAATGATAATAAATGTTTTCTTTGATACCTACTCAATTCACCAAAATAAAAAGAGTATAGACCCAATTATTTCAATATCTACTCATTACTCAGATTTCCACAAGCTTTTATTTCAGAATTTCTCACACACCAGGGCGTCAGACATAGTTTCCGATTAATTACTCGAAAAAATAACAGCAACGCTATACCCGAGAAGAATTACCGACTAGCCGAGCTACCGGATATTTCTTTTAGCTGTCCAAAGAACCCCCCTCATAATGGGGAAGGGGGGTAGATATAAAGATACAGGCCCCCACTTATCCCGGGGTATGGTACCCGGTCCTTTTGCTTTTATAGGGGGTGTGTATAAAACCGAATCGCCGGGTTTAGCGTGCTGGCGTTACGAGCGAGGCGCCCCTAGTCGGTCGCATAATGCCGTGCCACCTCGAGGATATGGTGCCCTGGTACTTATATACAATGTTTAGACTTTCGGACCGACGTTCGGATGGACGATAAAGTTGGAATGGACGTAGTAAAACGAAATTAACGTCTGGAAAATCTGGGCGGCATTTTTGGGCGTTTGTGACCAATTATAGTTTCATGCGTTATTCAAAATATCTGAGCTGCCGGGCATTACGCTATTTCACGTGTTTAAATCTGGATAACCTGTAAAATTTCATCAAAATCGACGCAAAGTTACCTTGCGTAGAGTCGCGTAAAAACTAGTGTAATTCGTAAAGTGATACATCGTTATTAGTGGGTTGATTACGAATGCAATTTTATATCATTTTTTGAATATAAGACTTAATAAAAGAGAATAATTCTCGTTAATAAATTTACAATTTATCGCTTATAAATCTCAGCCATTTTATTAATTTAATATATATATATATATATATATATATATATATATATATAAATAATTATTATATATTATTATTATATATATATATAAATAATTATGATCGTTGATTGTAGCAACCGGGCAATAGAATACAAATATAATAAACTAGCTGTACCCGCGGCGTCGCACGCGTGGTCATTCTCTAGGTTAAAAGTACTCTATGTACTATTCCAAGACCTAAAATACCAATATATTTGATCAAAGTTCCTTTATATATTTGAAAAAAGTTTTTATCGATTGTCAAGTACCCTAGTTTTTAAGTCAAACCCTAAGCTATCCAACAGTGAAAACCGCATCGCAATCGGTTTAGTAGTTTTTACGTGATGCGGAAACAAACAGGAGGAGACGATTAAAAAAAAAGTTCTTGTTCAATAGCTTATTTTAAGTACCATAGACCATTTTTTTAAATTATCTTTTTTGTACAGACTTTTCGTAATTATTGCTTTATTATAAGTATAGATAATTATGATTACTATTGTACATCACAACCACCGATTTCATAAAACCACATAATACTGATAAAAACATGTGTAGAATTTCGTATTTTCCCCGTTAGCTCCACACACGCATATGTGTGGGTTTCATACCTGCTTTGTGGTTTAACCTATTTCCAGGGGAACTCTAAATCCGAAGCGCTGAGCTTCTGCAATTCTTTGTTACCTTTGAGTAGGTACTGTATGTATCGGCTTTCAGTCTGCCACAGAATAAATATTCGTACTAACGTAAGTCTAAGTAAGAGTGAGGAAGAGGGTAGACCATTTTGTCTGCCCGTAAAAACTGATCCACCCGCGGTTACTTCAGTTATTCGTGATCATGGCGCTTGCAACAGTGCCGAAATATCGGGAACACAATAAAAATAGTATCCATGGTAAATATCCCGTTTGTAATGTATTTACTTCTAATTAAGTAATGTCTAGGTAATTCAGAAAAGGGTTGAAATTTCTAAAGATCTTCAGGGAATATTCAGTAACGCCTCTGTCTTCTAAAGTCGCCTCGACATCATCGTTTTTACCCGACTACGGCGAAGCAAAGGAAGGGTTATGTGTTCAAACTAAAAACTTGGTCCGATTTTGACAAGCGAGGTATCAATTCGATTTGTCTTCATCGCAAGAGTGTCTTATGCTATTTTTTACCCGACCTATTTTTACGGGTTTTTTTTTGAACATGTCGGCAATAAGATTGTCCTCAGTAAATAAGTAATGTATTTTGCAATGATATATTTTTAGGGTACCATAGCCAAAAGTGAAAAAGGAACCCTTGTAATTTCGTCATTCCGTCTCTCTGTACATCCGTTCTCAGTATATCACAGTTAGGGAATGCAATCCCGATCTCGCAGGATCTCGATCTCCCGAGATCTCATGTCAGTTTTCGAGATCAATCTCGAAGCATAATATGACGAGATCTCGCTCGAGATTGACGGGATTGGGCGGCAGTAGTCAGCGACGCTACAAACTTCCGTTTATCGGACAGCACCCTCAATACTCTTTGTTTTCTAAGAAGCTATTTCCAAAAATCACCCCTAGAACTAGCGTTCTGCATATGACTGACAGTGTTCTTTTATTGTTTTTGTTGATTTCCAAAAAATACGGGTAATTTGTGAGCAATAATAAAGAATAAAGTATTTTTTCTTTCAATTTATATATTATCTTAATTAACCTCATAATCACAACCAAGCAGTTTTCATCGCTTTCTTGTCATCCGATATTAAACATATTTTTTGAATTTTGAAAACTGTCCGATATGTCGAAAATGCAGAGATCTTGCGAGATTGTAATTTGTATCCTTGCGAGATCTCAAATTTGCGATATCTATTGCATTCCATCACAGCGTCATAAACTTTAGAGGTCATCAAGCCAATTTAATTTAAATGATATTTTACAATTACTGTCCGCGGCTTTGCCCGCGTAGTTATTTGAATATTGTGGGTTAAATGTAACCTATGCGTTATTCCATTACTTAAAATATCTATAAAGTATATACTTCATTTTATCAAAATTTGTTCAGCCATTAAATAGTTTTTGTCGGCTGCTCGGTTTCTACTCATCGGATTAAACTACCAAGTTACACCAGTTTAAGTCCAAACCTAAGCTATCCAACAAGGAAAACCGCATCGCAATCGGTCCTGTTGTTTATATGTGATGCGCGAACAGACAAACACACAGATACGATTCAAAAAAATGTTATTTCTTGTTCAGTAGCTTATTTTAAGTCCCCAGACTTTTTGTAACTTACTGTTTTATTATAAGTATACATTAGTTGGTTTGTTTGTTTATTTGTTTGTCGTATGAGGTAGTGCTGGCCTCTGATGTCAGAGTTTGTCATCTCGCGGAGGGTCTTTGACATGGCTTAACGACTGCTATTAATCAATATTAGCCAGGACCGACAGCTTAACGTGCCCTCCGAAGCACGGAGGGATGGAAACAGCACATAACTCAGAAAAGTCATTGCAGCCTAGGTTTTGAACCCTAAAACCCTAAATTGCACTATAGAACCGTTAGGCCATCATCGCTCTACATTAGTAACGCAGACCAATTAATTTATAGTTCTGTAGTGGTAGGCCTCTTTCGCAAGGGTCCGCCTCGGGAAGTACCACACCTTTGTCACATATTCAACCGGCAAGCAGTAGTGTGTAAACATTTCTGTGTTTCGGTTTGTAGGGCAATGTTTCCAGCGAAATTACTGGGCAATGAGACTTAACAACTAATGTCTCAGAGAGACGAGCGCAATGCAGTGACGCGCAACATTCTGCCACCAAAGTTCTGGGAGGCACTGCAACTGTTATAGTTGTTAAGTAAAGAAATTAAATCACTTAACTTCTTGAATTACTACTTTCATTAAGACTTATTTTGCAACGACGCTACATAAACTTGACATCTTGTTAGAGAGGAGCAGACTAGCCAAAGATATTTTTCATACTCTAACCCGTGCGTTCAAGTTGAAGAGATGGCATTTTTAACACTAGTCAGGCGTGACCTGCCCGTATTTTTTTCGTGTTTCCAGCGGTATTATTTCGAGTTATGTTCAAAAACAGACCACTCAGTTCTTACACAATTTTCACTTACGCTAGGCAAAAAAGTAAGTACCTACATATATTTTAAATAGTACTTCAAAACAGTAGTAATTCAAAACAGGTGTGTTGTTTTTCGTATTAAAACTTATTTTCATTTGGGTTAGAACTTATACCAATTAAGTTTAAAAACGTAAGTATCATATCATACCAAAGGACCAGCCAGCCCTCTCTTCACCGAACTACATTTTATCCACACTTCGCCTGTACCTCAAGATATTAATTTCTCTTTATTACTAGGGCAACATGTGCTTATAAGATGAAGGTAACTATGTTGTTTCATTATTCGGGCGGTACCAGGGGGAGGCCGTATAAAAACGACAATTTCCTAAACGCCGCGCCCGCGCCCGCGCCTCTAGGCGCTCCCTGCTGCTAATTAACTGCCTGGTGGTTATGTCACCCTGGTACCTCTACCCATGTTTGTAGGATGTTTTTTATCTGACAGGTTGACCCTTTTTGATGCAAATGATAGCCGTAGCATGAGATAAATAAGGCAAGCTGCGTTCGTTTTAAGGCGTGAAGCTAATTGTGGTAGAAAAAATGACGAGCGGTTTTGACAACGTTTTATGTACCGTGAAAGCTGCTACAGAATGGTTCTGTTTTCCGGATTTTATATGCCACGGATAAGTACTATAATCATTAATTATACCTACTGCGTTTTTTTAATGCTGTTTATAAACTAACTGAGATAATTTGACTGCGACACATATTGTGTTAGCATTCACGAAAACGGTGCAAAGCCGGGGCGGATGCTAGTTTATTATAATAGTGTAGATATATCCCACAAATAATTATGTAGTTATGTACCTATACGTAATCCTAACAATTCGTAGGATGCGTCCTACAACGTTTGATTTCGAACTTTGTGTCATCGTTTTAAGGTTAGGTTAACGTTATACTGTTTAGTTCGGTATTTGGCCACCATGTGTGCTAGTTTCGTTAATTATTATGATCTGAGGTGGAATGTATGTGTGCTGTAGGTAAGTTTTGTAACTAGACAGTTTTCCTGTAAAATAGTGGGGTTACTGATATCGGTTGGAGTGAACATAACGGAACATAAGGGTTAGACAATAAAATTATTGATTAAAAATACTGTGCTAGATAGAATTGTAACCACAAAAATCAGTAGATTAGTCAGTCAATGATCGTAGGTTATTTAATGCTGATAATTAAATTAAGATATATGGAATATGCCTCACTTCCACTGACTATATAGGAGACACTCAATTCATATTTTAGTTTTTGTGTGGAACAGTGTTGCCAATTTATTTTTATTCGTTTGTTCCAATTCCTATTTACTTTATATTGTATTTTTGTACCTAATGTGTAATTTTTATTATTGTTAATTTTTTATTTTATGTGACATTTCCGTGCGTGACGTCACCTGCCGTTCCCAACGGAAGACCAGCGCTGGTTGTTATTAACCAGCATTATGCTGAGTTGGGGCCGGCTTATGGCAAAAAACTTAAATAACTACTTAGGTACTAAATTATTTCTTCAATGTTTTTATTTTGTGTACTTGTTTTTTGCCATAAATAAAGCTATGTCTATGTCTATGTCTATGTCTATGTTATTTTTTTGCAAATGGCCACTGAATGGAAATCAAAGTGTTAAAATAACATTCCGTCTAGTTTCCTAAATCCAAAAAACATATAGCCATATCCATATGATTTAGGCTGTGTTGAATGTCAGTTAGTCTTTAAACCGCGTTTTTTTAAACCCCTTGCTTATGTTAGATTGACGAGATAAAATGGCGTCTCTTATTTCAGAGCTGTTTACAACTGATGATTTCCAAATTAAGTCACCAAATAGTTGCTTATAAGTTATAATTATCGGTCATTTCGCTAATTGTACGACGTTCAGTGTATTGAGTGCGGTATACAGCTTCGTATGCATACAGAATGCTACGGTTGATGCGAATATGTTTAAGACATGCTGTACTTTTGTGTTGAGGGGGAAGTAGGAAGATGGAATAGGTAGGGAATATCCTACCTATTCCTTTTTTGGTAATTATAACAATATTTAAATAGTTTAATTACCTATAACAGTTCTGTATTAGCAAAGTTTCTAATACTTAAGTGTACTTAGGCAAAATCATTGTTTTTTTTTTCAATACTAGTGTTTTTATAACAACTCCCGTGTCAGTTTACTAGGATAACATGTATGGCTGGATATATCTTTAGGTCAAATCTTGCATCGTTAAAATTAACAACTTTTGAAAAGAAAAATCAGTTGATTTCAATTGTTCAGCAAAATAACGAGAATAAGTTCGGGAAAAAGATTTTAAAAAGTTGCAGAAGAACCGATAAAAAAACAGTACAACACGGACAGGTTAAATAAACATACTTCAAAGACGGTCCACAATTGAAGTAGTGAAAACCAGGCCCGCAGCCAGGGTTCATGTTTGGGGGAGATGACATTTTCAGAAAGTGTTTATATCAATGTGGAAAATTAAATGGATATGCCAAAAAATTGCAAAACATGCATTGATATTATTATGGTCAATAGTACGAGAAAAGCGAGCGTGAAAATTTGTAGCTATTCCTATCAGTACTCAAATAAAATATAGTAATAACAATGTAGAATCTAGATTTGATCTGATTTGAGCTTTATTTTAAGTTGGATATTAAAACATACTTTACTCCAAATAATGTGAATTAAAATCTGTATTGATGAGAGCAAGAAACGCGAGCGCAGCGTGCAAGCTCGAAAAAATTGCGCCATTTCTGTTAGTGTTGAAAATTAATAATTTGAAATCATACTATAATAAAAACTTATCAAAGTGCCAAGTAGGTAATTAGTGTCAAAAATAAGCGCAAGAGAAACTGTTTACCAACGCAATGGAGGATATGTTCAAAATTTTGGATTGGAAGGGAATGGGCATCAACATAAACGGTGAGTACATCTCACACTTGAGATTCGCAGACGATATTGTCCTAATGGTGGAGTCGCTGCAAGAGTTGCAACAAATGCTGACCAGCCTATCAGATGCCTCCCGACGTATTGGCCTCGACAAAACAAAATTGATGATAAATCAACACATTACACCGGAACCAATAGTCGTTAGTGGCATGCCTCTCGAATTTGTGCAGGAGTATGTCTACCTAGGACAAACTCTTATGTTGGCCAAAAATAACTTTGAGAAGGAAGCTGATAGGCGGATTCGGCTGGGCTGGGCAGCATTTGGAAAATTTCGTCATGTCTTCTTGTCGCCCATCCCACAGTGCCTAACGACGAAAGTCTTCGACCAGTGCGTCCTACTCGTAATGACATACGGAGCCGAAACGTGGGCACTGACTGTGAGACTGGTCCACAAGTTTCAGGTCGCTCAGTGAGCTATGGAACGGGCTATGCTCGGGGTTTCTCTAAGGGATCACATCCGAAACGAGGTGATCCGGCAGAGAACGAAAGTCATCGACATAGCTCAAAGAATTAGCAAACTGAAGTGGCAATGGGCCGGTCACATTAGTCGAAGAACCGATAATCGGTGGGGTAAACGAGTTCTAGAGTGGAGACCACGTAAAGGCAAACGTAGTGTAGGATGCCCTCCGGCCAGATGGAGTGACGATTTACGCAAAGTAGCTGGCAGCAATTACATTAGAAGAGCTGAAGACTGGGCTCAGTGGTGCGCATTGGGAGAGGCCTATGCCCAGCAGTGGACTAATGCAGGCTATTGATGAAGCACAAGAAAAGCGAGCGCGAAAATTTAAAGGTTTTCTATCAATTAATGTATAGGGCGAGTTTTCTATCAATGAATGTTTAAGGCGTCATAAGTTATTTTTATTGTTATTAAAATACTAGTAGGTAATTAGTGTCAAATAAGCGCAAGCGAAGCGAGCGCAAAAAAAAAAAAGGTTTTCTATCCATTAATATATAGCTCGACATAAGATATGTTTATTGTTTTTTAAATGCTTTCGGATACATAAATAAACAGTCCACTATATACAACCCCCCCCCCCCCCTAGCTATGACCATGGTGAAAATGAACTGGAAGAACCGGAAGGCTACATCTTCGTATTTTCTTTCTTCACTGGTGCTATTGCTATAATAGAGGTACTAGGTATTCTTTGAGAGTGTTTGTCTGCCCTTGTCGGAAGCACCACCTCCTGTGATTTATGACTACTTAGTACAAGCTCGAGTGTATTGTAGTATTTTATGAGATATACTACGATAAGGTAGCTTAAAAAAACTTTCTGTATGTGAGGAAACTCCATACAAAAGTCAGAAGTGGTCTAAAATTCATTTATTTTTGTAGACTAATTCAAAAAAACATGATTTCACTTCTCGTGCTTCTAAAGTTCTTGTGAATGCTGCGTGTAGGCGACATAAAACTGAAATTTATGCTCTAGTGCAACCAGTCGATCATCGGGTGGCGATGTATCTAACATTGCGCACTACCACGCGCATACTGCGCGTGAAATGGATGGCGTGGATGGATTTTCAAGCAAATGGATAGAAGTGTTTTACTTCTCTAATTCTCTATGGTTTCCGACCCGAGCCTAGTAATTAAAGTAAAAAATTAAAAAAATACTTGCGGGAAAGAAGCTCTCATCTTTTCTTAGCGGTATTTAAATTAAATTAAATCACTGTTAAATTTCTTCGCAATCAAAGTGAAAAGCAGAGTGAAAGTGTAAACTCGTCAAACACAAAGTGTTTTATTGTAAATAGACAAAATCATAGCACTTTTATAAGTCAAAATTAACATCTCATGAACAATTTCAAATACATAAGGTATTATAAATACATTAAAATTTCGCTAAAAAGCATTGAGTTTGAAAAGGAAATTTCCCTTTCATGTGCCAACAGAGTTAAATTTCACACTGGAAAAGGAAATACCCTTCTGACTCTACCGGTGCTTCGGAAATACGCCCGTTAGAGAAGAGAGCACCAAGAAACTCGACGGTGATGTTTTACAAATGTCAGAAATTATACTAAAACATATTTAAATAACAAATATAAAAGATAAAAGTGACAATGAGATGTCCCACAATCATCAAACAATCGAACTGGGAAAAATAAAGTAAAAATTCTAACTAAGTATATTGTATAAAACACCGTGACATCATGTCATCGTGTCTCATGGCATGTTGTTGTCATGAGACATCTCACAAAGTACTTTGAACATTTTATTCACTTAAAGTAAACATAGAAGTGATCACTTATTATTATCATGGAGCTTCATTTTTATTATTATCAGGCCATGCATTTTTGTCATTAATATAATCATTTACATTGTAATATGCTTTCTTTATGAGATTATTCAAAATTCAAATTCAAAATTATTTATTGACGGACAATAAAAATCCATGTGTTCGTAGAAAATCTTAAAAGCTATTGTTATTAATAGTAAAAGTGTTAGATTAACTTTAAAAAAAGTTTTAAACCTATGTATTCATAATTATTGATCAATGCTGTCAGGTAACTTATTAAAAACGCGTATACAGTGTTATATGAACCACTAACCACATCTTTAATAGAAATCCAGACAATTTCAGTTTATTATCATTTATGGTATTAAAATTATAAACATCCCTATTTTTAAGAAAGGTATTAATATTCTTCTGAACACACATTATATTTTCATCTTATATATACTTTATACACAACTTAACTAATAACTTATTAATTTACAATTAAAACTGATTATATACAAAACCCAAAATGATAACTGTTTACAAATGAATAAATATTTTCATATTTATTTAAGTTCTTATATATTGACAGGCCACTGTAAGAATATTGATCTATTTGAAACGTTCCGTCAGAGAATCGCGAGTTTTCATATTGTATATGGAACGAATTGCTCTCGTTTATAAAACAAGGCATTATTTATCCTCGATTTCAAAACGGGATCTAAAGTGAAAAAAATATCGCAATAGATCCGATATGGATATTAGCACTGGATCTAACAAGAATGATTCGACTTCAATATCTAACCTTACCTTTGGCTCGGGCGGATAAATGTCTCGGATATGTTTTATGCACTTGATTAGTTGAATTCACCGCACCTGAAAATTTACAATTCAAAGTTAATTGTTTTAAAGGACCAATTCATGAATGATAGTGATGATTAAGCCATAGATATAAGATTTATAAATAAACCATAGATAACTTGGAATTACACACAGACGTAGAGAGCACACAGACTACCTCCAGTCCGTAGCTTTCCCGTTATCTCACGCAATCTTTTTAATTTCCCAAAAAAAAGGCTATGTCCATCTGGGCCTGCAGTCTCGACATACGAGTAGATAGAGATTCAGATGCAAAGCAACGAGTATGCCGAAACTGCAGGCCCAGGGAATAGTTACGCTTGAGCTATTAGTGAAAAAAAACCAGGATCGCATCAGTAGTTCATTACCTACAAATATACATACATACTTACAAACAACTTTACTATATTAAAATGTTAGTAGATAGTGTAGATTGTATTTAGGTATATTACATTTGACATTTACATTTCTGTTTGATATTCTTCATGGTGAAACCACTGTACATTATATAGTCCTACGGACAGTAGTGTATCGAGGAGTAAAAGGCCGAATTAACGCTTGCGATGTGGGGGCCGGGAGGCAGGGGTCTCAGAGTGGTTTTGAAAAGAAGGCTACGAGCAAGTACCGCGCATGAAATACCTTCACGTAAAAATGCGAGAAAGAGAGAGCGTGCTGTGCAAGTGAGATGCCAGTACCACAAATAGTTTGGATCAAAGAGTATAACCTAGTAATATAGGCATATCTATACTTACAATAAAGTAATAAGTACGAAAAAGTCTGTACAAAGATAATTTCATAAAATGGTCTAGTATACTTAAAAAAGCTACTGTATAAGAATATAGTATGTTAAAAAATCGTGTCTGTTTGTCTGTATGTTTGTTTGTTCGCGTATCACGTAAAAACTATTGGACCGATTCCTTTTGGACTGTTGGATAGCTTATGGTTTGAGTTAAAAACTGATGTACTTGGTATCTCAATCCGATGAGCAGAAGCCGAGCAACCGATAAAAACTTTTTGACGGCTGAAGGAATTTTGATCAAATGTTGGTATATTGGAATTTTAGGAGTTGGAAGCTAGTATATAAATATATCAAGATTGGACTTTTTAGTTCAATTTTGACCAACATTTGGGCTTGCGATCCAAAAAAAAACTTAATTTTTCTGTCAAACGTTCGACAACGCATCCAGCCCGTTTAAATGTCAAATATTTATGATTGTGTCAGTCTGTTTTTGTTCGGTTGTGCTTGCGTGCTTCTCTCCAGCAGCGGGCCTCCTGGCATATCACCTACCCTGCCCTGACAAAATAGCCCCTACATATTGCAGTGTGTATGGATGTTAGAATGACTCCACATACTCACAAAATATATCGGTTTTTTTACTTCCATCTGATACCGAAAGGAATACACTCAAATAACCTAGGCATCGAGTAGTTATATTATCTTCCGCGGCTTTGCCCGCGTGGACCTTTTTCTGGGAAAAAGCAGCCTAATGTATTCCAGGGCCAAAAATAGGATAAAGTACAATTTACCAAATTTCACAGATTGACCGACTCATTGGATTGAGATACAAAGTAGGTAGGTACATTAGTGTTAAAGTCAAAACCTTAGTTTTCCATTAACCAACAGTAAAAACCGCATTTTAATCGGTTAAGTAGTTTTTACGTCATGTGCGAACATAAAGTCAATATTTAAAAAAAAAACTGTAGCATATTTTAAATTCCTTAGTCATTTTTTTTATTACTTCTTTGTATTAACCCTTTGTTACGTACTGCTTTACAGTAAGTACTAGCTGTGCCCGCGGCTTTGCCCACGTGGTCATTTCTTTGGGTTAAAAGTAACCTACCTTTTATTCAAGGGCCAAAAGTAGGCAAGTTACTATAAAATACAAAATACCAAATTTCGTTCAGCCGTCGGACATAATTTTATCAATGGATCGGCTTCTGTTGTGTGTTGTCAGAAATAAATGTATTTTCTTTCTTTCTTTTTCTTTCTTCTAAAATACTTTCTTTTTTTTACCAAACCCTAACCTAACAGTGTAAACCGCATCGCACTCGCGTTTTTACCAAACCCTAACCTAACAGTGTAAACCGCATCGCACTCGCGTTTTTACCAAACCCTAACCTAACAGTGTAAACCGCATCGCACTCGCGTTTTTACCAAACCCTAACCTAACAGTGTAAACCGCATCGCACTTTTACGCGTTTTTACGTGACGCACGAACAGACAAAATATACACACAGACAAAATTTATAAAAATGTTATAAGATTATAACATTTTAAAAATCATTATTTTTATTATAGTTATTACAAAGCTATTCTGATAAAGTCATATCCCTCCTTTTTTGTAGCCGGATAAAGACCCGCCAGTAGCAACAGCAACCCTTGGTCTCGGAATGACATTAGCCATCAAACTCGAAAACAATGCTTCGATACACTACTGTCGTAGGTTATGTACTGTGGTAAATCTATGGTTCCACAAAGTTTGAAATCCAGCCTTGTTTAAAACAGTTTTTAGGCTATCTCTGAAAATGGAGCACATTTATTCGGGTATAATCCTTTATCGAATATTATATTTCAGCGATTTTGTAAATGAAATGAAAATATAAAAGAGAGCCAATGGCCAAACCTGCGCTTTTAAGCCGGTCGATCAACTCTGCAACAATGCCTTTATACATATACCTACCTACAATAATAATTAAGTATGTTACTATACAGGTTAGTATATAGGTAGGTGGTGACATATTGTTTTTCACTTTTATTCAAATATTTCTAACTAAAATCGATTAAAAGTCAAGAAAATAACACTTTAAATCGATTTTAAGTAGTTTTTTTTCAAAATCCTTGAATAAAGTTTGAAACCTCTAGATGGATTTCAAAGACCACATCTTCTTATCTTTAACGGTTATCATACCGACCTATTTCACTCTTGAGCCATGTCTATAAGTCATGTTTCACTCTTGAGCCATGTCTATAAGTCATGTTTCACTCTTGAGCCATGTCTATAAGTCATGTTTCACTCTTGAGCCATGTCTATAAGTCATGTTCGAGGGTCATCTCAAATCGTCTCGCAAGAAGACTTGACGAATTCCAGACTCCTGAACAGGCCGGGTCGTGTTGGATTTAGCACCGTAGACCACATACACACAGTGAGGCAGGTTATACAGAAGTCTGAAGAGTATAACCAGCCCCTGTGTCTTGCTTTTGTGGACTATGAGAAAGCCTTTGACTCTGTTGAAACTTGGAAGGTTCTGGAGTCTTTGCAGCGGTGTCAAGTGGACTCATGGAAGTGCTGAGGTTTCCGCATGACGCCGCGACTATGAGTGTCCAAGTACAAAACCAGCAGTCTAAACATATCCTATTGCGCAGGGGAGTGAGACAGGGGGATGTTATATCCCCAAAACTGTTCCCTTGCCTTGGAAGATGTGTTTAAGACGCTGGATTGGAAAGGAATGGGCATTATTATATTTGGGGAGAATATCTCATACTTACGACTTGCCGATGATATCGTCCTAATGGCGGAGTCGCTGCAAAACTTGCGAAGCATGCTGACCAACCGTGATGATGCTTCACGACGACGCATCAGTCTCGGAATGAACATAGATAATATCATGTTTAACGATCTTATTGACCCGAAACTGATTGCAGTCAATGGTGTACCTCTTGAAGTTGTCCAACAATATGTTTACCTTGGGCAAATATTGCAATTAGCTATGAACAACTTTGAGACGGAAGCCAACAAAAAGAATTCAGCTGGGTTGGGCAGCATTTGGCAAGCTTCGTCAAGTCTTCTCTTCGAACATACCACAATGCCTGAAGATAAGTCTTCAATCAGTGCGTCCTAGTCATGACCTACGGAGCCAAAACGTGTACACTCACGGTCAAAGTAGTCCACAAATGTAAGGTCGCTTAGCGAGCTATGGAGAGAGCTATTCTTGGAGTTTCTCTGAATATCCGACAGAGAAGGTTAGCGACGTAGCTCTTAGAATAAGCAAGTTAAAGTGGCAGTGGGCTGGTCACATTTCTTAAAGAACCGATATAAACTGTTGGGGCAGACTGTTCGGGTCAGATGAGTTCTCGAGTGGAGAAATATAACTAGAAAACTAGTTTACTTGGTATCTCAATCCGATGAGAAGAAGTCGACCAATCGATAAAAAACATTTGACGTCAGAACGAAGTTTGATTATATTGGTACTTTTAGTTCTTATATCCCAGAAAAAATACTCCGTGTGGAACCCGTGGCTTTCCCCACGGAGTCAGCTATTATATAGACAAAAATACTCCGTGGGGAACCCGTGGCTTTCCCCACGGAGTCAGCTATTATATAGACAAAAATACTCCGTGGGGAACCCGTGGCTTTCCCCACGGAGTCAGCTATTATATAGACAAAAATACTCCGTGGGGAAAGCCACGGGCTCATCTATTATATAGACAAAAATAAACATACCTACCTCAAAATGTTTTCATTTTCCTCTTGTGCTGTCACTGATTTGAATAAAAAAGTATTCCCCCAAAATTTTACAGGTAGTTAAAGGTAGTGTGTGCCTTTAGCACCGTATACTTAAGTACTTCATCTATATGGCTTCCTGGTACATACAATTGGTAAGGTATGTGTTTATGTATCAGTTTAATTGTGTGCGTGAGGTAATTGCATCGTATAGCTTATAGGTAGACGTAGATTCGAATTGATTTCCCGATTAAGAGCTACGTAAATGGTCAAGATTGTCGCGACTGGATAATATTGATGGTTTGATGAGTCTTAGTCGATGCTTTATGCAGATGGAGGTTTTTTATTGGACACTAGCAGAGCTGCGCCTCTTGGCTTCACCCGACATTTTACTGGATAACAAGTAGGTAAGAAATCCTAAGAATTTGTTTTTCCGGTACATAGGTTAGTAGCACCTAAGGTTACGTACCTCAAAGTTTTTCGAAAATCTCTGAATTTTGTGTGTAAATTTTATATATCAAAGGAGCCTCTTGATAATATTGATTGTTATTTTCTAAAGCGATTTTCCTTTTTGGTCCAATAAACTATATTTTTAATCGACTTCACAAAAGGATGAGGTTCTATGTTATTTTTTAATGGATGTTCAACGATTTATCCGTCAATTACGGACCGATTTTGTAAATTATCGTTTTGTTCGAAAGGGTATACTTTCGAGATGTCTCTATATACATTTTATCAAAATTGGATCCGTTTTTTTTATTTAGTAGTTAATCTACCTGAAGTTGATTTTTTGTACCATGGTACGAAAAACATACCACTTTTTTGTACAGCAATTGTTGAGATAGAACGACAGCTTTGCCACAGCAATAGGGTTTTAATATTTTGGGTACAGAAAACTAAAAAGTAAACCAAGAAAAAAATAACTCAATGGAAGTTACTGAAAAGTACGAATTTCCCAACTTTTTCAACCAGTTTTCCAACAATTGACCGTGTATAAAAAAAACCTATCGATTCACAACCAGGCGATCAGAATGTGCGTGTAGTGTCAATGATGCATTCGGTGTGAGGCTAGGGGGCAGGGGGCCGCCCCTGACGCACCGACCCGGCCTAGCCAGGGCTTGGCAGCCAGTGTGCGTCGAACCTTACAGCGGAGTGGACACGCGCGTACTTCCCGCGCCAACTTGCTCGCGAATCTCGATCTTTTAAACCAAACATTTCCTAAATTTCACTCCTTCAAAGGTTGGTTTCTTTGTGCTTTGACTAGTTTCAAAACCTGTGATCCATTTGTTTCAAATCGCGGTGTTGACAAGTTTGCAAAGTGCAGGTTTGCATAGAGGAATGGTCATAGGAGCTCAATGAGTAAGTAGGCCTTGGCGTTAGCGGCAAAAAATGCAATTAGCTTAGCGATGGCTAAGTTTCCTTTGTCACGAGAAACGTACCATTGTTTTAGTATTATTAGGTAGCCTAGGTCTTCTAGATTATAGACAGTTTCCTGGAGGCTTTTTATATGGCTTGAAGGTTGTTTACAGCGTCGTTTTCTTGTTAAGTTATCGCTTAAGTTAGAACTAAGCGCGCCTTCAAGTTGCGCGTTTTTACGCACTAAAGTATGTTTCGCGTTAAAGTTAGAGTTAAGTGCAGTCTGAAGTTGGTATCTAAATGTATTGGACTTAATTATGAATCAATTTAATAGCAGGTATTAGTACAAATTACAAAGTAAGAATGTTACTCGCTTTTTAAACCTTGTATGCTCTGAAATTCACGTTAAGTTGGAGTTAAGTGAAAGAATCGTGAAATTGGTTACTTAAGATTTTGGGCGATTTCACCACTAAATCGTTCTAGCTAAAAGATAAACTGCTTTTTTTGCGATATTGTATTTCGAAGTAAATAATGCAATTTTTGAATAGAATGAGTTAGAGTAAGTATAAAAATATGGTCAAATTAAACTAAGTAAACTAATGGTGTTTTTTTCTAGCTTGGTATTAGCAGCAATAAGGTACTCTTTATAATTCTGGCTAGTCGCGGACACTTTTCATTCATAAATACGAACAAAAATCACTTTTTTCAGTAAATTTAAACAACTGTTTTTATTATTTTTATGTTGATTTTCTTGTTAATTGGCACCATTACCACTTAATTAATAAAAGTACATTGCAAGTAATCATACCCCATTGGTCAATCTTATCTGAATATAGATTAATCGTATCTATATCTATTTATAATAAAGCAGTTATTAACAAAAGTTTGTACAATGAAGATAGTAAACGTAATAGTCTAGGGGACTTAAAATAAGCTACTGAAACAAGAAATGATGCTGTCAGTCTGCTTGTTCGCGTATGACATAAAAACTTCTGGACCGATTGGGATGCGGTTTTCACTGTTAGATAGACGAGTAGAAGTCGAGCCATCGATAAAAAACCATTTGACGTCTGAAGTTTGATGATATTGATACTTTTGGTTCTGGAATAACACATTAATGACCTCGCGGGCAAAGCTGCGTTCACGGCTAGTACAATATAAGATAACTAACTTTAATATCATATCAACAAGATAACATTCGAAACTATTGGCAGAAAGCTTCTACTGAAGTAAATAGAGAATTTTAAAAGGAAAAAATGGAAGTTACTCACGTATATTAGTTGAATTGTTCCAAATATAGTTTCGAGCACATCCAGTGCTATTTCTCAAGGTGCTCGCGGACTTGTCCAGCCTCGCACAACCGATGTGCAGAGCACCGGTTGGTCCTTTTCAAAACCACGTTGGTTTTCATAATAAATAATATTTTTTTCATAATAAATAGAGAATTCTTGTCGCTAAAAAGGTATGCACGTACGTGTTCCTCCTTACGTATCCTGTAAGTAAGCCTTTAAAGATATTGCAATTTTAACTCTGCACTTACATCTTTGAAGTAGGAATATTTGTACGAAAACATTCTGACTAGTATACCCGAGCCAAAGACCTGTTTCCGCGGAATAAAAGAAATGGCGAAAGGCTTGTTTTCAACCATGTACCGAAAACGGCTCTGTTCCATAAAAACTGTTATGTGTATCAAAATTTGTAATAAAACACCATTATCAATCAAAGATCTCCCTTTTGGAATGTTTCGTACGAAATTTAAATTATGGCTTGTGGAAAATGATTTTTATTCTATACCGGCTTTGCCCGCGGGGTCATTTCATTTAAAAGTAGCCCTTACGTGTTATTCTAGGATCAAAAGTACCTAGAAAGTACAATATACTACATTTATTCAAAATTCGTTCGGCCGTCATATAGTTTTTTATCGATTGCTCGACATCTAATCATCGGATTAAGATACCAAGTACCCCATTCTAAACTATTCAACAGTGAAAACCGCATCGAAATCGGCCCAGTAGTTTTTATGCCATAAACGATTAAGACAAATAGACAGACACGATATTAAAAAATGTTATATTCTTGTTCAATAGCCTATTTTAAGAAACCTAAACCATTTTTTTTAAAATTATCTTCTTTGTACAATTTTTTTGGTACCTACTGCTTTATTATACATAAGTTTGACTACATAGAAGTGACTTACTAAAGGAATAACTGTATCAATTTAGACATTATAAATGTAACCGACTTACTATTTTTCTACTATGACACTTATAAATTTTGATTTGTATTTTACCTATTCTTAATTATGACATTTATCAATTTTAGTTTTCATTTTATTATTAAGTACTTATTATTTCCAAATCCAATGTATTTTTGTTTTAATTATATTATGATTTCACATGCCAGCTAATGGCAAAATAGAAGGACTATAGTATTAATTTAACATAATTATATAATTGTATATTTTGTGGCATATTTTCATTTCATTTCACCTAATTAAATACATGCATAACCCTGTTTATAATTTGGAAGGGAGTGAACGCGACGTAGCTGTATCAGATTCTTGCCGTTTATTGTTATCTGACTGCACGGTACCTTTGCATAATTATCTAGGTGACAAGTTGCATGGAATAATCATATCACTTTAAGTAGATACTAGTTTTTAGCAATAGGCTATTTGATAAATATTTGAATTCTCGATACTGAATTTTGATACATTAAGTTAGGGTTAAGTTAGTATTAAGTTAACTTATATTATTAGATCCCGTGTGAAGAAGTATCTTAATTTTAAATTAGCTGTTTACGTTCACAGAATATGAGGGACAAAGGGATTTTGTATCAAATTACTATGTCAAATGAAATGTTAATATTTAATCGTCATTTTAACATGTACCGCGTTAACTGATAATCTTATCTGTTGTTATCATTTCCCCATAAGTATGGGACAGTAGTTCTGGATTGGCTACTAGGCTCGCAGAATTCAGCAAGAGTTGCACCTTTTGAAAGTAATTTCAGAGTGCGAGCGCGTCGATATAATCGAATCGTTCACGGTGCTTGCCGCTGATAACGTACGCCTATTGTGCTATGCTACCCTGGTGGCTGCTGCCGAGTTTTATTACCATCCTGGTAGTATTTAAAGAAAGTTATGGAGGCCAAGTATCGCAAAGAATAAAACTCAAAACTTAAAAATGAGTTATTGTAAATAGGGAACATAAATTAATCAAAATGTCTCTTGAGCAAGGATAAACTATACCCACTTTGAGTTTGAAAAGGAAAGATACGGGAGCACATAACGTAGTTTTATTTTGTTGAATTGAAATAAAGGAAAATTCTCACTACAAGAATGTGCTGGGTAAAATGAAACATTGGCTTGTTTTACTAACTTTGGCATATTTTCCATCACTACAGGAATGTGCTGGGTAAAATCAAACATTGGCTGGTTTTACCAACTTAGGCCTATTTTCCATCACTACAGGAATGTGCTGGGTAAAATCAAACATTGGCTGGTTTTACCAACTTAGGCCTATTTTCCATCAATACAGGAATGTGTTGGGTCATTGGCTGGTTTTACCAACTTAGGCCTATTTTCCATCACTACAGGAATGTGCTGGGTAAAATCAATCATTGGCTGGTTTTATCAACTTAGGCCTATTTTCCATCAATACAGGAATGTGTTGGGTCATTGGCTTGTTTTACCAACTTAGGCCTATTTTCCATCAATACAGGAATGTGCTGGGTAAAATCAAACATTGGCTGGTTTTACCAACTTAGGCCTATTTTCCATCAATACAGGAATGTGCTGGGTAAAATCAAACATTGGCTGGTTTTAATCATTATTATTTATTTTAAATTGTACTTGTACAAATTCTCGAATAATTTCATTTAATTATATCTCAATACTTGACTGACTTTGACTAAAATTATTTAATTATAAAGATGATGGCAAGCTGTCAGTGTTTACAGGTTTTATCGTTTGTTACAAATTTTCAGAATTAGAAAAACACGATTGCGCTCTTGAGGTCTTGAGTCGATTTCATTGCTCGCGAGTGTACATAGAAGTAATATCTCTTTATCTATCTCAAAGTATGGAGACATTTTCATCATTTATTGTTGACTTTTTAGATGAGAATGTTTTATTATTCGAATTCAATTGTTTATGTATGTTATTAGTTCAATTAAGGTCGATGACCGGCATATTTTGTTTATTATAAATTGCAAAAAACAATAAAAGTAAGTTAACGTGCGAAAATTATTCGTAGAATTGACAGTACTAATTGCTAACTAGCGGAGTCCGCGTTTAGACCCGCGTTGTCATTTCTCTGGGCTAGAAGTATCCCGTTATAGGACCAAAAGTACCTATAAAGTATCAAATGCCAAATTTCGATTAGCCGTCAGATAGTTTTTTATTGATTGCTCGGCTTCTTGTCATCGGATAAGATACCAAGTACCCCAGTTTTGAAGTCAAGCTATCCAACAATGAAAACCAAATCGCATTCGGTAAAGTAGTTTTTAAGTTATGCGAGAACAAACGAACAGACACTGATTAAAAAAAAATTGTTCAGTATCTTAGTTTATGTCCCATATACCATTTTTTTTACTATCTTCATTATACAGACTTTTTGTTACCAACTGCTTTATAATATCTATATAGAAGATAGATAGTTTTTCAACATAATATGACCTTCATTAGATAAAATAAATCATATCTAATAATTTTATAATAATTTTAATGCTAAACAGGCGTTAAATAATAAGAAAAAAGTTGTTTAAATGTTTTTCTTGTTGTTAAACAATACATAAAAATAATCACACTTTAAAAAACTTCAGTTTAAAGGAATTAAAACCTAAGCTACATTAGTACTTTTGCGTTAACATATAACGAAAAAAGTATGAAAGCACTGAAAGTTACATAACTATACGTTAACATTACATAATTACTTACTACTTTACTTTAATTATTCATCAAAGCTCAAGTCTAAACATAAAGGCTAGATACACAACCTCCACTGTCCCGATTAGTCACGTGTCCCGTTTAATCAGTGTTTTTAAATAAAAACCGGGACTCGTCTCCCCTGGACAATGCGGGGCCGTTATATGTGTAATCCGAGCTCCTAACGACCGCTACTTGCACCGTAGCGTATCAATTTATATATTTTATTAAAACTCTTAGATTAAAACTAGCTTGAAAGCTAAAAAAAAAAAACTTATGACAATAAATTATGTACTGTTAGAATGTGTTTATCAAGGCCTTCAATTTGATAACCATATTCTAATTGAAAATGTACCGATACTGCGTTTGTTACTCGGAGGGATGTAAGGATTCTAACGATACCCTATCCGTCTTCATCTATTTAAGCATATAAAGTTTTTTACATTTGAAAATGGAGCCACCATATTGAAAATTTTTAATTAAAAAAATAGCCTATGTTACTTGGATATGTAAGGATTCTAACGATATCCTATGTGTCTAAATTTGTTCAGGCATTTAAAAGAATATATATTTTAAATTCTCTACATCAGCAGTATGGCACCATCTACAAAAGCGAAAAAGATAAATAATTTGTAATATGGGTATCAAATTGAAGTCCTTGAGAAGCACATTCCAATTCTATATAAATTTATTGACCTACGTTATTTTTTGGCATGGCAGACGTGTTTTTTTAACTTTTAAGCTGATTATCCTATTTTGCAGCAGTGTTATATAAAGAGTCTGTTTTTTGTTTCTGTAGATTTCACGCTCGCTAATTCTTATAAATTTTACACAGAAAAAAAAGACTAATTTCAAAAAAACAGGCTCAACAAGGTTATGTGTATCCACGACATAGAAAATCCTAATGTGGGGTATTTGTTTTTACCCGACTGAGCGAAGGGTATTGTGTGTATCAGCCTATGTATGTATGTATGTATGTATGTATGTATGTATGTATGTATGTATGTATGTATGTATGTATGTATGTATGTATGTATGTATGTATGTATGTATGTATGTATTTATGTGTGTATGTATGTTCCTTCGTGGCACTATATATTATAGAACAAACGCGTGGACCGATTTTGATGAATCTTACGTCAATCGTTTGTCTTAATCTTACGAGTGTCACTAAAGACTCAAAATTCAATATGGCGACAACCAGACGCCATTACGTGAAAAAGAAAAATAAAGTCGACTAACTGTGTTAAGTGGGGCATCATTGAATATTTGAAAATCATCTTCAGGTTTCTCTTATCATTTTTCATTTCAAATGACCATTTAGAATCTATAACGATTTGAAGTTGGTTAGCAACCATTTTCAGTCAGATTTTTTCCGTGTGCATAAATTTTCTTTAAAAATGTTACCTGCATTTGACACACTTCTATGTAACACGCTAATCTGCAGACCAGGCGCACAGCTAATAAAAAAGGTGCGATACTGCCACCGTGCCCAAACCCATTAGACGGCCTTGCTGTTATCGTAGTTTTTTTTTTTTTTTTTTTTTTTTTTTTTTTAGAAAGGATATGTGCTGTTGGTCTATAACTGACCTCTACAGCGTCACCGGACGGTGGGGCGGGCGCAAAAGCGCTCCGCCGCAATGCGTGACGCAGAAGGCGCACGCCAAAGTTAAGTTTTTGGCCACTTGCTCAAGGGCACCCAGGGGGTACGAACCTCGGCTTGGACAGTTGCCATTGATTACTTGGGGAGTATCGAACTAAAGGAGTATCGAACTAAATGAACCAGTCATACGAACCTACACTCCTTTTATACATACAGGATCGTCCGGTAATAGTGCGCAATATTTGAAATTTATTTATGTACTCGTGGAACGCGAAGGCTTGTGCTATTATTTATTCTGTGGCGAAATACTTGTTAATTTTCGGTCGCCATATTGAATTTTCGGTAGCAAAATATATTTATTATTGCGTATGAAGCGATGATGTAAGACTTCCCAACTGTATTTTTGAAATTCCTTAAACGAAATGTAGACGTATTTAGTCGTAAAAATACGCAAAATGCAATATTTCGTTTTAGGTATGCATTTTGAAAAATAATTACTATTGGAAACCTAGATAAATACAGTCTGAATCCGAATAATCCATATATAAAACTGAAACGTTGTCTGTTTGTTTGTTTGTTTGGGGAGCATTCACGCGATAACGGCCGGACGGATTTTGATGAAATTTGTATAGCTTATACCCCGTAATAAAACATATCATACTTTTTTTCCCGGTAAATTGTAAGTTTCCACGGGAAAACTGGAAAACGTTGATTACTCACTGCAAGGAACGGTTGCCATCACAGAATGGTCTGTGGTTGCCATGGAAACGAAATAACAAGTCTGTCAAAAAACATCATGAGCATTGGTGCTATACCTACTTTTGCATTGGTTTTTAATATCCTAGAAGAAAATAGGATGTTTTTTTCGCGATAAACAGTAGACCACGCGTACGAAGTGAGGGCGGGAAAACTAGTATCATAATAAGGTGGAAATTCAATCACAAATGACGTTGGAATTACGTTTGTATGGACAATTCAGCCTCCGCCCCGGCGCGGCGGCTCAATACGTGCGGTACATGTGGTTACCAAAACTCAGTACGAAAACCGGGTTATGCGCGCGCACATGAACTGAGCCTTTTAAGAAATTTCGTGAAATTTATTCAGTTCTAAATTAATTATTTAAAATCCAAGTTAAATGAGTGTTCTAGAGCGATGGTAGCCGATCAAGTAGTTACTAGTGCGCGTTAGAATTTAACGATACCGGTCTGATCCTCGGCTCTACTTATGACTTTTCTAATTTATGTGCAGATTTCCATCTTCACATAAATCTGCATCTTGTTTCTTACCGATTCTTCTCGAAGGTGTATTCCAAATCGGTGGTCAGTTATCCAAATAATTCAAAGGGCCATTTCATCAGGGCCCCCTCGATCAGAACCCCATAATTAATGGCAACTGTCCAAGCCGAGGTTCGTACCCCCTGTAACTTTAACTTTGGCGTACGCCTTCTGTGTCAGGCATTGCGGCAGAGCGCTTTCGCGCCCGCTCCACCATCTGGTGACGCTGTAGAGGTCAGTTAAATACCAAGAGCAAATATCCTTCCTAAAAAAAAACTTGTCACGAAGCCGGGCGGTCTGACAAACTGACACCAGACGCCAGCGCTAACAGATACGAGAGAGAGACATTGAGCTCTATTACTGGACGATCCTATTCTTTTATACAAGCACAGTCATCTGTGACACCGCTAACATACTGCCAAAATTTTTGGTTTCGTCTCAAAACTCTGGCTATTTTGATATTCGGATACGTTAACCACTGCTTCATTATATTTTCAATAAAATGGAAAAATCCATATAGGGTCAGTGGACCTGTCGCATGAACACTAACATTAAAAGGCAAAAGATTTGTGTAAATAACACATTCGATGGGGACTGTCCCGGTAAGTCCAATGGAGTAGTATGGAGTTAGCGACTCAGCGAGTAGCCCAAATTCAGTGGTTCACTATGTCCCTGTGTGCGTGTGAATTTTTAAAAGGTTAAGGTGGTACTGCACTGCACCGATTATTTATTCCGTGACTGCACCTTCTTTATCCTACTCATTTTAAGCAGTTTTGAGTTGATACGTTCAAACGTAGAACAACCTTTGCTTTTATAGTTCCAAACAGTGTTGGTTTCCTAGTACTTTTCTCGGATTGTTTAACGAAATATTATGAGTTTGTTTTCTTATTATGCATTCATTATTTATATATTATATATATGTACTGCAGTTTTAGTTAATTAGGTGTATCTGCGTGAGGCTAAATCAAAAGTACAGTAAAGAGTTTAAACAACATTAGCGGCACTATTATTTAGCGGCGTTGTTAATTCCGTTGCTTATTTTAATTAATAAACTTATTTGTTTATAAGATTTTTCGTTATTTTAGCTGTTCTATTAGTGGTTACCTGATTAATAAGGCATACTTATCTTATTACTTCATTTCCATCATCCATAGAAGTGAGCATAATCCGCAAAAGTTAAAAGTAATGAAAGACAATATCGGAAGAAAAGTAATTAATCTTTAAATCAATCAGCCATTGAAAGGTTCAAGCACAATAAACTCATAATAAAAATAGTAATTGGCCTTTATTACTGCATCAACTTTTTATTAAATGCAGTCCCTACTTTACCGTGAATAGTAAACAATGAACTCGTGCATTTAAAAGTATTGCAAATAGGGGAACGACTCGCGTGCACCCTCGGCTAAAACTAACCTCTTTTCGGAAATGAAGCGAGCGTCAAATGCGTGGTGTTGCTAGATCGGCTCCTCGAAATATATCTAAAATAGTAATAGTACAAAATAGTGTTTTTTTTATGTGTATCATCTTTCCGCTCGCTTTCCTGTTTCCGGTAAATTATAACCCCGGTGTGTTCAAGTCAAGAGTGAATAGGTATCTACTAGGCAAGCGTGCTACACCTTCGACCACATCATCGCTTTCCATCAGGTGAGATCGTGGTCAAACGATTGCCTAGTCCGTAATAAAAAAAAAAACTATGGGAGTGATTTCGTGAAAAGCGTAACTAATGTTTAACCGGAAGTAACTTGAAGTGTATCAGAAAGCCGGAGAAGCGCGCGCTATTTGATTTGACCAATGAGCGCGCGCGGTGCTATCAAGCTAGAAGCCATCACATAAAAAGTTTAAAGTGCAAAATGTAAACACTTCAGTCGGTAATAGAACTCTTGTACTTCAGATTATCAGCCGAGCGTTTGTAAGCTGAGCTATCCAGATATACGGTTTTCTGACGAAAAGTAAGACTATAGATCAGAAGAAGTAGTTTCTGATTCACAGTTGACCAATGAGCGCGCGCGGTGGTATAAAATGTTGATGTTTCTTATTACCAAGGTGAGATGTCAGATGTTACACATCATATGCGACTACTGTAAGTCTCGCTGTTATTTTTGTAATCTTGTCACTTTCGGACCCACATGGTTTAAACTAGGTCCACTTCTTCTCATTCCGCGGGTGCTCTGAGAACCAGCAGGGAAGTCAGGAAATGGACAGCATCACTTTCATGTGTATTAACACCAAGTACTGCGACCTCCAAGACGCCTGCCAAGCGATGATTATGAAAAAGCCCCTCTGTTATGGGGCGACGGAGAGGAAGGGGGGGGGGGGGGCATGTTCAGCAGTGGACGTATGCGAACTGATATTGATGATGTTGTTCACAATCGTTCCATCATACGCGTTTGACCTTTACAAAAGTAAAATTATAGTTAGTGTAATCATTTGAATAGACTTACAATTATGTATCGAATTAAATCCATTTTGGACATGTTTAAATACATTATTTTAAAATTTTCTTATATTTTTCTTGTCTATGTGCCAATATGAATATAATTTTATTAGCAACGGAAAACACAATTTCTTAAATTAAATAGCAACAAAATGTCACGTTTAATCCAAGTGAATTGAAAGGAAAACTCCAAAATTCTATTAAAAAAGCTAAATCTAAGTCTGAAAAGTCCGTTTATCTAGTAACACTGCACGGCACTGACCCACGCAACGCAGATCGCGTAGTGTGTTCTCCCCTTAGCTGTTGTTTGTTCGCTCGCATTCAAACTTCGCGTCCAGATATCGAGGGGACTTTATATTGTGTGGTATTTTATTTAAACAAGTTGCACCCGCGGCTTCGCTCGCTTTTTACTCATTTTTAATCCCATTTTACCACTTTTTTAAGTCACTTTCATGTTTGTCTGTATATCTGTCGTTCCAGGTGAAATCTTGTAACACTTCCCGATTAGCTATCCGGCAGAAATTTTTAGGGTAGCTCACAACTATATGACAAAGCATAATAAAAAAAAACAGTTTTTAGTTTAGTTTTTTAATCTACTAGCAGCAAATGCTGCTTGTTTATGGTTCTTGTCTAGTCTTTGACTACCCATTGTACATAAGAAATATCGGTAAATTTTCCTTACTCTATGCTACTACCTCGGACAATGACGTCTAATATAGTAAACACGGTAGGTAAGCCTGTAATGTGCCCAAGGGGGTTTTTTTTGCAAAAATTCAAAATGTTGTGTTGTAGTTTGATTTTATTCTCAATCTTGTGTTTCTTCGAGTATTGATGTGTAATATTGGTGGAATATTAACCATTAGGTGTTCGTTAACGTGCACAAGTGTAGACAAAATAATCAAACGCAGATATAACTGGCATTTTGTGAATTTTCCATATCTCCCTCGGAAGTTTTAGTAAATGTCCACCATTTTACTGATTCGTGACTTAGACTTGACAATTAATGACTGTGACGTGACATAAATATAAAATATTAAACTTGACATTGGCGAGATTGCTAGTAGGCCAGTGCCTCCGCAGAAGCCATATAAATAAAAAATAAAAAAAAAATGTGCCCAAGGATCTTGTCGGCAGAATTTCTGTTTGAGGGAGGTAGCTGTATCTAATGATGGGAAAAAGGGCCCTGTAATAATAAATTACAACAGGGATGTGTTTTAGACTAGGTATCATAAGGACATATCTTTAATTTGTATTATATAAAAAAAACATACAGCCTTGATAGCGTTACGATCAATCATCCGAATATTCAGTCTTTCAAACTTTTATAATTTTAGTAGGAAAAAATAGGATAGATATTACTATTACTGGTAGTTAGGTTTAGTAGGAAAAAAAAGGATAGATATTACTATTACTGGTAGTTAGGTTTAGTAGGAAAAAATAGGATAGATATTACTATTACTGGTAGTTAGGTTTAGTAGGAAAAAATAGGATAGATATTACTATTACTGGTAGTTAGGTTTAGTAGGAAAAAATAGGATAGATATTACTATTACTGGTAGTTAGGTTTAGTAGGAAAAAATAGGATAGATATTACTATTACTGGTAGTTAGTTTTAGTAGGAAAAAATAGGATAGATATTACTATTACTGTTAGTTAGGTTTTTTTATTTGTTGTAATTTTGTTTATTCAACGACACAAATTCATCTCGCACAATGGTTGAAACGGTACATAGACACTAAGCAAGAAGAATACTGGTACGTTGACAACGTCGTTTACATGTGTAAGGTTTTTTTCGATACTTACGCATTGATTTTTCCGAACAACTTCTAGTCTACGTTAACAATACCTACTTTTAACAATCAAACTGATTACATCGCAAAACCCATACTTATAAGTGCTAATTAAGTTATAGGTAAATGACTAGTCAAAGCATTAAAGCAACCTTTGCCCCTAGCGTGAAAAATGGCGTCGAATATCTAAAAACTAAACCAAAGACAAGCTGTGAGTGAACCAAATTCAAGATGGCCGCGAAGAGAAAAGCGGGAGCGCTGCTTCAACATGTCCTGCCAAAGGTAATCTAATGTATTTTATTACTACATTTTTATTAAGTCACTCTCTTGTTTGTCTGTCTGTCTGTCTGTAGTTTCGGGTGGAATCTTGCAACTCAAATTTCGAGCACTTCCCGATTAGCTGTCCGGCTGAAACTTTCAGGGTAGCGCACAACGCATTAAAAACATACGTGGTTTTTACATTTCCTGCTTGTTTTTATTGTTTATCTGTGGTTAGTTTGACTATTTCCTGAAGAACCGATAACCGTTGGTGTAGACGAGTTCTCGAGTGGAGACCACGTTTAGGCAAACTTAGCGTAGGACGCCCTGTGGCAGGTGGAGTGATGATCTGTGAAAAGTGGCTGGCAGAAAATGGATGAGGAGAGCTGAAGTCCAGCAGTGGACAAGTATAGGCTGATGATGATGTTTGACTAAATCTTGATGCAGTCGACGAAGGTACAAACTTACCTAGAAGTAAACTATTAACCACACCATTATACTATATGAAACACTAGCTGTGCCCGCGGCTTTGCGCGCGTTTTGATTTTTCTGATGAAAAATATCTATCCTATTTATTCCGTACAACATACCAAATTTAGTTCAGACGTCGAATAGTTTTTTTTTATCTAATCCTCGTCTTCTACTAATCGGATTGAGATACAAAGTACACCAGATGTTAAGTCAACACCTAAGCTATCCAACAGTGAAAACCACTGTTGTTGAGTTGTTGGGAATATTGTAAATATGTAATGAAGATGGATGTTTACACGGATAATATATCATTTAAAAAAATAATGATTTAGACTGGATTTCACCAGCATCCTAAGTTAAACAGATTATAACCTCAAAATTTCGAGTTGAACGTTACTAAACCAAGGGTCAAATTCTGCCAACCACAGTTTATTTTTAAATTATCATAAATATATTTTCCACGTTAACTGTGATTTCATCAAGGTTCAAATGTTTATGCAGTCCTCTATACAGGTTTCTTCTACTTTGAAATGTAACAATTTTTTGCAAATTTGTGTTTATTGAGTTGTTGCGAGAACATGAAGGTTCGTTTTGTAACCGATCTATCTACATATTATCATAACCAATATTTCATTTCATCATAATAATAGTTCGACTAGAAACTGGAGCCTGCTACCAAATTGGTTAGAATTAAACAAAAAGTCAGCTAAGGCGGGGTCAGTCCCGAAATCAGCAAAAAGACGAATAGCAAAACGTCAAGAACGACGTAATGAAACAACATTATGCGAACCAAAAAATACTGCGGATAGAATACTACCAAAAAAAAAACTGAACTGAACTTTAGGAAATGGCTTAATATCCTTGGAAAAAAAACACGAACTACAACATGAAAAAAACTTGTTGCATCGCTTTTCTCGTTATTTTCAGCGTCAGCGACTTGTGTTTTTAATAATAATATAGCTACTCTACCTAAACTAAAAAAATAACAGACTTTTTTATTTGATGTTTACATATTGACATATCGACAGAAAAGCACAAAATGTATCTAAAATCGACTCCCAAGCCGCATCGCCTCTCCCTCTCACACTGCACCTGGTCGAGCAGGACATAACTAAAGAGTATTGTGTCAATAGAATTGGTTGTAATACTGTTCAACGTTTACCTGGCGACTCAAAAACTTTGGCAGACCGTTATCTAGAAAATTAAACCTTAATCGTATCAAACGCTCAAAACCCAAGATGGCCGCAAAAGCCCCACATGCCCTGCCAAAGTAAGTTTAACACTTTACAGCTTCTAGATTCTAGATAACGCAAACTTCATATCCTGCACAGGAGCCGCGGCAGGACAGGGAGTGGGCATTTCCTTTAAAGTGTTAATCTTAAGGCGGGGTACGCTCTCAAAGTTTGTCCTGCTCGTCTAGCTGCAGTGTGAGCGGGAGAGGAGATGCAGCTCGGGAGTCGATATTAGATAATTTTTGTGCTTTTCTGTCGAAGGCTCAATATATGAAACTCAATGACAAAAGTGTTCGGTTATTTGTTTAATTTAATAGGGTACATGTACTCTGTGCGACGGGCTTGGTAGATCGTACCCTAGATAATGGTTCCAGGAAGGGTTACGCTCTAGGAGTGTCTTGGAACTACTTGATAGAACCGTGGAAACGGAAATGATTGCAGGTGGATCAATCAATCAAATCTTGACTTGGCAACCAAGAACATGAAGACATCGTTATCAGTACGCTGTTATATTCGCATTGCTAATACATTGTCTTGGAGAAATGAGTGCCATAATTTATGCTGACCCGATGCTAGTTTAGATATCATATTTTAAAGAGTAAGCTTCAAAGTCTGGCGCATCGACGTGAAGTTGCAAGTCTGTCGGTATTGTACAGATTGCACTATGGAGAGTGTGCACAAGAACTGCACAGTCTGATTCCCGCATCACCTTTACATCACCGTATGACTAGACGATCGGCAAACCGCCACCCTTATTTGGTTGAAATACATAGCATAAGAACGAAGCGATACGCTTCTTCATTTATTATAATAACTGCAAAGGAGTGGAATGCTCTGCCCTCGTCAGTGTTTCCGGTAAATTATAACCCAGGTGTGTTCAAGTATACAGTTGCACGCTTGCCTAATAGATATCTATTAGGCAAGCGTGCTAAACCTTCCATCAGGTTAGATCGTGGCCAATTAAAGATCACCCAGCAAAAAAAAAACAGAATTTTGTGGTTTTTGGACGTACTGGTTTCCACACTTTTTAAGTACTATTATTTATTCTGTGCTTTTGGCCACCATCGCTAACATTTAGCGTGAAAATGATGAATGGTGATGAGTAAAGAATGATGCACTGGGTGCTTATCCCTGCCCCCTAAACAAAATCCTTGCTACGTTCTTCCTTGCATGCGAACTGCCCAAATTCCACTGACTCCTGGCATCTTGCAGTGATCAGGTACAGGGAGGTCTTGCTCGGTTGGTCATCGGTAAACATGCCAAGGCTGAGAACGTCGCGATGGCACTTATAAATAGTGACGTGTAGGATGTCCGGCAAGTGTTATATATCCTGAATGTCCGGCTACTTTTAAAAGCTTTTATTTAATTTGCAATTTTTGTATGTGTGTTTGTTTAGGTCAAAGCTGAATGAACCACTTCCTCTTATCATACGGAGTTGAATTTTTACATGTTGGTGCAGTTCCAATGACAATGATTTTTTATGGTAAGCGTGACCTGACATCCAGGATTGGCTACAGATACAGGAACTGTTCAACGGTCAACAGCACAGAAACGAAATGTTGTATACGAATTTAATTGTAATAGCCCGTTCTAAATTTCACCGTGATATGGCTACTGCATAAATGCATTTTTTATGTTTTTTAATGGATTTAATTTATAAATATCCCGTAAGCTTCTTGTTGTAACTAAAGAATGTAATTAAAATTATTATGATTTTAAAGAGAGTATTTCCACTAGCACTGCGTAACTTCCTGCCGCTCTCATTAACGTTAGTTAACCCTAAAGCTTTAAACCGCTCTTTTTGTACGGATTTTGACTGAGGTTAATGGAATTTAGTGTTAAGTACGGCAGTTAGTTTGCGCAGTTGTTTGTGCAGTGTTGAGCTTATCCCAGTAGCCAAACATTGCAGACGACTGGCAAGATAAGACAGCCTGAAGTGGTGTGACTAAAAGTTATTTAGTATCATCCACCATCCCATATTTAGCAAGCGTAGTGTTATTTTTTTTACGGACTAAGCTAAATTTGACCACGACCGCACCTGTTGGAAAGCGATGATGTGGTCAAAAGTGTAGCACGCTTAGTAGATACCTATTCACTCTTGACTTGAACACACCTGCTTTATATTTTACTGGAAATACTGATGAGATCGGATTATGATCAGGGCATTATGGCTTAATCCTTCTGAGACGCCAGACGCCCTGCAGAGAAATAACTGTCCGGACAATCCAGCTGAGCTGTGAATGCAAAACCTCCGTCCAGTGTCCGGCAATCCGCCATAAACTGAAGCATCATAAAGCTGCTTATAAAATAGCAGGGTCGGTCCCGTGCAAGCCGCTATAAAGCGCAGTAAAAATGGTATAATTAAAGGAATTTATAATGACAGCGGCGGCGAGGCAGCGCAACCGATTTGCGGTGTCCTACACTACGCACCTTGGTGGCTTCTCAGGTGCCGCTTTAGTGTGGTGCTCACCACAGTTTAAGCCTTGGTTTAACAACGGTTAACTTGAACATCATTAGGCCTTTGCTGGGTTACTAGTGGTTTTGCCATCGTTCAAATGTTAATGAAGTTTAGACGTAATGCATTTGTCAGAAACAGGCTAGATTGAAGTTAGTTCTCCCGTGTGTTGCCAGTGCAGTCGGATAACCTGCACTGTCCGTTTTCCATAGAACAGGTCTGGAAAGAAAGAAGAGAGAGTGTTTTCTGTCGTACATAATACTTTTCCTTGTACTCATTTGCTTATTTTTCCCGAAGTAGGTATACCTAATTTTTCACTTTTTTCTTGCAAGACGATGACTGGCAGAGAAGTCGTAAAGTTGCCACCATAGATTTTCTGGTTCAAGTTGGCAACCAAATAGAATTTAAATAGATACTTCGTAAGAATGGCAACACTAACATTAAAGTCTACTATTGTTAATTACTAACTGTGCCCGCGGCTTTGCACGAGTGGCCATTTCTCTAGGTTAAAAGTAATTGTGTTATACCGAAAGTACCCATGTCATCAAACTTCTTTCAGATGTCAAATGGTTTTTATCGATTGCTCTTGTTCTTCGCATCGGATTGAGATACCAAGTACACCAGTTTTTAAGTCGAACCCTAAAGTATCTAACATTGAAAACTGCTTTGCAATCGGCTTACTGCTGTATATATATAGATTCTGTGCTACTGTTTCTGTGTGTGTGTCGTGGACAAAATTGGCGCCAAAGTCAGTTCACCAACGCGGCCAGTCCGCCTTGCAAATGGCGGTGGCTCGAATGACACGGACCATCAGGTTAGCATGGATATACCTTTTATATATATAAATATATTCGGGACAATTCACACCAACTACCTAGCCCCAAACTAGGATACCCTGTACAATGGGCACTAGACAACGGATAAACATACATAGATACAAATACTAATCCATGACTCAGAAACGAACATTTCTGCTTATCACACAAATGATTGCACCTTGCGGGATTTGAACCCGCGACTCTTGGTTGACTTCACATAATCATCATAATTTTCATCATCTGATCTGTCCACTGCTGGAAGTAGGCCTCCTAATGCACGCCACTGAGCTCGGTCTCTCGTCATCCGTTTTCTACTAGCCGCTTTTTGCAGATCGTCACTCCACCTGGCCGCAGGTCATCCTACATTACGTTTGCCTAAACGCGATCTCCACTTGAGAATACTTGAGAACCCCAACAGTTATCGGTTCTTCGGGAAATGTGACCAGCCTAGAGCCACCTTTAGCTCTCTTATATATAGAGCTATGTCGGTTACCTTGGTTCTCCGTCGGATATCTCTATTGTCGTCAGAGAAACTCCAAGCATAGCTCTCTTCATAGCTCACTGAGCGACCTTAAATTTGTGGACTAGTTTAACCGTTAGTTCCACGTTTCGGCTTCGTAAGTCATGACTGGTAGGGCGCACTAATTGAAGACTTTTTTCTTCAAGCACTGTGGTATGGACGAAGAGAAGACATGTAGCTTGCCAAATGCTGCCCAACCCAGCCTTCACAGTCAAGGTCATACTAACCACTTGGCAAACCGGTCATGTATATCTTGAATTGAGTTTAAGATCCTCAGGTTTTTTTTTTTTTGTATAGTGTCCTCATGAAACTTTTATGAAGTAACATTTTAATGATTACGAAGGAAACAAAAAAATTAATTCTTTGATCAAAAAACAGTAAGAATACTCATACTCAAACCCTTTTCGTAATAAGGAATTTTAGGTTATACATGTTCATCATATCGAAACGCGAAGACTATACAAGCAATGGATGATGGTTTATGCGGATCTTTTATGGGCAAATTTTTGATACATTGGGTTACATTATTGCAATTTTAGTAGGGATTACAATTTTTTTTTAAATAAAACTGCCTTTGTTAATCGCTAATAATGTAGCTTTCTATAGCTGAATGAATTTTTAAAATCGGTTCTGTACTTTTTGAGTTTATCCATTACAATCAAACAAACATACAAAAAGTAAAAATGTTTTCTCGTTATAATATTAGTTTAGATGTAGATAAATAGTCAATAAGCTGGCTTTTTTAAAACCGCAAAATTTTATGTCTCATCCATAATATGACCGTCGCTAGTGACCGACGAGGTGCCCAGCGACCTTGCCGCCTGTGGTTATACATAGCTAGATAGACTACCGTTAATGCCTAATGTAGAACTAAGACCTACCGAGTCCTAGAGAATCTGTTTGCTGCAAAATGGGCCGAGTGGGCATGAGATTTTTTAATTGGCTAGCGTTTGACTAGTATATATTAAGTGTATCAAGTGACAATGAAGTCGAAGGTAAGCCGTTTATGACACTCGATGTTAAATCCCTCGATTGACGATTACGGAAATTCTTTGCTGTTTACTTCAAATCTAAATTCAATGCACATCAAGTACCAGGCGTCTAGTTCTCAGATGTTTTGGCTTCGGCATGCTGTGGTTTATGCAACGCATGAAAATAAGCGAGGACGTAGCAAGGGGGAGGTACAAATCATCAGCAATTATAAAGAAGAAACTTAAGAGGAGAGGGGTCGGAGGAGGGATGAAGTAAAACAGCAAGTTTATTTTAGTGTATTTGCCAAGTCACTAATATTATCTAGCGAAAGTTACGAACAATGAAACCGTCTTGATTATTATGATTCTCTGGTACTTTGAAGCAGTTAGAGGTTCATTTCAGGACTGTGTTACAGGCTGCATTACCGAAGAATGTTGCCAGTCAATTTCTTGGGAAAGGGGAGTTACTGGCATAATAAGGAAATGGTTTTATAAGTTTTATTTTTAAATGGGAAAGGGCCAACACCCCACACTGCCCCACCATTGCTACGAGCCGAGGATATCTGGCGAACAATGCGCCGGTATGCGCCGCGCGTTGAATAATGTAGCGGACACAGCCTTGGTTGTTATGAGTCCCTGGTACTTACTCTGATGCGGTTTGAGTGGGCGTTCTAAGGTCAGTTTTGACTTTTATTTCTGATTTGTGTGGACTCGGTTACCGTTAAGCCAATCCCTTTTTATTGGTAAGTGAATCTGTTGTTAAAATCTCTTGCTGACAAACTTTGTAAAACGAAGTTGTGATTTCGTCTAATCTGTTTTACTTTCGAGGAGTTCCCATTAATTTTATACAATTCCTGACACAGTAACTGAAAAACTACTTTGGCACAGAAACCTCCAGAAAAAGTTACGCATCACCGACGTAGTGACACATCGAACAATCGAAATAAGAACTTCGCTAACAATGGAAAAGCTCGCTAAAACGCGTTCGGGGTTTCAGCAAAAAACGCGGGATCCTTATCACCGGTCTGAGCCAAAATGAGCGCTAGTTCGTCTTGACTTGGCCCGACTCAGCACACTTTGACGTGTACGTAGGTACCGCTAGGGTGGCGCCAAAAGTGTTTTTATAGATATCGATAGATTAACCGAGATGATATCAGCGACGTGTTACAACGTTTTTTGAATCTGATAAGAGGGATACCATATAAAACTAACCAGTAAGTATTATGCAAAGCCTGTTTTTTTATTTTAAAACTACATAGCTTTACTGTCACCCAAAAACAGATGAGCAAGTCCAATTTCGGCAGATTTAACTGCAATTTACCGACAAACAAGACGTTTATCACTCTTGGCTCCATCATTAGGTCATAAGTCATACGTCAAAATATTGTTTTGTAACTGGAATAGCACAACTCAACATCAAACCGTTGTTCAAGTAGAAGTGTCATAAAATTAATTAGTAAGCAAGATTTGATCTAAACATACTAACATATAAAATTTATCTTGAAAATAAAATAAAATAACAGCAACATGACTTATGTTATGTGTTACAAGCTTATATAAAAAACTATTACAAAAGGAAACAATTCTATTCGTTAAAATAATACATCAATATGCATCTGACGGAATCTTTATTCTTGTACGTTGTTAAACATACAACAAAAATAATAAATAAATTTTTAATTGTTGCCTATTGTACAACATTAGATTTTATATATAATTACTGTTATGTTGTTTTTTTATTGTAATGTGTTCAATAAAGAGTTATTGTATTGTATTGTATTGTTGTTGTTAATATTATTATTTTTTACTTTATAATTGTAATGTGATTTCATTTAATGTAAAAAATTGACTTGCCTACATTATCTCATAAAAGGCCAATAAACTATTCTTTAATTATCCATACCAATATAAAAAAGTGAAACGTTGTCTGTTTGCTTGTTTGTCTGTTTGGGCAGCTTTCACGCGTTAACAGCTAGACGGATTTTGATGAAATTTGGAATGGAGATAGATTATACCATAGAATAAAACATAGCATACTTTTTATCCCGGAAAATTGTAAGTTTTCACGGGAAAACTGGAAAGTGTTGATTACTCCATGTAAAGAACGGTTGCCATGGAAACGAAATCACAAGTCTGTCAAAAAACTTCAAGAGCATTGGTGCTTTGCCTACAAAAGTAGGAGTTTGGAGTTTTTTGACAGACTAATCTATCGATACACAACCCATAACTACAGGCAACCCAGATTAAGAAAGATTCTTGTACAAATGCGGCGCTTCGGTGCCGAGGCAACGCCAGTAATTCCAGCCCCCGTGGACGTCTCACAGCGTCTGGCTGCTCAAGTAATTACGCCCCCTCGCCCCCTGGCCCCCTTGGCCCCCTTGGCCCCCTGCTCTCCCCTAACCCCCGAGGATAAGTAAAAACAATATTTTTACGCGCGCCGACCACGGCAGAAGTGACAGATATAAATTGGGGGTGAAAATGGAATTAGTGCGTGCTTTCTTCGGTGTCTGTCCTGACTTCTCACTGCCGTTAAGTGTTGTGTGCTCTGTCGTAACTTATTTTGAGGTCACTGTAGGTAAATTGTGTTTTTTAATAGGGTTTTAACTATAAGGAACTCCTATTGTTCAGTCATATCCGTATGTCCTTCTGTATGTCCGTCTGTTTGCCATTTTATTCAGAAACAATTAACACTATAAAGTTGAAATTGCATAGATATTTATAACCGTTAAACAGGCGTACTGTAAAAAAAAACTTGGGCGGCGCCCATACATGAAAAGAGAAGAAGAAAAAAATTTTTGTACATTGAGTGGGGTCTCGTTGAATAGGTATTTTAAAATTATAAACAGGTTTCTTTGTCGGTTTTTATTTCTATTTGGTTCTGTTTATTAAATATTTGGCCTTTTGGCTCGAGTTAAATGTCCAACTCTCACAAAAGTAAAAACGTTTTTTTTTTTATTCTGTGGCTCTAGCTCATAATACGAAATTACTAACAAAATTACTCTAGATTGCAGTGAAAATGTTGTTTTGTAGTCTACGAGATATACCCGACTAAGATAACGCATTTCAACTCTGAATAAATTCCATAGTGAGAGAATCCGACCACAAAGACAACTTTGCTAGCGTATATCGTAAAAACTACTGGACTGATTGCAATGAGGTTTTCATAGTTGTGTAGCTTTGGGTCCTGGCTACGGAACCCCAAGTCCATACGTGTCCGACACGCACTTGGCCAGTTTTGATAGATGGACTAGCTTTTGGCCTCCGAAATCTCACGTGTTAAGTGACTAAGTGTTTGAATGTGGTGACCACGCTTAGCTAGTGAGTAAATACACACATACCCGACTAATGCAAAGCAAGGGAAGGGTAATGAGTTTAACATTCTATGTATCTATGTATGGGTTATGTGGATATTCCACCATAGCGTCGCTCATATTGGTCCGATTTTGACAAGCGATACATCTTCAGGTACAGAGTGTCATAAGCCGTTTTATTTATCCGACTACGGCTAAGCATATGAAGGGTTATGTGTTCAAAGAGTGTCAGGGGCTATTTTTTACCCAACCATAGTCGAGTTTTAGTTTTTGAACTTATATCTTGTTTGGTTTTTTTTTTGAAGATTTTTTTTTTATATATGTAGGTATTCACAGTGAACTAGATTATTAAATGTAAGTGCGATAAAAAAAAAAACATTTATTTCGAGCAACTGAGCTATTTTTGTGAGTGGTAAATGCATCTAAAATATTCAGTGAAGTTTTTAAAGTAGCACAACTGCAAGCAAGGAAGCTTTACACTATAACGGGCAGTATGGGTTCTCATTTGTTTCAAATCAATTCAATTCATATTTTTTTGTTGCAAACGTATATACATTACAAGTACAGGTTTTAAGGTGTTACACAATTACCATGACAGGGTCTAGTGATAAGTAGCGAGCAGATCCCGCAATTATCTAATATCAATTCATTTTTGTGTTTATTTAGTTTTATCATCGCACACAGTAGCAAAGTATACGTCCTCGTCTATACAATATCAGTGAACGTCTTCGATCATTTCAAAATTTAATAGAACTTGATTCAACCAGCCCTTTCTTTCAGTAGAGTCACTCTTTCAATCCAAGTGAGCCTGTTTAGTACCTTGCTTGTGTTACTATACGGCTATAAGAAAAAGGCGAACGAGTGTTTTTCTAAATCTAATCCTAGTATATTCTATAGCCAGAAACACAAAACATCCTCCACTCGATGCGATGCAATTTATGAAGTCGTTAATAAAATAGAGCATAAGTCTTTTTTGGGCGAAGATTAGTTTGCTTATCTTTATAGCACTTAAACAAATACAAAGGCGTTACATTTTAAGAAAAAGGAAGAAGCTAATGAATAACTTAGGTGTACTAACGATACCAATAAGAAAATTGAAAAGGAAATTTCTTTTTCATGGTGCCGGTAGAGTCCGAAGGGTGTTTCCTTTTCCTGCGAGGTTCAACTCTGAGTCGGCACATGAAAATTACATTTCCTTTTCGAACTAAAAGCATAAGTAATTTTACTTAATTTTGTTTTTTGATTCTACACTAGTTTTCTCGCCCGCGACTTCGTACGCGCGGACTACTGTTTATCGCGAAAAAAGCATCCTATTTTCTTCTAGGATATTAAAAACCAATGCAAAAGTTGGTATAGTACCAATGCTCTTGTTTTTTTTTGACTGTTTTTTCTTGTTTTTTTTTTATTTCGTTTTCATCGCAACCACAGACCATTCCGTGATGGCAACCGTTCCTTACAGTGATTAATCAACATTTTCTAGTTTTCTCGTGGAAACTTACAATTTTCCGGAATAAAAAGTATCCTATGTTTTATTCCAGGGTAAAAGCTACCTCCGTTCTATATGTCATCAAAATCCGTCCAGCCGTTATCGCGTGATGGCTCCCCAAACAAACATACAGACAATGTTTCTTTTTTATATATTGGTATGGATTTTATGTTTTCTACTTGTTCATAGATGTTAAATTTTGACTTTTAAAAGTACTATTGTTTGGTCTAATTATAATAAAATGCTTTGACTTTGCTAAGTTCCGATTCCGAGTTGATCGCATAGGAAGAAATACCTTTCTGACTCTACCGGTGCTTCGGAAATACGCCTCTATTCCTTCATATTACGTAGAAAAGTCGCTAGAGCTTGGACGAGTCAAAACGAACCTATTTTTGAAAGCTTCCTTACTGTTTATGTCGTACATCTGCGATTCGACTGGCTGACTCGGCGCGAATGCGAAACCCGCCTGTTTAAAGAAGCGAGGCGACATTCGCTTGCCATTTGTAAAAGAACAAGCTGACGCGTTCTTTTTGTGAATTTGCGAATGCGGTAAAATATCAGTTTGCTGTGGATGGAGTTTGAAATTGGCTGACCAGTGGCGGGGATATCGTTATAGTTACTATGCCACTGCTGCAGGGATACTAATAGATCGGTGGATGATCAAACCAGACGAGCGGACAGGGGACCCAATGATCTCACTAAACGGTATTCTACTATTTTTTATGATTTTAGCAGTTACTAACAATAGATGGCGTTACCGTGCCCCTACGGGTTCAAGAAGATAGTGGAAAAATTTGGATGGCGATGCATAGGTCACTGTAGCCGAATTGGTAAAGGCATGTTTCGCGCTGAGGCATAGTATGCGCGTTCGAATCTCGTCCGTGAAAATTATTATTTATGGCATTCTACTACTTTCAGGTAAGCTAGTCCACAAATGACCCAGGTACCTAGTTCAAGTTGATGGAATTTCCTTGAATTTTGTATCTCCCTTTAAATCTTTCTCCTTGCTGGACAGTTTTCTAAGTGAATTTTATCAACTATTATTTTAATGCTAGCTGTGCCCGCGGCTTTACCCGCGTGGTTATTTCTCTGGATCAACAGTAACCTATGTGTTACTTACATTTCATCTAAGTTCAGATATCAAATAGTTTTTAATAGAATTTTAAAAGGAGGAGGTTCTATAGTCGTCTATTATTTTTTATCGATTGCACGGCTTCTACTCGTCGGATTGGGGTACAAAGTAAACTACATTTGAAGTCAAATCTTAGGCTATCCAACAGTGCAAACCGCATCGCAATCGGCTTAGTAGTTTTTAACCAGTAATCGCTTCAGGCAAACAGCCAGACTCACCATTTTCAATAATATTATATTCTTGTTCGGTAGCTTAATTTAAGCTCCATAGACGATTTTCGAAAATAATCTTCTACAGACTTTTTACACGACTGCCCAAAAAAGGAGTGTAATGTTTAAACTCGTAGAATTCATGTATATTTGTATGTATGTGAGTTTATTCCACCATAAGTTTTAAATGCCTGAACAGATTTAGACGTATGGGGTATCGTTAGAATCCTAACATTTCCCCGAATAACAACTTTTTTTTTTTTGTAAAAAGTCCATTTGGCTTTATTTTCAAATGAAAAAAAAAACGATTTTTACAATATGGGTATCAAATTAAAGGCTTTGATAAGCATTCCGACAGTATATAAATTATTAACGTTCTTTTTTGGCAGGGCAGGCGTGTTTTTTTAGCTTCTAAGCTTGTTATTGATACTTGCTGCTTTATTATAAGTATAGATATGACTATTATAGTTTTTTTTTGACCAAACGACGCGGAAGTATGTGCGCGATGGAATCAAAAACATAGGATTCGAAGCTCCACGAAATGTGTGGATCTGCTGCCACCCTGCCTTTTGTTTACATGCTTTTTAACCGATTGTTAAAAGTTAAGACTTGTTTATTGTATCATCAGTTCCATATATGGTTAGGAGGATACATAATATTTGGTCTGAGCTAAATGGTCAGTCGAAATGAAAAATGATAAGAGAAACTTAAACAAGGTTTTCAAATACCTATTCAATGATACCTCGTTCTTCGGCTTTCATTTTTTTAATTTTCACAATATGGCGTCTGGTTGTCGCCATATTGAAGTTTTATTACTGTCATGTCTGTAGTAGCACTCGCAAGATTAAGACAAATCGATTGACGTAAGAATAATCTAAATCGGCCCACGCGTTTGGTCTCCAGAGCGCCACAAAGGAACAGACATACATACATATAGGCTGATAATCACATTACTGTACTTTGCGCTGCGCAGTCTAGTAAAAAGACCTGACACATTTCGCCAATTAAATAGCATGCAATTAATGTAACTTAAATTCATTGAGGCGGAGCGCACTAGCGAAGTTCAAGCTGTTGAGGCCGGTAAAAACCAACAACAAACAAACTTCCAAAAAAAAAAAAAAAAACAATTGGATGCATGCATCATGCGATAACATGACAATAACTTTAATTAGATGCATGAATTATGCGATAACATGACAATAACATTAATTGGATGCATGCATCATGCGATAACATGACAATAACTTTAATTGGATGCATGCATCATGTGATAACATGACAATAACTTTAATTAGATGCATGAATTATGCGATAACATGACAATAATTTTAATTGGATGCATGCATCATGCGATAACATGACAATAACTTTAATTAGATGCATGAATTATGCGATAACATGACAATAACTTTAATTGGATGCATGCATCATGCGATAACATGACAATAACTTTAATTGGATGCATGCATCATGTGATAACATGACAATAACTTTAATTAGATGCATGAATTATGCGATAACATGACAATAACTTTAATTGGATGCATGCATCATGCGATAACATGACAATAACTTTAATTAGATGCATGAATTATGCGATAACATGACAATAACTTTAATTGGATGCATGCATCATGTGATAACATGACAATAACTTTAATTGGATGCATGAATTATGCGATAACATGACAATAACTTTAATTGGATGCATGCATCATGCGATAACATGACAATAACTTTAACCCTAGTATGAACCTACGTAGTAATTAAGACTCTAAAACTGTGAACCTGCAACCAGGCTATTAATAAATAAAAAATAACAAAATGCAGTATCTTAATGTACTGCAGTAATTTATGATATCCATCGATAGCAATATATAAAAGTGAAACGTTGTCTGTTTGTTTGTTGAGCTTTCACGCGATAACGGCTGGACGGATTTTGATGAAATTTGGAACGGAGATAGCTTATACCCTGGAATAAAACACGGGATACTTTTTATCTCGGGTAATTGTAAGTTTCCACGGGAAGACTGGAACTTGTTGATTACTCGCTGCACAGATTACCCCCTGGGAGTAATCTGTGACTAGCTGTAAGGAACGGTTGCCATGGAAACTAAATAACAAGTCTGTTAAAAAATCAAAAGCGTTGGTGCTATACCTATTTTTGCATTGGTTTTTAATATCCTATTAGAACATAGGATGCTTTTTTCGCGATATACTGTAGTACGCGCGGACGAAGTCGCGGGCGGGAAAGCTAGTATTTTAATATAGACATCTAATAACAGCTTTTATTGTAGAGTGCGGTTCTATGGGCATATTATCAAACAATCTATCTTGTGTTCCGTGGAAAAACTACATTCGCTTTCGTAAAAATATAGCATTTGTTGAAAAAGTAAAGTTACAATTGTTTGAAAAGTGGCCTTCAGGAGTCAAATGGTGTTCAAACAGCTCGAATACGGTTTTTTTGGGCGACGAAATTTCGCGCATATTCAGTGGTTTGTCCCCAAATATGCTAACAGTCTCTTTATTTGAAGTTGAGAACATCTATCTATCTATACTTATAATAAAGCAATAGGAACGAAAAAGTCTGTACAAAGAAGATAATTAAAAAAGAAATGGCTTAGGGTATATAAAATAAGCTACTGAACAAGAATATAACATTTAAAAAATTCGTGTCTGTTTGTTTGTCTATTTTTCTGTCTGTATGTTTGTTAGCGCATCACGTAAATACTACTGGACCGATTGCGATGCGGTCACGATCACTATTGGATAGCTTATGATTTGACTTAAAAACTGGGGTACTTTATATCTCAATCCGATGATATAAAAGTAGAAGCCGAGCAATGGATAATAATATTTTTGAAGGCTGAAGGAATTTTGATCAAATATTGGTATTTTAGGTCCTGGAATAGCACAAAGAGTACTTTTAACCTAGATAAACTACTTAACTACTTTGTCTGTTTGTTTGGGGCTTCAAGCGATAACGGCTGGATCTAATTTAATGAAATTTTGAATGTAGATGCTGTATACCATAGAGTCCAACTTAGGATACTTTCTACTAGCTCAACTGGTTATTTATAAAATTGACAGTTTTGTTTGACAGATACATACAGCAATTCTTATGAAACTCAGGCTGTTTTTGATGAAAACACACGTGCCTGAACCGTAAGTAAGTTTCAATTAAAATGCCTTCATAATCGTGTTTACCTCAGAGAAGCGGTACAATATAGGCGCCGTATATTGTAAATCTGGGCCCATATATATTAGGGGAGAAGGAGTCCCCAGGCGGTGTCGCACATACGGATCCATATTTAGTACGTTTTAGAGAGGAGCTGATACGGCAACTATCCGGCTAGTTTAGAATCTTCGTTACTAGGTACAGAACTTAATCTCTATTTACGCAATATTTTCTTTTTATCTATCTATCGTATACGGGTACATTACTCTTAATTTCTAAAATAAGAAGACAATAAAACACAAAACCACATCATCGCTTTCCATCAGGTGACTGATGGAAAGCGATGATGTGGTCGAAGATGTAGCACGCTTGCCTGTAGATACCTATTCACTCTTGAACACAACTGTTCACCATTAATTAGTATTTAGTCCATATACATAAACTGACCGACTTACTGCCGCACTATTATTATTATAACTTATATAATTACTTTTGTTGTTCTAAATATTTATTAGTTACGTCAATAAACAATTTATTATTTATTATTTTTATTTATTACGGTATGAGCTTCCCCTTATCCGTTCTCTAAAGAGATACAAGATAGTGATGAGAGTAAAGGAGCCTTACTTTAAAGACTTTTCATTATAGTAGTCTTAAAACAAGGTACTTTTTAGGCAATGCTAAAAACAACGTTGTTTGAGATTTTTAGAAGTACGAGGACTTGGTAACGTTACGTGTTACATGACATGGAAGTGAAGGAAGAAATAGTGCTAAGGACAAATTTTGATTGACTGAAACATCAGTAACGATTCTCCTGTTCACCACTAGTTAGAAGCCGAGGGGTCTCATTGATGTTTTACAAACAAACAGACACTCTCACTTTATAAATGGTGTAGTTTGACTAATTAGCCAGGAAAATCCAAAGAGGATGAAAACCTGGAAGATGACACACCTTATGGTTCAGAAATCTCTGAACGTGAATCAAGCTGTGCACCAGATATCAGTAAGTGTCCAAAGTCAGTGTAGCCCCAATGGTAGCCCACTGACTTAAGGCACAGAATAAATAATAGTAAAAGTACTTAAGGTAAGAGATCACACCTAAAGAATACGAGTAAGAAGAGGAGTTTGGCTTTAGAGCATATTTATAATACGGCTCTTTTTCCGGCATCCAGTTATAAGCACATCTCTACTGCTCGCTCAGTTTATCACACTTCAAAGAGCACAGTAGGCGCGACTTGTAACCGCTTCTCCCTGTGCCCCTGGTAACTAGGAAGCTTTGTGAAATTCGCGATGCTTTTTGAGACCCCCATTCGGTTTTTCGAGGTCGCACGCGTTCCGTTGCCTCCCTCATAATGCGAGTATCTACCTCCGCAGCGCTGCTGATGCCTTGGTACTTTATGCGCGTTAACTACGCGGTTTCCGCGCCTAGTTTAGTGAAACTAGATGTGGGTGCTTAATTATTCAGTGTGCGGATTTTTGGATTCCCCCTCGGTTGTAATCGTATTATGAGTAACGACAATGGCGATGTGCTTGTTACCTAGTTTTCATAACAATCAAGTTAAATAGCGTTTCAAATGGGAATTAATATGATTTAGGATTGTTAATTCAACCACGAGGACAATTCAATCCGTCAATCGTCAAACAAGACAAAACAAAAAAGAAAATTGGTTGAATGATGAGTCGAGCTGGTCGCTCGCCTGATGGTAAGCGTCACGCCTGCCCATAACAGTTGCAGTGCCACCCAACTTTGGTTGCAAAATTTTGCGCGTCACTGCATTGCACCCTGAGACATTTGGTAGTTAAGTCTCATTGCCCAGTAATTACGCTGGAAACATTGCCACAGAAATGTTTACGCACTACTGCTTGGCGGTTGAATATCTGACAAAGTTGTGGTACTTTCCCACTCGTTGTAAACTCGTGATACGAGGCCCACCAATAACAACAAAATGAAGTAAATAGTACAGTATTTGTGTGAACGAGGAAGAAGCCTTATTTGTTATAAACAATTTGAAATTAATGTGAGGCAAGCTATACGATATCGGATCCCGTACAAGGGCTATGGGCTGGACACTTGGCAAGATGTGGTGGCGTAGGCCCCTGACGGAATGGTGGCCACCACGTGTCATCGGTCGATGACGTGACAGCACTATGGAAGGACAGACAGAAATGAATGGCGTAAGAGGGAAGAGGCTTAGCCCTTCAGTGAAAGGAATATGCTGATAATGATTATGAAGCTGGTTCAACTGAGATTCTGTGTACTTGATAGACAACGAAAAAAAAAATACATTGCAGAGATCTTATGTTTAACTTAATCTATATACTTACAATAAAGCACTAAGTAATTGTACAGTACAATGAAGATAATTAACAAAAAAAAGGGCTTCGGATAAGTTACTAAACCACAGCATATATATATTATATAGTACTACGTACTATGCAAGAATATATATATTTTTTAATAGTGTCTGTCTCTCTGTCGGTTCGCGCATTCATTTTGTATATCTATCTATCTAAACTTATAATCTATCTATCTATATCTATCTATCTATACTTATAATAAAGCAATAGGAACGAAAAAGTCTGTACAAAGAAGACAATTAAAAAAGAAATGGTCTAGGGTACGTAAAATAAGCTACTGAACAAGAATATAAAATTTAAAAAAATCGTGTCTGTCTGTTTGTCTGTTTGTTAGTTCGCGCATCACGTAAAAACTAATTAACCGATTGCGATGCGGTTTTCACTGTTGGATAGCTTATGTTTTGACTTAAAAACTGGGGTACTTTATATCACAATCCGATGAGAAGAAGCCGAGCAACCGATAAAAATATTTTTGACGGCTGAAGGAATTTTGATCAAATGTTGGTGTATTGGTATTTTAGGTCCTGGAATAGTACAAATATTACTTTTAACCTACAGAAATGACCACGCGTGCGAAGCCGCGGCATTATTATAAGTACTAGAACAAAGAAGATATTTTAATTAAAAAAAAAAAAAAAAAAAAAAAACAAACTAAAAAGTAGAAAATAAATAATAGTTTAAACAAACTAAAAAACACGCTTTATATAGAAAACCAAACTAAAAAAATAGAAAATAAATTTTAATAGTGTAAATAAGAAACAAAAGATTTATTTCAAAAAAGTCGTGGGGTGCATGCGTCAATAGTTATAAATATTTCATTGACAGATATGAGAAGCACGCTTTTTTTTAAAATAAATCATATATTTTTTTGTTTTTCGAATTATTGCATTGTCATCGGTCTTCGACAGGTGTGCAAAATTTGATCTGACCGTTTAAAGTGGGTCAAAATAGCGTCCAAAGGAGTCGGTTAGAAACATACAAACCTACGAACATACAAGTGAAGCTAATATAAAGCGTATAAAAACGTGTCTGTCTGTTTGTTTGTCTGTATGTTTGTTCGCGTATCACGTAAAAACTACCGGACTGATTGCGATGCGGTTTTCCTGTTGCATAGCTTAGGGTTTTACTTAAGAACTGGGGTACTTGGTATCTTAGTCCGGTGATTAGATGCCGAGCCATCGAGAATAAACCATTTAATGTTTGAAAGAATTATGAAAAAATGTAGTATATTGTACTTATAGGTACTTTTGGTCCTGGAATAGCACGTATGGACTACTTTTAAATGAAATGACCACGCGGGCAAACCCGCGGGCACAGTTAGTACATACATAAATTCGTTGAGATGCTTTGCGTGACACAATTGTTCTTTCAAAGAATTAGTCAGAAAATTCTTAAACAAATAATGTTTTCTTACAATATGAAGGCAAAGGTCAAGTTATGTTGGTCTATTCTAGGAAACGACGTACACCTAATATAAGAGGGCATGCGGTTTAGCAATCCATCCATATCAATATATAAAAGTGAAACGTTGTCTGTTTGTTTGTTTTGGAAGCTTTCACGCGATAACGACTGGACGGATGTTGATGTTATTTGGAAAGAGGATAGCTTATACCCTAGAATAAAACATTAATTCTTTTTATCCCGGAAAATTGTAAGTTTTCACGGGAACTGGAAAATGTTGATTACTCGCTGTAAGGAACGGTTGCCGTGGAAACGAAATAACAAGTCTGTCAAAAACATCAAGAGCATTGGTGCTATACCTACTTTTGCATTGGTTTTTAATATCCTAGAAGAACATAGGATGCTTTTTTTCGCAATAAACAGTCTGTAGTCCGCGCGGACGAAGTCGCGGGCAGGAAAGCTAGTCCTACGTAAAATAAATGAAAGAAAACGAGAAATCTTATCAGTGATGATGATTCATGTATGTGAATATTCAGTTTTTGCGCAACCCGTTGCAGCGATCGTCATTGTTTCGGATGGCAGGTACCGTGCCGCGGACTGTAAATCAATGCTGTTATATACCCAGTCAGCGTCTACATAGCCAGTACATAACGCACGTGTGTATTGGTGCTGGTGTATACGCGTGTACGTAGATAATCTCGTCATAGCTCGCGCCCGTTATGGTATTACGTGGGGCCACCCTCTGGGGGTGAAGGGGGACAGGGCCCGCGAATACCGCAGGGGCGCAGTCCGTTTTAAAAATACCGGGGCGCGGCAAAACTCGCTAGTTATAGTTACCCTAGTCTACCTAGCTTCGTACCTACCGCTTGTGCCTCGTACTACCCCGGAACAGTTTTATTTTAAACAGCGAAGACTCTCCTCGCCCGAGACGGGTAAAAAGTTGTAAAAATGAGGGTAGAAAAAAGGCGGCTATTAGCAAAGCGGAAATGTTTTTGGCGGGCGGAAGTCGAAGCGGCTATGTCCTAATGTAATTTGGTTTTTACTTTTTTATTATTTGGCTATTTTATGGCACTGTACGGTTTGTTCATTGGGCAACGTCAAGTAAAAAGGAATTTGGGTTGCATTCCTCTCTAACTCTTAAAGACTAGTGGCCCTGTGAGCTGCAGACCTCGCGAGCACAAACTTTTTTGCAAACAAGCTAGCGGTGCACAGTAGCGCCATCTAGTTAATTTATTGTACAACTAACATTAATAACCTAGTAAGGCTGATTCCACTGGGAGAAAGTGAGCAATTTACTGCATTTTGAGGAGCTTTTTTTATCATCACGCCGAAAATCCTGATCAGATCTTCACCAATTTTTTATATGAGACCAACGTAAAGTGTACCTTTCAAATAAAAAAAGAACCATCGAAATCGGATCTAATAAGGCGGAGATATTCATTAGCCCCCTTTTTGCCTCTATTTGGGCGACGTACCCAATCAAAATTCACCGACGCCTAAAATCTAGTAATTCGTTTAACCTGTATACCAAGTTTCGTCTAGATCGGTTGAGAAATGCGACCTGTAGAGGAGAACAGATATCCGGATATACGAAAACATTTTAAAAAAATACTAGGGTACTAGCGCATAACACGAATTTACTAACAAAATTATCATGACAGCTAGTAATTATCGGTACTAGCGCGTTAACTCTGAACAAAATCCATGTTTCGAGACAGTAACTGTAATAAAATTAATATTAAAAAAAACCCTACCTGAGAACAAAAGCAAAAGCTTTCTCCTATGACGGCATCAGCTAGAACCAAGCGGTTTCCCAATTTTAAAATTCTCCGATTTTTAAAATAAAAATATGAGATGCAGACGGAGGCATGTGAAGCTCGCCAGGTTCTAGCAGGTCTCGTGAAAGGAGAAATTAAATGCATGATGACTGCAACATTATATATATAAAAAATCGGAGAATTTAAAATTTGGAAGCCATGAGTATATCGCTCTAGTTGAAAAGGAGAGCCAAAGGAGAAAAGGAGAGTCAAAGGAGAAAAGGAGAGTCAAAGGAGAAAAGGAGAGTCAAAGGAGAAAAGGAGAGTCAAAGAAGAAAAGGAGAGTCAAAGAAGAAAAGGAGATTCAAACGAGAAAAGCTTGTTTGCTTCTTTTTGTTTTGTTCGTAGGCGGTTTTTTTTTGTATATTTTTATAACTAGTTTTCCCGCCCGCGACTTCGTCCGCACGGACTACAGTTTAAAAAAAGCATCCTATGTTCTTCTAGGATATTAAAAACCAATGCAAAAGTAAGTATAGCACCAATGCTCTTGATGTTTTTTGACAGACTTGTTATTTCGTTTCCATGGAGACCACAGACCATTCTGTGATGGCAACCGTTCCTTACAGTGAGTAATCAACATTTTCCAGTTTTCGCGCGGAAACTATTTTCCGGGATAAAACGTATTCTATGTTTTATTCTAGGGTATAAGCTGTCTCCATACTAAATTTCATCAAAATCCGTCCAGCCGTTATCGCGTGAAAGCTCCCAAAACAAACAAACAAACAAACAACGTTTCACTTTTATATATTGGTAAGGATAATTTATTTTTATATTCTATACATATACATTTTTTTGTTAAAGTAAAAGCATTATATATTTTTGGAATGGTCCTTCATTTTGATAACTCACTCGATAGGTTTGATCATTTTTTATTCCGTCTGAAATACAAAATGGCAGCTGTAAGCCATAATATTAGTTTTCTTGACACTTCATATATCCTATGTCACTCGCATGATCAAGATTAATCCAATGATACCTCATTCATCAAAATCCATATCGTAGGGCGCGCTAAAGGAACATACACACATACAGCCCTTTCGCAAGCCGTATCTCCACCTGGCCGGACGGGCATCTCACACTACGTTTACATAAACGTGGTCTCACTCATCAATGAGAGCCCCATTTGAGCGCAATCGTAATCGGGATAGATGGCTTAACATAGTAAGGCAGAGGACGTTTGAAAGAGGCCACGACTTTCAGACAGGATTCCAAACAAGGGCAGTCAATAGAGCCAATTCTGTTGCCACAAGCTCATACCAGTGCAGCGATATCAAGATGGTCAGGAGAACAAAGCGTAAGTTATACGCGATATTCTGAGGGGTCGGTTTCAGAATTGTTAAAGTGCCTAGTTGTCATCCATCACTCAAAATATACGGAAGATATGAATGATATGATATGAATAAGTTTCGTATCTTAAATCGCGTTTGATAATCATTTGTGTTTATCCGTAAGGGACTAAGCAGCTAGGGAGCTAGCTAGGGGTTATTCTCACGCGCTGGAAACGCGCGCTTTGCAAGTCAGTTGCGCAACAACTGCTTCAAACGCGATGCATTCGCAGCCTCTGTACCTTTCAAAGAGGTGATCCGACAGAGAACCAAAGTTATCGACATAGCCCATAGGATTGCAGGCTAAAGTGGCAGTGGGCTGGTCATATTTGCAAAGGACCGGTAGACGTGTTCTTGAGTGGAGACCGCGACTCGGCAAAAGTAATATAGGCCCGCTTTGGGATAGGTCTATGCCCAGCAGTGGACTGTCACGACTGATGATGGTGATGATAATGTACCTTTGCACACTTTTACGGGCCTTCTGCAGGTGCGCTTTTCAGAAACGCACCGTTAAAAGACCACATCCGCATAGTCCTTATGATCCTTATGATCCGGACATTGAACTGGCTACGGTTTCTCATTTATCCGTTTGTGTCTGCAGCTGTCAAACTCCATATCGAACAAATAACCTCTTACTTGCCACTTCTTCTGACCGTCTAATCTTTATGCGATGGCTAGTAGTAATTTTTGGTGATTGCGAAATGAGCGTTAATTTGACAGATTACATAATAATAAGCTTTCCTGGACTTTAGTCGGATATTCTGAAACAAACGGCGCTAGGCTATGCACAGATACTTACCTTTATTCTAAGTATCTGTGGCGCTAGGGATGCGAAGGCGTCTTGGACTAACATGTCGATGTCGATTAAATTGGAAGTCTCGATAAAATTTAAGTAAAATTAATTGTTTATTTCATCGTACCTGTTACAAAATAATATCTAATACAACAGATGCAATAAGTAAATATGTAACTGGAAACAAATTTAAAATAGTTACTAATAGACTTTTTAGATATTTTAATATAGATATCTTAAGACTAAGCGATATTTCAAAATAAAAAAATCAAGTAACTAGTAGACATCGAATATGACGAAAAAATGCTAAAATCTTATGTCTCACCACCTCAAACTGTCACTTATATAATTCTTGTTAAATAATAACTAACATCTAAGTACTAAGCGCGGTGACCTACACTCCCTGAAAGGAAATTGCCCGTAACAGATTGTATGAAAATGACACAAGGATAAATTGTATTCGCATTTTCAGTCGTATATTTAGCCCTAGTTTTCCGATAGTTATTTTTCCGTATTATGTTGTTTCGAGAGAACAGATATGATCGGCAATCATGCCACTTTCAGGAAGAGGATAGTTTGACTAATTAGCCGTCGCGGGTAGATGTGTAAACATCGAATATGGCCAAAGCTGAGGCAGAAAAAGCCGACGAGCCAAAAACGGCACGGCGAACGCATCACCAGGCCACTCGCGTCGCCGCGCTAAGAGTCAGCGTTACCCCTGTACCGCGCCATTAGATGTTTACACATCAAAAACTCTTTCGAATAAGTGCTACAGTCACGAAAAACTTCTTTTTGGCTGCCATGATGTCACTCTGGAAACAAAGACGATGGGTGAGAGTTCTACTCCTTAGAATGAACGTTCCATTGCAGTAGCAAATGATCATACGTCGTAGGTCGCAGCTTAAGTATATACCTAGTACTCGTACTTGCTATTGCGTTGCGTATCACTGCGCAGTTATCTCTGTCCAGTTAGTTATTGATAAATCGTTGTTATCGACATTCGGTGTTCCGGATTCGTATTTTGTATTTTCATAATTGGGCGCGGGTGGAGGGTGGCACCGCGGGCGTCATCGCGCCCCCTCGCGTGGGTATTTAATGATTATACGCTGACTGCCACCTGATTGCTGCTGGAAGCTCCCTATCGATGATTGTGAGCTATCGATAATTACAGTGATCGTGGATGGTGGTACTTATAGACGACCAAGTTTGAAGCAAACTTCAGATTTGCTTCTGTAACTTATTGAATTAGTCATATATGCGAATTACCAAGTCTCAAATGAGGTGATGGAAAATACCGGGAAGAAATTGGCTCTATTAAGACTCCATATTTACCATTCTTGGGTCAGCGTATTGGATAATGGCTTATGTTTTTCTGATACTTCTCATAATTTCTAGGATCAAGCTTTCGATTGTTGTATGACTTCCACTTTCTCAGCTGGACCTGAATTGCCTGATGATTGTCATAAGATGATGTCTGAAAAGTTCACGAGTCGAGCTTGTCCGAGTCATAAAACTATCTGATGCACCAAATGGATGATGTTAAGTATCTTGATAACGTATCAATGGACGGCCCTTTTCAAGGGGTCTATCGGAAGCAAAGGCAAGAATAAAATTAATGAACTAATAATTTTGTCACTTAATTGTATATGAAAACAAACAAAAATCAAAAACTCCAGTAAGCTAAAATATTGCCACACGTTAATATCGTAAACTATTAAACTATCGACTATCGATAAAATCGCACCATGCCGCGATGACTCGCGGGGTGGCAAGCACTACACGGGTACGAGAATCGGGGGCAGGGTGCCCACCCTGGGGGTGACACCGCGGTACATAGCCCATGTATGCCCATGTATCAGGACACACCATCCAGTACATAGCCTGGGTATGTGCCATCGGGTGGTGGATTCCCGAAATGCAGTTGTGTGGAAAACTAGGTTATTCAGCGATTTATTTCTCCATCGAACCCGATATTTATTCGAGCTCACATAGATCATTAATACTCCCGGTAAATAATGAGGCTTTGTAAATAAACGAGAAATTAATTATTAATTTCCGGTGCATTTGTGTGGAAATGATAAAGTTGCTATTCATTATGATATAATGTACTAGCTTTGCCCGCATGGTCATTACATTCAAAAGTAACCTATGTGTGTTATTCAAGGACCAAAGTACCTAGGTATAAAGTACAAGATCAGCTGTCAAAAAGTTTTCATCGATTGCTCGGCATCTAATTATCGGATTATGATACCAAGTACATAAGTTTTTAAGTCAACCCCTAAGCTGTCCAAGGTGTTCTCAAGGTGCGGAAAGCTAATGGTGCTGACGGTATCAGCAACATGATGCTCAAGCACCTCTCTGTCCCGTTAGTTTATCTCTTAGTTAGCATCTATAATGCTGCTATGAGTAATTCCTCGTTCCCCGACGCCTGGAAGAGTGCCGACGTCATCGGCATTCACAAACCAGCCAAGAAATCTACCGTGCCCTCTAGCTATCGCCCCATCAGTCTCCTCGGCCCTCTGGGGAAGATCTATGAGCGACTCATTCTGAATCGACTCAAGTCCATTGCAAAATCCAAAAACCTCATTCCAGACGAGCAGTTTGACTTTAGAGCGAGACACTTCTGCCCCCAACAAGTGCACCGCATCACGGAGCACATTCTCGCTAGCTTCAACAAGTATCCCAAACCCTAAACCACGTTAGCCGTCTTCCTAAACGTGGGTAAGGCTTTTGACAAAGTCTGGCACGTCGGGCACAAGCACTCCGAACTGATACAAGCTTTATCATTTCGGAGCGCCAGACCGTCTTGTGCTCATAGTACATGACTACCTCAAGAGCTGCAGCTTTCGCTATCGCGTCGAGGGAGTCAAATCTGCACCCGCACCCCATCAGAGCCTGAATCCCTTAGGGCTCCGCGCTCTCCCCGCTTTTGTCCTAATTATACACCAGCGATTTTCCGCGCCCTCCTAACCTAAAGATCTCCCTCCCTCTTTGCTGACGATACCGCGATCTATACCACTGGATGGAAACCAATCCACATTCGGAGACACCACCAACGGGTGCTTGTCGCTCTCGGAGAGTGGTTCCGAAGGTGGCGCATTTTGGTGAACCCTTAGAAAAGCGTAGCAATGCGCTTTAGTGAGGACGCCAAGCATTGCTTTCCATCCGGTCACATTACGATGTTTGACCAGCCCATCCCGTGGGCGAAGCCAACCAAGTACCTAGGAGTTATAGACTCCCGTACCCTTGATTATCGACTCAGATTTGACAAACACGACAAAGTTGTCCGCGACAGAGTGGCCTTCTTCCAAGGCTGCCTATACCATCTCTTATGCAAGCACAGTAAAATTACCTTTACAAATAAGGTTATTCCTTTTCCAGTGTGAGATTTTACTCTGTTGGCACATGAAAGGGAAATTACCCTTTCAAACTCAAAGCATACTCATTTTACCTAATATTGATTTGATCTGTCTAAAATATTTTATGTATTTCTCCATGTTCACGAGATGCTAATTTTATGTATTTCTCCATGTTCACGAGATGCTAATTTTATGTATTTCTCCATGTTCACGAGATGCTAATTTTATGTATTTCTCCATGTTCACGAGATGCTAATTTTATGTATTTCTCCATGTTCACGAGATGCTAATTTTGACTAGTAAAAGTGCTATTATTTTGCCTATTTACAATAAAATACTTTGACTTTATTATTAGTGGCAATTATCTCAAAAAGTGACATCTTGTGGGTTAGTTCCGGTTTGCGTAACCATGACCAATTATTGTTAGGCTGTGGTAAGGGTTTAACTTTTTACTAAGTAAGTAAAAGACAGCATGGTTTGGTCATGTGTAAGAGCTATATGAATGTTGGTGAAATCTGGCCAGTTACCTAAATCTTTGCTATCCCACTGCTGATGAAGATTGCCATTGACGCGGTCTAACCCTGCGGTAGGAGGGCTTAATTGCACACAGAGGTACCAGGGGCCCATGAGCTTAGGTATCAATCGTAAACTAATTATCATTAAACATTAATAAGATACATGTTTGCATCGAAGTTAATGAGCCATCCAAGCCTGATACCGGAAAGCACCTAATACATAGGTGAAATTGCAATTTAGCTTGTAATTAATTACTGTCCAATGACAGATAAGATGCAGTCGCGTGGACAGTACATACATACTGTGGAATGGAGCTGAAAGGGTTGTATTGAAGACGGTCAGTGCTCTGCACAGTAGATTTGATAGATTTACTGTGAAACCTATTAATTGCGCTTCAGAGTTTTTGTGTAATGTTGAAATCTCTTTAGTAGTGAAGGAATAAAAAAAAACTGACTGCGAACAAAACTAAAAAGAGGAAATGTAAGGTACAGTCGGAGGCATCATGCATTTAATTTCTCCTTTGACGGGATCAGACTATATCAGATACTCCTCATGCCTCCGACTGTACCTTATATTTCAAAATCAAGATACTAAAGCTTGTTTGCCTCACTTTAGTTTCGTACGCAGTCGGGTATTTCGTTCTTTGTAATAATTTATTTTTATTGTAATTTATTATTGCTACTTAAAAAATAAAGTTTCCTTTATATATTTTTGCAATGGTATATTAAATACCTTCAATTTGATACCTCATTTTTTGTTCCGTCGGAAATACAATATGGCCGCCATATTCGTTTTCTTGACGCTTCATACAACCTATATTAGTCTCGTTATTAAGCCGAATCCTATGATACCTCAAAATCTATCAAGCCGCTTAGGCTGTAGGACGCGCCAAAGAAACGTAGAAACAAACAAACATACATACAACAAAACACATACATATGGATAAAAAATATATTTTCGTGTTAGATTATTTTAATTGTTTAGAGAGCAACTTTTGGTCTATTATGGAGCGGAATCAATCGCGAAATGAATTGAAATAATGATTTTTTCTAGAAGCTTCTAGAATATAAAAACATGCTGTTTTATTAATTAACTTTATGGTTAAAGCCACTTCAAGTTAAATCTTGACATAACTTAGCCAACTGACATAATATTCACCAGGGCCACATAAACGAGGGGTCAACGGATATTTAGCCTTCGCAATGTAGTTGCATAGGCAGGTCTTAGTATGGTCTAATCTGTGGCGGCTCTTGGCCAGCGACTCAAGTCAAGACGGTCGATAACATGTCACCCCAACTCCAACTGGTTATGTACACCTGGTACTTAGACACGTCGAGTGGCTATCTATAGGTAGCTGTAGGTAGGTATTATAGGTGTCAAGTTCGAAGTGTAGGCTAGGTAGACCTATGTGTACTGTAATATATAGTAAGACCGCAATATACATGTAAGCCGTTGTATTTATAAGTCTGTGCTTAAGTTACCAGCTTATCGAAATTGTTACATAATACATTTATTCAAATTATTGACATCTTACATTCAAATCACTCCATCGATTCCCATAAACATATCTAAAAGCACCCTCTACACATTTTTCATTACTCATCAATCATAATACTTTTTGCGAAAATGTATTTTATTAATATAAAAACAGAGTCGAATTTTGTTTGAAATTGAAATTGCAAGATATTTTGCATGGAAGAACCACTTGTTGAATAGAAATCTTCGTATGTTTTCGTAAGAGTACGCTATCGCCAGCTGTTAAGCCGGGTACTAAAATACTGCTTTTAATCAAAGGAGTGAAAAAAACATTTTTGCACATTTGTAGCTCAACATTTTATTATACTAGCCGTGCCCGTGGCTTTGCCGGCGTGGTCATTTTTCTTTAATATAAGGATCCTATATGTTATTCCAGAATCAAAAGTACTAATATCATCATACTTCGTTCAGACGTCAAATGTTTTTTATCGATTGCTCGACATATATTAACCGGATTGAGATACAAAGTATAACAGTTTTTAAGTCAAACCCTAAGCTATCCAATAGTGTAAATCACATCGCAATCGATCCTGTAGTTTTTACGTGATGTGTGAACAGAAAAACACACACTTTTTTTGTTAAATTCTTGTCCAGTAGCTTTGTTAATTATCTTCATTGTACAGACTTTTTGTTAAATAGTTACTTTATTATAAGTATATAGATTTTGGTTCTTGAAAGACTTGATAGAAAGTGTACGTAAAGATAAAGATGTTATAATTATTGTTACACGGTAAATATAAACAGGGGGAATAAATCATTCAATTCAAACGTACAGTAACAAAAAAAAACGAAGAAAAGATAATGTAGCTTGCTTGTTTGCTTCTCACAACGTTTTTATTAAGTCTTGTTTGTCTATCTGTCTGCCTGTCTGCTTGTCTGTCTGTTCTGGGTGGAATCTTGCAATTCAAATTTTGAGCACTTCCCGATTATCTATCCGGCTGAAACTATAATCATGGTAGATCACAACCCAAAGACAACGCATTTAAAAAAAAAACCTTACTTGCTTCTTGTTTGTAGATTAATTTTGCTTTTTGCTTCTTGATTTGCTTTTTGATTTTATTTTATGTTGTCTATGTGTATTAATTTTTATGTGTTGTCTTTGCGTTCGTGATGTCTGTCACAAATAGGTTCCGACAGAAAATCAGTGCCAAGGCTTTATGGCCTTAGCGTTTGCTGAGTCGGGACCTGTTTGTGACAACACACAGCATTAATTTCGTACCTTTAATTTTGTTTGAAATTATTGTTCTTTGTTTTTCTGTATAATGTTGTGTGTTGTCATAAATAAATGTATTTTCTTTCTTTCTTTTTTTTCTATTTTACGTTCGTTTAATTTGGATAAGGGTTATGTTAGGGTTGTTATTATTTTCCATTTATTGGTCTGACTTAGGTACAGTTTGGCGGAATTTTCTTTGTTCATTTTAAATATGGATTTCCGCAAAGCAACGCCTGCGTCTGTCAACTGTACAGTAATAAAATAATATTAAGCTTGAAGCAGGTATATTATTTACTAGCTTTCGCCCGCGACTCGTCTGAGCGGACAACAGTTTATCGCGAAAAAAACGCATCCTATGTTCTTATAGGATTAAAAAAAAGAAGCTTTTGATGTTTTTATGACAGATTTGTTATTATTTCGTTTCCATCCTTACAGCGAGTTATCAACATTTCCCGTTGAAACTTGCCATTTTCCGGGATAAACACAGCTAGCTCAGTGTTTATTCCAAATAATATGTAATCATCGTAATCATTTGTATTTTCTGTTAAGTAAAGTCAATTTGTACACTTTGACGCTGATGATTATTACCTATAAACAGAATGTTATTGTTTATTCATAGTAAACATAATTATATTAAGTATGTTGTACAATTGTAATAACATATTATTACCTACGCCTGCATGTTTAAAGGCAAATAAACTATTAGATTAAGTTTGTAATTTCTCTTTTAAGTGAACTATGTTTTTTAGAGAAAATAAAGATTCTTAAACCGTATAAAAGTATTCTATGTTTTATCCCAGGGTATAAGCTATCTCCATTGTAAATTTCATCAAAAGCCGTCCAGCCGTTATCGCGTGAAAGCTCCCCAAACAAACAAACAAATAGACAACGTTTCACTTTTATATATTGGTGTGGTGTGGATATTGGTGCTGTCTTCTGTCCCGGGTCTCCATTTGTGCACTTTTTTTTAAAAGAATGCAATATTTGAGCAGCATTTTAGCCCCAACAAACATAGAAACACGTATCATGTGTGCACAAAGGCCGAATCCGGCGACGGACAGGACAGGGACTGTGCATGAATGGCAGCCACTTGCCCATTCCGCGCGCGTTCCACATTTGAACGTTTGATTTTTATAGCGTCTTCTTTTTTCTGAATTTGTGGGCATATTGTCCCTATTTATTATGTGACATTGTGGCAAGGAAGTTTTATGTACTTGGTTAAATCTTCTTTGTATTGTGATAATTCGAAAACGCAAGTTTTTTTTAGAAGGAAGCATTTTGGCCACTTTGCGTTTGAAAGTGGGAATTTTATCCTCCGTAGACGTCCCCGCGATGTCCTGGACTATCCGGACGACGCCATCGCAGTCAAAGTACTGGCAGCGATGGCCTCGTCCAATTCGACCACCTCTGAAACCCGCCAGGGGGTATCAACACACTTAGACACAGACACCGACCTCGCCGGCGAGGTCGAAGGTCCCATAACACATAGTCAGATATTATTCGCTTTCGAGTTTCTTGCCGATTCTTCTCGAAGGTGTATTACGAATCGGCGGTCAGTTCTAAAAATCAATGAAAGGGCACCTAGCCATTGTTCAGGGCCCCCTCGATCACTACTTAACGGTAGCGATCCAGGGGTGTTTAGTTCGTTACCGCCGTAATCAGACGGCCGTCCAAGCCGAGGGCCGTACCCCCTGGGTACACTCGTGCGGGTCGTCTAAATTTTAACTTTGGCGTGCGCCTTCTGCGTCACGCATTGCGGCGGAGTGCTTGTAAGCGCCCGCCCCCAAGTCCGGCTCAAGCTGTAGAGGCCGATAAGGCCAACAGCATTAGTCATTTATAAAAAAAAAGAAAAAAAAGGGAATTTTATTATAAGTACGTAATCTTTTTCTGAATTTCAGTTTTTTTTATAAAAAGATTTTTGTAAATAAAAGCTTTTTGCTATGTTTGTTTAAGTATATGTTTATTTAGGTCATCAAATCTTGCAAGCTGAGTTAGAACTACTTCCTCTTATCCTACGGGGTAGTATTCGTGTTCTACGTGTTCTTTGTGAAACTCCCTAGGAAGTTTCAGTAAAGCTCTATCACTTTACTGAATCGTGACTTTGACTTTGTCTTGACTGGACTTTTGACTACATGACTAACTGGGACAAGACATTTAGTCTATTTGTTGAAAAAAACATTCAGCTTGTAAAAGGTAAGTATATATTTACTTGACACTGGCTAAATGTAGTCGTGTGGAGCCAAACAATAAAAAAAACATATATTAAACAAAACATTTATATGTACTTATCTAGTTTACCAAATAACTTTAAATTCTCTCGTCGTAACTTACACGCGCATCAATTTACATCTCTCACCCGTTCCGTGCTTCATCTAACCTTACATTGTCTTACCATGTCCGCAGAATCTATACTTATAATAAAGCAATAGGAACGAAAAAGTCTGTACAAAGAAGATAATTAAAAAAGAAAGATTTTATGGTCTAGGGTACATAAAATAAGCTACTGAACAAGAATATAACATTTAAAAAAATCGTGTCTGTCTGTTTGTCTGTTTATCTATCGGTATATTTGTTCGCGCATCACGTAAAAACTACTGGACCGATTGCGATGCAGTTTTCACTGTTGGATAGCTTATGTTTTGACTTAAAAGCTGCGATACTTTATAACTCAATCCGATGAGTGAAGCCGAGCAACCGATAAAAATATTTTTGACGGCGGAAGGAATTTTGATCAAATGTTGGTATATTGGTATTTTAGGTCCTGGAATAGCACATAGAATACTTTTAACCTACAGAAAGTCATGTCACGCCTGCAAAGCCGCGCGCATCAGCTAGTAAATAATATACCTACATGTACCTACAAGTAGTTATGTAGTACATAGTGCTGTCCATTTGAGCCGCTATTGATTCGCGGCCGCGGGTCAACAACCTGCGCAGCGCGGCATTTCGCTAATTATTAATTATTTATATATTCGATCACTCATGCTGTCCTGGACGTTTGCGAATATTTCAGTTGCCTGTCTATGTATTAAACGAGACATCATCGAAAGTGCAAAAAATCCGATTGAAACTAAAAAAAGACTAAAATTTATAGATTCTAAATGGTCATTCGAAATTAAAAATGATAAGAGAAACCTAAAGATGATTTTCAAATACCTATTCAATAATGCCCCACTTAACACCCTCAGCGCTAAGCCCTTTGTGGTTGTCCTTTCATTTTCTAGTATTTTTTAAATGTTTTAATGTCTTTAATATATTAAAAAAACATATATTATTTAGACACCCCCACCCCCTTTTTATTTATTTTAAGTTGACCCCCCTTTTTATTTATATTTAGGATACACGTGGCCTGGGAAATAGATCACGCGAAATGAATACCTCCCAGATATCTGCCAAACACTTCCTGGTCATGAATATGGGATGGAATAACTAGCTTAAAAGCTAAAAAAACACGCCTGCCCTGCCAAAAAAGAACTTATGCCAATAAATTATATACTGTTGGAATGTGCTTATCATGGCCTTCAATTTGATACCCATATTAGAAATTACGAAGTTATTTTTTCGCCTTTGAAAATGGTGCCATACTGCCGAACAACAGAATTAAAAAATGCCTATGCCTAAAAATATTAGCCTATGTTACTCGGGGGAATGTAAGGATTCTAACGATACCTCATACGTCTAAATCTGTTGAGGCATTTAAAAGTTATGGTGGAATAAAGAAACTCACATACATACAAACATACATAAATCCTAAAAACATTGCACTCCTTTTGTTGGGCAGTCGAAAAGGAAATCTCATTGCTCTGAATGTTACAAAAATTACGTTAGAGCAGAGACAATAATTGATGAGAATCTGAAAAAAAACTGCCCAAGTGGCAACGATTATGTTCTGTTTGTGGAAAACTAATTGTATTAAACATTTCAACGATTGCATTTTCAAAGCAAATCGCTATTATACGATAATGTCCAGTGTAGTATCTAAAAACCAAAAATAGGACCGTAAAATTAAAAACATTATATATTTGGTGAAAAATAACCGATTCCCAAGACAGCTAACTAAAGGACTAACATTGTGACTAAAGGAGACACAATGCTTTAAACGAAGTGGCTGGTGTGTATAATTTTGGAAACAATGCTTCAGACTGTGTGACTAAAAGATTCTCATGGCGCTGAGGGTAAATAGTTCATCGACATTCATTTTTATTTTTACTCAATATGGCGTCTGGTTGTGTGGTTGTGAGTTTTGATTACGGTCTTGTCTATAGCAGCACTCGCAAGATTGAGACAAATCGATTGACCTAAAAATCATCAAAATTGACCCACGCCTTTGGTCTCTAGAGAGCCACAAAGGAACAAACATACATACATACATATATAGGCCGATAAACACATTATCCTCGCGCAGTTCTTATTCCAACAAGGACTCTTATAGTTTCCCCATGCGTGTTTTGTCATAAGTGTGGTCCCGTCGAAAATCGTGTTATATGAAAATAAGGATAAATAAAAAAAATAACAAAAAATGAAGTTCTATGAGCATTTTTTTATGGCATTGTCATCGATTTGTGAGCTACCCTGAAAGTTTCAGCCGGATAGCTAATCGCGAAGTGCTCGAAATTTGAGTTGCAAGATTCCAGGACAGACAGAAATACATACGTACATACATACAAGTGAAGTTAAATGAAAGAGGGGTTGTTAACTTGTTGGATTGGCATTTTAAAATATTTGTTGATTTGGTTCCGTTTAAAATATTCGGCGCTACAGTAACCATTAGCGCGTCCAACTCTTAAAATAAAGTTTAAAAAAAAGTAAGCCACATAGCTACACAAAATAAGTAAGCCACATAGCTACACAAAATAAGTAAGCCACATAGCTACACAAAATAAGTAAGCCACATAGCTACACAAAATAAGTAAGCCACATAGCTACACAAAATAAGTCAGCCACATAGCCACACAAAATAAGTAAGCCACATAGCTACACAAAATAAGTAAGACACATAGCTACACAAAATAAGTAAGCCACATAGCTACACAAAATAAGTCAGCCACATAGCTACACAAAATAAGTAAGCCACATAGCTACACAAAATAAGTAAGCCACATAGCTACACAAAATAACTAAGCCACATAGCTACACAAAATAAGTAAGCCACATAGCTACACAAAATAAGTAAGCCACATAGCTACACAAAATAAGTAAGCCACTTAGCTACACAAAATAAGTAAGCCACATAGCTACACAAAATAAGTAAGCCACTTAGCTATACAAAATAAGTTAGTAACATAGCTACACAAATTATTATCCAGAATGCAATACAACCAAAAACAAAAAAAAATGTTCGCGCATCATTTAAATATTACTGGACTGATAGCAATGCGGTTTTCATTATATATGTTTGCTGTTGGCATGACTACGGAACCCTAAGTGTAAGCGTGTCCGAAATGCACTTGACACGTCTTTTCTTGATATAGTATCGCCAGAATTAGGAATAGGAAAATAATTCATGAACCTCTATGAAAAATATATATTAACATAAGTGTTTTATTGGTTAGCTCCGCACTCTAGTGCATTTAGCCACTGTCAATTATAAAAATATTACAAGTTGTATGTTTTTTCAATTAATAGTTAAATGAAGTTCGTTTCGTGTTCTCTCCGAACTTCCCTGGGAAGGCACGTTGTTGTTGAACACGAAATGGCACGTTGTTTAGCGTTTGTATCATTTGCCTAACTCGTTAATGAACACCTAATAGTTAATATTCCAGCTACACAAGTTTGAGAAGAAAACGTTACATTTGCACTTTCCCGCCAAAACTTACTAATAGTTGCGACAGAAACAATAGGTTGATTAGCGTTTGTTAAAATGGTGGAAGATTTTTTACTAAATATTCCATGGATACTTAATTTAATTTTAACTAATATTGCATGGATACTCACTTTAATTTTAACTAAACATTGCATGGATACTTACTTAAATTTTAACTAAATATTCCATGGATACTTACTTTAATTTTAACTAAATATTGCATGGATACTCACTTTAATTTTAACTAAACATTGCATGGATACTTACTTAAATTTTAACTAAATATTCCATGGATACTTATTTAAAGTAGTTAGAGTAAAGTACTCAGACGTTGGCACGCCACCCAGATTAGAACTTTAAAGACACACTCGTATTTAGTAGATTTTAAGAAGTAAAGCGGTGTGGTAGGATTATTAATTACTTCATTGTCATTACTTGATATACTAAATTTGACTTCAAAGTATTAATTTTCGACGTAGTCAATATTTGGGGGTAGTGCTACCGTTAGGGTATCTTCCCCTACCTAGACTTTTTAAAATATTATCTAATTGTAATATTTGTTTGTTTCAGGATAACCTAACGCCCGAACCGTCTGACATGAACGACGACGATAACTATTCAAGTAAGTTGTCAAAATAATCAACGAAATAAGTCACAGCCACTTGCATCAAATCAACTCCCAGGTATTTTATGCGAAAAGTAATAGCGAAATTGCGCTGGCATAAAATACCGACCCAATTGGCTTTTAAAAAAAGAAAGTGCGTGTTCTTTTTCCAAATTTAAGTTCTTCTTCCAAATTTAAATTTGAAATTGATTTAGAATGTGATCTGGTGCAGGTCAGGGCTACACCAAAGACGCGGAGAAGTTGAAAATGATGTTGCTTGCTTGGAATTACCACAACTCGCAAGGTAAAGTTTGTTTTTAATTTCAAATATTATAGAACAAAGTTACTAGTACCCGGAATACCTACCACGAAAAGGGCAACGGCATATTACTCCGTGGCTTAGGCGACAAATATAGTCGTCTTTCGAAATATTTGTTTGAACTGTCATTAAACTTTGTTTTATAATATTTGGTGTGTTTTGATTGTGTGTGCATTTTTTATTAGGATGTATAGTTTTTTAGTGTCCAACATATGTGTTTGTGTATTGTTTAAGTATGCAAGCATTACCAACACATATAAATCATGACGAGTGCGTTGCCTCTCTCATGCACACACTATGCGAAAAGAAGCGACACAATCTTAAATCTAATTAAAAGTAGGCAGATTATGTACCAGCTCTCAGGGCGTAGACCGCATAAATCAGGTGCAACGCACACAATTAGCCTTCTTTGTCTTTAGATACAATTGGAGTGACATTTGCGCTACAGCCTATGTTTCTCTATCTTTGTTGTTGAAGCACAACGATGGGAATGTAGCTGTGTGGGTGTGATTGGCTGTAAATGTGTCTAGTCCAGTTTTTGTTTACGTGACATTAAAGCCTGCCGAACTTCTTTTTTTCTGTCTAGAACCATAGATCTTTAACTAGATCTATGGACACAACCTTTTGAACGCCACCTACCTCCACAGACGTCACGCAAATAATTGGTATCTGCGCCTGCGATGGCAATAGACGTCAAAAACCCCAGCTTCAAAAAATAAATTATATATTGTGATTTTTCCAAAACTCCCTCGGAAGTTTCAGTAAAACTTCCGAGGGAGTTTTGGAAGTCAGTCAATATTGTCAAAGTCAGGATTAAATAAACTGACTTTGACAATATTGACTGTGATATGACAATACTTATACTAAACGAAACTTGACATTGACGAAATTGCTAGTAGGCCAGTGCCTCCAAAGAAGCCATTACAATAGAGAAGAAGAAAAAGACACCAAAGTGTGCTCATAAAAGCGCTTGCAGCTGTGTGGGTGAGACGGTGATGGCGCGGGTGTTGCGCGGGGCGCGCGGTATGAGGACCAGGCGTGTATGGTAGTGTGCGAGGTACCAAGCATTAGCACAGTAGTGGCAGTGGTAAAGTGCGCAATTTACTGTATTCCGGTTTGAAAGGGGCTTGGTCAAGCGAAATTAATGTCTCGGGGCGACGACGAGCGCAGTGCAAGAGCAATCTAAAGTTGAAGTTGCACTGCAACTGTGTGTGTGTGTGTGTGTGTGGACTGTCGAAGCGCTTACCATCATGTGAGGGACAGGATAGCGTCTTCAATTAAATAAATAAATTAAAAAAAAACTGAATAATTAAAAAAAACTGGCCATGTGCGAGTCCGACTTGCGCACCGAAGGTTCCGTATAAACTTAACTTTGTCGTTAGAAACATCGACATGGGCCGCGGTCAGTTTACCAACTGCAAATAAACTGTTGTGATGTACTTAACTACAAATTTACGGATTTCGGATTTTTCTCTTTGCTTGTGTTTCATTACATTGCTTTTTGCCAAATTAGTATTTGAGTATTTGATGTTAATTTCAACTTGATACCATAACAATACAATACAATACAATACAACAACACTACAACCACCACGGGTTCCTGAGAAAAAGGGTCTTTACAGACAGACGGACAACGTAAGTTTTCCTTTTTATCTAAGTACGGCGAAGAAGGGAAGGGTAATGAGTTAAACAGTCGTTGTATGTATGTCATGTATGTATCATGTGTGTGTAGGTATGGATGTGAATGTTCCACTATAGCGTTGCGACGAGTCGCTTCTATTGGTCCGATTTTGACAAGCGAGGTATCAATCGATTCATCTTCATTTATAGAGTGTCATAAGCTAGCAACCAAAGTCATCCAAGTTTTTTTACCTAACCGTAGTCTGGTTTTAGTTTTTGAACTCATGTCTTGTTTTCTGTTGAGGTTCGGAATCCTAAAAATTGTCGTTAATCTAATGCGACCAGAGTGGTGGTTGCCGATCTATAAGTATGCACATTAAAATCTATAGACACCAAGCCCCATCTACACAATAGGCCGTAATGTCACACCCCGGACACTCCATACAATAACCGCTTGTATTGAAATACCTACTACTCTCAAATATGTCGTGTTTACACGCGTCAATGTGTGTGTGGGTACATAGGGCTGCAATAATATTTATAGTTCTGACATATCCAAACACAAAAATCCTACGCGATTCGGCCCTACTTCAGTGACTTCATTACAAGTTATGTACGCTTAAAAACGCTGTGAAGTCATCCACGAACCCGCTGGATCAGCAACACATCATCATCCCATATTTGTCTACTGTTGGACGTAGGCCTCACCTAATGTGCACCAGTGAGCTCGATCTTATTCTCCTCATCCATTTTCTTCCAGCCGCTTTCCGCTGTCGTCACTCCACCTGGCCACAGGGCGTCCTACTTTGCCTAAACGTGGTTCTACTCGAGAACTCGTCTACCCCATCGGTTTTCGGTTCTTCGGGAAAAGTCACCAGCCCACTGCCACTTTTGCTTATTCTCAGAGCTATGTCGGTTACCTTGCTTCTCTGTCGGATCAGTTCATTACGAATCTTGTCCTTCAGATCTTGCTGTGAAGTCATCCACGAACCCGCTGGATCAGCAACACATCATCATCCCATATTTGTCTACTGTTGGACGTAGGCCTCACACAACAATTCTCCAATTAGTGCTAGGTCAGCAACTTAGCATAATGGATTAAGGCCCAACCTTTCTATCGGAGACATTGGTAGCGATTCGGACATCCCCTAAACTAAACATAATTTCTTCAAATTTAATTTAAACCTTGTTGGCTTCGTAACAAGGTATTTTTCCCCTGGCATCTAATCCTCACTCATTAAACTATCACTAAATCCTGTCAGCGTAAAATCAACTTTATTTCCACGCGGCGGGAGTCCTGATTTGTCCAAACGCTGTCTCAGAACGTGTCCGAATTTATCTAAACGCTATTAGACAGCGTGTTAAAACCTATTTTAATTACGTTATTTTAAGCGGTGCAGCTTAAATTGACGTAAGTTTAGAATAGATGCCTGGGGCAAAAAGACCTTGTTACAAGGTCGAAAAGGTTTAAAGTTACATTTGAAAAATTTTTGTCAAAAGAATTCAGTGTTCTTAGTTCAAAGAGTAAAATGACTGCCATTGTAATTCTCTGATGATAATTCATTAGTCTTTTGCACTATTTTGCATCTCGCCTTGGATCTGCCTGTAAGTCTTCGACAGAGACAGTGGTCATTTAAAATCCCATAAAACCATAACGAAGACAATTCCAAAAGGCTGTGAAGCGTCGTTCCACGGGCTTAATAGAAAAATCGATCGCACAAAAACGCTCGTCAACATTCCGCGGGCGCACTATAATTCCGCCATTACTTATGCGCGTTCAAATTAATGAGGGAGTGCGCACTGGGCGCATCTGCCTTCTAAATGTCAAAGAAGCCCCTGACTATAAATAATTTGAGGTGCCATCGCCCCTGAAGTAACTGGGCTTTTAACTAAAGGACGGTTTGTACTGGGCCAGCTACTGTCCACAGTGGCAGATTTTGTCTTCCATACCTAATGTCAACCCCGAATTTCGTAAGGATAAGATATCTACTTACAGTTAGGTATAAAAGTTCAATAACTACATGCTAAAGTTGTGGCTTCACAACAGTCAAATCGATACAAAATTATCGTGGTGTTGTGTCGATCAGATATCGAACCGAAGATTACCTTGTACTATTACTTACTCAGTGACGGCACCTAGTTGGTACTAATGGTTATTCTACGGCAGTACTAACTACAGCACCTATTTGCTACTCTATCAAGATTTCATTTTGAAAAAAAAAAGGTGAAAGGATTGAACAATATTTGATCATGTAAAAATTGAAGGTGACACGTTGAAAAATAAAGATGAACCTATATGAATACGATAATTATTATTGATCGAATTTAAATCAGAATGTATCTGTTAAAAAAAGCATGCAATTTATTTGTTTTTATTTAATTGTCACTAAACTCTATTTACCATTTTGTGACTTCAAGTAGCAAACAGCTGTGTATCTAATTGTCTTTCTATATTTCGAAGACTGACGTTATTAACACAGGAACTTGGCCACCCCAGAGCCGGAGCCATTGAGAGGCTGCCTGCAGAATGCAGGATGCGGTCAGGACAGGACAGGCTATTTACCTTCGGCACCCAGCCACGACAAAGGCATAGACAAAGGGGAAAAATAGCCCGAAGCCGAACCATGCAAAGATTTCGGTAGAAGTTCAAGCGGCACGATCCGTCATGTTAGTCATCATCAGACTTACATGGCGGATCGTGATACGGTGCCAAAAATAAAAATTTAATGCTATTTTGTAACAATTAACGATATATTTTAAACGAAATAAAAATTCCTGTCGTCTTATTACATTTTAAGACAGTTCCTCGTGGCTGAATTGCACTCGCCTTCGATCGTTGTTTATTTACTATGTAGTAAGAGGCGGTAATCCAGCGCAACTATGTAGCTGAATGGAACTCGCACTTCCACTTGCACCGTGCAAACCTAGCATTACTGCGGTTACGGGGCCAGGTTTTAACTAACCGGTCCCGCTCGTCCCATTGCACGTACCCATCCAATGCTATGTTAAAATTGCACGGCAGATGCGAAAACTTCGACCGGTGACAAACTTGAGGGTTGGGGAAGAAATGGGTATCAAATAAATACATTGTCGACTACAATTACTGCTAATTATATAATCTTTTGATAATCAGCTTACCTACACGTTGAGTAGAGACAGAGAGAGCTTGTCAGTACCTACATGGCAGATGGTTTGCCAAAGGGAAATGGCGGAATGATGGGCCATTTGTTAAGCCCTCAATCACAGATTAAAAATGCAATGCGATTGAATATCATGTGATAAAGGTGTGGTACTTCTTCAGGCGGACTCTTACGTACTTATTCTTACGGACTTCTCAGTACGTACCACCACCAAATTTATGCGGCCCACACCCGAGGGCTGGTACCTAATCTACCTATTAAGGGAACAGTTTAATAAATATTTTTTAGATAATCATGTTTTCGCTCAGCAGGTTTCACTGTCAAAATCACTTCACTGTTTGCCACACCTTGGCCTTCCCCAGGCTGATTCATGTAGAAAAATCTTGACATATCTTCTAATAATATTACCACAGGCACATGCAGTATTACAATATATTTTAAAACTGTGATTTTACCTCAACAACTTACAAGGTTTGTCAACGATAATCCTGCTGCTATCTGTTTTCTGATCTTGCTGATGCTGTACATAATTTATCTTAGAGTTGATCTGCGACAACGCAGTTTAACACTTATCTGTGTTAGTATCTGCTCAGCTAATTTGGTAGATTCTTTTCTGACAGAAACTTTCTTATAATGCGCGACTGGATTGGTGCAATCTGTTATAGTAGAAACAGATACCTGTCAGTCGCGTGATCCACATTTTGCGTAAACTGATATATTCATGGCCTGCAGTGCGATTCAACAAATGCATGCTAACAAACCGCAACGTGATAGCTGCGCGATCGTGTGGCCACCCACCCACCTTTCGGTGTGGCCATACCTAGAAAAATAAAAACTGGGGAAATATGGGGAGATGTGGGGAAAAGTGAGGGAAAGTGAGGGGAGGGTAGTGGAAGTGGGTGAAGGGTGGACGAAGGACGACAACTTCACTTTCCCCCCACCCTTCCCCCTTTCTCCCACTCTACCCCCACCCTTTCTTTCAGTCTTCCCCCACTTCGCACCACTTGCTCCACTTCCCGTACCCTTTCCTGACATCCCCCACCATTCCTCCACTTCCCACTACCATCCCTCACTTTCCCAAACCTTCATCCCTCCACATCTTCACAGTTTTTTATTTATTCTCATTATGGCCACACCGAAGGTAATTAATGATCAGGCAGCGATCACGTTCGGTTTGTTAGCTGAATCGCACTGCTGGAGGCGAAGATTTTGCAGGAGGAGGTTCGAGCTCTTACGTTAACTCCTTGTGTACGTGCTTGCGTGGAGTCAGCATATATGAATGAACCACCGCTTCTCGCGTCCTTTTCTTCATGTTATTACACGAATTATTGGAATTTTACGCCACTATACGAGTTTTCGCGAAAACGCGGATTACTATGACATTAATTAAGCACAAATTCAGCACTGATGGATAGCGCATACTCACAGCTTAAGTAATAATTGTAAGCTTTTAAAGTTACAAGGCTTGAATAATGAGTTGTTAACTAATCCTCTCTCCCGCTACTTCCAGGCCGCAACGGAGATTTGACTGAGGCGGGTGGCGACAGCATGGCAGACTTGTGGGCGTCCTACCACAGCGCCTTGGGCCTTGGCTCTAAGCCACCGAAGGCGCCCACGCCAATGGCCACTGGCCACTCGGTGAGTTTTAAGGTTGCGCAGCGTTTCACTATCCTTAATTACACCTTTTGTAGGATCCTGTTTGCCTACTTGCCTTACTGTTGAGTGTACCTCAGGAGTCATAATAGGAGGGGGATCGTAGATTCCAAACGACTGGACCTATTTTAATGCGTTTTTTACTGTTTGAAAGCTGATGTGATCGAGACGGTTCTTTTAGCTATAATGGGGGGAGGCGGGTCAGGATCGTGTCTCCCATACGAATGGGCCGATTTTGATGAGGTTTTTTATGTTTGAAAGTTGATGTAATCGAGATAGTCCTTAGCTATAATTGAGAAAAAAGGGTTGGGGGTTACATATATTTTTAATTTGTGCTTGTGCATATTTTTTTATCTCCTCACTCTTCTAACCCTCAGAGTCCAATCCACGTGGGCTCAATAACGCCGGGCGCGGAACCGGCCTCCACGCACGACGAAACTTCATCATCAGACCGGACTAAGGATGACGATGACGGAGGCGTCTCCGATGATGACAGTGATGACAGAGTGGATCCACAGCATCACGACCCGGAGAGGCTGAAGGCTTTCAATGTAAGTATTGTGTAACTAGGACGTAATTGAGCACGTTTTGTTCAAACATCTCTTTTAGAATCCTGTTGTCCTGGTATTTGATTTGCACGTATATTCAGACGTTAAAGTGAATAAAATACCACTCAAAGTATCGTCCTAAATAATACTTACAGATAAATTCATCATCATTATCATAGGACCACAGAATAAATAATAGTACTACGTACAGAAGACTCACTCCCTTAGAAAACGCTTAAATACCAACTGAAATATACCTACAGTCGTAGAATCTATTCAGCGCAAGACAGTTTGTACCCTACGCGTATTGGAGAAAGGCAATATTACTCTGAACCGCTTGACTCAACGGCTGCGTGCCGTTGTTGCTAGGGTTGCTCGACTCGACTCGAAGAGGCCCGGAGCTGGCCCTTTCTGAAGTCGGTCGGTCACGTGGTCACAGAATAAATATTAGTTCTTTCGCTTGTTATTCTACTACTTATTTCAATGTGCGTTCTTATAATGTTTTTTTTTCCCTTATAATATAAGTAACATTGGCAGAACCCACCAAATAATAATTTTAAAGCCGCCCATTGTGATACAATATCGTGCATTCTTTTGTTTCTTATTAATATTCTTGTATGTACTTCTCCTTTAAGTAATATTACGTCGCGCGGCATGTGTTTCGCACGCGTGTACACGGGCCTCGTCAGTCACTGACAGCGCGCGACTATAGACTGAATTGAGGCGGACGACCCGTTGCTTCGATTTCATACCTAAACATTAGGGTGAGACTGGCTTGATAGGACTTCTATCCTTTTCAGTTGAATTAAACAGCATCCAGTTTTGTTTACGTAATAAGTTCCAAGGTTTACTCCCTTTAAAAGTATTTATCTCAACTTTCAGATGTTCGTCCGCCTGTTCGTAGACGAGAACCTTGACCGGATAGTCCCGATCTCCAAGCAGCCCAAGGAGAAGATCCAAGCCATCATTGACTCGTGCACCCGGCAGTTCCCGGAGTTTGCCGAGCGCGCTCGGAAACGTATCAGGACGTACCTGAAGAGCTGCAGACGGAACAAGAAGGTCCGCGGGGAGGGGCCGCCGACTGGGAACGGGGCAGCGGGAGGGAATGCTTGGGATAGCGCGGTGAGGGTCTGATCTCTTTGAGTATATAATATAATCTATACTTATAATAAGGCAATAAGAACGAAAATGTCTGTTCAATGAATTTAATTAAAAAAAAATTGTCTAGGGTACTTAAAATATGCTTCCGAACAATGTTTTTTTTTTAGTTTGTATGTTTGTTCGCACATCACGTAAAATCTACTGAACCGATTGCAATGTGGTTTTCACTGTTAGATAGCTTACGGTTTGACTTAAAAACTGGGGTATCTCAATCCGATGAGTAAAAGCCGAGCAATCGATAAAAACTGCGTGACGGCTGAAGGAATTTTGATCAAATATTGGTACATTGGTATTTTAGGTCTTGGAATAGTACATAGAGTACTTTTAACCTACAGAAATGACCACGCGTTCGAAGCCGCTATGGCTAGTAAAGTAATATAAATAAAAGGAGTGTGCGTGCGCTCAGTGCCTATAGATGAGGTATATGTGTATATGGACTTTGGCATTCATATCAAAGAGCATCAATCATCATCATCAGCCTGCATTAGTCCAATGCCAGCAGTGGCAATGTCGCGCTTTACGAGAGGCCTAGATCCAGACCTAGGCCTCTCCCAATGCGCTTCACTGAGCCCGATCTTCGGCTCTTCTCGTGTAATTGCTGCCAGCTACTTCTGATCGGCGTCCTACACTACGTTTGCCTATACGTGGTCTCCGCTCAAGAACTCGCCTACCTCAGAGGTTATCGGTTCTTTTGTGCCGACCCATTGTCACAGTTTGCTAATTCTTTGGGCTATGTCGGTGACGTTTCGGTTCACCTCGTTTTATACACCAAGTAAACTGGTCAAATTCGCGAACGTTCCAGGTGCGTCCGACGCCCGCGCACTTGACCTCTGTACAAGCGGAACATATTTTGGCGCAGGCGTGCGAGAACGAGAGCCTCAACGCCAAGCGCATGCGCCTGGGACTCGACCCCGTCAGCCAGCCGATGCCCACTGTGCCCACGCCCATGGTAAGTGTCAATTTCATCATCATAAGTCTGAAGATGTCCACTGTAAAGTCTAAAGATATCCAATGTTAAGTCAAAAGATGTCCTCTGTTAAGTCTGAAGATGTCCTCTGTCAAGTCTGAAGATGTCCATTGTTAGCTCCGAAGATGTCCATTGTTAAGTCTGAAGATGTCCACTGTTAAATATTAGCCTCCCCCACAGAAAACCACAACAAAAGATTTGCTCACTGTTAGTATCCATCGGTTCTCCGCCATTTTCACCAAGCCTTCAATAAGTCTTCATAAGTTTTCTTTGGTCATATCGCACACAAATCAGGTGACATCTTGGAAAAGCTGTCTGTGACCGGGAAGGTAGATGGAAAAAGAACAAGAGGCAGTGGGATACATTTACATTGCATGTGCAAAAACATCAAATTATTCAAGGTTTTTATAGTAGTTTATGAATCTGTTGCATAACGAGAGTTATGAAAACAGGAGAGTAGGAGAGTGAGTTTAACGAGCGGTAGACGAGTTTTTTAATAGTATCACTCGAGTGTTTTAATACCTAGTTATGTGCCGTTTCACTACACTATACTTTATCTACACTCATGCAACAGGAACTTACATATGATGAAAATAATATCTCTTCTTGATTTTGCTGGTATCAGCGCGTTCGTCGTGTTGTTGCTGTTTCCGTGATGTCAGATGGAGTCAAATTCTCCTCACTAACACTGCTATCGAACATTTTTAATCCGGATAAAAGTTTTGATCAACAAAAATACTTTAAATTATTGTTTAGGTACTAGTGTAAAGTAAATTATGGCGCCAACATCCAGTCCACGGCGAATTCGTTCGCTTAGGATCTAGCACGCGCCGCCATAGATAATAAATGTCGAAAACTCTCGTTGGTGTGGAGCCAAACCGGTGCTTTTATGGTAAAATAATTGTATTATAACATTGTTTAGTTAAAAAAAAACAGTGTTATAATGGGTTTTTTTCTTATTAGAGACGTGCCGTGCGTAAAGTATGTCATTATACCAAAATTTTTGAGATTTTACGATATGAGTGTTGATAAAATATATTATAACATTGTTTAGTTGAAAAAACAGTATACCAATATAATTTTTATCTTAAATAAAAATACGGACACTATACACGTTTTATCGGAATTATTTGCGGTGAGAAATAATCGAATTCATCAATTTCAATATCAAAACAATTCGCAACAATTTTTGATAAACAAACGGTTCTACCTGTTACAAAATAGCTCTACTCTTCAATTAAATATGCTAACCGGAAAATGAAGAAACAAGTAGAAACAGTAAGAAACAGTTAAATTCTTGGTTGTATGGCTCAGACGTGGTGAAATTCATACGAACAGTTAATGATGACTTTAACTGGCGATTAGCCTACTTGAAACATTAGTGTAGGTCGTGAAATAAAAAAATAAAATAAAAAAATAAAAATAAAAATAATAAAAAAAATAATAACACCCCCCCCCCCCCTACCCTTACCCTTACCCTTATAATTAAAATTATAGTGTAATTAGAAATATTAGTACCTACTATTGTACAGACAAGTCCGGTGTTCACATCAGCCAATAATCATCTCTTGCTCTTCAGGCAATCGACACAACGGCGACATCAGCCGTCGCCTCTTCATTCCTCAGTCTCTACTCCGGAGCCATCAGCAGCCCATCGACCCCAGCCACCACGACTACGACTCTGTCCAGCGCTGGGCATAGCAAGGCAGCTGCGGACACCACCAGGCCGTCAGCCAGTCCCACTATGGAACACGCTCTGCTGAACAACAATAGCTTGAAGTTGGACAACGCTAATGGCAGCGCTGGGAGTAAGACTGCCAGGTAAGTCTCCTATCTAGAAACTTTAACAACTTTGTCCATTGCTGGGCATAGCAAGGCAGCTGCGGACACAATCAGGCCGTTAGCCAGTCCCACTATGGAACACGCTCTGCTGAACAACAACAGCTTGAAGTTGGATGCAATCTCACTTCAAGCTGTTGTTATTCAGAAAATTTCCGTTTCATGTGCCGCCTGAGTTGAACCTCGTACATCAGGATAAGGAAATACCCTTCTGACTCTATCGGTGCTTCGGAAATACGCCCGTTACAGAAGAGAGCACCAAGAAACACTAAGGGAATATCATTTTTTGTTCGAAACCTTTTTGTTGTTAATAGCACCCGTTCACGGGTATGACTTATGTCAGACATCAACCATTTTAGTGGGAAGGGAGTGACCCGGTACACAGAGCCGACGTAAGTCGAGACATTTTAGTGAGCATGACCATAAAAACTAGTTTCTCTTGTCATATAAGTATATTATATGTCACCGTTTTATTGTAAGAACCGATAGATTACAATCTCACATGTACATCTAGAAACTTGTACTATTATGTCCACTGGTTGTCCACAAGACAGTTGCGGACATCACCTGCCCGTCAGCCAATCACTATGAAACATACGCTGTTGAACAACAATAGCTTGAAGTTAGACAAAGCTTATGACAGGAGTATGCCAGGTAAACTTGGCGGTGGTATTACTCCAGGTGGACTTTATGTCCGATGTCTGCCTGGAGCAATACCATCGCCAAGCAGAAGTGTGCGAACATTTCTGTAATCCAAAACGGTTCCGGTTCGAAAACCAATGTTTCCAGCAAAATTACTGTACGTAAGACTTAAAAACCAACGTCTCAGAGTGAAAGCACAGTGCAGAGACGCGTAAGCAGCGTGTGTCAGATAGCTTCTAGTGTTTTTACTGATTTGTCATTGTAATTTATATGATAATGTTGTATTTCGTTCCTCAGCCCGGCGTCGTCGCCAGCGCCGCTGTTCAGACCAACGTTCCCGAACACATACGGCAATCCGCCTACGTTTGGGAGGCAGACGTAAGTTAAATAGCAAGAAGGATAAAAAACTGAGACAAACAAACGAGTGAAGTATAATGGTTGCTGTGAATGCGTGTGTGAGTGAGTAATTTGTGGTGGTTTGTTGTTGATACTCGATTTCATTACAAAAGACTGCATTATTTTTATTTTCTTGAACTAACATGACTAATAAGGTAAATACCATGCTATGTCGGTCAGCCGCCACAGTGCAGCAAGATTTTTGTTTTGCTGCAAAGTGGCTGCCGATCTACATGTCATGGCGTCAGTGAGAGGCTCGGCGGATCGGCGTATCTTGGGTGCTTCACTTCCGATTTTGCGGTGTGGTCTCCTTTTTTTAAACCTTCTTGGTTAATAGTAGTGAAATTCCTAAAAACTGACGTCTCGGGTCGGAGAGAGCTTTGCTTGGGATCCTTTTGCGAGATAAAATCCGAAATGTGAATATCTTCAACAGAACTAAATCTCATTGAAGAGGCAATGAGCAATCCACATAGCCCGAAGAATCTATAACTGTTGGTAAATAATGGTTCACGAATAACGACCGCGGACATCCGCGGACCAGAAGAGGGCTATGTCGGTCATTCGTTTTCTACTTTCTTTCGACCTCGTTTAGGATGCGATCCCAAGGAAACCCTGAGCATAGCCCGTACCAAAGCTTAAGCAAGTTTTTTGTGGACCAGTCTCACTGTCAGTTTATCTGGCTGTGAATGCAGAATTTAATAAGTATGAATTAAAAAATAAAAACAGTTTTTTTTAAAAAAAGTCACATTCCTTTATATTTTTTCCTTTTTTTTTACGTTTCGATGTTTTTTTCGTTTTTCCTTTTTTTTTAATTGCATGTTTTCACTTACTACATATATTTTTTATTTATTCGAGCGGTTCGGTTTGCGAGCTACCCTGAAAGTTTCATCAGCTAATAACAAAGTGCTCGAAATTTGAATTGCAAGATTCCAGGACAGACAAAAATACATACATACATACAAGTGAAGTTAAATAAAAGGTTTTAAAAATGGTTGTAATTTGGTTTTCAGTTCCAACGCTAACCCGGCTACGGCGCTGTCAAGCAGCGCACTGCTGTCAACTTTGACTGCCCTCCCGCCAACAGGTAAGAAGTTTAATATCTCCAACATCAAGTGAATTACCAATATCTTGTCGTTTATTGTTAAAAGTCTTAGCAAGAGTAACCAATTCCTACAAGTTAATATAATCAGGCATCATTTTGCGGAAATCATAGGTAGTACAAATAAACGAAGAAAAAATGTATAGGTTACTTCTGCCAAACTAAAAGTCGGACCAATGACAAATATAAAAATAAGCTTATCAATAATTTAGATAAGGCGTCACGCGTCACCTAAATTGAAATAACGTAAAATATAAAGATATGGCCAACATGCCATATCTATCTATTTTACTTCCTACCCAATATGAAAAAACCTTACTCGGAATTAAACAATTAAGTTTTTTTTTCGATTATATATTTTTTATAATATAATGGTTAGTTTTGCGGAAGTATATTTGGGAGTATATTTTTTCATCGTTGTGTTTTCTACCATTGTCTACTATTTCTGCTGTTGACCTCTATTATTAGCTTATAACATCTGAAAATGTCAGGTGTAGGAGTGAACGCTGCGATGGCTGCGTACCAAAGCGCGTTACTCTCTGCCATGGCTGCGCACACGCACACGTTCCCGACTAGCACTATATCTGGTGAGTTTGTCATTCCTTATTGGACTGCTTATACAATAACTTTCATTCTTGGACGGCTATCATTCACCTTTGCAATAACTATCCAAATAATACTTTGAGCTCACTATTGTACAGTCCACTTTATGTTTTTGCTCAATCAGCTTCTTAATTAGAAATTTGTAGTACAGAACAAGCTGTGCATCTACTGCATGTGCAGATTACGCGCTCATTGCTTTAATTTGTAGTACAGAACAAGTTGTGCATCTACTGCATGTGCAGTTTACGCGCTCATTGCTTTAATTTGTAGTACAGAACAAGCTGTGCATCTACTGCATGTGCAGTTTACGCGCTCATTGCTTTAATTTGTAGTACAGAACAAGCTGTGCATCTACTGCATGTGCAGTTTACGCGCTCATTGCTTTAATGCAACAGTTCGTGGCTAATCATGCGTTCTCATTACATTTATCAATTTTACTGCTCGATTAATATATTTTCTTTAAGCTCATACAAAAATCTTTCCAATGTCTTTCCTTTAAAATCGTCATCAAAGCGTGTACGGCATAACAAGATACCGTACTCATGTACTATGTCATAGATAGAGTAATACTCTGTCTATAATTTAGTTCATGTCATTTTAATATAATGTAGGTACATAGCTAGGTACCAATAATAGGCACTAATTGAAATAAAATTTATTCAATTCATTATACTCATAAAAGTAAAAATGAATAATAATATTACTCTAATTACAATTTCATTGGCACTGCCATATAACATGGCAGTGCGGTTATTATATTAGGAATTAACTAATGGTAATGGCTTGTTAGATTAGTTTTAAGTTAAGGTTATTTTGTTTATTTAAATGTAAATACATTTTCAATTTTATTTTATCTGATTCCAGCTCCAACAGACCTATCGCTGAAGACTACATCGACGCCCAATCCACTCCACTCTACATCCACCGCTTCATCTCTCACTGGATCCAGTTCCACCCAATCCAAGAGCCAACTCTTGTCCCACAAGCTCTCGGGGGCCGAGGTAGGAGCGGTCAGGCAACTCATCACTGGATACCGTGAATCCGCAGCTTTTCTCTTGCGATCCGCTGATGAGCTCGAAGCATTACTCTTGAACCAGCCATAGGACTCTATCAAATACTACACTTATCCGTTTGGAGCCCTTTTTGGATATTTTTGAAGAAGAATAAAATTGTTGTTGCTCACGCATGGGATGGCAAATGGGTTGACTAAAGCGATATTGGTCATACGCGTTATACCAAGTCACGACTCGTTTGGATCTCATTTTGGGTGTTTTTAGTGGCGAACTGCTATTATTCAATGTTCTTCAAACAACCTAACTAAATATAGCAGAAATTGAGAATTTTTAACAAAATTTTGTAAAGAAAGATGGGCTATAATTTATATGTCAAAAATTAGTAATTCTATGCAAAACATTTGTTGCTTTTACACCTTATCTGAATTCGTTGTATGTTCGAAGTTATACTTTAATGAACATGCCAAAAGTTTTGGGCGGGAATACGAAGATGATTTTGATATTGTATTTTTTTTCTTAAAGTTGTGTTTCTTTGAGTGTTAAACCCTAAAGTAAACATTTATTAATTTATTACTTGTTTTATTTCCACAATTAAGTTTTTAATACTTACATACAAACAACACACTGCGAACATACAACGAACTAACATAAAGTGTCAAGGCGACTATTGTTCTACATCAAATAAAATGTTTTTTGACATATCTATTATTGTAATTGGTGGAGCGGTCCCAGACCCCTTACATTTCCTGCCCATCCTCCTTTGCCATGTTTCTACTTCGCTTGGAAAACTCATTGTTCTACTGCTGTACCAGCTTAAGGTTTTCAGCAAATTCTCTTACGATAGGATTGAATCAATTCTGAATATTTTCGCGAAGAAGATTATATTGCTCATATATAATAAGATCCAAACGAGTTAAGAACTACTCTCTATAGGGAGTATAAAGGGAAATTGGTAGTAGATTTCCATTTGGCGACAGTTAGAAAGTTCACGTATACGTCGATGATGTAATCATTGTTAGCAAGTTTCAATGATATGTTTAAATTCAGATGTCAATTCATCAAAATATTGTTAAAAATGATAATTTAGTACCGAAATAAATCTTACAAATATGTAGATTTTGGTACTGAACAATCATTTTAGGAGAAAAAAAGAGTTGATGGTAGTCTCAAAAATTCTAAAATGCGACTGATAATGTGCAATGCCAATTTGAAACATAGTTTTTTTTTAATCAATTTAACAAAGTTTTTTGTCTTTTTTAGTACGTAGTAGTTAAATGTTCACGCAATAGCCACAATTAGTAGTTACAGACGTTTTGAATCAATACTGTAGTTAATTTATCTAACATACAATACAATAGTACACTCCTGTTTCTAATAATTAGATATAGATACAATATACATTTCTGGATTCAATATCACAAATTTATTTGCATACACGGAACTTTTTAGTAAACACTTCTATTGTCCAACATCTAAGACTAACACATACCAACATGCAAAAAATGAATATGTTAATTTTGACAAATAGAATTGAATTATTGTTAAAACTAGAAGTTACTTTAAGTTCTTTTTGTCAAAATAAGTATCGAAGTTCTTGTTCGGGGTATTTCGGCACAGGTACGTAGATGCATACATTTATTATTAGAAAAAGTGATGCCATTTAAACTCGTTGAAAGAGTACAAAATTATTTTTGTCTATATTTAGATGTAAGGGAAAAAAAATCAGGGAGTTTCTAGTGTTAGGTTTAAAATTCTTGCCTGGTGCGACAATTTATAGATTTAGTCGGTAAAAATGAAAATTTTCATCGAAAATGCTTAGTCGATAAAGGCAGCGGAAATTACTATAAATTATGTTTAATTTAAATTTTCAATGTCACAGTTTGAAGAGAGTTTACTTAGATTCTTAAAGTGGCATTCTAGAAATAAGGGGCACGAATTTATTTGTTATTTTTTTTGTATCATAGTGCTTTAGCCATATCGATTAATATATTTCTTATTTATCGTTTTAAAAGGAATTGTACTCTTTTAAAATATAGTCACGTGATCGGCTCCATCCAAAATTTTAATCTACTTCTTTTTTATTTTAGTATAATGTTTAGTATACTTTAATTAATAAGTCATTGTCGCTTTGCTCATTTACACTGAAGGTGAATTTTTTGACTGTATATCTATTTGTTACCATAGATTTACGGCCATGTACTTGTAGGTAGGTTTTAATATAAGAAATACTTGCTTACGGAGTAAAAATAAGGATTACATTAATTAAAAAAAAAACTTCTCTATTTTGGGCCTACATATTGTTTCACAGTGATTTTGGGTACTTTTGCCTCAATGTTGTCTTTTTATTGTTATCAACTAGTTTTTTTTTACTTTCTGGCCAGTGTTAGTCGATTCAATTTTAAGTAGTAAGAATTTGTTACTAAGATTTAAGCAAAACATTACTTACAATAGAATAATTACAGATACACAAAACGCTTATTAAGTTGCTACTCACATAACTTCGATATTAGCACCATTGTGGATCACTGCAACGCGCATGTGTCGCCGCTATGATAAATTCAATTGTTTCAAAACTGTAGGAATACAAAAAAAAAAAAAGAATAAAGTACAATCGGTGTACTTCCGGAAACACGAACCAATAATATGTGTAAAGTTATCGCGTATTTGCAAAAGTTTTTGTAGTAATTAGATAAACTGTTTAACTATATTTAAAATACATCATTATAATTACTATTAAAATCTATAGAGAATGTTTACTATGTACGTCGTGCGAATCTGTTACAATTTTATTTTTTTCTGGTATGTAAATTAAATAGTTCTAATAGATCAAACTGGTAGAACTAACTAGTTACTACTAGATATATCTAATTACTACAAAAAATATTGCAAATCAGCAATTACCTGAAACAGATTTCCAGTTCGTAAATGTACTAGTTCCTTTGAAAAACGCCAGCATTGTTCGAAACATTTGATTTTACAATGGTTGTCACTCGCGCAATCAAATCGGAAATGAATAGTTGTCAACCAATCAGATGCATCAGCTGCTAATAAGGTTGTTCTACAGTGGTGCAAGTTTCAAGTGCGCAGATAATGTAAAATAGTCAATTTTGCCAGTTTATCTCAATAGATTAAAGCTTCCACCTGTTCAAATATGAAATTGTAAATCCACTTTTGAATTAATATATGAACTAATATTGCCAAAGAATCGAATTGATTTACTTATTTGAGTGTGACGCTTATGGAATTGCCGCATTAGTTAACTTAATTTCATGAGTACATTCGAGGATAGTTTTATTTTAAGGTCACTTTTTGTTAAACAAAAGTCATTCCAGTATTTTTCTAAAATAAACTTAAATTCGGTGCGTTTAGTGAAAGGAAGGTAGTCAGCGTAGGAATGTGGATATGTAAAAAGTATGTTTAGATTATAAAAAAAGTTGATTAGAAATGAAAGTTAATGTTGGGATAGACATAAAACGAAAATGGTGGTAAAAACGTTGAGAAAATGAATTTGTTAGACATTAAAATATATTATTATTAGAGATGTATAAATGGTTTACGATTATTATTAGTTCGAGAGAAATACAAAAAGGAGTAAAAAAAAATACAAAATGGCGATTGTTACTATTAACGATATGAGAATTTAGTTTTAATTTTGCAATTTCAAAATGTGAGTTTTACAATTTTGAAAAGAAAATATTAAATATGCTCATATACTTACTACATGTTTGTTTTATTTCTAGAAGTATTAAATCTTTTCGTAAATATAACAGTAAATATAACAGTAAATATAACATGCGAAAAAATATGGATCCTGAAAACTAAAGATTCCCTTTATTAGTAACTTGTTTGTTTGTCGTATGAGGTAGTGCTGGCCTCTGGTGTCAGAGTTTGTCAAGCCGCCCGAGGGCCTCAAACATGGCTTAACGACAACTTTTATTCAATAACAGCCGGGACCGACGGCTTAACCGCACATAACTTCGAAAAGTCTTCTACGGAGCCTAGGCTCGTACGGAGCCTAGCTTTTGAACCCGGTATCGTTGGATTCTAAATTGCACTATAGAACCATTAGGAAAGATTAATTAAGACCAGGCTTTGCTTTTTAAGGGTTTTTCCATAAATATGCTGGGTCAACCACAAACCTGATAAATGTGAAACTTAACATATATGTTTTTGAGATCTTTATCTTTCTCCGACTAAGACAAAAACATGAATAACAGAATTTCATTCGATACATTTTCTTATCAAAAATTACGTTATTTTCAGTAATATTTTCATATTTCTTCTCAACGGCTTAAGTTTTATCTCTAAAATAAATCTCCCAGCAAGAACATATAGTTTATTAGCATGCCATTAAAATAAATAACTTTTGAGACTTACGACATTTAGTTCCTAGCTAAATTGTGTGATATTCAACCTTGTTACGCAGGCACTTCAGTGCTTGTTGCGGGTAGCAGGTGGCAGAGTGCAGGGGAGGTGGCAGTGGAGTGGGGAGACGGAAAACGTAACCTTGGAGCCTGGACTACCTACAGAATTTGGGAGACTTCAATACGCGTCGTGGTCGCTTAAAAGGGAGACAATAATGTACGACCAGCATTGTACGGCATTGATGCCTCGTTTGTATAGGCGAGCGTCAAGAAGAGAAAAACTGTCACAGAACTGAATCGGCTAAACCCGACTCCACGTGGTCTTGTCTGCCCTACACTAGTGCAGACAAGACCACGTGGACTAGTGTTTTTAAAAAGCCGGAGGGCGGAGGGAGTGCAGCTCCCGCCCTTTGTAACAAAGTACTCGCCCACGCTGCTTCGGCTTTTTGGTCGCCAGCCTCCGTTGCTCCAGGTCACCCTGGTACTTTTTCTTTGTTACGTATGTGCGGAGGGGTTGCACTTCTCGCAGCGCTGCAGCAATCGCGATTCATAATCTGTAGTAAAAGGATACTGGAACATGCAAACTAGACTGACTATGAGATTTCTATATTTTAATCTGTGATGTAGGTACACGGCTTATCGGCTATACATTATCACCCGTGCAAAAAGTGTCCGAAGTGTCCGAAAAAGTGCACGCCCTAGTCAAGGGCGGATCCAGACTTCGAGTCGGGAGGGGGGGGGGGGGGGTCACACTTAGGTTCCTATATCTAGCCTACTACTAGCTGTTCCTGTATCAATCGCGTAGCCTGCGCTACTCAGGAATAGTGTAGCCTTGAGTGGTGAATCAATTTTCAAAATCAGGCTAGTTATAATAATTTCATTCAAACAAACACTATTTTTACCTAAAATTCTGAGATACTAGGTATTCTTTTTATTGTGTTATGTAGTTATGTGGAAATTTTGATAGATTTTCTATGAGTGCGAAACATGCCATATTACCAGGAAGGCGCGAGCGAAGCGAGCGCGAAAATGTTGTGCTACTTATACTTTTATTAGTGTAGTTATATCAAAAGACTGAACGTTTATAATCGATCTTCATGTGTGCGAAACAGGTAATACTGTTCATAAAGCGCGAGCACAGCGAGCGCGAAAATTTTGAGCTATATCTGATACATAATACGATTGAGGAAACCAATTAATACCAATGAAATACCATTTAACACATGCGCAAAAATGTTCGGTAAAAATCAGAAATTAATGGAATTCCTCTGTGTGCGAAAATAGGTAACATCACAAAGGCGCGAGCAAAGCTAGCGCAATGTTAAACTATTTGTGGCCGTGCGCATAAAAGAAGAAAAAATACGATGGGTCCATTGAGTAGATTATAGATATATGAACGCAGCCAACAATAACAAGGTGCGATTATATCTAGCGCGATAATTTCAAGTTATATCTTGAAATTTTTGTTAAAAACTGAAAGAAAACAAGATGCGCCTTATCCTTCATTCAACAGGTAATAACAGAACAAGGGTGCGAGTGTAGAGAGCGCAAAAATTAGCAGTTATTTCTAGTATCAGTGTTATTGTGTGTGTTTTAAACGTAATATTAATATAATAAGGCGCGAGCGAAGCGAGCGCTGAAATTTTGAGATATTTCTATCAGTGACACAAGTAAACATGATTATAAAACATATGAAAATAACAAAAGGAACTAAAAAAAAGGGGGGGGGGGGGGGTGTAATAGATACACATCAATTGGCATAGGGATGGAGCCCAGATAGCTGGAAAAGCTCCAGATGAGGACGGAGTTACTTCGAAACCCTTTAAAGCAAGAGGTAAACCTGTAGAGAAGTCATTTAACTCTGTTATGAATACTGGGAGAACTCCAAAAGCACGGAACAGGATTTATGAAGCTTTATTTTTAAAAAGAAAATCCTCCTGGAAAACTATCACCCCATCTCACTCCTGAGCCACGTCTATAAGTTGTTTTCGAGGGTCATCACAAGTCGTCTCTTTGATTCAGTTGAGACCTGGGCTGTTTTGGAGTCACGGTAGCGATGCCAAGTGGACTGGCGGCTTATCGAAGTGCTGTGATGTCTTTATAACGATGCGACTATGCGTGTTCAAATACAGAACCAGCAGTCTAAGCATGACCTCTTGCGCAGGGGGTTGGGTGAGACAGGGGGATAATCCCCATCATCAGAGATATAAATCCCCGAAACTGTTCACGAACGCCTTGGTAAATATGTTCGCATATCACCTGCTCGACAATGTCCAATTGGACATTGTCGAGCAATAATGACTAATGAAACTAGTGTTATATGGGTCACATAACACGCAATCTAATCGCAATGTAAAGCAAGTCATTATATCCCAAGGGATATAAAGTTAAAAGAAACTCCAAAGGTGATTTTAATTTGGAACGTTAAAATTCGTACGACTCTTAAGATAGATACGGGCAATGTAAAGGGAGTTTATTCGAAAATAGAACTGGCCACCAAACAACACAACACACAAGAACACAAAAATAAGGCGCGATTGTAAAGAATATGAAACAGAAGACGGTGTTTGGTGTTATTTTAACAGTTTCGTACCTATCTTACGTAGTATTTGTATACTCTTTGGTTCCAGTCATTTTCAAATTGACAAAAATGTCGAGTGATAGTGATTTCACTCCGGAGTTTATGAAATCAGATGCTTTGGGATTATATTCTACTTCCTGAAAAAACGAAAGCTAATTACGAAATAGCCTATAACGATATAAATCAATGGAGAATAACAAAAGGAGTCAAGGTTGTATCCGAATTCATCCTTTTAGTTTATTTGCAACACTTAGCCTCAACAACAAAGCCAAACAGCCTTTGATGCATTTTTGGTATTTATTGTCTCGCAGAAGTTATGAAAACTAGAGCATTCACTTTGAGGATAAAACCTGACTTGTTTACTTCTTACGCTTCACTGAGGACTCGCGATGGAGTTAACTCTAGATTTACGCTCGGGGTCCAATGTTATCCCCTTGGTGCATAATGGAAAGAAAAGGGCAACGGCGAACACATCTCACACGTGAGATCTGCCGACGACATAGTCCATAGGGCGGAATCGCTGGAGGAACTCGACCTGACTGATGCTTCTCGGCAAATCGATCTCGGAATGAATTTAGACAAGACGGAGATCGTGTATCACGTATCCTGTATCTTATTATCCCGATACCTGTAGTCATCAATGGTGCACCCCTCGAAGTTGTTGGAGTATCTCTACCTCGGGCAGACTTTGCAATTGGCTAGAAACTACTTTGATAAGGAAGCCAACAGAAGAATTCAGTTGGGCAGCATTCGGAAAACTTCATTAGCTCTTCTCGTCATCCATTCCATAGTGCCTGAAGACGAAATATGTACGTTGGGCTAAATGAAACACAATCATACACAAAGTCGGTTCGGTGGTCAATTTTTATTAAGCCGTCAAGGATGATGTGGTGGTGAGAAGCACCTTCGGCATGGGGAACTTGTCCAGGAAGGAGTACTGGCGCTGGTCGGACATCAGGTAGATGGTGGCTTTCACTATGAAGTCCATGTTGGACTGGGATGCTAAGTACGAGAACATCGCTGGGTAACGCTCGGTGCCGCAACTGGAAAAAAACAAATCGAATATCCTATATGTTAGCGTGCATAATAATTTTAAAAGTATTTTTATTCGTATCTTCTTTGATTAGCTTTATTTAAATCATTTTTATGTAATGTAAAGTCGACTTTATAATGTTAGCAATTATTTGTGAATAATTTCTGGCATAACCGGGTATTTCAACATGGCGGACTTTGTCTTCGCGCATTCTGTTTCTGACACGGCTTACCGCGGTGTTCTTGGAGAATGGTCGACTTGGAAAAGGTGTTGCGAAACCTTAGGCCTTTGCTGTACGATGGATCCCTTTGTCTACAAATCGAGGTCAGAGTATTTACGTATTTTTAAGTGCCTCGTGTAAAATTGTACTAGTCTGAGAAACGAAACAGCACATTCATCAAACTGATAAAAATAATAAAAATACGAATGATTAATAATATACCAGGCTGGATCAATCCCCACAAGCACGAGTATGACTTGACAGTATGACATGTACGAGTATGACAGCCACAACCGTCTCAACCATTTTAGAGGGATGGCTCTGTGTACCGGGACACAGAGCCGCCGCAAGTCAAGACTTTTTGGTTAACATTACCATAAAAAGTAGTTTCTCTGAAACCTTACTTTCTAAATAAGTATATATAGACCTTGATATATCAACAGCCGTGTGGTGTCGTCCCCGGCGCATTAATAAGACACCTCAGAATAGGCCCAGTCCACCCTTTCTCGTCCCATGGGTTCTGTGAGTACCAGCTAAGAGAATTAAGGAAATGGGTAACATTTATCTGTGTTTGTTTGTCGTATGAGCTAGTGCTGGCCTCTGTGTCAGTTTGTCAGGCCGCCCGAGGGCCTCTGACATGGCTTAACGACTGCTATTAATCAATAACAGCCGGGACCTAAAGCTTAACGTGTTCTCCGATGCACGGCGCGATTGAAAACCGCATATAACTTAGAAAAGTCATTGGTAGCCTAGGACTGAACTCGGTTTCGTTGGATTCTAAGTAGCACTCTTGCGTTTGGCTACCTGTGGACCTAAGTATCAGCATCGCCTGCGATCACCAAGCCACCTGCCCAGCGTGGTGGTTATGACAAGTCTCCTTACTATGGGGGAAGCCCATGTTAAGCAGTGGTCTTCTCCGGGCTGATCATGTGTGTGTATCATGTGGTGTAAGCTGATACTGATAATAACTAGCTTAAACACGCCTGCCCTGCCAAAAAGAACTTTAATAAATTATATACCTAGTGTTGGAATGTGCTTATCAACGCCTTCAATTTGATACCCATAATGTAAAAAAAACAGCATCAAAATCGGTCCATTCGTTTGGGAGCTGCGATGCCACACACAAAAAAAAACACACACACACACACCACACACACACACACAACACAGTGATACACATCCTAAACTTATAACACCCGTCTCTTTGTTCGGGGGTTAAAAAAAAGAAGATGTTATGAAGAAGCCTATATTATTCGGGTGCAAGGATGATTCCCATACGTCTAAATCTGTTCAGGCATTTAAAAGTATGGTAGAATAAAATATATAATATATAATAATAAACTCATCATATCAACCTTTAGAAGTCCACTGCTGAACATAGGCCTCCCTAAAAGAGCGCCATGACGAGCGATCTTGTGCCACCTCCATCCACCGATTACCTGCGATGGCTACAATGTCGTCGGTCCATCGTGTGGGGGGTCTCCCTACACTTCGCTTACTTGTTCGTGATCGCCATTCGAGAACCTTTATTCCCCAGCTGTGGTCGGTTCTGCGAACTACATGGCCTGCCCATTGCCACTTCAACTTGCAAGTTCTGAGAGCTATGTCGGCAACCTTGGTTCTTCTACGGATTCGTTTCGGACTCGTAGTGAAACAGCAAGCATAGCTCTCTCCATTGCACGCTGCGCGACTTTGAGCTTGAGTAAGAGACCAATAGTTAGCGACCACGTCTCAGTGCCGTATGTCATCACTGGCAACGCGCACTGATTATAAACTTTCGTCTTGAGGCTCTGCGGTATCTGCGACGAGAAGATATGTCGTGGCGGTTTTCCGAACGCTGCCCATCCGAGATGGATTCGTGTTTGAAAAAAGAAACTCACCTACATACATACAAACGTACATGAATCCTAAAACATTACACTCCTTTTTTTGGGCAGTCGTATCAAAATAAATAGACTTACGACTTGCGGATCCCCCAAGACGCCAGGCCCCACAGCACCCCGTCGCTCACGGCGGGTGCTCCGGTGTCTCTCTGAAATAGGACAGGGTTAAAGGTGTATTTAGGCATCCACGCACGACATCCACTTAACATTCACATGTCCTACCGTGCAAGGCGCTCGTCGCCCTGTTTGCGCGAAGCAGATGAAGTTTTCGTTGACGCTGACTCCGAACCGCTGCGTGATATTACTGCACTTGCCGCGCTCCATCAGCCGCGTGTGGTACGCTTGCAGGCTCATGTCCCGGCCATTGTATACGCCATCTTTCTAAAACAGAGAAAGTAATATGTATCATCTAAAACACATATAATTTTAAAAAAAAGTTTTTATTGGTGCTTTTTTTTCTTATTTCTTTTTTCTCTTTTAACTATTTTTTGTTGTTGTTGTTGTTGTTGTTGTTGTTGTTGTTGTTTTGTCATTGGTTTGTGAGCAACCCTGAAAGTTTCATTCGGATAGCTAATCGGGAAGTGCTCGAAATTTTAAATGCAAAATTCCAGGGCAGACAAATACATTGATAGATACATACATACATACATACATACACACAAGTGAAGTTTAATAAAAGCTTTTAATATGAAAGCAGGGAATAAAGGAGAATTTCGGAGTTTCAACATACATGGCATGCTTTTTACCCCACTGAGCAGAGGGTTTTGTGTTTATCAGTCTATGTATGTATAACAGACTTTTAATATGTGGTATGTGTGTTTGTTGTGGCACTATAATAGACAATACGCGTGGACCAATTTTTATGATTCTTACGTCAATCGATTTGTTTTATTCTTTCGGGTATCACTAACGATATGACATTTATCTAAATTCTATATAACGACAACCAGACCCAAACCTTTTAACCTTTAACCTTAACTTTTAACCTTATTTTACCTATGTTAAGTGGGGTGTCATTGAATAGGTATTTGCAAATCATTTTTAGGTTTCTCTTATCATTTTTCATTTCGAATGACCATTTAGGATCAATAATGATTTTAATTTGGTTAACAACCATGCTCAGTCGGGTTTTTACCATGGGCATTTGTCTTTTCTTTGGGTTCAAAGTACCATAATGTGCTATTCCAGGACCAATATACCAACATTTGATCAAAATTTCTTCAACCGTCAAAAATACTTTATCAATTGTTCGGCTTCTAACTCACCAGATTGAGATACCAATTACACCAGTTTTTAAATCAAACCCTAAGCTAACTAACAATGAAAACCGCAGTGCAATCAGTCCAGTAGTTTTTACGTGATGCGTGAACAAACAAACATACAGACAAACAGACAGAAAGAAAGAAAGGATTAGAAAAAAACTTGTTCAATACCTTTTTTAAGCACCCAAGAGCATTATTTTATTTATCTTTTTTGTACAGCCTTTTTCGTACCTATTGCTTTATTATAAGTATAGATATATGACTGTGTCAATTTATATAAAAAAAAACGTCCAGTAGTTTCAGCGTGATACGTGTTCTTTTTATTAACTTTCAACAAAATCTTTCTTTTAAATCTTTTTTTTTTTATTTACTTTCGTAGTATGAACTCAAATCATACCAAATTTCATTTGAATTCATCCAGTAGTTCCGGAGGCGTGATGCGCGTCCAAGATACAGACAGACAGACAAAAATGAAAAACCTTCAGTTTAGGCTTCATTATCAAACATAGAGTAAACACCAAAATATCTTTAATGTACAGAATTTGGACCCATATCCCGCAGGAACTATTTTTTAATACGCCCAAATATACTGCAGGTATCAAGAATGTTTCAAAAAAAGTCGAATTTGACACCGCTAAATTGAAAGTTAAGCACCCAAGATATGCCAATCCGCTCGTACGCACAAGCCTCACACTTTTACACCATGTTATACCGATCGGCCGCCGCATCGCAGCAAGTTGTTAGTCGTGTTAATTCTGTCAAGTTCTCACGAAAAATCTAAAACAATGCAGTTTTGTGATAAAATTGTGAACAAATTATCCACTTACGCACACATACTTGGCTGCCATTTGCTGTGTTTCGTTTGTTTGGCGATGTGGAATCCGTATATTTTTAAACATTCTTGGTATCTGATAATATTTTTACTTCTGTGCTGTTACGTGTCCTATCTGCCACGTTTGAGTCTGCAGATATGAATCAAGCTTTAGAGTGGCGCGCGTCTTCGTGGAATGCAAAGTCTAGATATGAGTTGCGTGCTGAGGCAAAAATGTGAGAAAAGTTACTAAATAAAGTAAATAGAGATGGAATAACTTAGCAGAAGCACTTACTCTATCGGAGCCCCAGCTGGTGACCCAGGCGTCGTCGAAGGCGGGCATCATCACACGGTTGGGCAGGTCCACGCCATGGACCGAATGCGAAAACCTGAGTGGAAAGGAATATTTCAGTTTAATTTATTTTCAACTAGTTGTACCCGCGGCATCGCACGCGTGGTTATTCCAAGACCTAAAATACCAATACACCAACATTTGACCAATAATCCTTCAACCATCAATAAGTTTTTATCGATTGGTTCTACTCATCGGATTGATACAGGATAGCAAGTAGTTTTTAAGTCAAACCCCATGCTATCTAACAGAGAAAACCGCATTGCAATCGGTCCAGTACTTTTACGTGATGCGCGAACAAACATACAGACAAACAGACAAAGATACAGACACGAATTTTAACGTTATATACTTGTTCAGTAGCTTATATTAAGTACCCCTAGTTTTTTTTTATTATCTCCTTTGTACAGACTTTTTCGTTCATATTGCTTTATTACAAATATAGATATTCAGTTAGTAATTCTTTTATTTTTCTTATTATCTATACTTATAATAAAACTGTAACTGGTCGAATTATGTACAGTGAAGAGATTTTGATATTTTTTTGGAGTATCTATACTGAAGCCCAAACTGTTTTTTTTTCCATTATAGTATACTCGTATTTGTCTGTATCTTGGCATCACGCCGAAACTACTAAATCAATTCAACTGAAACTTGGTATGATTGAATTCATATTACGAGGTAGGACTTTGGATACTTTTTATCCCAAAATATTGAAGGATTCCCGCAGGATAGGGGTTGAAAGTTATTTAAAAGAACACGTAACACGCTAAAACTACTGGAAAGAATTTTTATGCAACTTGGCACAGTCATTGTTTATATGATGGGTTAAAATTGAGGATTATTTTTATCCCGAAAAAATAAAGGGTTCCCGCGGGATAGGGGTCCAAAATAATGTTAATTTTGAAGTAATAAATATCTATACTTATAAATAATAATAATATTAAAGCAATAACTACAATAAAAACTGTACGTTTGATTTTTTTTATTTTTTGGAATATCTATAATATACTTATAATAAAACTGTAACAGGTCCAATTCTGTACATTGAAGATATTTTGTAATTATTTTTTGGAGGCTGTTCTGTTTTCCATACTGAACCCAAAACTGTATATTTTTTCATTTTTGTATTTCTGTCTGTCTGTCTGTCTGTATCTTGGCCGCGCATCATGCCGAAACTACTGAATGAATTCAGATGTAGCTTGGCATGATTTCAGTTCATACAACGAGGTAGGACATAGGATACTTTCATCCCGAAAAATTAAAGGATTCCCGCAAGATAGGGGTTGAAAATTATTTCAACGAACACGTATCACGCTGAAACTACTGAACGGATTTTAATGCAACTTGGCACAGCCATTGTTTATATGATGGGTAAAAATTAAGGATACTTTTTATCCTAAAAATGTAAAGGGTTCCTGCGGGATAGGGGTCCAAATTCTGTATATTAAAGATATTTCGTAAATTTTTTTTGGAGGCTGTTCTATATTCAATACTGAAGCCAAAACTATTTTTTTAGATAGGTCTGTATGTCTGTCTGTATCTTAGATGCGCATCACGCCGAAACTACTGAATTAAATCAAATGAAACTTGGTATGATTGAATTCATATTACGAGGTAGGACTTTGGATACTTTTTATCCCAAAATATTGAAGGATTCCCGCAGGATAGGGGTTGAAAGTTATTTAAAAGAACACGTAACACGCTAAAACTACTGGAAAGAATTTTTATGCAACTTGGCACAGTCATTGTTTATATGATGGGTTAAAATTGAGGATTATTTTTATCCCGAAAAAATAAAGGGTTCCCGCGGGATAGGGGTCCAAAATAATGTTAATTTTGAAGTAATAAATATCTATACTTATAAATAATAATAATATTAAAGCAATAACTACAATAAAAACTGTACGTTTGATTTTTTTTATTTTTTGGAATATCTATAATATACTTATAATAAAACTGTAACAGGTCCAATTCTGTACATTGAAGATATTTTGTAATTATTTTTTGGAGGCTGTTCTGTTTTCCATACTGAACCCAAAACTGTATATTTTTTCATTTTTGTATTTCTGTCTGTCTGTCTGTCTGTATCTTGGCCGCGCATCATGCCGAAACTACTGAATGAATTCAGATGTAGCTTGGCATGATTTCAGTTCATACAACGAGGTAGGACATAGGATACTTTCATCCCGAAAAATTAAAGGATTCCCGCAAGATAGGGGTTGAAAGTTATTTCAACGAACACGTATCACGCTGAAACTACTGAACGGATTTTAATGCAACTTGGCACAGCCATTGTTTATATGATGGGTAAAAATTAAGGATACTTTTTATCCTAAAAATGTAAAGGGTTCCTGCGGGATAGGGGTCCAAATTCTGTATATTAAAGATATTTCGTAAATTTTTTTTGGAGGCTGTTCTATATTCAATACTGAAGCCAAAACTATTTTTTTAGATAGGTCTGTATGTCTGTCTGTATCTTAGATGCGCATCACGCCGAAACTACTGAATTAAATCAAATGAAACTTGGCATAGTTTGAGTTCATACTACGAGGTAGGACATAGGATACTTTTCATCCCGATAAATTAAAGGGTTCCCGCAGGATAGGTATTGAAAGTTATTTAAAAGAACACGTATCACGCTGAAACTACTGCACGGATTTTGATGCAACTTGGCAGTGTCATAGTTTATATTATGGGTGAAAATTGAGGATACATTTTATACCGAAAAAATATAAGGTTCCTGGGGGATATGGGTCCAAATTGTGTACATTGAAGATCTTTAGTAAATATTTTTTGGAGGCTGTTCTATATTCATACTGAAGCCAAAACTGCCTATTTTTTTCATTTTTGTCTTATGTCTGTCTGTCTGTCTGTATCTTGGACGCGTATCACGCTGAAACTACTGATTGAATACAAATGAAACTTTGCATGGTTTGAGTTCATACTACGAGGAAGGACATTGGATACTTTTCAACCCGATAAATTAAAGGGTTCCCGCAGGATAGGGGTATCTTATTTGGAGTTGGTATTCATTTTTTACGGTTTAGAGTTCTCCTCTATGGTACTCAAAGAATATTACTCCAATTTTAAATAACTAGTTCCACCGGTTTATAATAAAGCAGTAAGTATCAAAAAAACTGTACAAGGAAAAAAAAACTAGGGTTCTAAAAATAAGCTACTGAACAAGAATATAACATTTTTTTAAATTCGTGTCTGTCTGTTTGTCTGTTAGTCTGTCTGTTCGTCTGTATGTTTGTTCACGCATCACGTAAAAACTTCTGGACCAATTGCAATGCAGTTATCACTGTTGGATAGCTTAAGGTTTGACTCAAAAACTGGTGTACTTGGTACCTCAATCCGATTAGTAGAAGCCGAGCATTCTATAAAACCTTTTTGAGGGCTGAAGGAATTTTGATCAAATGTTGGTATATTGGTATTTTACGTCTTGGAATAGTACATAGAGTTCTTTTAACCTAGAGAAATAGCCACGCGTGCGAAGCCGCGGGTACAGCTAGTAATTAAATAAAAATGGTCTAAGGTACTTAAAATAAGACACAGAACTTCTTTTTAATCACGTTTTTCTGTCTATATGTTTGTTTGTTTGAGCATCACGTAAAAACTACTGGCCCGATTGCGATGCGGTTTTTAATGTTGTAATTGGTATCTCAATCCGATGAGAAGAAGCCGAGCAATCGATAAAAATCTTTTTGACGGCTGAAGGAATTTTGATCAAATGTTGGTATATTGGTATTTTAGGTCCTGGCACAGAGTACTTTAACCTGGAGAAATAACCATGCGTGTGAAACCGCGGTTTTTAATAATTACAATATGATTTTGTTGTCATAAAAGGTACTCGCGCATTGGGTTTGTTTGTTTGTCGTATGAGGTAGTGCTGGGGTCTGGTGTCAGAGTTTGTCAGTTATTGTCATGGAGTTCCTCGGGAGTCGGGACCTCCGCTCATCGATACTTTCTGGGACAGTATAAAAATGAAATGCTGTTATTTGGTAAGCGCATCACTTGTGAACGTCTGGACCAATTTGGCTAATATATGATTAAAATATGTTCGTCATAGTCCGAATCAGGTTTTTAGGTAAAGAAAAATTGGAAAAGTTTCCCGGAAAATTGGGGAAAAACTAAACGTCCCTTTTTTATGAGATTTTTGTAAGAACTCGGACTTGGTTGCTTCACTAGAAATTCAAGAATAACAAAATACCTACGTCTGACAGTCATACTTCTCTTCATTAGCGGTCCTCATGGCATGGCATTTTGATAAAAGGACTTTGACAAAAGGACATCTTGAAACAGGTCATTTTTAGAAATTTCCACTGTTGGACGTCGGCCTCTCCTAATACATGCCACTGAGCTCAGTCTTCAGCTTCTCTGCATCCATTTTCTGCCAGCCTCTTTTCGCAGGTCGTCACTCCACCTGACCACAGGGGTCTTACGCTCGTTTGCCTAAACGTGGTCTCCACTCAAAATTTTGTCCACCCCAACGGTCAGTGGTTCTTCGGGAAATGTGACCAGCCCAAAGCCACATCAGCTTGCTTATCCTTTGACATATGTCGGTTACCTTGGTTCTCTGTCGGATCAATTCATTTCGAATCTTTTCCTTCAGAGAAACTCCAAGCATAGCTCTCTCCATAGCTCGTTAAATTTGAGGAATAGTCTGACCTTGAATTTCAGCTCCTTAGGTAATGCAAAGACATGGACACACTTGACTCACACACATGAGATGTGGCGTGCATTGTTCTCCTTGAGTGGATATTTTTCCGTGATCATATAAACTTACCTAATGTTCCTGTCAAGAAGTATAAACGCAACGTCGTTGTCAGGGTTCTGCCGGATCTTCCATCCAGGATGCTTCAACACCTCCTGGATCCTGGCCATCTGGCCATCGCGGTCCGTGTGCCGGGAGCCGGCGCGCACACGCATCCTACTTACAGCCTTGGACCTAAAAATATAATATGGATAGTAATATAATTTAGGTAGGTATCACTATTATAGAAAGTACATACAAATGTGGGTCAAAAGTAATGTCAAAATGTAAACTGGATGTCATTTTGTTAGCTATGAAAACAAGGGGTCTGTTTTCACGGAAAGTTTATTGGAAGGTGTAAAATTAATGACATTAAGTTGAAAAAATTATTTCGGTCAAATGACCATCTCCCGAAGTGATGCACATTTAAAATTTGTGCTCGTTTTACGGCATTTTGAATTTTTGCACGCAAAAAATCTGGCTCCTAATTGTTGATTTCTTCTTCAATGTTGTTCAACAAAGCTTGGGAGTAAGTCTACCTTACTTGACGGTCAGCATACTGCAATTGTTGAACGGTTTGCACTTTACAAGGGAACATCTTCAGGTCTTTCACCAAAATTCGAAGCGATTTGGCGTTTGCTGATGCCAAATTGTGTGCATCGTTGTCTCAACTATGTTTGTGGACTCTCTTGGATATCCTCGGCCACAGCAGCAATATTCTCAGTACGGGATCAATACGGGGCCGGCCACTTCTTGCGACATCTCTAGTGGACCCAGTATGAATGAGACGCTCAGCCAAACGCTTAAATGAACGCGCACATGGTGCAGGACGACGAGGACAACGACGATGAAATTCACTCTGTGTTAAAACAACCGACCGGAAATTGGTCAAATCAGCAAAAATTAAGAAGAAGCAGTACCTATTTCATTTTATTTTAATTTTATTCTTACGGTCTTCTTATTTATTTAACGTTTGCCTAAATCGTTTGACCACGATCTCACCAGATGGAAAACGATGAAGTGGTCGAAGGTGTAGCACACTTACCTAGCAGATGAACACACCTGGGTTATATTTTACTGGAAACACTGACGAGGGCATGGCATTCCACTCCTTTGCGGTTCTTATAATAAATGAAGAAGCATACCGCTTCGTTCTTGTGCGAGGTATTTCAACGTTTAGCCGAACGTCTAATCGTACGGTTATTGAAAGGTGACATGAGACTCAGATTGTGCAGTTCTTGAACACACTCTCCATAATGTAAACTGTAGAATACCGACAGGCTTGCATCCTCACACCGATGTGCTAGATTTTGAAGCTTACTCTTTATCAGAGTGTCATCCCCAATTAAATCAATCCCAATTGAATCCAAAGCCTCGAGATGATACTTGGCAGAACCATCCCAGAGGTGGCAGCAGAACTCCATAAAATATCGGACCTATGTTTAATACAGATTCAAAAGCTGTCCTGGTGTAAATTATGTACCGCCTAACCTTAGACAAAATACCAAGTTTCTTTGCAGCTACTTTGGTTTTGGATTCAATGAAGGACCTAAAATTCAGGTTCGATGTGAGTTCGACACCCAAAAGCTCCAGATGGTCACCTATTGGTATTGTTCTACGGGGATACATATTGTTTCACTATGGAAAGACGGAGCTCAGTTAAGAGCACTCGTTTTAGCAGAAAACAAACAAGCCTGCATTTTAGTAGCATTAAACTTAACCAGGATATCATCACCCCAATCGGACATGGCTTCTAAAGTTAAATTCAAACGTACCATATATACCATAGCCTCTCTCTAAAGCTGGACAGCGTCGCAGCTGGGTTGAGCATTGGAAATGTATCTCTCAACTAAAGTAATACCCAAAGGTACCGGGCTTCAGAAGGTCATTAATGTGCAGTAAAAACAGTGTAGCCAAGAGAACCAGCATTGATAGCCATTTGATCAGACGAGCAGCCCTCTAGGACTACTCGAATTGATCGTTCCCTCAAAAAAACAGCTATCCAATTGCATAAGCCAACAGGTAATCTATACGAGGGAAGCTTGTTTAAAAGGCCATCGTACCAGACCCTATCAAAAGCCTTCGATATGTCGAGGGAGGCGGCAAGCGCCTCACCATGCATCTCGATGGCTTCGCTCAGTATGTGAGAGGCATATGCGAGAAGATCCCCAGACTGGTTTCGGCGAAACCCAAATTGCCTGTCACTGAGATCATTGTCCTCACGGTATGCCACGAGTCTAATGTTTATGACACGCTCCATAAACTTACAGAGTAAGGAGGTTATCGAGATGGGGTGATAATTGACCGAATCAGCACGACTGCCCTTTTAGATACTGGTTGATGGCAAGCTTCCAGCTCTTCGAATCTTTACCTGAGTGAAGGGAGAGGCGTTACAAACGCGTTAATATGGAAGAAAATTCAGGCGCACAGTTAACAAAAAACAGAGCATTATTGTTCATTGGCTAACAATAATGCCACGTTCTTCGGGTGTACCGCTCCATTGCTTATTATCAATTAATTTTCTATCTGTCTATAATCTATATTACACAATGACATTTGAAGCCATTTGCAAAAATTATGACTCATTCACATTATGATATGACATTACTTTTGGACCACCTTTTATAAAATAAAAAGTCACCGAATGTGTGTCTGTCTATCTGTCTGTTTGTCTGTCCACAAATATCCCAGAAAATACTTAACACATCATTTATGACGGAAATATAGTGTTATATTTTTTATGTAGATTACTTTCCATAAAAGTAAACAATAAAATCAGAAGTTTCGTAATTTTAAAATGTCTGCACTTATGTTCAGACGCAATCAGTTTGTAGCTATTTTGCTGGATTTGTAACCCAGCAGTGAAAAAGTATAATAAATTAATCTTACTTGATAACAATCCTCAAAATTGTAAATTGGGACAAGTTAACATTTTAATTGCCATTTTGGAGATTATATCGAGTGGTCCCAAGTCTTCCTTTTCATATTTAAGGTTTTTTGAATAAAGGATTGAACAGAAAATAATTGTTCTAATTTAAACACCTCATAGCACTCACTTCCAAAGGCAGTTAGCTGTGGTGATCACTAAACTTGGATTCAGAAGGGCACCAGAACACCAATGCTGCTTGTCCTTCTGGATTGACACCACGTAAGGATAATCTTCGATCAGCGCATCTCTTCCTGCTATCAGCCTCCTGGTATCAAGACCTAGCATGATAATAAATTAATAGTTAACCAATTGGTCCTGAAATGCTGCAATAATTTAATCTCATTATTTATTTTAATATCTGCATAGGTACGGTAGTGTTTGCTGACGACGTGCAAATCATAGCATAATGTAAGTATAACTTAAAAAGAAAGGGAAACTTATTTTTTTATGGAAATAAAGGAAATATTTATTTACGAAATTTTGCATGCAGCTGCATCATATAAACTTATAACCTTTAATGAACTGACAAAAAATAGATTCCAAAAGATCTCTCGACTCAAAAACACTAACACAAAATGTAATCTGTCGTTATACATGTTAGATATCGGAGAGGGTAAAAATGAAATAAAATATGAATTGTATTTATTTATTTCTTTTAAATGCGTTTATTACCTGGACTGCCCTTCAAGGCTTTATTTTTAGAGGTGCGAGCTTGAGAACGCTTGAGCTTTTTTGCCCCTTGCCTCAGTTGAGCTCGTTTTACCTTCTTGGTAAGTTTTACCCGACCTGCTGAATCAGAGAGTTTTTTCTTTTGATTTCCAGACTGTGAAAGTCTCTGTTTTTGATTTCGTGCAGTAGGTTTCTTCTTCCCACCTTGACCTGTTCTTTTACCTGGAGTATTGGACCGTTTGATTCCACCTTCGTCTCTCCTGCCTGGTTTATCCATCGTTTTGATGGTTTTGTCCTCGGTTTTGATATCAGCAGATCTCTTATGTCTCTGCAATGTATAACTGGACAGGTTTTTTTTTTACTCGAGACCTTTTTTCTTCTGGAAGCAGTGCGTCTACGGGGAAGTAAGGACTGTCTGGAACGATTTGGTGATCCAAATCTTGTGATTTTGGATATGGCTTAGGAAAAGTTGTAAAATCTTTATTATTTCCTGGTTTCTTTTCTACGGCCTTAACATATTTACCAGCTTCATGGTACTGAGGCAAGCCATGCCTGACTTTCTTCGGGTACACTACGATGTCGATTGCCTTCGTTATATTTTGAATATCACATAGAGAATAATGTAAGTAAACAATAAAAATAAAAAGTGGCAACTTCATGTTTCCTCGTCTAGTGCGACGGTGCCGACATGTGTGTGTACTTTATTGTATTTTTATTGCTTTATGATGGCTTCTGCAGATTGGCCGATAAGTTTTTCCTATTGAATGGTTAAACATTGTTTCAGTCAATTGGAATTTAGATTAGAAGTAGATAGCTTTACATGAATTAATGCATGTATAAAAACCAGTTATTTTATTGCTCTGCTCAGTGACAGTAACGAAATGGCACGAGACGCCACGATTATACAGGGTTTATTCGATAAAGCGTTATCATTTGATTCGTTTGCTCTCTGCGGGCCTAAAACGTAGTGTGCCTTAATCGCGTTGTGCCTAAATGTCATTTCAAATAAGCGTTTGGACTAAGTAGCTATTCAGACGAATTGGTCTATATCTTACTTTGCAAAATTCGCGATACGACTATTTCGTTATTGGTCTATTTCTCACATTGTCTATTTCGTCATACGACTATTTCGTTATTGGCTTATTTCTTACATTGTCCATTTCGTGATACGACTATGTTGCTATTAGTCTATTTCTTACATTGTCAATTTTGCGATACTTTTTCTCTATTGGGTCAAACTAATTCAATACAAACTCCTTTTACTCAAACAATACTAGTAATGTGGTGATTATTTCGACAACCTTCTTTGGGCAAAGTCGACCTTGCCGCGCTGCTTGAATAGGCGCCAGCAAAGTTGTATGGAATTTCATTATTGTCGTGTTTTGTCGTAGCACTACTATTCATTCCGTGGGTTCGTTAACCTCGAACGCGAAAAGAGAGGCGTTGTAGCTCCCAGACGAATGGACAGATTTTGATGGTTTTTTTTCTGTTTGAAACCTGATGTGATCGTGATTGTTGTTGTTGTTGTTTCTGTTTCTGTTGTTGTTGTTGTTGTTGTTGTTGTCTTTGTCGTTGTCGTTGTCGTTGTTGTTTTCGTTGTTGTTACATTGCTTGAGTAAATTCTTATTAAACTGAGCTGGTTTTATTTAAATTCCTCGCATTGTTTGAGTAAAGCACTATACAAGCCTTGGTCCGCAATGACTGCCCTGCTGGCCACGCTATGATGGCCTCGAGCTTTGCTTAGTTAAGTTCTCGGCCTTCAAGCTTCGCTATCATTGCAGCCCTTGCTGTCCGCGCTGTGATGGCCTCGAACTTAGCTACACTCTCGACCATCATCATCGCTGCCAGCAACGCAGTCATTACAGACCGCGGCAGTAATGTACTATAATATCATATCATATAAACTTTTGTCTCTTTGATTACTGGCCGCTATCAAAGAGTATATAAATACTACGCCGCTATAAACTGACGATTGTTTTTATCTATCAAATATTTTTCATTCTTCCATAATGTGTCACTCTTATCTTCAAATATTTTTCATTCTTCCATAATGTGTCACTCTTATCTTAAAATATTTTTCATTCTTCCATAATGTGTCACTCTTATCTTCAAAAACCCGAAAAATTGAGTGTTCTGACTACAGCTGCAGGAAATAAAGTAACTCAAATTTGTGCCAATTTACCGCTTCTACCAGCAAATTATATATCTCAAGTTTGGCAAAGTATTAAAGAGCTAAAAACCTGATGAAAATTTGGATATCATGTCAAAATTTGAAAGTTACATGGAAAAACAGGGGCATGCCCCGTGCACCCACTGGCTTCTCCCACTGGTGGGTGCACGTGTAATTCGCATTTACCCCTCCACCCACTGCACTAGAGTTGGAAACTAATGAAGAAATAATCGACATATATGAAGAAAAAAAACAACGTGTATTATGATTAGGTAGTAATAAGACATTTTAAAGTGACAGATGTCAAAATTACAATTAATATTACATAAATTTATTATTATTGACATTTATGAAGAAAAAAAAACAACATGTATTAAGTGGTTGGGCGAACTTCATGAAATTATTAGCTGTGCTAATGAAATCCATCGGACTAATAATAGTTTAAAGGGATGGCACAGACGCTTAAACAATCGCATGAAGGGCAAGCTAACGTTAATCAATTTTCATTTTAAATTGAAAAAAGAGGCAGAATGGCAAATCTTAAAGATAAAGCAGAATGTGTTTGAAGGCAATGCTAGAAGAAAAATTGATGTTGTTTTTAAATCAAGGTACAAAAAAACAGTGAAATTAACTTGCTCCGAAAAATCGTATATTGACTCACTGCTATTATACTTCACTTTAGCGACATAAAACAAGGTCTTGGGTATTTAAAATAAGCTACTGAACAAGAATAAATCTTTTTTTAAATCTGTTAGTTCGCACTTCACGTAAAAACAACTTGACTGATTGCGATGCGGTTGTCACCAATAGATAGCTTAAGTTTTGATTTAAAAACTGGGGTAATCAGTGAACGCAAAAGGAGTACTTGGTATCTTAATCCGATGATTAGATGCCGAGCAGTCGATAAAAAAAACTAAATGACGGCTGAACGAATTTTGAAGAAATGAAGTATGTTGTACAATAAAGGTACTTTTGGTCCCAGAATAACACACATGGGCTACTTTTCAGTGAACTAACCACGGGGAAAAGCTACGGGCAAATCTAGTAAACAATAAAGTCTTATTTCGCTCTTGAACTAAAACTCAATGCACATAAGTCTCACTGGGTCTATCTCGCTCTTAAACTAAAACTCAATGGACCTAAGTCTTACGGGATTATTACAAAAAAAAAAAATGGGGGGGAAAAAGCTAAAAAAGTTTTCCCGAAATCCCCACCAGGATAAGGGAAAAGCTACGGGCAAATCTAGTAAACAATAAAGTCTTATTTCGCTCTTGAACTAAAACTCAATGCACATAAGTCTCACTGGGCCTATCTCGCTCTTGAACTAAAACTCAGTGGACCTAAGTCTCACAAGGTCTATCTCGCTCTTGAACTAAAACTCAACGGACCTAAATCTCAATATGCCTACCTCGCGTTTGGTTTAGGCACAACACGACTTAGGCACACTGCGTTTTAGGTACGCTGAGAGCAAACGATTTAATTGTATTATAATGGGCATGCTTTTGTTATTACTATAAGAACATAATGCAATAAATTGGGATGACCAAATTGTTGTAAGCTATAGCCTTATTACACTTACTATCTTACTACCGCTACCTGTTTCTAATATATTGATTTAAAATAATAATACTAAAATCTTTTATCACCTTAAAATAATAAAAATATGTCATTGCTTATATTATTTTCGTAGTCGAACGAAACAAAACAAGTACCGTTACTATAATATTTAATGAAAAAATTATAAAAAAAATAAAAAAATGATTATAATTTTGCAAAAACAAATTGTAGGTGGTTGTCGAGAAATTGAAGCTTAGTTTGATATTTTTAATAGCTTCTACACGCCAATTTGTCCGTCTGTCTATAACTGAGCCATATCTGTACAATTAAAAATGTACTAAAACATAAATACTATATTATAATCTACTATACAAATACGCTATGAGCGAAGCGAGATTTCCATATCAATACAAATACGCTATGAGCGAAAGGTAGATCGGTAGGAAATATTTTTTGAATTCGTTATCATCTTTAAACTTTTATTTCATAAAACTATACTTATATATATATTTATCATTAGAATAAGAATATTCCACTCGCGGATAACAACGTTATAGCGTGCTCGCAGTCACGTTGAAAAGTGTGGAAAGTGTCATAGATGGGATCGTAGAAGACAATAATTGTTCAGTCTCTGGGGGCTATTTTCTTGAAGGTGGCCAGCTGTACACCCAGCTGGTGCAGTATGAGCTTCCCCGAGGTATTCTCCTCGGCAGGCAGCGCTTTCGACAGGCGCACCACGCGACCGCACTCGCGGATGAAGTACTCCAGCTCGTTTTCTAGCTGGCGGCCGTCACCTGGTGAAAAACGGCGATGGTTCATCATCATCATCAGCCAGAATATGTCCACTGCTGAACATAGGCCTCCTGCATAAAACTCCACAAACTCAAATAGGCAACATAATATTAGAGGACTTTTACAAATTTATATCTATGTCCCCGAAACAAGGAGAAAAATATCGAAATATCGAATCAATAAATTAGGTAAAGCATAATTGACCGAGCGGGCGAGTTAAGCGTCTCCGTTTCAGCTTGGGCAAAAATGCTTTTGTATATCCGGATATCCGGATCTCTGTGATCCGGATCTTTGAGAGAGCAACACTGGTTGCAATCGTAACAAATCGCTCCCGTGTTTTTATTGTGCAAAATGATATATTTTTGATATATTTGAACTTATTGTGAGCATAGAGTGATGAATATGTTGTGATTAATGCGTGGTATCGTTTGTGTAAGAATTGATGCAGCAAGTTTTGAATTCAAATATTCGTTTGATGTTTTGTGAAAATCATGGTGAACATAAAATGTACGTATTAAATGTGTCTCAAACCTTAGAATAGCGATAGAAAACACAAATACTACATCAAACTGAACTGTGAGTAAACACATCACATATAGGCAACGTAATTATCGAATATTTCGTTTGTTTACATTGAACATGATCAGCAGTATTCCAACCAGAGACAATTAAAAGTCTACTATTAGCAAACAGAACAATTATTATCAAACGTCAACACATAACTTGAGTTGAATGAACTTCACTTTTCTGTTTTTCACTTTCCTGTTTTTTGCTCACTCTACACGATGAACTTCCTAGATAATATTACTTTTCGACGTGCACGCACAAACTCCGAATAAAAACAGAATGATAGCTACATTACAGACACGCCACTAGATGGCACCACTAGTAGTCTACCTGATATATCAAAAGACGACATAGATCAAAACAACAAGTACAAGGAACATATTGAGGCACTCGAAATTGATTTAAAGAGTGCTCATAGTGAAATAGAATCACTATCTTTAGAAAACAATAGACATAAACGATAAATTGAGGACTTAAAAAAATTAAATGAATTATTAAAAAAAGGCACCCATAGCCCGGTTAAATCACGGGCTTCGACACCTAAAAGTAAGCAGAAGACACAAATGAGTAAACTTACACAGACAACACCAACACAAGATACAGAATTACTAGTGAAAAACAAAATCTCACATATTGAAAACTTAGTTGAACCCACTCAAATGACTATATCATATGACAATGAGCAACAGATACAAGCAATAAGTAACAACTTAGAATACACCTCAGTAATAAAGGACACCTCACAACAGCAAACAAAACAGAAAAAAGTTTGTATACTGAGCTCAAGCAACCACAATAAAATTCTATCTATTGCTGAAAATACTGTTGGTAGAAAATCTGAGTTATGCCACTACTTATCACCCCACTGTGGCACCAAGCAACTAATATATGGTATAAGAGAAAAGACGACAGGATTTACAAAGAATGACTACTGCATTATAATGATAGGAGAAGAAGACTTTCATGATGTAAATGATTATGTAGCGATGATTTTCTACATTAGAGAAATATTAGAGAGCGTGACATACACTAATATTATAGTATGCGCACCGACATATAAATTTGGACTTGGCACACATATTTTTAATAAAAGGGTTCAAAATTGTAACAATCTTTTGAACATAGATATATTGTCATACAAACATGCATACTTATTCGACACTAATGATAAGTTAATATATGACTACACAATGTTTCGTAGACACTCTGGCACCATTAATAATAACGGCATGCGATCTATTTTTGAGAACTTGACTAAATTTATTTTAGACATACAACGGTTTCATGACATAAATATATTGACTAAGAACGATTATAACAATAAGCAGCAGTTTTTTCTTGAATAGACAACTCTATGTTTTACACCAAAACATAGCAGGATTATTAAATAAATCTGAAACATTAATGGTTTGCCTTGAAGAGCTTTCAGATAGGAACATTAATGTAGATATTATATGTATCACTGAGCACTTCATGATGTCTGGTTACGAGAAATATTTAGCGATATCAAACTATTCTCTGGCAGCATATTTTAGTAGAATCAATAAGAAAAGAGGCGGTACGTGCATTTTAGTGAAAAAAGGTCACCAATGGAGAGAACTTCCTGAGATAGTGAAACTTACTATTTCCGGCGTGGTTGAATGCTGCGGAATAGAGCTCATTACCCATAAAATTGTAGTTGTCTGTATATACAGAATACCAAAGGCAGGAAATTTAAATGTATTTTTCTGTGTTTTAGAAAAAAATATGTTATTGTTAAAAAAGAGAAATTTTGAACATATCATAGTGGCTGGCGACTTTAATATTGATTTATTAACACAAAATACTGCAAGTCTTGTCTTCGAATGCATATTCTTAAATTATAATATGACGTTAGCATTGAAAGAACCAATAAGAATGTTAAGTAAAACATGTCTTGATAATTTTGCCCACGATTTCAAAAAGAAGTGTAAGGCTGAAGTGTTGGAATTTGCCTTGTCTGACCATACGGCTCAGTTACTAAAAATCCCAGTTAAAAAGACTTGCACTATAAACTCGTGGCATAAAACAACTAGGGATCTTAGTTATGAAAATATTCAAAAATTTAACAAGTGTTTGGGTAGCCTTTCTTTTTCAGAAATGTACAACGAACAGGATCCAAATAAGGCCTTTAATATTTTTTTGGAGCAATTTACATTATTTTATGATCTTTGCTTTCCACATAAAATTGTAACTGTTAGAGTAAATAAAAAACCAAGGTGGGTATCACGTGGCGTTAAAACTTGTAGCAAAAACAAGCGACAACTGTTGTGGAAATTTAGACTACAACCTTCTGAAAAAAAACAAACAACTCTACAAAAACTACTCAAAACTAAAATTATAAGACTAACGCAGCGTGCTCAAAATATATATAAAATTATAAGACTAACGCAGCGTGCTCAAAATATATATAAAATTATAAGACTAACGCAGCGTGCTCAAAATATATATAAAATCAAAACCTCCGCTAATCAGTCTAAAACATTATGGCAAATAATTAATAATTCAAGGCTTAACTTGCCACGTGACGCTATTACAAGAATTAAGTTAAATGACGAATATATAACCAATCCAAATGACATAGCGACTGCTTTTAATAAAAATTTTATTGACAAAATTGTACCAATACAAGACTCTGGAAATAATGTGACATCTCAAATACTTAATAAGACTGACTCTATATTTATAGCACCTTGTATACCTAATGACATTTTGAAGATTATAATGGACTATTTGTATTTTTTTTTTTTTTTTTTTTGTTGGACATGATGGCATATCAACGAAAGTAATCAAATCAGTATCACATTTTCTATGTGGACATTTAACTTATTTAATCAATTTATGTATTATTAATGGCATTTTCCCTGATGGCTTGAAAACGTCTGTAGTAAAACCTTTATTCAAAAAGGAGGACAGGGAACTAATGAATTTTTATAGGCCTATTTCCCTAATTCCCGCATTTTCAAAAATATTTGAAAAGTACATTTATAAGGTATTGAATTCATTTTTGGAACAAAATAATATTTTATGTAATGAGCAAAAAGGCTTTCGTCAAAATAAAACTATAAACATAGCCATATATGACTTTTACAACACTGTCATAACTAATGTTGATACTAGAACGCCTACCTGTGCCATATATTGTGATATGACGCAGGCATTTGATTATGTCGATCATAACATACTTACTTGCAAACTTGAGGCATACGGTATTAGGGGTAACATTCTAGAGTTGATAAAATCATATTTAGCTAATAGAACCCAAATAACTGAAATTTGTAGAGTCGACATTAGCACTAAACGAGAAGAATTGTACTTGTCAGGTGCACGTTCTATTAGGTATGGATTGCCACAAGGAAGTGTTTTAGGGCCGCTATTATTTATAATATATATTAATGATCTGCCTAAATCTATTGAACATCCAATGACACTTTTTGCTGACGATAGCACTATAACTATAGCATGCAAAATTAAAGAGCTGTACGAAAGTGATATTAATAACTCTTTGGCTTCAATTATTTCTTGGCTGGATAACAACAATTTTATTTATCATGGGTTAGCAGCTTCATTACTAAGGTACGGCATTATCTTTTGGGGAAACTCGACGGATAATGAATTACTCTTCAAATCACAGAAACGATGTTTAAGATCCATGTTTGGACTAAGGACAACAGACAGCTGCAAGCCATACTTCAGCAAGTACAAAATTTTAACACTACCGTCCCTCTACATTTTAGAAATATCCATGTTTGTAAGAACGAATCCAGGTTTATTCCAACGCATGTCAGAAGTTGTCAAACGAAACAGACGCGATAAAGACAAGTTATGTTTACATGCCGCCAAAACAGCTATGATGCACAAAAGTGTGATATGTATGGCTCCGAAAATTTATAATAAAATCCCTAGTCAAATAAAAAATCTAAACTCAATATTATTTAAAAAGACGTTAAAAAAAGTACTGACTGATAAATGCTATTATACGATAAATGACTTTTTAATTGATAAATTATAACTATATTTTTTGACTACAGTTTAACACTCAAACTCTTTTACTTGTGTGCTGTTTATTTATTTTTTACAATTATCGGCTGTGTTCACATTGTTTTTTGTTATTATTATTTCATTTTTATTCTTGTATTGTTGACATATTTTATTGTTGTTGATTATGACGAATTTTAATACCAAGAAGTGCCAATTGTTGCCAATTGTCTTTTTGTCACTTCTCTCTGAT